>OZ024740.1:174827855-174932855 GCA_964016885.1 Eledone cirrhosa
TCCACGAACCAAATTATCGTCTTCCTGTCTTCCTTCGGTTGCAACGTTTTTCGAAATATTTACTTCTGCGTTCACAGATTGATTTTTTTTAGTTTCAGAAGATCCCGTTAAGGGTGAAAGCCGCGATTCTTTGCTTAAACTTTAATCTGTTATTTTAATAAATATTTGCTCTACGGTTCTTATATATTTGATATATATCTATCCTTATTGAGCCCTCTTTGGATTTTAGTCTTCAAATTTATTATTATTACTATATATATATATATATATATATATATATATATATATATATATCCTTCTCTATATTCACTGTTCCTCTCTGAGGTAAGTGCATTTCATTAAAGCTTTCCCATAGATTTTGCAAAAAAACTGAAAACATTTGGGGGTGACAGAGACCCAAACAGTTAGAGAAAGGGATGTTGTAGCATTCATGCCCCTTTTAATAGTTTAATAAGGGAAGTAAAATACATTCAACCAAGAATCGTAACTGGGTCATAAAATGGCTCCAGTGGAAGCTTAGCCCTCTAGAATTTTCAATAAAATCTCAAGTGGTATACTTTATACCTCGCCCGGTTTAACACTACGTGCCTTTAGTAGAATCCATTCTGTTTGCGAGCATTCGGACGAGGCCTTTGGTTTGAAGATGACAAAATGTAATATGCAACCCTTACCCCCTTGATAAAAAAAGGAAGGGAGCTGATTGCCAGTTCGAACCAAGGAAACGATGTTTCCATAGGTCTGATACTATCTGCCGGTCGCAACTTCTAGCAGGAGGTTAGATTTAAACTCAGAATACTCACAACTAGGTCATTTACTGCAAGGCACTCTGTCCAATTCTTTTATAATTTCGTTAGCCTACCACCTCCTGTTTTATTTATCGACTCCGAAAAAATGAAAGGCACTATTGACCTTGGTAGAATTTGAACTCAAACCACAGTGAGCTGATGCATTTAATCCGACACTCTAATGACTGTGTCGATTCGCCTTCTAAACACGAAAAAAAGGTTTTAAAAAGATTAAAGACTACAAAACTTCATTGAGCTAAATGAAATCCTATATAAATTATATAATCATATCTACATTTCTTTTATGCCGAATTGTCCTCTCTGAAACATGTTTCAGACAAATTTTATTGTTAGTTTGCCTGTTCGTTACTCGCCATTTTGTATTTCCTGTATGTAAATTTTTTGTTTATCAAAAAAAAAAAAACCTAGTTTTCCATTACTAACTAACGTGACAACCTGAAAATTAGCTCAATAGGTAAGTAGCAAGGTAGATTGGTATATGGTAAGACAGGTAGGTCAATGGGTAATAGGTTGGTTGTGAGGTTGATAAATAGCTAGATAATTACGTAAATAGGTGTATTAAGTAGCTGGATAGGCAAACATGTATGTATGTAGGTAGGTTAAGAGGGAGGGGGGAGAGATGCAGGTAGACAGGCAGGTATGTAGCAAGCTTGTCAGCTAACTTGCTTGGTGTATAGCTAGCTAAAATAAATAGATAGAAAGATAGATATGTTGATACGTAAATAGGAATTAACGAAATGATTTTTAAAAAAACTTTTTTTTTTTATAAAAGTGAAAGAAAGACCTCATATAAGGAAAAGAATTAATTAATAATTAATTTGATTTAAATGCTTCGACTAGATACATTTTTTTTTTCAAATAGGAAAAAAGGTGCCGTATATTATCGTCTTTCTCACAGAGCGAAGCAGACGAAGTTTTCAAGCACATGCTATATGAATAATGAAGCATTTTTTTTTTTTTTATCTTCTATTTTCGGTCTGTTGTTGGAATAAACTATTTATAAATATTTTAAATTTGATCATTCGTCTAATTTATTTTCTACCTCAGAAATAAATAACATAACATAAAAATATCTCCACTTCCATTTCTGCAACGAGGAGATAGATGAATATATATATATATATAAATTATAAAGCGTGGGGACTCGACGGTTGAGCTCTTGCCTTTTCAACAGTTAGTTCCAGTCTCTCTCTCCCTCTATATATATATATATATATATATATATATATATATATATATATAAAGAAGAGAGAGACGATAGAAAGCAAAAGAGCGAGAGTGAAGAAAAGACAGGGGTAGAAAGATAGGCAGACACAGACGGACAGAGAGAAGACAGAAAAGGAGAAAGAAAGAGAAAGAAAGCTGAGGGGGAAAAGATGTGAAGAACGATCAAGTGAAAGGGACAGAGAGAGAATCAATGTTAATTCCATCTGAGTAGGGGAAAACTATGAAAAATCCAGTTTATGTTATCGGCTGTGCCCCCATTTTGCAACAGTGAGAGATCGAATTATAAGAAACCCTAGAAGCTCATTTGAATATCACGTGGTGAGCACGTGACCAGCATCCTCCTCTTCTTTTACTCCCTCACCTACCGCTTTCGCAACTCCAACGCCGCCACCAACACCCACTACCTATAGCACTATCATCAGCAGCAGCAGAAGTATCACTGTTATACAACAAAACTCACCTACTCTATTTGATGTCGCTTGCATTTAATAAACTAATTTTTTTTTAAATACAGATTTTATAGATATTATTAAATAATTAAATAATTGAAAAACACTGTATATATCACACACATATAATATACTTTATGCAGCTTAAAACACACCTTAATTACCCGAGCACTAGAGTTTCGTATATATATATATAGAGAGAGAAGGGGGTGAGGGTGCACACAGTGGAGAAAACAAGATTATGAATATATTTCTTTACGATCAAACTATTAAATTTAGCAAGTTAAATCCATTGGACCCTCTTTGCGATTATTTGTTGCTTTCGTTTTGTTTTGATTGTTGCTTACAAAATATGAAAGAAATAAAGAAAAGACAAATATAATTGTGTATATGTAAATATGAATATATAATTACTCATATATATAGACACATATATATATATATATAGACACACACACACAACCACATATATATATATATATATATATATATATATATATATATATATATATATATATATACACACACACAGAATCACATCTAGTTATATTTAGAGACATATTTCTGTAATACATATATATAGAGATAGATAGATAGATATAGATATATATTGGCAATAGAGAGAGCGGTAGTGTGCAACAAGAAAGCCGAATAGAGAGAGAGGGGGAGGCAGAGGCAGAGGCAAATGTACAGAAAGAGAGGGAGAAAGAGAAATGGGGAGAAAGAGAGCGACCCTCGCCGCCGTATCTTCCTAAGTGTAAGCTAGCTATCTTCGGTATATTCCGTCAGTCGCCGGAACGCTTGTCCCCACCCTCTTCTTATACCTTCGCTACTATTAGCACGATTACGTTTGTCGATCGCTACGGAAAATACCGATCATTACCGATATCTAAATTACATTACTTCTACATTTATTCGTCATTCTTACACTTAGAGATGGCGTCTAGTAAGGTGAAGTCTCAGCAGGTAAGTGTCTTTTACAGATATTTCGACATTATCATAACTTTAAAAGCGAATAATTCCCTATTGAATCTCTATTTACATAATAGGATCTTCAATTTTTAATATTTTCTCTACAGTTTGCTACTGTAGAGGCTTGTCTGTAATTTTGTCCTTCGTTAGGTCATAGTTAGCCGTTACCCTACTTCAATGGGACGGCCTAGCAAGAAATGGCTTCTCTCATTCGATCTTTTTTTTTAAATTTTCTCCCCCTATTTTATACATGAATTCCATATACATTGCCTTAATTAGATTAACTCAAGAAAATAATTAAAATCTAAAATTAAAACTTTCTACGTCTATCACTCTGTCGTCTAACAAGTAGTGTATCTCATTTCGTTGGATAGTGGAAAATTTTTACTATAAAGCGGAACGCATTCAGAAAAATTTTCCATGCCCGTTATAACCTTAAATTTACTTCGTTCAAATACTATTGTTCTTTTCTACTAATATATATATATATATTATATAATGTATATATATTTATATAATGTATATATAATCGGTAGTTTTTGTGTCAAATTCGAAATATTAAATATTTATATACCATCTGTATCAAATGTGTGTGTGCCACATAAGCTAGCTATAGATATGTAAACCTACGCCCTTAAAAATAATTAAGATATAGTGTCAGATTGTTTTTTTAGGGGGGGGGGGGGGGGGGGTTGTGTGTGTGTATGTATATATGTATATATATATATATATATATATATATGTGTGTGTGTGTTAGAGTCGGTCTGTATATCTTACTAGCTAGTACATTAACGGCTGCTGCTGGTGTATATATATTACTTAAACCAGTTACTGCTACTATTTAGTCTCTAGGTTTTAATAGAAGTATCAAGATTACGATTTTTGTGAGGCCGTCAGAGCATCTATGTTGATTCACTTCTGACGTCAACCTTTTGACTATTTCAGTAATATATGTGTGTATTTGTGCATGCTTATAGGTGTGTACATACATACATATATATATATATTGATAGATAGATAGATAGATCGCATGTATATATACATGTGTATATATATATATATATATATATATATACACACACACACACAAGGGTTGTAACTTGATATTTCACTATGTATGTATGCATATATATATATACACACAACCGTACGTGTGTAACCTTCTGTAGTGACAGAATACAGTACATTTTTGCCGGCCGATGTACAGGAGATCAGATCTCTTAGTATAAAGTCATTTCTGTAAGGTGACATTTCATGCGAACGACCCTATCCATTTCTCTTTCTACTTCTGTTATAGTGATGGATCAACTGACAATAAATAAATGTCATTGCATATCTCTCATCTGTTTATCTATATATATGTGTATATATGTATATATATATAGCTGGATATATATAAATGTGTGTGTGTATATATATATATATATATAGGTTGTTTACGGGTTTGTTTTTGTCAACCGGGTGACCTTAAGTTTTTTTTTTTGTTTTTTTTACAAAATGTATCCACGACGTCCTTAACCTTTCTTTCTCTCTCACACTAGTTTATTTCCTATCTTTTCACTAAAATTTGTTAAAGCGCTCCTCTAATATGATACTGTGGTCGTGGGTGGGTTTTATGTCACTTATGAACTCGAAAAACATTTATGAAATAAATGGAGAATTTTCGTGTGTGTGTGTATTCGAAGTACGAGCGATTGTGTTTTTCATCACTACATATTAACATAACCTGAACTTTAATATATGAAGACATACATGTTTGGAAATATTTTCATCTGATTTTTGGTTGGTAACTGTCATTTCTGATAGATGAATTGTTTCTCGTCTCACGTGTGCATTTATTATAGCTTCACAATCGTCCACTTATAATTAACGCAGTTATTAGATGTTTTACCAACCTTGAATACTGACAGTTCGTTTTTCTTCCCCTGTAATATGTTGAACTGATAGACGACAGTCGTGTTCTTATGAATTGCTAATCACCATTATTGTTGTTGTTATATCGTGGTAGTTGTGTGAAATGGCATCAAACTCTATTCTATTTTCCTAAAAATTGATTCTTTCCTCCGCTTCTACATACTACATCTTGTTTGTCTTTAAAGTGATAACCTTATTTTCACCGGAGCCTTTAAATCAATACCTGTCTGTGTTGCTTTTCAACCCAGGGAGGAAAAATCACTGTATTCTGTGCTAACTTTTTGTTTCCATATCTATTTTCGGTTTCTCTGGAATTTTTTTTTATATTCCATGTCATTCACTCCAACTTAGCCATCACGTTTCTTTATTTCCTTTTTCTTTGATGCCGGTGCTACCTTGATTGATACGAGATTTACTGATAAAGTCCAGCATCTTTTATTAGAAATGCCCCTGGCAACATTTTGTGAAATAGGTCATGGTGTCAATGCACTTTATCTAACAGGTGGAACCTTTCAGCTCTTTTTTTTACACCAGTAACACTTAATTTATACTTTTCACATTTTCCCATTTTGATTTAGATGTGGAAATTTATTTTTCTGTTGTCTTACATTCTAAATGTTATCGTAACACAAATAGATCTGCAAATTTTGAGCACAATAAGGATCAAGATATTTTAATAGTTGATTTTCACTCGATTTATTTTATTCCCTAAACACCTTAAACCCATATTGTTATTAACGGTGGTCGTAAAAATAAGACTTCTATTTAAATTTATAGCATTTGAATACCTTCACAATCATGTACAAGAGTTGTCTGTCACCTTCACAAAAATGACTGTCATAGTGGTGGTGATATCGCTGAGAGGCAATCGTGTCTGATTTAATGGTTAATTTGTATTGTAAATTATTGGTCCGTTCACTAGTACGTAGCGAGCTAGTTGAATATGTTGTATCTACTGTAGTAACATTATTACCTGCCTTTACGATCTGAGTTCAAATCCCGCCGAGGTTGACTTTGCCTTTCATCCTTACGGGGTCGATAAAATAAAGTACCAGTAATGCACTGGGTAATTGCTGGCCTTGTGCCTAAAGTAGAAACAATTATCTACCTGTCGTCACTTTTTTAACGTCTTTTTCTGCTATCATACCACCCACCCACCATATTGACACATCCTGTCGTTCTAAATTTTCTTATTAAAGACTGTCATTTCGCTGTCTTTCATTTAACAGATGTCATAGCTATTTATTAGAAGAAATGTATTTTCAATGAAAATCTTATTTTCCATTTTTATCTTCAGATGCTAGCACAATTTTATTACTTCCGTATAACATAGAATACTTGGTTTTTAACCTCAATTGATTTTTTTTTTTTTTTTTTTTTTTTTTTTAGTTCATTAAGCCTAAACGTTTTAAAATTTTTGTTATTTTGTATTTTATTTTTCTCTGTGTATCTGATTATACCCATACCGGTTTCCTCCAAATCTCGGTGTTTCATTATCTTACCTTATTGCTGTAAGCCGTCTAGTTAATTTAAAGTTTCTTTTCATGTATTGAAAGATGTTGCGACACTTCAGTTTCTTCTCCCTTAAGAAAGTCACCAGTTTCATGTGTTTTTTAGAATATTATTATTGTTTTTTTGTTTTTTTTTATTATTATTAAAATATTACTACTTTGATATGTTGAAAAAAAAAATGTTGCCTACCTCTTAAGTTCAACACTGTTTCGTCCTGACCTTCTAATGACCTTTCTAAAGTGGCACAGCCTAAAAATCCTATGTAACAATCTGACGCCTGCTGCTAACTGGTTGGCTAGAAAACGTTGAGCTTGTCCAGTTGTAGCACCTGTTATTTTATTTTCGTTTTACACCACCATCTCACTTTTGTTTTTATGGATTTAACCTTTCTTAGCTTATTCCCTTCCCTCTAATCTCCATTGAATTTTATCTTTGCATCTCTATTAATTTGTTAGTCATAATTTTAGATTTTCTTCTTTTTTTTATGTATATTTCTTGTAACCTTGACCTAAGATAACCTGTGTATAATAACTTTTGAATGTTATATAGCTTAAATTGGTTCGCTAATGTGGGGGGGGGGGGGGGGTCATTAAAAGGTAGCTGAATGAATGTTGTGTGCTATCGAGATTTTGTCTTTTACTTAATCTCTCTGGGATCGCGAAAATAATTGCCAGTAATATGGGGTAGTATCAAAACATTCGATTATACTTCATTTAGAAAATTGGTCCAGTGTTTAATAAAACTAAATGATCTTAGTAAAAATTAGTTGCAGTTTTAATGTAGTGATATATTTCAAAATCCAAAAGAAAAAAAATGTTTTCATCACATTCTCATTTAAAATCATAAGCAATAAATATTTATTTTTCTTTACAATGTTTCATATATGATGGTTGAAGGCTATTAATGCTCTGGACATATGCCTGTCGATGACAGGTTTAAACATAACTACAGATGTTGGTTGAGCCCCTAACCTTAAGCAAAGCAGGGTAGAGAATCCTAAATAATTTATTGGTTGTACGCAGTATCTCTTCATTCGGCGAACGAGCGAGTCGCTAAGTGGTCACTTGTTCTGTTAAAAATAGCAGCCAAATTTCACTCAAAACATTCTACTGCTTTAAATAAATGACACATTAGACAATGTAGTCCAAGATAATGGTCACGATTGGAATGCCTTTGATCAGGTTGACCTGGAGGACAAAAATGAGCAATCGTTCCATGGTTTTGCTGCAATATCTATATTTGTAGAAGTATCCAACACACGATGAAAATGGATTTCAAATGTATATTGTTGTTAGTCTTCATAGAACATAAACATGATTTTCAACTTTTTTTTTTAATTCCCTTCAAATAAACCGGTAACATCTAAATAGTATTATGTTGCCTCTTATTTTACATATGATAATAATTATTGTATTAGTATTTATGATATTGATTCAATCAATTTCATTGCCCTAGTTAAGTGAAATTGGGGGGAATTTGGCTTTGGTTAGCTAGCTTCAATTTTACTAAATTGTGTTTATATAGTTGAGAAACAGATTTACCTAATATATTTAACTAATAGTTTTGGTTCCTGAATATTCTTATATATTTTTGAAATCACTTAAAATAAATGATAGTGTGTTAAAAATGGTACTACTGCAATGTAAGACAGCTAAATATTGATTAGTGTTTCTGCTGCTGCATTAACAGCAGCAGCATCTCAGTAACGCTTATGGATTCCTGTTTTGCCAACTACAATTATCTTAACTGCTTAATGTTTAGCATCTTAAGACTGGATAACTTCAATTTACAATTAAAAATCTGCTGATGAATCAAAAAAATGTTATGAAATCATCTGTTTGCCCTCGGCCCTTTCCATTCTGAGTTCAAATACCGCCGAGGTCAACTTTGCCTTTCATCCTTACGATGTCGATAAAATAAAGTACCAGTAATGTACTGAGTAATCGCTGGCCTTGTGCCAAAAGTAGAAACAATTATTATCATCATTCCTCTTTTCTTTAGCTACTGCTTCTAGTTCTACTCCTTGCTGACAGATTTTGTCACTGGTATGAAATGTATAGTGTCAGTGAACTGTTGAAGCAACACATTTTTCTTATTGTGTTCGTTGCATAACATAAAAAGTAAACCTATTATTGTTGGCCTACTGGTCTTTTGGTGGGATTAACCTTTTAGTGAGTGCATGCTTAGTTGCTGTCCATTGTAATGGATTATAGCAGTCATTTAATGAAATTCGTGTCTATCTATAATAACCAATTAACATAACGAATTATTGTAACATTTAAGTTTCTACTTGATCACTTCAGCAAGAACATAAAATATTGTAACAATCCTATCAAATATTCAATTTCATTTTTTTTTTTTTTTTTTTTTTTTTTTTTTTAACTAAATACTACTTGAAATTTCAGTTCATATGTACTAAATATGAAATGTGTGGAAAGCCTCATTTTCTGCATATGTTTGTAGCTTCTCAGTTACAGCAGTGGCAGCCACAATAGTGACTACTACTGTTTGCAATAAAACCTCTTCACAGCTCTAGTGATTCTGTTGGCTTTGCTTTTACTGCTTGTCAAGAAAATCAATAAAATTGTAGCTATCAGGAAAAGAAGCCATTATTCAGTTCAGTGCTACCATAATGCTGCTATTACTAACAATGTCGTTGTCGTATAGCCTACTAGACTGGACAGGCTTCTTCTAAACCTGTCCAACTGTATATATATATATATCTACATATGTCTGCAATTTTTCATTTAATATTTAACATATCAGCTCCTTTTTCTTACTCATTTAGTCCTCTAACATCTGAAGGACATAAAGTGTTAATTAGACTTTTTTAAACTTTTGATGTCTTAATTCTCACTGATGCTTTAAAAGCAGATATATTGCCTCATACTCATACCAGTATTGATTAGGTGTGAAGAAGGCTGGAGGCTTACAGAAAATGTATATGACCTTCAAAAGTTCTTAATATTTCTAAACTCAGTGTATCATATTTTTCATTATTATATCTTGAATATATTGGAACTGAATTCTTATGCATTTTTACATGGAAAGTGATTTAACTGCTGAAATTTAAAAGCTAATTCTGCTGCAAAGGTTTGCTTTAGTGTTTGCATAAGTAAACTTGTTTTAAACCAATTGTAATGCTGGTTAATACTTCAATTGGCACACAATGTGCATCTATAAATAATCAGTGTTAAGTATGACTTTTTATCTATAATTATACCATTTCAAAGTATTTGACTCTAGCCAGAAGCAGCTACTTAATCTGCTTCATCCTTGATAAAGTCTAACTACTGACAGACAGGTTAGTGTCAGTTGGTTGGGATAATGGGGGATCAGAGCAACTCTTAATATCAGTGGCTCACTGCTTTATTTTCGTACTACCCGAGTGAAATCTATCAAACACTACCAGTTGATCATATACATCAGTTGATTACTCAAGGATCTAAGGAGTACAAAATTCCATTTGGATTACTTTTAAAAATTATTGCTTGGAAAATTGCATTATTACTATGATTCTCTCTTGGAGTATTATTTCACTGTGATGTCAAACTAATTTGCTCTCTACCAATTATGTCTGAAGGAGACAAGAAACCCATAATGGTCACTAATAACCAGGTTAGATTTTATCTTTTATCTAATGGCACATTGAAAAAAACTGATTTGAGAAATTTTTTTTTTCTCTTTAACATTGGAAGATTAGATTTTTGTTGGTAAAACATCTTTATTCATTTCAATACAGACTCCAGATCACCTTGTGTTTTGATATTTTAAAAATGTTTTCTAAGTCATGTTTTATTTTATTTTTAGGGTCCTCGGGCTGAGAGCTACCGATATGCTGTCACCCCAGGAGGCCAGGAGAAGAAGAAGGGGAAGAAGAAGGGGGAAGATCTCGATGAACTTAAACAGGAATTGGATATGGTAAATTGATTGATTTTTAATTGTTCTTTAATGTAATGGCATTTTCTTGTCTACATCACAATTGACTATATAATGTTATATTTCCAGCTTGTCATAATGTAAAAGTTGCTCTTTGAAATAATCCAAATAAGTATATGTCTGTATATTATTACTTTGTAGTTTTAAATAATTCTGCTGGAATATTTTCAATATTATAAAATATCATTGAGCCCAATTTTTGCTTTATTGACATGAATATATTATGGTTGAAAGCATTATTTTCAGAATATTTGTGAAAAGTTGTGTAAATTTAAATTTGTAGCATACAACATAAAATATTTCTCAATTGTTCATAAATTTGAGTTATGTTGCTTTTCAATTAAGCTTTTCAATTCACAAGAATTGATCATTTTACTGCTGCAAGTACTTACGAACTTTATTTCCCCTTAATATTTATTTGGTTCATTGTTTTTATACATAATTAATATTCTGCTTGTATTCTTTCCTGTTGGGAGTAGCTTTTCAAATGTTTGGTGCAACTGATTTAACAACTAGAAAAGCACAATCCAATGTTTACAATAGTGAAACCCTGAGTATCTGACCAATAGAACAGGACCATAGCATCACTATGGCTGCTCTTTAACTCACTACGACTGCTCTCTTACTTAGGTATATTGGTAAATTCATCTGGAAGTGTTAGTCAATTTTAACCATTTAAAAATTTTAAATTTAATAATTTTCTGACATTTATAATCTTTGAAAATCGTATTTTGTTAAGTATAAGGTCTTTTTTTTTTTTTTTTTTTTTTTTCCTTTTATTTAAATGATTTGACTTTTGCTTCATCATTTAACTTCCATTTTCTACGTTAGCATGGGTTAGACGGGTTGCCCCGTTGTGAGATAAGCTAGGTCTAATGACCATGACTCCCTCATACAGGACTGGTTTTACAATTAAATATCTGTACTGTGATATAATAATTTTAATCGCACTATATATTTGCCTGTGTTTTATTATTAGAAATCTGGATGTTTTGGTTGGCTTATTTCTTATATGTTCACTCAATTTCTCATTTTTTACACCAATACTCTTATTTTTTTTTAAAAAAAGAATTTATTTTTTATTTTTTAGGAT
This sequence comes from Eledone cirrhosa, assembly GCA_964016885.1. NCBI lineage: Eukaryota > Metazoa > Mollusca > Cephalopoda > Octopoda > Eledonidae > Eledone > Eledone cirrhosa. Next base: position 174,839,768 of record OZ024740.1, read on the forward strand.
GAACATAAAGTAGCCATTGAAGAACTTTACCAAAGGTTAGGAACAGACCCAGCACGAGTAAGTGCAATTATACTAAGAAAACTTAATTTTACTTTTGCTATAAGTTTTAAATTGCTTTGAGTTTTTTTTGGTTTTTATTTTATCTTAGCAATTAGTTTATTGCATAAAAAGCCAAACTTGCTGTCTTCAATTCAGTATTCATGCCAACCCTTACTTATGGTCATGAATCTTGTGTAAAGATTGAAAGCAGCTGGAATGGGGTTGCTTTAAAGGATCTTTGGAGTAAAATTACTTGATAGAGTGCATAGCTTAGAGATGAGTCACTCCAGGTAGAGCTGCTACTTCTCTGAATTGAGAGATCACAGCTCTGATACTATGGTCATGTGGTTAGACTGTCTCGGGAAAGAATTGCTGGACAGATTTTATGGGCAGGCGACCCAGGGGTAGACCCCAAGCAAGATGATTGGATAACATCCATGACCTTGGCTGGTCTTGCTTGGGGATCCAGTTGGAGACAGTTGCTTCTGACAGGACCCACTGGAAGGAGTGTTGAGGACTCTGCTCCCACGGTCTTCTCAGGAATAAGTGGGCAAAGAAGTATAATAGATTTGATTTTTATCTACATGATTATTATAAAATTATCTTTTTTTCTTAATTTTAGGGTCTCAGTCCAGAACGGGCTAAAGAAGTTCTCTTGCGTGATGGACCGAATTGCCTTACCCCACCAAAAACTACACCAGAATGGGTCAAGTTTTGCAAAACACTATTTGGTGGTTTCTCGATGTTGCTGTGGATTGGAGCTATATTATGTTTTATTGCCTATGGTATTCAAGCAGGGACTTATGATGACCCACCCGGCGATAATGTGAGTGTTCTGTGCTGTGCCTCAGTTAAAAATTTACTGGAATGGGATTCGTAGCTGAAATTTTAATATTTTTGTTGTTCTTTTATGTAGAATGTATTTACATATTTTTTGTCTTGTTTATTTGCAGAAGAAAATAAATATTAGAATAATTGCTGCTTGACTTTAAATGCCTGTGCATATTCTTTTATTCTTTTACTTATTCCAGTCATTAGACTGCAACAATGCCGGTGCACCACCTTGATTTAGTCGAACATTTTGACTTCAGTGCTTTTTTTTAAAGTCTGGTACTTATTTTATTGATATCTTTCCTGTTGAATTACAGGAAACAGACATACTTATAAATGTGTGTGTGTGTATATATATATATATACCAAATCCCACTCACAAGGTTTTAGGTCAGCCTGGTGTTATACTAAAAGCCACTTGCCTAAGGTGCTGTGCAGCATGACTGAATCCAAAACTATATGGTTTCGAAATGTTGTTTATGACAATCAATCATTGTATTATTGCAATGTTCAAATCAATCCAATCCACTTTGTAAAGTACTTTGGTACAATTTATCTGTGAAGCAATAAGGCTTGTAGTCAGCATTGATAATAAACATCAGTATGTCACTATCTTTCAATGGTTTCGACTCAGAAGTTTATATATATAACTACATTTTATTATTTTCACTAAAATTAAAGATATCATTATTATTTTCATTAAAACTAAAGAAATCATTAATATTTTTACTAATGCAAAATTTCTTTTTTTTTTTTAGTTATACCTAGGTATTGTGCTGACTGCTGTAGTAGTTGTCACAGGCATATTTTCCTACTATCAAGAGGCTAAAAGTTCTAGAATTATGGACTCCTTCAAAAACATGGTACCACAAGTAAGTACTAAAGTTTTTTCTTTTCAGGCTAACTTTGAATTGAATAGTGGTAGATGTAACATGTAACTTCTAAGTTAATGTTTTGATTAGACTTGGCATTCATAAAGTTTTTAATTATTTTTCTCTTTATAGTATGCTGTTGTTTTAAGAAGTGGAGAAAAGTTAAACGTACATGCTGAAGACCTTGTAGTTGGAGACGTAGTAGATGTGAAATTTGGAGATCGTGTCCCAGCTGATATCCGTGTCATTAGTGCTCACAGTTTTAAGGTAGTTTGACTTTCTAGTTTTTCTTTCCCTTTTAATTTATATAATCTGATTTTTTAGTTTTACTTGTTCACAATGTCACTGAATTGTGTAATTTTCTATTTTCAGGTAGACAACTCATCACTTACTGGAGAATCTGAACCACAATCAAGATCAGCTGAGTTCACTAACGAGAACCCATTAGAAACAAAGAATTTAGCTTTTTTCTCAACCAATGCTGTAGAGGGTAATTTTCTGTTTTGTCTTTATTTGAATTTAAGGGAAAATCACTTTTGACCAAATAATCTATTATTCAATTCTTTTTATTTCTAGGTACTTGTTTAGGATTGGTTATTAAGACTGGTGACAAAACTGTGATGGGCCGAATTGCTAACTTGGCCTCTGGTTTGGAGGTTGGAGAAACTCCAATTGCCAAAGAAATTGCCCACTTCATTCATTTAATTACTGGTGTGGCTGTGTTTCTTGGTGTGACATTCTTCCTCATTGCTTTCATTCTTGGCTATTTCTGGCTAGATGCCGTCATTTTCCTAATTGGTATCATTGTGGCCAATGTACCAGAAGGCTTGTTGGCAACTGTAACCGTAAGTTTTTGTTTCACTTCATCTTTTCTAGAATTTTCTGTATGTCAAAACTTACTAAAATTAAATTCTCTATTTTGAAAAACTAAAATTTTTCACATCAAACAATGTATCCATTATATTTATAATTTAATTTTTACATTATCTCAACATAATCAATATTAAAATATTTTCTAAGTACAGCAATATAAGCATTGCCAATATTTTATATCTATAATCATTGCTCTTTCCTTGAAGGTATGCCTCACTTTAACAGCTAAACGTATGGCAAGGAAGAATTGTTTAGTAAAAAATTTGGAAGCTGTTGAAACTCTTGGTTCCACTTCCACCATCTGCTCTGATAAAACTGGAACTCTTACACAAAATCGAATGACTGTAGCTCATATGTGGTATGGTGGTAAAATTGTTGAAGCTGATACTACTGAAGATCAGTCAAGTAAGTATTTTTTTTTTATCTTCAAAATCATTCTTGAATCGGTTGGGTGATTTTGTTAATTGACTTCACTAGTTAATTCTGCTCAAACAGTGCGGGCTATGTTAGTTTTTGCTTAGAATCAATTCGTAAGTCTTAGACTTGCATTTACATCAAACTTTGTCTGGTCTAGAATCGTGCACCACTGTTTGAAAGTGATTAGCAATATGTTATGATGTTTCATGGGTGTACTATCGTTTTGGAAGTACTTTATTGCTGCATTGAGCAATTGTGTAAACAACTCCTCACTGACTTAGAAAGCTTTATTCCTTGTTATCAAATGGTAGCTGTGTATAGTCAAACATCTGAAGCTTCTGTGAATATATAAATTACAATGCATTAAAGTGAATTCAAATTATAGAACATGAAAATATTACATCTACATTAATGCAACAAATGTGGTTTGTTTGCAGTCATCTAAATTACCACATGCCAGTTGATCACTTTCAACAGTCTTAAAATAATTTTAACATAAAAATAACTGTTTAATGAATTAAAAGTATAGTAAAATTAGTTGTCTTCATTCACTCAACTTCATTACAAGAAACTGAATTTGTTATTGTATTTGTGAAGAGAAATTGAACAGAAAAGCAAAATTTTACAGCATCTGGATTGTGGTGATGAGGCATTAATGACTTAATGAGTACGGTATTGGAAAATTCATAAAAATTCTGTAAACTTGATTATTCTTTTTTTTTTTTAACCAGCATAACTTCCTTAAATATTTTTAGTAACCTGGCATAAAGCATAAATTTGGCCTGACACATTTTTATCCATAACTCATGAGTTGTAGAAACTATAATCTTTAGCAAATTTTAGTTTTGGTTTCTTCTGGCTATATTGATGATTTTCTGCAATTCCCTTATTTTAGATGCAACTTACAATAAAGACAATGAAGACTGGAAAGCTCTCTCTAGAATTGCTATGTTGTGCAATCGTGCTGAATTTAAAGCTGGTCAAGATGGCGTGCCCGTCTTAAAAAGGTGAGTATTTAATCAAATAACTAATGCAAATCTTTGCATAGTATTTTGTTTATTAGTTTTGCTACATTTTTGCATTTCTTATTTCTAGAGAATGCAATGGAGATGCTTCTGAATCAGCTCTTCTCAAATGTGTAGAGTTATCTATTGGTGGTGTCCCTGAGTATCGTAGACGTAACAAGAAAATTGTAGAAATACCTTTCAACTCTACAAATAAATATCAGGTAATTGATCTTTTCTTTCACTCATCATTAATTTTTATGTTCGGCATGCATTGGGTGATATTTCTTGAGGTAGTTAGTATTCTACAGCTGGATGCTCTTTCTTTAAAATGCTGCTTTTGAATAACAGAATGTCCTCATCATTGGCAATGATCTTTTACTTTGTTTTGGGGGGGTTTTTCTGTTAGACTTTGAGATGAAGACCAATGACTGGATTTGTTATGTTCAACATATTTAAATATGTTGTGTTATGAAGATAAAAAATTGATATATTTTCAGATTATGAATACTGACCCATTTGTATGTTGTAAACTAGCTATATAGTTTTATGCTTAATGAATTATTGAAAACTGAATCTTGTTTCTTTTTAGGTATCTATTCATAACAGTGAGGATCCTAATGATCCTTGTTATTTCCTGGTAATGAAAGGTGCTCCAGAAAGAATCATGGAACGTTGTACAATTGCTTTAGTCAATGGAAAAGAAGAATCAATTAATGAGAGCTTCAAAAATGATTTCAACACCGCTTATATGGAACTTGGCGGTCTTGGAGAACGTGTACTTGGTGAGTAGTAAACCTCATATTATAGGACAGTATTGTCCTTTTGCATTAGCTGAAGTTTTAGTGACTAAGTTCCTTTGTAAATAAATTGTAGGTAATTAAGCCTATATATCATTTCACAGAATTAAATTACTACAGCTGTCATTCTCTATCAAGAATAACTTGGTAGCTTGCATCATGCTTTTGCCTATGGGTTTAGGTGTTCAGGTGTTCATGTAGTCACAAGCAAGCATAAACCTTACCTCAGTGGAACATCTAAGATGTAACAGCTTGAGGGAGAAGGTGCTGATACTTTCTTTATTGATTCATTAAGGATGAATGGCAAAGGCCTTGCTTGGTGTTATTTTAATTGAGGACTAAAAATAACAATGCATTCTATTGGATGCTCTAACAACTCTGCCAATCAACTGGATTTTCACGGAATTCCAGAGTTTGGGAGATTTTAAAATCTAATTTAATTAGACTAATCATTTCATCATCATTTCATTTTACGTCCGCTTTTCCCTGCTTGCAAGGGTGGGATTGGAACTGATTCTGGCTTGATTTCTACAGCTGGATGCCCTGCTTAACACCAACCTCATTTACAGTGAGTGCTGGGTGCTTTTTTGCCGTGGCACCTCCACGACCACTTTGCAGTGGAATGATATGGACCCCAGTCCCTATCATCTCATTTCTACAGCTGAGTAAACTGGAGCATTGTGAAATAAAGTGTCTTGCTCAAGGAAACAACACATCACCCAGTCTGAGAATTGAACCTTTCGATTGCAAGGCCAATGCTCTAACTACTAAGCCATGTGCCTCCATTAATATCTATATTATTCTACTTGTCAAATAGGTAGTGTGTTTAACTGCTGTACATTAAACAGCTTTGACTATGGATTGGATTGAAATTGAAGACGATTGTAATTGTTAAAGTAATAAAAGTTCAAGTGTTATGCTTTAATAAATATTATGGCGAAGATCTATTAAAATAGAAATAAGGAACCTAATCTAGCATGGAATTTACACAAGCTTGGTGAGCATTGTGTATAATGTAATTTACTGTATATAGAATGTAGGCCGAGGAATATATGGTAAAATGGGGTTGGTTTGTATTCAGGGTCATTATTTTCACCAACTTTAAATTCAATGTAAAATATCTGAAGTGATTATTTCACAATGAAACAATTACTACATTGTTGTTGGTGTTATTTATGCATTCCCTTGAAAATATTTCCAACAAATCTTTATAGTTTGAATTTTTTAATACATAGATATCCCATACACACACATACTTGGTTTTCTTTCAATCTTCTGATTTGATTTTATTGTTCTTGCTGTCGCTCCCTCCCTCTTCTACTCTATGAATCCCTATACAAAATTCTCTTATTTGATCTTTTGCTTTCAAAGTACTCCTAGAATGTAAATTGCCGAATGTAAACAAAAATTTGAGAAACTTGTTGAAACTTAACATAATGGAGTTGTAAAACACAAACTATTCTCTAATTGACACTTAAAATATTTTAAACATCAAAATATTAAAATTTCGTCAATATATTTTATACTCATGAGAATTTCAAAACCACGCCATCAAAACATAATGTGTTGATTAGTTGCCTTAGCTTATAAATAGGGTTTAGATTTTTACCCATTTCTCAGGCAGAAAATGAGTGGAGTTGGCTTATGTTCTAGTATATATATGGTAAACTTTTCTTTTGTTTCACTCAGACTGCCATGTTCTCAACCTTGGGTAACATTTTATATGCCTACTAGATCACTGTTGAAATAAACAAGTTTAAAAATTCATCTCTATAGCATTGTTGGAATTGCAACTGCTATGTTAAGACCTGGATACAAATTTCCACACAAAAAAATGGATCTTCACTTCGATTTTTGACAGACATGATCATTTTTGTATTGTAAAATATGTAAATACATTTTATAAGAATATTCAGTATTTAATTTTGAATAAGACCAGTATATACAGGTATGGCATATGAAAACTGCTGCATGATTTTTTATATCTATGTGGTTCAATAAATTTCAAATGGTTTGTGTTGAACTAATACAATTGGTGTAGGTTACTATTAAACTAAATAAGTTGTATAAAGTTAAATGTGATAATCATCGTCATCATTTTACGTCCGCTTTTCCCTGCTTGCAAATCAAATAATGAAATTAATATATTTTTTCAAATATTGTTGCTAAATATTGAAATATATATATATATATATATTTTTCTTTTAACTCTTAGGTTTCTGTGATTTTGTTCTCCCAACGGAATCATTTCCTCCTGGCTTCCAATTTGATGGAGATGAAGTTAATTTTCCCCTTAATGGCCTTCGATTCGTTGGTTTAATGTCTATGATAGATCCACCCAGAGCTGCTGTACCTGATGCTGTCGGAAAATGCCGAAGTGCTGGTATTAAAGTTATTATGGTCACTGGTGACCACCCTATTACTGCTAAGGCTATTGCTAAAGGTGTTGGTATTATATCAGAAGGAAGTAAAACAGTTGAGGATCTCGCCGCAGAGCAGGGGGTTGCTGTAGATCAAGTTAATCCAAGGTATTTTAATCATTTTGTAGATTTTTTTTTTTTTTTTTTTTTTTTTTTTTTTTTTCCAGAATGTTTAAGTTTAAAGTTTTGTTGACTGTGCATGTCTTTAAAAGAATTAGTCTAAATATAAAGTTTTTTACATATTAGTTTTGCAGTAGATTGACAATCATTAGAGCATTGGATAGAATGGCTTGCAATATTTGTTCTGACTCTTTGCATGCTGATGACAAACCCTGCCAAAGTCAACTTCGCTTTTAATCCTTGCCAGGGCAATAAAATATTAGTCAAGTGCTGGGTTTGATTCTTCTCTCTCTTTTTCTCAAAATCAGCTTAGTGCCATGGAAAAAGTTGGAGGTCAATCGTCCATACCTTTCTCTAATAGAGAAGGGTTAAGTGAAGCTCTTAGACTTTTCTCATAGAAAAATTTGATATGCTCCTGAAATCATCCAAGAAAGGCCCAATGTGCAAAATAGTAATAATAATAATATACTTAGCCTAAAATGATATGCATTTGCAAACACCTTAATACAATTGGTTCAATACACTATATATTTTATGCAGTCTGATTATAGATATATATTTTTCACATATAATACTATTACCGAATACATTTTGTTAACAGGGATGCAAAAGCAGCTGTTATCCATGGAAGTGACTTGAGAGACATGACTCCGGCTCAAATTGACGAAATTCTCCGCAATCATTCAGAAATTGTATTTGCCCGTACTTCCCCACAACAGAAGCTGATCATTGTAGAAGGCTGCCAACGTCAGGGACAAATTGTGGCAGTCACAGGGGATGGTGTGAACGATTCTCCTGCTTTGAAAAAAGCTGATATTGGTAAATACATTTTCAACTTGATTTTTGTAAAACTTGTTTTTATTTTTTACTGCGTTACTGTTAGCTGTTGTCACTATATTAGTTTATTCTTAGCGAATTACTGTCTAAACTAATCTTTTCAGGTGTTGCAATGGGAATTGCTGGCAGTGATGTGAGCAAACAAGCTGCTGATATGATCCTGTTGGATGACAATTTTGCCTCCATTGTCACTGGTGTAGAAGAAGGTATGTCCTTTATATTGTATTTATTTGCATACATCTACATGTTGGTAATTAATGTATTTTTTCTCAGTATCTTAAAGATAGGGCTTTTAATCTTTTTGTCTTGACACTATAGGCACAGGGTTGGCTATGTAATTAAGCTTACATCATAACCACATGTCCAATCCCTCTGCATGGTATTTTAGTCTCTGGCTGACCAATGCTTTGTGAGCAGAAGTCGTATATGTAAGCACCTGTCTCCACATTTGCTATCATATTGGCACTGCTCAATCAGTGATATTTGTTTGCAGCTTAACATTTCGATGAGTAAAGATAGAATAAGTATGATATATTAAGTTTGGCATCAAGAGGGACATTCAGCTATACAATACTCCCTCAGAAAATTCTCTAGCCCAGACCAATATGGAAAAACGAATTTGAATATATATGTATATAGAAATTAAAATTTGCTTATAAATGTTGCTTTCGGCCTCATCATCTACTCTGGTTATAAATCTGAATGATTTTCTTTTTTCAGGTCGTTTGATCTTTGATAATCTGAAAAAGTCAATAGCATACACCTTGACATCGAACATTCCTGAAATCAGTCCCTTCTTATTCTTTATCCTCCTTGACATTCCTCTCCCTCTTGGAACAATTACCATCTTATGTATTGATTTGGGCACAGACATGGTGCCAGCCATTTCTCTGGCTTATGAACAAGCAGAAAGCGATATTATGAAGCGACAGCCCCGTGACCCAGTCAATGATAAACTTGTCAATGAAAGGTTAGTATTGCTAATATTTTTTTTCTAAAAGGAAACTTAGCACAATATATGTATATGTGTATACAAATGAATGTCAGATTTCATTCTTGCTTTGTCTTTTAAACAATGTTTGATGTCATCTCTCTTTTTAGATTGATTAGTATGGCATATGGTCAGATTGGTATGATTCAAGCCTCTGCTGGGTTCTTTACTTATTTTGTCATCATGGCTGAAAATGGCTTTTGGATGTCCAGATTATTAGGAATCCGTAAAAATTGGGATTCCATGGGCGTCAATGACTTAGAAGACTCATATGGGCAAGAATGGGTAAGTATATTTTTTTAATTCAGTAGAGTTGTCTTTCCACAAATGAAACTAGGTTACATTGTGTAATTGTTACAGAACTTATTTGGGTTCACATTGCCTTTTCACTTTGTGCTAAAGATAGTCTATTTTATTTTATATAACTGTTTCTAGTGGTGTTCTGTTTGAGACATTCGTAATGATTTAATTTGTTGACTTTTGTAGACCTACACCCAGAGGAAGAAACTTGAATATACTTGCCATACTGCTTTTTTTGTGTCCATTGTTGTGGTACAATGGGCTGATCTCATCATTTGCAAAACCAGAAGACTTTCGCTATTTCAACAGGGAATGAAGTAAGCTGATTTTGGTTGTTGTTTTTTTTTTTTAGGGGGGTGGGGGTTGTACTTGTTATTTTAGATGATGAAAATAATAATTTATAACCCTTATTTTCTTTTTCAGAAATCACCGTTTAACATTTGGTTTATTTTTTGAGACTGTGTTAGCTGCCTTTCTGACTTATTGTCCAGGTCTTGATCAGGGTTTGCGTATGCAACCTCTCAGGTATGTTAAATTCTTTTTAATATGTTTTCCTATGACTTTAACGCTTACACCATTTAGCTGATTTGTGTAAATGTACACCCATTCCCTTAGAACTTTTATTTTCAGTCTTTTCTAATTACTTTTAAATTATGTAATCAATATTGTTGTTTTTTTGTTTTTTTTGCAGGCTTTCTTGGTGGTTCCCAGCCTTTCCTTATAGTTTAACCATCTTCATTTATGATGAATGCCGAAAATTGCTTCTGCGACGTAATCCTGGTGGCTGGGTTGAATATGAAACCTACTATTGAGGATTGTGCCATATTAGTCTAAAATTTAAATTTGAAAAGAAAAAAAAAAAGAACCAGAATGCGGGGCTGTGCGGCACAATTTTTTACAATTATTTCCTAATTTTTTTTCCTTTTCCCTCCGTTCACAAAAACATATTCAAGAGAACTCTGAATATATTGAAGATAACTGTAATTATCTTCTGGTTCATCGCGTGAGAGCAACATGAGAGCCTATGTACATTGTATGTCTGAGCAAACAGGGTGAGTGTCTGTGTGGAGATCTACAAAGACCAGTAATCCAGCAAAGACTCATACTTGACCTAATTCGTAGAAAATACTAGCTTTTGGGAGATGAGTATCTATTCTGGTGATAAGCACATATTGTGTAGTGTCCTGAAACCCCACTGGTACACGATGCACTGTCAGTCAGTTTGAGAAGCCTGGCCATTTTATATAATAAAAGAAGCTTTGTTACATTAGTTCAGATAATTTCTGTTGAACTAATTCCATCAATACTGTGGTACCTTTGCTAGCATGGATTTTCATTTTTAATATTATCACTCAGAAAACACACTTAATACGTCACTTATACACTTCACAAGTTTACTACAAATCCTGGATGAATAATAAAAATTTTAAATACTTTTTAAGTTGGAAAGTTTAATTTGCTCCCACTTTGTCAGCTGCAGTACTAAAAGGTGAATATTTGCATGTAATGGGTTAGCACTTTCGTAACTGTCTGACAGCCAGTTGGGACTATGGTCCTTGATCACTAACCCCTTTCTTATCTCCTTTGGTTACTCAGGAGCCACTTTGTTTTCTTTGTAGTAGTTGCACTTAAGATGAACTAGTTTTTAAGAATTTTTCTTATTTCTTTGGCCGAGAGATTCTCACCTGAACAAAATATTTCCCCTACCTTAAAATCAATGGTTATGCCTGGCACTTCATTTAAAATCCAGGATATCAATCTTTTAAAAGTATGCAAGATCTAAAATGGAAAGTATTTGGATTAAGATTGCCTCATATGTCAGTGGCTTCAAACTATCATCAGAATGGTAGCACGGTTTTATATTGGATGCCAACTCCTCCAGTTGACAGTGCCATCTTGCTAGGTTGGGTGGGTGTATATGGTCAATGTAGACATTGTGTTGATCAGTCTTTGGCTAGAAATCTGCACATGGACAAAATATTCTGGATGCTAGTCTTAACATCTTCATTTGCATGCTGCAAAATACTAGTTATGGGAATGGCAATTTTTTTTTTTTTTTTTTAATTTCGTAAATTGCTATTTCTGTTAAAATCACTTAGATATTCTCATTGACCATTTTTTTTTTTTCAAGCCATAGTAGCTAAAAGTTAATGACTTAAAGGGTTTTGTTCTGATTTCTTTTTGTCTCATCCTCCCACTCTTTCTCACTCTCTTTCCCTCTGATGCAATTAGGGAAAGTGTTTAAAAGGCAGCCCTCTGCTTTTATGTTTTTTTTTTTTTTATTTTTATTTTTGTCGTTCCTCGACTGAGTTAGGGTGTACATCCTGGCAAGCCTCTTAGTATGTTACAGGTGAGGCATACAAGCTTTCCGAATCACTCAACATTCCAGTCCCCTCATCCCAGGCCAGCTAATGTACAGGAATCTAAGAGGCTTGGCGAGGTGACGGCTGACCTAGTGTTGTTGAACTCTCCAAAATCCGTCTATTCGTCAAACAAGAAACATGCATACTACCATAAAATGGAGAAGAAAAGCAGAAAACTCTGGAAAAACTGTGTGCATGTGTGTATGCGTGTGTATATTGTTTTATTTCTCCAGTAGAACTGTGTACATAGAAACTCCAGCTAGCTGGAGCTTGCTTTACTAGACCAAAGGGACGACGGGCTAATAACAATACTAGCGGCCTTACTTCTGCAAGGATATTTCATGCAGCACAGACATGCCGTATGCTAGTCTTATCCAACAGATGAGAATTGTAAAACTGGAAAGCTGGTAGCATGGCTTTCAAACGGTTGTTAATGGTGTTATGTAGGTGTAGAAAGTGGCATCCATTGGCTAGTTGAAGAATTGCCTGTTTCCTGGTCAATTTTAAGTGAAATAAAACATTTTACGTCAACTACTGCCTTCTGTATGTTTAGTCAGTATATTCCTGCTGCCCTGCTCCTCCATCCCTTTTTCCATCTATCCCATCTGAGTCGCTAACTTTCTGCTATTTGTCAGCATTCTAGTTGACCTTGATTACATTGACTTCGCCAGTTTTCATCAACCTCTTCTCAATTTCTCCACCTAGACCCCACTCTGTTTTTTTGTTTGTTTTTTTTTTGTTTTTTTTTCTCTCCTTCTTTTCAGACCAACATTCTACTTTAGTTTACCTACTACTGTCCTGATGAAGGCTTCATATTCCAGTTAGTGTCCTGTTGAACATTGACATCAGTGGATCCTACTAACCCATTATTGTTACGCATTTTCTATGGAGCTTTAGCATTTCAAGGAATATTACTTTCAAAACATTTAAATTTTTTATATTTATTTAAATATTGTCATGGAAAGTTTCCAGCATTTATGTTTTGGGTTTGTTTGTTTGTTTGTTTTTTTAGTTTTTTTTTTCTCATGGTTGGTCTTTTTTTTTATATATATATATATATACAAAGAGGGGGGAAATGGTGTTGACTTTATCTGCAGCATCTATTGTTTTGGTGATAGGAATTTTTTAAGACACTACTTGATAAGCATTGCCACTTTTGACGTCTAACATAATCCGAAGCTTTGAATATTGTAACATCCTTAGCTCTCTACTCTTAAAAATTCTCTGCTTCTTGCCAAGAACTTTTAGCTGACTGTTGCCACTGTAGTGGGCTTAGTTCAAACCAAGCTTCCTTGTAGCTCGATTTGCTTTGAAAAACCTCTCTCAGATGAGAAGTCCAGACTATTTTACAGAAGCTTGGTAATGATCACTTAGCAGTTGTATTGAAGCAACTGGAGCTACAGTGTGCATCTAAAGAACTGACCAGACAGTAACTAAATCTACTAAACCGTTTTGGTAGTTGGTGCCATGTAGTTGTTTCCAGTTTTTAGTTTGTTTTGGGTTTTTTTTTTATCTTATTCCTAATTCAGTGAACCTGTACAGAATACCAAGCACAAGTTGAAAGGAAAGAAAAATTGTTACTTGTTGGCTATTTCATTTTTGTTAATTTACAAGTCTCAATATATTACCATAATTGAGATTTAGTTGTTTTCATTTATATATATATATATATATATATATATATATATATATATATATATATATGAATATATACGTTGTTGTTTTTTTAAAAAAAACTGAACTCTCAACTTGCTGCCGTAATGCTGCACCATTTTTTAGTGCTTGTGATCCTGCAAATGTATCAACAGTTGAAGGTAAATAAAGAGTTTGAACTTTTTGCTTGTCTGTGCAGCTTTACTGAATCTTTTCTAGTGGAAAATCTGGGTCAATTACATCGTCCAGCTTTTACTAGTGGTGTGTCCTGTTTAACCCCCCCCCCCCCCCATTTCACCATCCCTAGCAGGCTACAAATTGGTCTCTCTAGCTGTTTTAGTGAGACATTAAGGCAGCTACTGTTTTGTCTTTGGCTTCTCTGGCAGCCCAACACTGCTACAGCTTTGTTCCATTGGCTTGAGGTTAACTTAATACGTTATCTCTCTTGTGGCATTTGATCTCTGTCCCCAGCTGCTTACAGATGTTCAATTGCCCCTCTTGGCCTCAGACTCTGGCTGTTCACCTTTCAAATTGCTCTATTTGTTCAGCTTCACTTCTACATCACTGTTTTACTTTTTAGATCTGTAAGTATCCAATGCTTACATTTCCAAAATTCTTGCCTAGTTTTATCTATTTTTATTCCATTCAATATGCAGGTATTAAATGTTTCTAGCATTTTGAATTTTTCTACCATCTAGCATGTCAACAGCTAAAGGGTTCCATTGGCCGCCCTCCCCATATAGATTATTCCTTGCAGATATAGGCAAAGACCGAAACTGGAGGGGCAGGTACTGGGACTCTGACGTTTCTCCTATGTTGTAAGAATGGAATTGGTAGTATGCGTGAATGTATGCAAGGCTCACCCTGCCAAAAATATGCTCGGTTATATCTTTGTAGTCCTTAGAGTTTGAATTTGTCAAACTCTAGTCATAGACAGGGTTGATTGGATGCTGTTAGCCTGCTCCAAATCACTGCTTTACTGCAGGGTACTTTTTGTTTTTCATTTTTATTTTTACATTTTTTTAGCTTTTTTTTTTTTTTTTTTTTTCTTTAAAAAAATTTTTTATTACTCCAGTGCCCAATGGAAGTATTAGTTTGTTGCTCTCAACCTTACTTTGCTCCTTCTCTAGTAACCTTTCATAGGAAATAGTTTGTCAAGAAAAAAAAAGATCAGCTGATAAAACTGATAACATTTAACAATATTAGTTGACCCAATTTTTTCAATGTTTTGAAATTTTTATATATGTGTATATAATATATATCAAATAAAATTTGACATTTGAAAACAAAGTCTGAACTCTTCAACTGGATAATGAATGAAAGGGGCCTACCTTTTTTTTCTGTTTTCCTCCCCTTTTTATTTATATATATATATATCTATATATATATATATATATATAATTTTTATTTTTTTTTTTTTTTAATGAAGTAATTTTGTTATTGAAAAGTTGTATTGAAAAAGTTGTTGCCTCCCCAAGTCCTATATGAAGTTATTCAAACCAGTTATTAATCTTTGTGGCATTTTTCTCTGACTGGCAGTTCAAGAAAACACCAATACTTCAATGTAATGTACTGTTTTTAAAGTTTGAGGTTGTTTACTCACACATACACACACTTACACATATATATAGCCCAATGACTAGGTTGGTTCTATATTGATTGGTAGTTGTTTTTTTTTTTATATAACTAGAAGAGCTTTCAGTGAACTGGCAAGGTGTTTTAACTTTATTGTAGAATAAGATACATTCTATGGCTTATGTCTATTACATTTCAGTAC
Organism: Eledone cirrhosa; assembly: GCA_964016885.1. Taxonomy (NCBI): domain Eukaryota; kingdom Metazoa; phylum Mollusca; class Cephalopoda; order Octopoda; family Eledonidae; genus Eledone; species Eledone cirrhosa. The sequence goes on from OZ024740.1 coordinate 174,855,065, forward strand.
AAGCCTGGGACTCTTAATACATATAATAATTAAAACCATAAAATGTTTTTAAAGGAACATTACCAAATTAGATTATAAACCATCTTTCAGAAACATTGCTTATCAATTTTTTTTTTTTTTTTTTTTTTTTTTTTTAATTTTATTTATTTATTTATTTTTAATTGTAAATAATTTTGTGTAATGGAACAATTTGTAACCATAAATACTACTAGTTGAAGTACAGCTGAAATACTTGTAATTTCTCCATGGCATGCATAAGGATATTGAAGTGGCTACTTATGGATCCTAGGATGACGTATATTTACTGAATTTATAGTCGCCACCGCAAGATATAGTGCAAAAGTTTACTGTCTCATAGCTAGAATACTAATTTTGTATTGGAGAGAAGAATGACACCTGTTTTAACATGGATGTTTTTTAATCACATCCCAACCGTATGCCATTTTTTTTTTTAAAATGGCTTTTGGATTTTTTGTTTTTAACATCGGATATTCAGAATCAGTATGTCTTTTTTTTTTTTTTTTTTTTTTTGTTTTTTAAATTTAAAAAAAAAAATGATTTCCTATCAAACTTTAGAACATAAGATATTCAGAATGATGCTTTTTTTTTTTTTTTTTTTTTTTTTTTTCCTTATATCAGGAACTTACGATTAAGGAGGGGATTTACTGCTACAGTACTTTTATATTTTGTTTATATTTGATATTGTTTTACATTTGTAATTATATTTTCATTCTTAATAAATTGAAACATTTTAAATTTTCAGAAAGTGAAACAATGCTTTCAAATGTAAACGAAATATATTTATATACTAAAAGAGTACTTATAAATGTAAATCTTCTATCCCTAATGAGTTTCTGATTTTACTTTTTAAAAGTTTTTCTAATTAAAAAAAAAAAAAAGAAAATGTTATAAATTCTGAAAGTCTGGTGTTAAAACAAAAACAATTTTTTTTTTGTTTTGTTTTGTTCCTAAGGATAATAAAAAAAAAAAAAAAAAAATTGAAAAAAAAAAAAGTGAAATGAATAAATGCATCCGTAATATAAGTTGAAGAAAGATGTTAGATGCTAACATCAGGAGAGAGACCAAAGCAAGCCATTGATACCATTTTGCTAAAATACCACTCAAGGAATCAACATTATATTGAAATTGTCCTGTTAATAGCTTAACTCTTGTGATATTAAACCACCCCTGGTTCTATGTATAAAACGGTGCTGTTTGTTTTAAAGTGTTTATATTTATCTAAAAATATTCCATCATAATTTAAGAACCTCTTAAATTATGCCTCAAACACTGACTTAATAGTGAAAAAGTTGTATTACTAAACCCCTCAAAATTACTTGAGAAATCATAAGCAGTTTCTTTCATGAAAAGTATTGTAAAGGAAGGGTTAAAGGCATGGTATTTGGCAGTTTGCTGATTCAGTTTTTCTACCAATTTCCTTGGATTATTTTGGTCATCGCTGCTACATCACATTTAGAATATTTGCTTGTAAACATCTATAGAGAAAAAAAAACACATTTAATTGTATCCCTGCAGTTTCATGGCAATGAGAATATCATTCCTTCTTTGAATCCCTGTGATGGAATTGTTAGGGTGCCATCATGAGAAACAACTCTTGGGCATTTTAAACTTAACAGAGTTTGTCCTTGGAAAGAAATAAAACACTGAAAGGAAGGGTTTGACTCTAGTACATGACTAGTACTTCATTTATTGACCCTGGAAGTGATGAAAGTTGACTGCAGCTGGATTTAAAATAAACTAATACCACAAAATATTTTATTCAATGCCCTGATTTTTCTGGCTTGCCATCTTTAATTTGAATACATTTAATTCTGGGGCAAATGTAGGCTTGCAAGCCAGAGTGAAGACTGCCTATCTTGACCAAATAAGTACTTCCACATTGGACTGCCTGTTTAGGTGAGTAGTAACTTACCTTAAAAACTACACAGGATAGTTGTGGACTCTAAAAACCACAGCAAAAATAGCCCATCTAGGGGAGTAGTGAATAAATTCCGATAATGTAAAGGTTTTAGACAACCTATCTAGTGTTAGTAAGAAGGTAAAATGTACATGGTCCATGCTGTAAAGGGGTTGATATCAAAACCGTGAAAAAACAACTGCTGGGATACATCCAAATTTTTTTATGTTTTCTATATATTAGAGGGTTCAACAAAACAATCCTTGGAAATTTATAACCCCTAACTAAACCAGATTGAATTTCTTTAATCCCTATTATTCACAATGGGATAATTTGAATTTAACCCATTCGTGCCCATATTGACGAATGACAATACCTATGATTTTCTAGAATTTGGCAACATTTTCATTATAAAGGTGGTTAGAACATGAAATTATGATGGGAGGAAGGTTTTGTACAACCAAAGGTGATTGATATCAAATGGGTTAATGTTGATTCTTTGTGCAACATTTAGTAATAAGATAATATCAATGACTGAAGAACTTTGGTGTTTCACATTTTTCCTTATCCTCAACCAGTAAATATTGTGTTATGTAGATGACTTTACATTATTTATTTTCTCTCCAAAGCAAAATTGTATCTTCTCTACTCAAAATCCAAGAGATAAAATCAAAGCAATGTAAATCGAATGTATTACAGAAACAAAGTAGAGCCAATATTTACTTTTCTTACCCTAACTGGAATGAGTTTTATAATTATTCTAGATCTAAAGATTTTATTGATATTTCAAAAGATTAACATTTTTCGTACCGGATCTGTTTATATCTATCTAAAAACCTTCCATCATACTTTTATGTGGGAACTTTGTTCCAAACACCAACTTACTGACAAAAGTTATATTACAAAATCCCTCCAAAATTATTTGAAAGTCGGGCAGTAACATTTATTTAAAATATGGTTATGAAAGAGTTAATGAATAACTAGATATACATAGTAAGATTAAAGTTAATTTTCTGAATGACGAGTCGAATAAGGACCATGTAATAATGGTTTCTAATTTAGGCATGAGACCAGCAATTTAGTTGGAAGATAACGCCAAATCTATACCAGTACATAACTGGTACTCCATTTTATTAACCCCAGAAGGATGAAAGGACCAGTTGACCTGGATGGGATTTGAACTCAGAGTAAAAATCCAGAACAAATACTGCAAAGCATTTTTTCCAATGCTGTCACCAGAACGGGGGTTAATACAGATGTTGAATGAAATTTCTAATTTAGGCACAAGGCCTGCAGTTTTGGAAGAAAGGGAAAACCAATTGATATTTATCTTATCAGCGTTGGAAAGATGAAAGGCAAAGTTGAACTCAGAAAGTAAAGGCCTAGAACAAATGCTGCTAAGCATTTGTTCAATGCTCTAAACAACTCTGCCAATTCGCCATGCTAATTTTGAATGAAATAATAGATGAGGTATTTTCAAGTTAAGAGTAGTGTTCCAGCAAGGCATTAGCTATAATAGCTAAAGCCAACTAAAGAATATAACCCATGGAACTACCTAAATAAGACCTATGTAACATTGAAAGCAATAAAAAAAAAATACGTTGACTCTATTAGTATTTCTATTCATTGGCGTCTCATCTTAATTGAAAAATATTCAGAATTAAGACTTTGAAAAAAAATAAGGATGTTCTCTTTTATAAACTCGGTATGGAACTATTCTGATAGACGCATCTATGTAGATGCCTCATATTCAAAGCATGTATGCATGAATTTCTCTAACATATATATATGAAGAGAGTCATTCAGTTCCCGTGGCCACTTCTGTTCACTTTTTCTGTCTCAAGAGGCTGTATCCTTAATTTTATTTAACTACATAATATGTGTTGTGATGGCCTTTGCAACAGGAAAAACATTCTCCTAAATTTCAACCTTGCTACAAGCATTACTAGCTGAAAAATATGAACTTTAAATTAAGAGAAAGAAGTGGCAGCATACCTCTTGGTGTAGTAGTAACATTGCATTCCAGCATACAACAGTAGTGTGGTTTAAATCCCACAGGTAATTCTGTTCTCTCTCTTAAGGGATTATATCTCTGATTTTTAAAGTTAGTATGCATTGTAGTGGCCTTTGTGAGAAGTAAAATATTCTCTTGTCAACTGGATGTTTACATTCTCATATATATATATGGAGATTTGAACATTTGTGTTGATGGTTTCCTGATAAGCTACAGCTGCAAGTCGAGGGTTTAAAAAGTGAAATAGCTTGATATGCACTCGCCTCTGGAGGACATGCATAAATATGCAAATATATGACTTGTGCATATATTTTTATTTTATTTTATATCATGCATTTTGTGCAATCACTGGTTCATTGCATTTCTGGTTGCAGGAGTGACAATAGGATGCGTGTGAAACTAGGCAAAATGAATACTGCAAGGTATCTTTTGTTCACACTGGATTGACAATATCTCACCGAAATATCTTTTTATTTTATTTTATGTGTATATAATATATATATAAATATAATGTATATATGTATAATATATATATATATATGTGTGTGTGTACATATATGTATAAAATGTATATGTATGTATATATAATGCATATATATGTACATACATTAATATATAGACGGGTATCCAGCTACCAAATTTTACTCGAGAAGCATTGGTCTCAATGGGATCATACCCTGAACCATATGGTTGGAAGTGAACTTGCTAACCACAACCATGTATATACACCCATACAAATATTTTAAGTTCATACATGTGCGTGTATGTATGTATATATATGTATAATGTATATATATATATATATATATGCATATTATATAATTTTTATTCTTTGTGACCATACCGGAGCACAAATTCAATCCTAAATGCACATATTTTCCAAAAGGTTACTCAATTATTTACTAACCAGATTTGATATTGCTTAAATTTAGTGATTTTATATATATATATATATATATATATATATGTATATGTGCCTGTGTTCATATATATTCATATATGTATATATTGTGTATGTATAAATATTTTGTACAAAATGAAAATATGTATCTGCATTTATATACATATGTATGTGTGTATATGCATGTGTACATTGATTTAGAATGTATCACAAGGTCTATCTTGTTTTAGCTGTTGGTTTAATTGTGATATAAACATGTCTTTTGTTAGAATGAGTTCATTATGCATATAAAGATATAACAGTGGTGTCTACAATTCAAGATATACGTTATGATACATTTCAATTTATCCAAATCCACTGTTTAGTGCATTTATTATAAATACATGCATTTTTTATACACTAATTTATTCAAACTAGTGTCTTCATCATGGTTGTTATAGTCAGAATATGTTGGCCATTGTTCCCTCTGGCCGTTTTCAGATGTCTGTCATATTCAGTAATGTTCTTGAAATTTCAAAATGGACCTTTATTCAATCCATGGACTCAGTTTTATAACAACTAAGATGAGGACAGTGTATAATAATAATAATTCCTAATCCCAGAAATTCAGATAAAATACATTTATCTCAATGTATCTCTATATGAAATCTATTTTCACATATATATGACACAAGCATATGATAAATTTACTTGGAATTGATAAGCTCTGAAAGAAGGCATGTGTCCTGTCTGATAGGAAGCAAAAATAGATAATAAAATTACATGCTTTCTCTGATTTTACATATCAACATGAAATGAAATTATTGGAGAAAAATTGATGTGTTTTGAGAGGTGACTGAATCAGCATAGTGAAGTAACCAAAACTAAAGCTGTTGCAATGTTATGATTAAAACATTAAAGCAACTTCACAATTTCTCTCTCTAGCCCATAACTTTTGATTGAATTGTAGTGACATATGTCATGTGTTGGCTACTTAAACCTGGTGGAGCTTGTCCTTCTCCATGCTTGAACATTGTCTCTTTTGCTCTTTCTTTTTGGAAGAAGTCAACTGACAGAAAGCTGGAAAGAAATCTAGAAGAATTAGCTGCGGTACTTTATATCAACAAATGAAAAATTATGAAAAGCAAAGTTGACCTCATCAGGATTTGAACACTGAGTGCAGAGAGCCAGATTGAATAATGTGAAGCATTCTATTCAACATTTTTATAAATCTGCTAATTCATCAATCAACTTTGTGATTAGTTAATCTGATTGCATATATGAGGTCTGTTAAAAAAGTATCCAACTTTAATTTTTTTCCTGTAGAAAGTTAGGGATGACAAAAGTGTACAGAGTGGAGCAGCACACATTCATATGCATGTGTAGTTTTGACAAACTCGCTGTATGTGTCAGGCAGCTAACATCTGAAGTGCCATACTATTTACTCATCCCATTTTCATTTTCTCTTTGATGACAGAACATGTGGTGCAAGGATCTTGCATCAAGTTTTGCCCAAAGCTTGGAAATACCTAAATAGAAACAATTTGCAAAATTCAACAGGTTTTTGGTGATGATGCCATGTATGTTACCCAAATAAATCGTGGTTCAAAGATGATCACTCACTGGTTTAGAATAACCAGAGTTCTGGAAAGCTGTCAACAAGCTCTAAGAAAGTTGTCAGCAAGAAAGTGTATACCTTAATAATGGATAACTGAGTGCAAGAAATCAGTGATAGTGTTGGGATCAATAAAGAATTTGCATATCACATGCAAATTTAAAGATGGATATGGGCATATACCAAACAGCATTGAAATTTGTGCCCAAGTTACTATCTCTAGAACAACAACTTCATCTTGAGGTTGTTCAAGACCTGTTGGATACTGACAACAAAGATTCTGGGTTTCTGAATACACTGATAACTGAAGAAAAGACTTGAATGTATGGATACAAATCTCTTATCGCAGTAGAAGCATCCAACATCAATGTAATATAAACTGTTTTATTTCACTACAGAGGTATTGTGCATCATGAATACATATCAGGACAAATATTTACAAAGGAGTACCATCAGGAGATCCAACTTGTTCAAGATGCAGTTTAGTGTAAGAAATCTGATCTGTGAGCCTCACAAAACTGTCAGCTGCATCATGACAACTTCTTGGCTCATTCATTGTAGCTGATCCAAGATTTCTTAACAAAGAATGGCATTTTGCTTATTTACCAGGCTCTGTAGACTCCTGCCATGGCTCCTTATTTATATAATGTGAAGGCTTAGTTGTTAGGGCATTTGGCTTACAATTGTATATTTGTGAGTTTGATTCCCAACAGTGTGTTGTGTCCTTGAGCAAGACACTTTATTTTATGTTCCAGTTTACTCAGCTGGCAAAAAAGTTGTACCTGTAATTCAGTTACACTGAATGCCTCTGAGAGTTTTAAAGGTGCATGTATCTGTGGAATGATCAACTATTTGCTCGTTAACTTCACAAGCAAACTGAAATACTCATTGTCAGAATCAGGCCAACACATATAACTGATGGGCTTTCACATTCTCCATCTATCAAATTTTACTTGACTCGAGACTATTAATGAAGACACTTGCTTGAGCTGTCACTCTATATAATGATGATAATAATCTAATGGGCTTCCACAGTTTTCATTTACCAAGTTTCACTTGTAAAGTATTAGTTAAGCAAAAGCTACGCTAGAAGACATTTTCCCAAGATGGTCATGTTACCAATAGAAAGAACACATGCACTATATAATTTTGACTTAATCTTGTCTTTATTGTTTGTTATTCATTCATTTGTTAAAGTTCTTTCATCGCACATTTTGTGACCTCAATGACTATCTGTTTTGTGCATCTTCTTTTTCCTGGTCTTAAACTACTACTCCATCTTGTCTTTGTTTTGTGGTCTGTGCATGCGTGTATGTGTTTTTGTGTTTTTCATGTCTGTGTGTTTTATCGTTTGCTGTTTGTGTCTTTTTTTTCTCTATTCTGTTTTCAGTTGTTATCACTATTCCACTTGTGTTTTCTGTTCAGGCTAGATCTATCTTCTATTATGAGCTTTTCTCCTCCTTAAGTTCTCGCCTGCTAAAGGGGTATGTCCTACTGATCCGGGGTTTTATGGTAGCTCTAGGTATTTCTACTACTTTAAGCCTAAAGTTTGTTGTGTTTAAAGCTCTTCTAAAACAATACGCTAGTTCACCTCTAAGGGTAGCATCGACGAACATGACACTAGTATTTTTGGCTCTCATACCATGAGTTGGCCTTTTCTATCTTTTTCTTAGTCCTGTCTATGCTATTCCATAATTTGCTCCTGTATGGTGGGCAAATCACATTCATGTCATTCTCCAAAATGGTTTTGAATTTAGCCATGGCTCCTTTGTACACCCTAATCCTGTCTCTTTGGTTATAACCAGAGAACTGCATAAAGTGCTGAATGTATCTCTTTAACTGTGTTGGATCACACATGCTGGACACAATTCTCATCACCCTTACCAGGTCTGCTATCAAGATAATGAACTTAGCACTACCTGAGATAGCTGAGTTCCGGTGAATCAGGTGCTTGGCAGCCATGGGGTTGGTATAATGTGAATGGAGGATTTGGGCTTTATCATTCCTAGTTTCCATCCAGAGTTCTGTGTTTAACATGAGTACTCTATGGTTGGGGGTGTTTAGTGGTATGATCTACTGTTAATTTAATGCTCTGGTGGATAGAGCTAGTTGTTTGCTGGTTGCTCTCCATGGTGTTAGCTTCTAGTTCCAGCTCATGGGTACTCTGGTGGGGTAGTTTTAACGACTATATTGATATCGTCAACATAGAGAGAGTACATAGCTATGACAATGGAGTTCTCAGCTAAGTGTTCTTTGAGTCTCCTGTCCCACCACACCTTAAACAGATTAGCCACATTGCCAGCGACGCTGACACCAATGACCACGCCCTCTTCTTGGGTCTATGTATTATTATTGAACTTAAATACATGGCCTTTAGGGTAGTTTTAATACTCGCTCCCACAGCATGTGTGATTATTCTTCTCATCTGGTCGTGGTTTTCAGGGGTCTGTATGGCTCTGGTCCACTTACTCAATCTTTCCATGGGGCTCTTTTTGGCCATTGAGGTGATGGTGGTAGGTCTACCTCTTACAAGTCTACTGGGGCAGAAACAGATATGGTTGTATTCATCACGATATTCTACATCGCATGTAAGTCTAAGGTGAACCCAGTTCCTCAGTGTCAACTCCTCAGAATTCCACATTGCTCTTGCTGATCATCTCCATGCATTTCTCCACAGCAAAATCAACATCAATGGATGGATATAAGGATATTACATCCATGCTGCCTATTATGTAGTTTTTCTGATTGTGGGTTTGGTTTCACTTGTTGATTCTGCTAAGGTGGTCCTCTGTGCTATTATACATATCTGAGGGACATTTTCATTATGGGGCGTATGATCATAGAGAAAAAGTAGGATATCCTGTGGTTGCTGGAGACGTTTGCTTCACAGACAGGTCTTGTTGGTGGTTCTGCCACAGGATCGTTGGTCATTTTATTATCCTTGTGTAGTCCATACAGCACTTGGATGTCATTATTTGAGGCTTGGAAATTATTGCCTGTATGCTTTCTTGGTCCTAGGATGTCAGACAACATCATCATATGAGTTTTGAAGATTTCTCTCTCTCATGTGCTTGCAGTGTTGTTTCTCTCATGTTGATGATGTGCATTGCCTAGATATAGTTTGGCAGACTGTCTATTGATATTCTGCCAGACTTCTCTGTGGGGGAACATCTATCCATTCCTTGTTCATTGTATGAGTTTATGTAGGCCCTCTTTAGATTCATTACCATGTTGTTGTGCTTCCGTCCGATTATTTCTCCTAGTGTATTGTTCTAGAATCCGTTGCAGTTTTGTCCTAGTTATGGTGAATTGTTTGGTCGTCTATTTTTAGGGGAATAAAGACCCTCTTATTAAATGGTAAGTTTGTGGGATAAATGCGATTTATACCATATGTATTGTCAGTCGGATTGAAAAACATGTTGATGATAGGGTTTCTATTCGTGTCTATATCCCTTATGTTAGTTGTGTTGTTTTCAGTGTCACTATGTGTTGTTGTTGTTGTCATTATTGTTGCTATTATTATTACTATAATTATTGTTGTTATTGTTGTTGACATTGTTATTGTTATTTTCCTATTGTTAATGCCGTTGTTGTTGGTGATGGTGTTGTCTGCATGTGTGATGTTGCTAGTGTGCTTTCTGTTTGTCAGTGTGTTGTTAGTACATTTCATGTTACTACCTGACCAATTCTTTCATCAGAATTTGTTCTGCTGCGCTATCGTTGTTCCTTTCTGTGTTCAGTTGCCCTTTCTGTCACCCATTTTATTGTGTTGTTGTTGCCGTGTTTTGAGTTATTGTTGTTGTAGTTATTGGTGTTGTTACAGTCATTGCTGTTTGTGTTGATGTTATATATATATATATATATATATTATATATAAGGTAAAACCCATGCAAGTGTGGAGAAATGGACGTAAAAACGATGATGATTACCAAATATTTTTTCCTTGGTGTGTTCCTTGCAGTGCTTAGCATAGGTATCCATTTAAAAAGATTATGGTACAATTTCTAAGAAGAAAATCACAGAGTATTTATAAGTATAAATATGGTTCAGGAAAATGCGGTACCCACACCTAGAAGTATAACCAATTTTTTTCTTCCTTCCTGTTAACTTTTTTTTTTTTATTTCTGATGAAATGCCATCGCAGACACGTAATACATACGAATGAACATTGTATAATGCAGTCAGAGGATGTACAGAAACATATGTTAAAGATTGAACATACAATAAATTTCTCCTTCTGTCCACTTCTTCCTGCCTAGTTTTTCCTGTTTTTCCTGGTACCATATTTATACCAGGGAAATCATAAATCCTGTGATTACTCAATACATGGGAAGATGAAGAATTGGCATAGAGAAAGGTATAAACCCAACTGGTTTCGGCTTGTTCAGCAAACCTTTTTCAAGGAAGGCTTGCTAAACACAAGCCAAAACCACTAGGCATTGCACTCAGGTTTATATCTTCCTTTCTCTCTGTCTATATATATAGACGAATATAGGGTCCAAGAGGCGATTAAGGAAATGAAAAACAGTAAGGCTGCTGGACCGTCGGGGATAGTTGCTGAGATGCTGAAGGCATCAGGGGATGTAGGCACTAAACTGGTTGCACGCATAATCAATCAGGCTATATATGGTGGTGTAATACCCAAAGACTGGTGCAGCAGTATTCTCATAAATTGCTACAAAGGTAAAGGGGATGCTCTGGAGAGGAGCAATTATAGGGGTATAAAACTGATGGATCAGGTTATAAAAGTGGCAGAAAGCATATTAGCACAACTAATCAGAGAAAGGGTCAAACTAGATGAGATGCAGTTTGGTTTTGTGCCTGGGAAAAGTACGACAGATGCCCACTTTTTGGTGAGACAATTACAAGGGAGGTTCTTAGAGAAGAATAAGCCACTATACTTAGCTTTTGTTGACCTAGAGAAGGCCTTTGATAGGGTACCCTGATCTGTCATCTGGTGGTCCCTAAGGAAACTAAGTGTTGAGGAATGGCTTGTGAGGACAGTGCAAGCTATGTGCAGGGGTGCTGTCAGGGTAGGAATGGAGTTTAGTGAGGAATTCCAGATACAAGTAGTACATCAAGGTTCGGTCCTCAGCCCACTCTTGTTCATTATAGTCCTCCAAGCCATAACAGAGGAGTTTAAGACTGGCTGTCCATGGGAACCTCTCTATGCTGACGATCTGTTTCTTATAGCAGAATCAGTAGAGGAGCTAGAGAATAAATTCTGGCTATGGAAACAGCAGTTGGAAGCAAGAGGACTGAGGGTGAACCTAGCTAAGACAAAAGTATTGATGAGTAGAAAAGAGGACAAAACTCTGATTCCGTCAGGGAAATGACCATGTTCGATATGTAGAAAAGGAACTGGCATAAATTCTATAAAATGCACACAATGCAGATCCTGGGTACACAAGAGATGTAGTGGGATAGCAGGCAAACTAACAGGTAGGGAGAAATACGTATGCAGTAGATGTACAGGGAAATTAGACAGTAGAAGTCGCATTGATAGACACATTTTTCAAATGCTGGCAGGTGCTATAGAAGTGGTGGATAGCCTCCGGTACCTAGGAGATCAGATTAGCATGGGAGGGGGTTGTTCCGAGGCCATAGTATCTAGAATAAGGACGGGTTCAAAGAAGTTTAGGGAGCTGCTGACGAAGAAGGGTTTCTCCCTACATTCTCTCACATTTCTTCCTGTGTGAAGAGCGCGATGCTGCATGGTAGTGAGACTTGGGCAGCAACACCAAAGGATATGCGACGGCTGGAAAGAAATGAGACAAAAATACTCCGTTGGATGTGCAGTGTCAATGTGCATGAACGACCCACCATGGATGTGTTGAGAGAGAAACTGTGTCTGAGAGGGATAGAATGTAGTGTGCGAGAGAGGAGACTGCAGTGGTATGGACATGTGATGCGCATGGAGGATGACTGATGGGTGAAGAAGTGCCAGGAAATGCCAGTTGAGGAAGACATGGTAGAGGTAGTCCACGAAAAACATGGGCGGAGGTGATGAGAACAGACCTCAGATTGCTGAAGCTCACGGTGTAGATGACGAAGGACCGTGCCAAGTGGAGAGATGCTGTGCTGAATAAGACCCATCGCACCCTTGCAAGCAGGGAAAAGCAGACATAAAATGATGATGATATATGTTAGGTAATTCCGAAGGAAAAGCAAAGGAAAAAAGAGTGCTCTATGTATAGAACAGAGCTATTTAATTAGAAAGTGAACAACACAATATAACTACTCCATTACCAAAGGTTTCTGTATCCCAGACAATATTAATATACGCCTTGATCAGTCATCAGACAGCTCTGTCTGATGATCAATCCAGACATATATTAACGTTGTTTGGGATCCAGAAACCTTTCGTAATGGAGTAGTAATATTTTGTGTTGTTCACTTTCTAATTAAATATATATATATATATATATATATATACATACACATGCATATATATATATATCATCATGATAATCACCATCATCATCGTTTAACGTCCATCCTCCGCGGTAGCATGGGTTATACATATATATATATAGAGAGAGAGAGAGAGAAAGAGAGAGAGAAAGATATAAACCCAAGCACGATGTCTAGTGGTTTTGGATTGTTTAGCAAGCCTTCCTTGAAAAGGTTGGCTGAACAAGCTGAAACCGGTTGGGTTTATACCTTTCTCTATACCAATTCTTCATCTTCCCATGTATTGTATATATACATATATATATATATATATATATGCCCGTCTAACCCATGCTTGCGTGGAAGATAGACGTTAAACGATGATGATGATGCATGTGTATATATATACACACATGACAAAATGTTGCTTTTATTGTCCTATCTTCAGCAAGCTTTTTCGATTTTTGTTCCTCTGATTCATCCTGTACACTTCTTATTCTTTGTTGTTTGTGGGATGGTCTGTATGTGTGTGTACATAGGTCTAAATTAATGTCTAGGGAGTTAACACTAGTGAGGTTGCTAGAGATGATATATACATACATAGCTGTAGAAAGTTTGCCTAACAAACTGTTTTCCCTGCTAGCAAGGGTTGGATCAAGTCAGTATTGAAGCAAGGTTACTTATCTCTCAGGCAGACCAGGGATCTGCGTCTCGCTTATGTACAGTCTCACATTCTACCAAATGCCCAGGAGAGGTTGTCATGTCTTTGATACAACTGAGGGTTCTCCCAACCCTTTGTTTGGCAAGCGCTCCACGGCTGAATGCCCTTCCTATCACCAACCACTTTACAGTATGTACTGGGTGCTTTTATTATCTAGATCAACAGCTCTAGGTAGGTTGTCATGTCCTGGACACAACTAAAGGGTCCTCCTAACCTTTTGTTTGGCAAGCCCTCCATGGCTGGATACCTTTCTTGTCACCAACCACTTCACAACATGCACTAGGGAAGTTGCCATGTCCTTGACATGATTGAGGAGTCCTCCCTACAGCTAGATACCCTTCCTATTACCAACCACCTTACGGCATGTACTGGGTGCATTTATTGTGTATTTCACCAAACACTAGGGAGACTGTCATGTCCTTGACATGACTGAAGGATCCTCCCAAACCCTCATTTGGCAAGCCCTCCATAGCTATAACACCCCATATACTTTCCATGTGGCATCTGTAGGTGAGATAACATGGCATTGCAAAGCATGCCATGCCATCAAATTTAAACAGGTGGGAAACTTATCTGTACATTGTGTGGTATGACATATAAGTCACATCCTTGTTTATTGAACTATTTAAGGCAACATCAATAAAATGTTTTTACAAATGTCTGTCTTTTTTAAGAATGTGTCATACTCACAAGTTGGCTTCCACAAAGTGTATATATATATAGAGAGAGAGGGTCATATTGTTGTAATAATATTGCCAGAAATAATAACAGAACACACTCATTGTTTGGTTGGTTTTCGCTTCTGTATCTTTTATATCTCCACAGTTAATTCATTCGGTCCTCAATGTTTACCATTGACTGACCAACGGTAAAAAAATACAGATATAATATAGATATAAACACATATATATAGTCTAGCAAAGTTCTTTCGTTGCACATCTGCAACATCATCAGTGGTATAATTATGTTCCTCCTGTTGTATTGTGTATCTATGCCATTTTTATTTTATCTCTTTTATTTGTTAGACTATATATATATGTATTTATATCTATATTATATCTGTATTTTTTACTGTTGGTCAGTCAATGGTAAACATTGAGGACCGAATGAATTAACTGTGGAGATATAAAAGATACAGAAGCGAAAACCAACCAAACAGTGAGTGTGTTCTTTTATTATTTCTGGCAATATTATTACAACAATATGACCCTCCCCAAGTATAACAATATTTGTTTCGACACACGATTTCATATCAAAAACCTCCCAAAACAAATATATATATATATATCAATAATTCTACATCCTCTTTTCCATGAATATGACTTACTGAGGCAATATTTCACACCCAAATGCTCTTTCTGATGCAAGGATATTAAAAAATGTGCTTCTTTGCTGTTGTTCAGTTTAAATTCCCTCATTATCAACATTGTCCTTCCTTCCTCTGCAATGTGTTCAGTACAAAAATACCAGTAGATACACTGCAATGAGTTATAATTATAAATATAATCTAATTTAGAATAGGTACACCATATTCCTGCATGTCATAAGAGGCAACTAAAAGAGCATACAAAAAGATTGATTACCTAAAAAAAGAACCCATGATGAGTATATATACTTTTTTACTCTATTTGATATACTTGTTACTAATTTGTGGCACAGCCATTATACCGTCATCATCCACTTTTTATATCCCTTCTTGATGGGTTAGATGATCATGTCTCACGTGTACATTTGAATTTTGTCTTGGTTTTTACAGTTAGATGCCCTACTTTAAGCATAACTGGTCCTTAACCATTTAGCATTTAAACTGGCTGTATCTGGCCAGAATTCTCTCACCCCTTTCTGTTCAAACTGGCTGTAACTGGCCACTCATACTGATGTTAAGGTATTGTTCTCAAAATAAATAATATCAAAATCTCATAGATTTGATATTATATAAAGGTAAAGCCTTTACCATGAAAATACAATAGTAAATATAAAGTAATGTAAATGCTAAAGGGTTAATCTAGAATTGAAATTTTGGCAATAAACATTTTCAACTAGTTTTGTATTTATATAACTTTCAAGTGTTTTGATTTAGTGCCAGGTCTTTCAAGACATTTAGGATGCAAATTTGTGTATGCCCTTTGTTCTAAGGAATAGTCTTCAACCTCTACAAATAGTTCAGCTGGTACTTAAAGCAATTTTCTCTTCATAGGACTAGCAAATGGGTTTTATTAAGCTAGACATTAATCTAGGTGACTGAGAACAAGTGTCTTCCACTGGATCACCATGACTTCACATTCATTTGTTCTATGGATTCATATTGCCAGTTGTTGTAATTTTAGTAGTATACACATGAAATAATATCTTAGTATTCATTGTAATTCCCAGGTTTCATTCATAAGCCTACTAACTCTGAGCAATATATCAATGGGCTGCCTCAAGGAGATAGACTGTGCTGAAACATCTTGACTTTGTTCCCTTAAAAAGTCATACATCTTGGTATGGATGTAGGCATGGCTGAAGAATTTGATAGAGCTTGTTTCCTGTGAGCATTTGCTGCTTACTGCTCCTGTGCAACGGCCACATGTTAAACCTCCATTGTTTGCTAGCCTACCTGAGATCCCGCTACATCTCTTGTGTACCCATAGTTTGTATTTGGGACAGAAGATGGAATTTCTACATACACCTTTCTGGCACACTGAGCAAGGTTATTTCCCCGAGGAGGTCAGGGCCCTTTTCCCTTTTGCTTACCTTAGTCTTTGTCAGATTGACTTTAAGATCCTTTGAGTCTGTGCCATGCTTCCAGATTTGGGATTTCTTCTCTAATTCTGCAATAGATTCAGCTCTAAGCATTAGATCATCTACATACAGGAGCTCCCATGGGCAGCCACTCTTAAACTTCTCTGTTATACCATACAAGACAATACTAAACAGGAGAGGGCTAAGAACAGAGCCTTTGTGGACACTCACATGCTTGCTAAATTCTTCATTATAGTCATTGTTAATCCTATCTTTGCTAACTGCTCTTTTATACATAGCTTGTACAGCTTTCACAAACCACTCACCTACTCCTAGTTTTCTTAGAGTCCATCAGATTATGGCACAGGTTGACACTGTCTAAAGCTTTCTCCAGGTCAATAAATTCCAGGTAGAAGGGCTTACTTTTAGCCAAGTACTTCTCCTACAGTTGCTTCATAAGGAAGAGGGCATCAGTGGTACCTAGCACAAATCCAATCTGCATCACATCTAGGGTAACCCTGTCCCTAATCAACTATGCTATAACTATTTCTGTTACCTTCATGACCTGGTCTATCAACTTGATGCCTCTATAGTTTTCTTTATCTAGTGTATCTCCTTTACCCTTGTAGCAATTGACAATGATTCTGCTATGCCAATCATTCAGTGTGACACTATTTAATATTACCTGATTTACAATACAAGTAGTAAAGGTGTTAACCACCATCTCAGATGCTTTTAGCATCTCAATGACTATCCCCGATGGACCAGCTGCTTTCCCTGTCTTCATATCCTTAAATACCTTACTTACTACACTACTACTGACTTGTACGGCTGGACCCTCTTTTGGGTCTACTTGGAGTTGACCATCTTGCCCCCATGCATTCTTCTCACTCAGTAAAACATACTCATTCAGCAAAACATACTTAAATTTTTTTATCTTCTGCTTCCCTCCTTGCAACATATACTTGTCGCCTAGATTCCCTCCTGGCTTCCAGGTAGTATGCCCTGCTTCCCCTATTCTTCCATTTTTCCATGCCTATCTCTTTGTCTTAATTGTCTCATATACTTTGCTGTTCCAGCCACAGATCTCATCTGTTGCCTTCAGTAGATTATCTTTCAGAAACTCCCAATGCTCTTCTATATCTTCTTTACTGTCGTAAGCATCAAGCAAAATACCTCTAAATTTGTTAATGGCTAAGGGATCTTTTAACTTTCATATTCTTCTCCTCCAGGCTGCCTTTCATCTCCAAGTTTGTCTAGCTCTGATGATGAAGTCGCTAATTACTTGGTTATGTTGGGAGGTGCACTCCTCTCCAAGGAAGGATTTTGTGTTAACAACCATCACTCTATCTCATCCTCTGGTAAAGATAAAGTCTATCTGACTAGATGCGTAGGTGATCAGGTGATTGTTGGGCTTTTGAAGTTTGTGTTGCATATAGATAGATCATTGGTGTCGTAGAATTCTAGAAGCCTGAAATCTTCTTTGTTTCTTGCGCCAAACCCGTTGCCTCAATGGATTCTGTAGAAACCCTCACAGTGTTGTCCAACATGTCCATTAAAGTCCCCTGTAATGATTAGGAAGTCACTGTCATCCGTTATGGTAGTAGTGTGCATTAGGGATTCATAAAATCTATCTTTCTTTTAGTTCAACTGACAACCCAGATTGAGGTGTGTGTGCAGATATAATTGTAACCATTGTTCTATTTAGGACTAGTCTAATGTTAATGATTCTCTCATTTACTCGAATTAGTGAGATTACCTTATCTACCCATTTTTCAGCTAATAAAATTCCTACTCCTCCCCAGCTCATTGTCATTACCCACCCAGAAAAATTTGTAGCACTGTTTTTTACAAACAAGAAGTCTAGCTGACTCTCCTCCCTATCTAGTCTCTTGCACACAGCATACATCAATTTTCTTTCACTCTAGCATCTTTACAATCTCTCTTGTTCTTCCTTTCATTGTGTTCACATTGATGGTGGCAGTCCTGAAGTGTGGAAGTTTGTCATAAGAGGCAGAGAAAGATGAGGGTTGATCTTTTGGAGGTGGGTGCTTGCTTTCTGTATCTGAAATAAAGAAGACCTGGGAACGTGTGGATTTATATTCATATTTTGGGTTGCTCCATCATCATACTCCATCCGTAATAAACAAAACCCTCCCATGAATAGGAATGATAGTAGCAGTAGTAGTTAGTGATATAAACAATTTATATATATATATAATATATGTATTATATATATGTTGATCCCGAGTTGAGTTGGGGGTAACCACAGTAAATAAGGTACTCGATACATGTGTAGAGTGACAATGGAAGTTTATATAGAAAAAGGCTTCTACAGGACTAGAACTGTTTCATTCATATGAAATCATCTGGAATGGGCATTCCAGATCATTTCATTCAAATGAAACAGTTCTAGTCATGTAGAAGCCTTTTCTATATAAACCTCTCTATGTATTATATATATATATATACATACACACACACACATTATATATATATATATATATTACAAGTAGGAGTTCATCAAGGTTCAGATTTTAGCCCACTACTATTCATTATAGTCCTTCAGGCTATAATAGAGGAGTTTAAGACCAGCTGCCCATGGGAACTTCTCTATGTAAATGCTCTGGTCTTTATAGCCGAATCCATTAAAGACCTAGAAAATAAGTTCCGACTATGGAAACAAAATTTAGAATCAAAAGGCCTAAGAGTAAACTTAGCCAAAACTAAAGTGCTAATGAATAAGAAAGAAGATAAGACCCTGATTCCTCCAGGAAAGTGGCCCTGTTCAATATGTAGAAAAGGAGGAGGCATAAGGTGTAAACTCCATACGATGTACACAATGTAAATCTTGAGTACATAAGAGATGTAGTGGGATAATGAGTAAGATAACATGAAGCGAAGCCTTTGTATGTAGAAGATGCACAGGGGCAACAGAGGGGAAGATAACCAGCAATGTTAGCCTATTCCAGTCACAGGAAAGACTCATAGAAGTGGTTGATAACTTCTGCTATCTAGGCACCATAATTAGCAATGGAGGTGTGTGCTTTGAGAGTGTAACAGATAGGATGGAAAAAGTTCAGAGAGCTACTCCCACTGTTGACCACAAAAGGTTTTACTCTACATACAAAAGGACATGCGTATGATGCCTGTGCGAAATGCGATGTTGCATGGTAGTGAAATATAGGCTATGACTGTGGAGGGTGTGCGTAGACTGGAAAGAAATGAAGCGACCATGCTCTGTTCAATGTGCAATGTAACTGTGAAAGAGAGGCAGAGCTTGGACAAGTTGAAGGAGAAGCTGGGTTTAAGAGGAATTTGAGGTAGCGTGCAGGAGAGAAGACTGCATTGGTTTTGGACATGTGAAGCACATAGGCAATAATCATTTGGTGAAGAAGTGTCAGGAAATGCCAGTGGAAAGAAGTCGCGGTAGAGGTAGACCAAGGAAGACCTGGGCAGAGGTTGTAAGAGCTGACCTTAAATCACTGAAACTCAGAGGCGATGATAAAAGATCGCGACATGTAGAGAGATGCTGTGCTGAGAAGGATGCGTCCAACCCATGCAAGCATGATAAAGTGGAGGTAAAAATGATGATGATGATATTACACACACACATCATCATCATTTTACGTCCGCTTTTCCCTGCTTGCAAGGGTGAGACAACACTTATATATATATATACATACACACACACACACATACATTATATATATAAATATGTGTGTGTGTGTATATATATATATTGTACAACTGATTAGGGATCAAATTAACAGTTCAGATTTGTGCCAAGTAAAAGTAACATGGATGCCGTCATCTCTGTAGGTTAACTACAGTACCTAGAAAAAGGTAAACCCCTCTACTTGGCATTTGTTGACCTGGAAAAAGCTTCTGACAGAGTCCCCCATACTGTAATTTGGTGGGCATTTAGGAAACTAGAGGTGGACAAGTGGCTTGTGAGGGCAGTACAAGCCATGTAGAGGTGCAGACAGCAAGGTTAAAATTAATAATGACTATAGTGAGGAGTTTAGCATGCAAGTTGGGGTCTACCAGGGCTCCATCCTTAGCCTTCTAGTGTTTATTATTATCCTGCAGGTTTGAGGAGTTTAAAACAAGATGCCCTTGGGAACTCCTGTATGCTGAAGATCTAACTCTCATAGCTGAATCTATGGCAGAACTAGAGAAAAAATTCTTGACCTTGAATCAAAAAGTCTTTAAGTCAACTTGGCAAAGACCAAAGTTCTAGTAAGTAGTAAGGAAAACAAGGCCCTCATCCCTTCTGGGAAAATCCCCTGCTCAGTGTAGGAGTGGGTAGAAGTTCCATCCTCCGTCCCAAAGCAAACTATGGGTACACAACAGATGTAGCAGGATCTCAGGTAGGCTAGCAAAGGACAGACGTTTTACATGTGGTCATTGCACAGGAGCAGTAACAAATGCTTAGAGGATACCGTAGAAGCAATTAACAGTTTCTGTTACCTACGTGACAAAATTGTCAGTGGACGTGGGTGTTCTAAATGTATAGTAGCCAGAGTGAAAACAGGATATAAAAAGTTCTGGGAGCTACTACCACTGCTAGCTCTAAAAGGTTTTTCCCTCAAAATAAAGGGCAGATTGTATGAGGCGTATATACGAACTGCAAAGCCACATGGGTGCTGTGTGCAAAGGACCTATGTAGATTAGAAAGAAATGAAGCTTGCATGCTTCGATGGATATGTAATAGTAATATAGATGAACGGCAAAGATTAAATGAAATGAAAGAGAAACTGGGATCAGATGCAGTGTGCAGGAGAGGAGATTGCAGTAGTATGGATATATGATATGTATGAAGGCTGACAGCTGAATAAAAAAGTGCAGAGCGCTCAAAGTTGATGGGAAGACTTGGGATAAGGTGATAAAAGCTGACCTCATACAATCGCACCTCTCAAAGGCAATGATACACGATCGACCTTACCCAATTACACCTCTCAAAGGCAATGACACACGACCGTGACCTCTGGCGTCACGCAGTAATACAGAGTACCCGACCTCCCATGGGTACAAGCTGAAGCATATAGACAATATGCCCCCACACCCCCCACCGCAAGGTGGTCGTGGAGGTGCCACGGCAAAAAAGCACCCAGCCCACACTGTAAAGTGGACATGTAGGCGCCACGAAAAAGCACCCAGCACTCACTGTAAATGAGGTTGGTGTTAGGAAGGGCATCCAGCTGTAGAAATCAAGCCAAATCAGTTCCTGTATGAGCAAGGCATGGTCAGCCGACCAGACACTGCCCACAACAGGACAACCCGTCTAACCCATGCTAGCGTGGAAGAACGGACGTAAAACGGTGATGATGATGATGATGAAAGGTGACAACACAGGATCGAGATCTCTGGCATTATGCAGTAATACAGAAGACCCGAATTACCATGTGCACAGTTTGAAGCATACAACTAGTATGAATCACTTTCCCCACATCCTAATACCCCACCATTCACCAGATAAGTCCCCAACCCCACTCAAGATCTACCTCTCAAATCCTCATGAACCTCCCCATCTACACTGTAAAGTGGTCATTTTGGTGCAACGACAGCAAGCACCCAGTTCACACTATAAAGTGGTTGTGTAGATCCCCACGATAAAAAGCACCCGGCCCACACTGTAAAGTCGTCATTTTGGTGCCATGACAAAAAAGTACTCAGTACACACTGCAAATGTGGTTGGTGTTAGGAAGGGCATCCAGCCATAGAAAACCTGCCAGACCTGAAGTGCATATGTGGTCTATCAGGGCTTAGTTTTCATCCCACTTCTGTTTAACAGTTTTCTTTAGGCCATCATAGAAGTTTCAAATTGGCATTCCATGGGAACTCCTGTATGTTGATGATCTAGTCTTTATCGCTAAATCTGTGCAAGAGTTAAGTAAACATTCCGGATATGGAAGAAAAATCTAGAATCGAAAGGACTAAAAGTAAACATAGTAACAATTAAAGTTTTAATAAATAGGAAAGAAGAGAGGAAATTGGCCTTGTTGAAGATGCTGATGGGCAGAAATTCCATAAGATGCACACAGTGTAATTCATGGATGCACAAAAAATGTAGTGTGATTACTGGCAGAATAATGGAGAAGATAGACTTTGTATACAGTAGATACAAAAGAAAAGTAAGCACTAAGAGTACTTGCCTCAATTGCCTAGATGTTGACATCTTGTTACTTGGGTGATCTAATTAGCAGTAGGGGGGGGGGGGGAATATTCTGATAATATGGTAGCCTGAGTAAGAACAGGCTAGAAGTTTAGGGAGATATAACCTCAGCTGACAACAAAATACTTCTTTCTCAGGGTGAAGGGTAGACTGGATGATGCCTGCATGCAAACTGCAATGCTACATGGCAGTGGGACCTGGGCAATGACTGCAGAAGACCTATGAAGGCTAGAAAGAAATGAAGTGAGTATGCTCAGGTGGATGTGTAATATTAATGTACATGAAAACATAGTATAAGCAAGATGAGAGAAAAAATTTCTTATAGATGAATTAGATGTAGTGTGCAAAAGGGAAGACTTGCATTGATATGTATATGTGTATGGAAGAAGACAGCTGTATAAAGATCAGAGAAAACTCAGTGGATGAGACTCCTTGAAGAGGTAGATCTAGGAAGACATAAGATAAAGTTGAGACCAGTCTTAGGAAGCTGAATCTCACAACAGAAAACACAAAGGACCATGAGAATTAGCAATATGCAGCACTTTTATCAGCATAAAAAAATGACCTGATCCATTCATGCCCCACCCCTCTCCACCACCACTCCTTAGTAACTATTCTCACAATCATTTGCAGTTTCATGCAGTACAGGACGTTAAGAATTAAACTAACTACAAGGTTTACATGCAAAGAATACATCAACTGGTTTTTTTTTTTCTTCATCTTTGTTTTACTATGTGCTATCATCACCAGTGTTTAACGTCCATTTCTCCATGCTACTATGAGTTAGATGAGTTGTCCTGTTGTGAGCAATGCCAGGTCAGGTGACCATGTCTTGCTCATACTGATTTTGGCTTGGTTTCTACAGCTGGATGCCCTTCCTAATGCCAACCTCATTTACAGTGAGTACTGAGTGCTTTTTATCGTGACACCTACACAATCACTTTACAGTGTGGACTGGGTGCTTTTTGTCCTGACATCAACATGTCCACTTTACAGTGTGGATGAGGTGCTTTTTATCGTGACACCTACATAACCACTTTACAGTGTAGGCAGAGTTCTTTTTGCTGTGTCACCATCATGACCACTTTAAAGTGTGGGCTGGGCGCTGTTTGTTGTGTCGCCATCATGACCACTTTACAGAGTTGGCTGGAGGCTTCACTAGATGTATCTTTCAGCCTGTCCTCATGAGAGATGTATGGGAGGGTGGGGGCGTGCATACTATATATATATATGCTTCCACTTTAGCCTGTGCCCGTGGGAAGGTGGGTCTTCTGTATAACGCCAGAGATGGTGGTCCTGTGTCATCGTCTTTGAGAGGTGCAATTGGGCATGGTCAGCTTTTATCACCTTATCCCAAGTCCTCCTGGGTCTCCCATCGAATTTGAGCACTCTGTATCTTTTTATACAGCTGTCATCCTTCATATGCATCACATGTCCATACCAACGCAATCTCCTCTCCTATACACTGTATCTGATTCCTTTTATGCCTAGTTTCTCTCTTCATTCGTTTATGCTTTGCCATTCACATATATTACTATTACACATCCATTGAAGCATGCAAGCTACATTTCTTTCCAATCTATGCAAGTCTTCTGCACACAGCATCCAGGTTTCACTACCATTCAACCAGTGGCTGACTGGGTTTAAAAATATTGGTTGCCAGGAGATAAAGGAGGCCCACCCACGTGTATAATGCTATCATTTAATTTTTATAATGAATAAATAACATTTTCAAAAAAATACATAAGTGAAAAATGTGTATTTTTTCTTTACTAATTATAGTGTATATATACTGTACATATTACTGGTAATATACAGTAATACTAAATGTTAATACAGAATGTTATAATTTAATTTTTAAGTAATTGTGAATGTATAGTATACTGTTACTTAGAGTAGATTACGCAAGTGACCGTTCTCATCTTCACCAATAAAAAATATAAAGTACTTTGAAAAATATACACCCAGAGACTTTCAATAATGACCTTTGGTCTTTCACACACTCTCAATATATATATAGTGTGTGTATGTGCGTACATCATCATCATCATCGTTTAACGTCTATCTTCCATGCTAGCATGGGTTTAGACGGGAATTGTCCCACTTGAGGCAAGATTGGTCGTTTCGCTCATATGGGACTGTCTGGCAGGTTTTCTATGGCTGGATGCCCTTCCTAACACCAACCACGTTTACAGTGTGGACTGGGAGGTTTTTACCGTGTTACCTACACGGCCACATTACAGCGTGGACTGTGTTTTTTTGTCGTGACATCTACACGACCTCATTTATTTAGGACTGGATGTTGTGGTACCAACATAACTTTACAGAGAAAGGGGTGGTGTTGATGGGGGTGGGGGTGGGGGAGTGGATATTTGATTAAGAGGTGCCTACTGACTGTAGGTTACGCTTTGTACTTAGGCAAGGCGGGTCTTCTGTGCTACTGTGTAGCGCCAAAGATCTTGGTCCAGTGACATTGTCTTGGAGAGGTGTAAGAGTGTAAGGTCGGAATTTATCAAATCGTCCCAGGTTTTTCTGGGTCTGCCTACTCCCTAACTTCTGTCAATTTTGATCGCCCAGCACTTTTTTATACAGCTGTCATCTTTCATACGCATCACATGACCATACCAACCTAGTCTTCTCTCGAGTAAACAACATCTGATCCCTCTTATACCTAATTTCTCACTGAGTTCATTTATGCTTTGCTGTTCATGTATATTACTATTACACATCCAGCGGAGCATGCATGCTTCGTTCCTCTCCAGTCTGCGCAGATCCTCTGCACACAATGCCCATGTCTCACTGCCATGTAACATAGCTGTTCGTATGCAGGCATCATACAGTCTGCCTTTCATTTTTAGAGAGAAACCTTTAGCGGCCAAATGTGTATATATAAATTTATATATATGTATACATACAAGTTTTCAACTTGTACAAACATTATTTGGCAACTCATTCTCCCTAGTGACTTTAGATTGAAGAACTGACCACTTAAATATGTCTTTAACCCATTGATATCAAAAATATTTGGTCAGCAGCTTGTGTGTATGTGTAAGTATATATATATATATATATATATATATATATATGTGTGTGTGTGTATGTTCATGTATGTATGCAGTAAGCTATAAATTTAGACAACCAGTGATTCCAACTGTTAGCACTATCATATATTTTGGTTTCTATTAATTCCATAGGGAATTGTTTGACCAAATATAATCCCCCCAGCCCACCCCCTAAAAAGACAAACTAATAGTACCAATAATACTCTCCTTTTATTAAATCATTTTAAACTATTTCTTTTTGCATAATCTTACCTACAAATCATAACATTTATCCAAGTGATTCCTATCATTCCTGATAATTTGGGTAAAATTAAAAATGATAATTAAAT
Source organism: Eledone cirrhosa (assembly GCA_964016885.1). Taxonomy (NCBI): domain Eukaryota; kingdom Metazoa; phylum Mollusca; class Cephalopoda; order Octopoda; family Eledonidae; genus Eledone; species Eledone cirrhosa. The sequence goes on from OZ024740.1 coordinate 174,880,899, forward strand.
ACAATAGACAAATTGAAAATTAAATATAATACTTTTTATTTTGCTTTGTTTACATATCTTGAGACTTCTTTAAAAAAATCAGATCACTTATTTAGTTGAAAACCAAAAGAAAATAAAGATTTCAGTTAAGTAGTTGAATATACCACCAGTTATATGGGCAATAATATTTTTAAACTATTTCAAATATTTTAGAAATGAGGTGGGAAATTGTAACCATGTGTTAAGCATTATTTGTGCTATTAGCAGTCATTAAATAGGAGCAGTTAATGGAGAATGTAGCAAAATCTATTAATTTGTAAGAGTTGTGCTTTATTGATACATTAAAACCTGAGATAAAATTGTCTGACAAAGTAGAACATTGTCACAGCCCAAGAAATATAAAAATAATCTCAATTTTCATTCCAAATGAAATATATTGAATCAATACAAAGAAATCCCTTAAAATTTTCAAAAGAATGCTATTAACATAAATATCATCAGCCATTTAAATTAACTAGAAAAGTAAGCTCCAATCATTATTATGCAGTTTAAGCATCTAAGATTTTGGTTATATTTTTTTTAATTCCTCACAGGTTTTATATTTTAATGATAAATATAAAAGATGCAATCCAATGCTATTTGAGTTAGTCAAGTGTTGTTGTGGTCATATGGCAATATAGTTTCCTATTCATACAGCTTCCATTTCCAAGTCAAAGCCTTCTTGTTCTTCAGCTCTGTTATACAGTATTGCATGCAGACCCACCACAAAGAAAGAAGCTCCTGAAATACACAAGTACATATAAATATGTCAGCATGGAAAACTAGAAAAGGAAGCTGAAGAAAGTGTTATATATATGCACATACCTACACATATACATAGGTTTAGCTGTGCAAACAGAAGAAAGAAAACCCAAGACATGGTAGACAGACACATAATTTAATTTATTATAGCTGTGAAGCAACACTAATATCTTGAGGGCCCCTCAAGTCATTAGTGTAGCTTTGCACCTATAATAAATTAAATTAAATCCCCTCCTTATACATTACATATAAACTAGAAAAGTAAGCCCCAATCATTATTATGCAGTTAAACAATTTAAGGAGATTTTGGTTATATTTTTTTAATATTTCCCTCAGGTTTTATAATTGGTGAACCTACACTATATAATGTGAGTATGTGTACAAATTTATTAACAAATAATACTGCTACAGCTAATCAACATTTAATAGTGGTGCAACTGTTGAAGACATTGGATGAAAATCTTGGTCAATATTATTACCCTTTGATTAAAAAAGCTTTCAGGAATACTTTTGTTCAATAATTCTTTTAAACTTTTGGTAAATATCTACAAAACTAGTTTGGTTGTAGTAATTATACACAGATCATATTATCTATATGATCAGCACTTAACATCTTTTGTTGATTCAAATGTTAGTAATTCTTTTACTAGTGGACAGAACACAGTGAAAATTTACAGACTTTGATTGGTATTTTTGAAGAATGTCAGGCTAATGTGGTACAGGGTGTTAAAAGTTAAGGGATTTTGTTAAAACTTAAAGCAAACAATAAGTGTTACAGTTTTGTGGTCAACTTTATATTTATATAACTCAATATTCATTTACTAAGCAAATTTTAATTCAGATATTCAATTATATTAATCTGTATTAAACAATTTATCATAAAGAAAAAAAGAAAAAGCACCGATTGTCAGATCAGACTATAAACAATGTTTCCATTGGTCCTTTCATTGATGATACTATATACCAGTCACAACACATGGAAGGAAATGCACTTTGAACTCAGAAGAGAACTCAGAACCAGATCAGATACCTCAAGCATCCTGTCTAATACCTTACCAATTTCACCAGTCTATTGTTTCTAGACTAGTACTTTATTTATCAACCCAGAAAGGATGAAGGGCAAGGTTAATCTCAACAAGTTTTAAACACAGAGCTCAGTGATCTGGAACATTTAATCCAACACTAATGACTCTGCCAATTAAACATTAAACCTTTTATTAAACCCTTAAATGAAATATATGACCTCAATTTCTCTAAAACTTTAGATAGGAAACAATTCAAAACCATAAGCATTTCAAATTCAGACAAAATTTTCATGTCAATTATATGAAACTAGAAGGAATTGTCATGTGATTCACAATTTCTAATATAATTGTTTTTGTTACTATTTAGTGAGAGAGGGTCTTAGAAGGGAAAATGGAAGGTATCAAGTTGGATACTGGGTCCAAATCCTTATAACAAGGTAGTCTCTATTAAACACACCTAAAGTCTGGTGGTGTTAAGTAAGTTGACAGACTACCATTTATGTAAAGCCTCAACAGAATTTGAACTCAGAACACAAGTCAGAATGAATACTACACTGCAAAGTATCCTTTCCAATGCTCTAATGATTCCATCAATCCACTACTTTAGACTGACACTTCATCTTATTAAACCCAGAAGGATAAAAGGCAAAGTTGACTTCAGCAGGATTTAAACTCAGAGCATTGAGAGCTAGAACAAATATTGCAAAGCATTTTGTCCAATCCTCTAATGACTATCAAACAAGAAAATGACAAAATACTAACTGAATACTAAAATATTGATTTTTTTTTTATACAATGCCAAAGATTTAGAGAATAAAGAAATGTGATTGTGGTGTTCATACTCTCAAGAACACAAATGAATTTAAGATGGAATCAAAATAAGCCTAACAGATACTGTACAACATTCACCATAGAAAGTACTGAGGTAGTAAATTGGCAGAGTCATTAGAATGTCAGATAGAATTTTTTACAGCATTTGTTTTAGCTCTCTATGCTCAGCTTTAAAATCATACCAGACTCAACTTTGTTTTAAATCCTTTTGAGGTTGATAAAGTTCCACCTCAATACTGAAGTGGATTCTTCCTGTATGTCTCTTTCTCACTTATTCCATTTTGCACTCTCTCTTGAATAAATCAGCTGAGCCCAACCCTGGAGAAGGATGGGCTTCTCCAAGCTTAAATGCCCCCTACATGTCTATCAGGAGTTAAGTGCCCATGGATAGATGGATAAAGAGTACTAAGATGATTAAAAAAATAATACATACCAATAACCCAGAAAACAGCTGAACCAGCTCCAGCCACCCAGAAAAGAGGGAAAGATAAAACTCCAACACCAGCATACTGCTGGCCTACACTCAGTTCATGACCTGTAAACAAGAAACACGAATGCCATCAAAAACAAAATGTTTTACTTATATACAACTCCAACCCATATCAGCATGGAAAAATAAATGTTAAACAATGATGATGGTGATGATGAGTAATTATGGGAGTATACAATTGCTGCTATTGGTAATAGTAAATAAATAAAAAGGATTAAATATGTAAATAGAATAAATGTATCAATATAGAAAGTAGAAATCAACAAATAAATATCTGAAAAATCTTATAAATTTATTTATTCAATTGAAATGTCCGTATAGAGCTAGTAAGCCATAGCAGACTAGAGTAAGTATACAGGACTCCTTACAGTTAATAATCAAAAAGAGCTAGTGGGACAAGTAATAATTTTAAAAAATTAATTAAAGAAGGGAATAAAATGAAATAAAATAAAAATAGAATTTCAACTATTGAAGGAAATAGGAGGCAGATTATACATAAGTAAATGGTAAAGAAAAGGAAAATAGGAAAGAAAGGAAGCTGTAAAACAGAAGTTTCTATTGTTGAATCTTTTTGTAGCTTCCATATATTCAAAGATTTTGTTTATATTTGGTAGACCTGTAATCATATATTGAACTTCCAATCTTGGAATTTTTTGAAAGATTGGTTTCAGCATGGCCTCTTTCTCTCTCAGACTGATAGTTTCTACATTGGAACAAACTGTTCCAAAGAATTTCTAGAGAGTCACCACAAGAACACAAGAGGTGAATCTCTACAACCTGTTCTTCATAGAATGTAGTTCATAGGTATATTTCTAGTTCAAGCCAGCATAGTTTTTTTTTTTGCATTACTCAATTATTGATAAGTTTTGAAAGTTGTCAAATCTGGTTGAGAAAGTGGGGGATTGAAATTTGTGAACTTATCTCTGGAATCTTTCCAAAATGTTTCCCACCCTTGACTAATTATTAGCTGAATCTATGGATCTTAGCTGAATCTATGGATAATGTAATTCCCCACCATTCTGCATCAAATATAGAGTAATCCTGAAGTATTCTGAAGTTCATATTTCTATAATTATTTTTGAAAGACCAAGTAGCTCCACAACCTGCTCCCTTGTTTGAATGTGCCCTGTCTGTGTAGCAGACCCAGCTGTTAAAAGAGATTGACTGTGTGATAGTGTTATGGAGTTCTTTTGCTTCCTCTTTTGTGTTTTTAATCATTATTTGAAATGATTTTAATTGTTCTACCCATGGAGAAAGCCAAGTATCATGCTGTTTTCTTTTGCATTTAAACTGAGCAGTTAGTAATTGGTGTTTCCTGGACTCTTCTATCAACAAGTGAGTTGGGGTTAACCCTGCTACATGAAAAATTGCTATGGTTTTGCCAATTTGGGTAAAGAATCTATCAATAGCTTAAAGATAGCTAGTACTTGTTTGCCTATTTATTCTTGAGGGTCATGGGGGGGGGGGGGGGGGGGCAGAGTCTGCATAGACTCCTATCAGAAGCAACAGTCTCCAACTGATCTGGTTGAATCCCCAAGTGAGACCAGCCAAGCTCATGGATGTTATCGAACCATCTGAATTGGGGTCTACCCTTGGGGCTCTTGACAGTTGGTTTTGCCAAAAATATATATAAAAATGATTAAATAAATACATTATGCCTGCATTTGGATAAAAATATTCATAATTTTGCTTACACAATTTGAGAAAAAGGAAAGAAATTGAGATAAGTAATATACATTTTCCTATATAAATATTCCATTTGTTAAAACACAAAGAATGAATGAAAGGAAAACCTAAATTTTGTATAAACACTATATGTATTAACTCGTCCCAGCAGTGTGTGCATGCATGTGTGTGTGAGAGAGCACACTTTTTAGCAATTGTTTGCCTCCCTGCCACTCTCACTCTTCAACTTCAGTCAGTATGTATACTCCTCTTTCAACCAATATTTAATTATCTCTCTCTCTCTTTATATCATCATCATCATCGTTTAATGTCTATCTTCCACGCTAGTATGGCTTATATATATATATATATATATATATTGCCAAATGTGACATTAGACCAACAAACCAACAAAATTGGCATTTATATATATATATATCATCATATAATTTTCCCTTTGTGATTAATTGTTTATTTAATAGATGCAGGCATGGCTGTATGGTTAAGAAATTTACTTTGCAACCATGTGGCTTCTGGTACAGTCCCACTTGGGTGACTGTCTTCTACTATAGTCTTAGGTTGACCAATTCTTGGCAAATGAAATTTGGTAGACAGAAACTATGCCGATGCCTATAATATATGTGGGTATATCTATTTCCCTGTTGATACTGCTTTAAAAAAACTGTGCCATAGCTGAATGATTTAACAGGTGAAGATCAGTGAAAAAAATATATTGGCCTTAGGAAGGGAATCTGAACATAAAATACTGCTTCAGAAAATCTCACTGAACCTGTGGGGTGTGTCTGTGTGTTTGTGTCTTTGTCTCTCTCTCTATCTTTGCATGTGTCTTCACATTGACACAGCTTACAGCAACTGGTGACATTTTGTTTATGACCTGCAGCTTAGTAGCAAAGCAGATAAAAAAGATCAGTGAAATAAGTACCATAATTAAAAATAAAAGTTTGCATTAGAAAAGAAAACTGATTCAAATAGTTTCATCTGAATCATACCAGCATGTAAAAGAAAACTTAAAAACATTCATGATGATAAAAATGATTGTCAGATTAGTGAAGGTATGTGGCTTAGTGGTTAGTGTTCGACTCATAATCATGAGGTTGTGAGTTCTATTCCTAAACCAGGTGGCATGTTGTATCATTGAGTGAGACACTTTATTCCACATTGCTCCAATTCATTCACTTGGGGAAAAAATGAATTGCAGCATCACTGATGCCAAGCTGTATCAGCCTTTGTTTTTACCTTAGACAACATTAGTGGCATAGAAAGGGGAGACTGGCATGCATGGACGACTGCTGGTCTCCCATAAAACACCTTGTTCGGGCTTATTCTTTAGAGAGAAACATTCTAGATGCAAACCCATGATCAGCCATGACTGAAGGAGGCAGCATCCCCCTAATAGAGACAGTGAAAGAAAGACTTGATAGTGATGGTGGTGGTATTTTAGGGGTGGGAGTGATGACCCTGCTGAGACCAAAACAAAATTTATACATTCAATAATATCTTATTGAAGTTTCGTTTTGTAATTAAAAGGCTTTCATAAAATAAAACAAGACAACTTTCAGTTAACTATTATATTAAAAAAAAACAAACAATTTATTTAATTACATACCCATAATTGTACGTTTTTTTTCTTGGTTTTTCAAACTGATGATGTAACAAGCACCAAGGCAGGCAGCTAGTGCTATCAATAGCAATGGTGATGTTAGGCTGAAGGAAATTATTAAAAAAAAAAATATTTCAACTGTAAAAACATCTGCTAAATTAAAATCCAATTATAGCAATAATAAAGAAAGGAAATCAAATCAACAATTATCATCAGCCATATATACACACAGACTTCTATATTAGTATGTCGGACCTCTGTCGGTTCTGATGATGAATATTCCAGTTGTTTGTTTGATCAACAGGACAATCTATTTGTAAAATTAATGTACAAGTGACTGAGCATTCCACATAGTTCTCAGGAAGATTCCCCATGGTGCCATGTATGACAAAGCTTGCTCTTTAAATTACCGGCTCAACTCACTTTTGTCAACTGAATGAACTGGAGCAATGTGAAATAAAGTGTCTTGCTCAAGACACACAGGAAATCAAACTCATAGCCACTCATAGTCATGAGTAAAAGAACCTAACCACTAAGTCAGGAACATTTCCAATATTAGAATAACACAAATTAACCCTGCCTATTTCTACAATGCAAAGCGGTTATTCTAAATTGTTTATAATTATCTAAAAACCATCCATCATAATTTTATGGTAGAACCTTTATGTTCGAAACACCAGCTTAAAAATGAGAAATTTAGTTATATTAATAAATCCCTTAAAATATTTTTATTATTTTCAAAATTATTTAACCCTTTAATGTTCAAACCGGCCAAAACCGGCCAGAATTCTCTACCTCTTTCTGTTGAAACTGGCTGTAACTGGTCACTCAAACTGATGCTAAGGTATTGTTCTCAAAATAAATACTTTCAAAATCTCATAGATTCGATATTATGTGAGGTAAAGCCTTTACCATGAAAATATAATAGTATATATAGAGTAATGTGAATGCTAAAGGGTTAAAAATACTAGACAGTGTCTTTTATTAGAAGTAGGGTAAAGAAAGGTTTTAATAAACCTCCTGCATGTAGTGAAGCAACAGACAACTTGATAAATCCAAAAATGAGGTGAGTGGCTTAATTTCAGTGAAGATAGGCTTGGAGATTGGTGGTTAAGATGGTTTCACAATCACAAAGGTTGTAGATTCAATCCCCAAGCCAGATGATGCATTGTGTTCTTCAGAATGACACATCATTTAACAGGCCACTCAGCTGAAAATGACTACTAGCAGTAGCTGGGAGGTTAACCCTGTGACAGACTACCATCTTGTTTTGTACTCTTAGTCACTTAACACATGAACTGGGATAAACTTTGGCCTTTATCCAACTCATCCCAGCATGGAAAAGTGGAGATAAAACTGATGATGATGACAACAAAATATCAAGATAACATTGAACCTTCAACATAAAATTGAATTGCAATAATATGGTTGTATCACATAGGAGGAGGTTTCTTGGATGTTTTTATGATAAGGGCCCATTTTATCGTGTCAACATTGTTCTGGTATAAGGATGCAGAATTTGAACTCTGAATGCACAAAGCTGGAACAGATACTTCATGCCCCTCGTTGGATGTTCTAACAATTCCACCAATCCAACACCTTGGACCAGTAATATATTTATTGAATGCAAAAAGATGAAATGCAAAGTTGACCTCAGAGAGAAATAAACTCAGAGCTGAGTGAGGTGGAAACAATGCTGCAAGTCATATCCAATGCTTTGAGAACTCTGTCAATTTACCATCTATCATTCATAATTTAACAGATCATTAACCCATAATTCTTTAAAAATGACTGAACTAATCTATTGGACCACCAATTTTGTTACAGAAATAACAAAGTTATTTAGTTTCTATATCGATATTCAGACACTTTATATTTTACCCCTTTTATTGCTATATTTCTAATAAAGGACATTGCTTATAGCCTTCAAATCATTTAGAAAACAGTGAAAAATTGAAGAGAATTTAGTAAAATAACAAACTTAATCATTACTAAGCTAGTGTTTGGAGAACAACTTAATAAAGATTCGTACATAAGATTATGATAGATCGTTTTTAGATAAATACTTTAAAGGACTTTGTATTGCAAAACAAATGGTGGCTTCAGACAGTTTGAAACATGAAAGGATTAAAAAATAACACCTTCATTTTTTCAGTATAGAAGCATCAGTAAGCTTTGTTTCCTAAATGTTCATTATTTTTAAAATGACAAAGGCAAAGCTCCTTCACAACCCTTTGTGTCTGATGAAGCCAATGCAGTTGATTTTCTTGTTTTGTACAATAGCAAGTCAACAACAGCAGGAAGAAGATGGGCAAGGAAGGTATTCCAGAAAGCTGACATTCTGGGTGGAACAGGATTCAGCATTATGGTTAGTGTCATAGAGGGATAAACAAGAGGAAAGAAAAATGAGTCACATCAAACAGGGTAGAAGTTGAATAATATGAAACAGACCCATGGAGCAGAAGGCAGTGTAGTGGCAATAGTAAAAGTAGACTGATGCAAGTTGACAGTATGTCTGTGGGCTAGAGGTTAGAGATTGTTAGTGAACAATTCAATGCCAATCAATCAGGTTTTAAGTGAATTCCAATCTGTCCAAAACTAGTAACAGTTGGAGTCATAGTTGTAAAATACACATTATAAAATGTTTGTGTGAGAATTCGATATTATTATGACATCCACCTGCAGAGGTTAAACTGACCTCATCCTGAGATAATAACTCATATGAGGCTTCTTGGAGGTCTTAATGATAAGAGCTTCAGTTCTATCAAGTCACCAGTTTTCTAGTGACAGAAAGTGAGTTTTGAACTCAGAATACACAGGGCCAGAGCAGATACTGCATCAATACACTGATCTACATTGGTACAATATTTATCAACTCCAAAAATATGAAAGGCTAAGTTGACCTCAGCAGGATTTGAACTCAGAGAGCCAGAATGATACTGAAAGGCATCTATTGTTCAATGTTTTATAATAAATATTCATAGCAGAGTTATAACTCTGCTATAAACATTTATTATAAAACATTGAAAAATATTGACATTACAAAATTTATAAAGGTCATTTGGTAGAATATTATCAGATGATATAACTGTTAATACAGTCAAACTTTATGGTTAACAACAGATCAGAATGACAGAAAGCCCGACTTTCCACGGGCACAGGCCAAAGTTGAAGCGCATACATACAATATGCCGCCACCCCACCCTACCCGTGAAGGTGTCACGACAAAAAACACCCAGCCCACACTGTAAAGTGGTTGTGTAGGTGTCGCGACAAAAAAAAAACCCAGCCCACACTGTAAAGTGGTTGTGTAGACAAAAAGCACCAGTCCACACTGTAAAGTGGTCGTGTAGGTATCACGACAAAAAGCATCCAGTACTCACTGTAAATGAGATTGGTATTAGGAAGGGCATCCAGCTATAGAAACCAACCCCAAATCAGTTCTGTATGAGCAAGGCATGGTAACCTGACCTAGCATTGCCCAAAACAGGACAACTCATCTAACCAATGCTTGCATGGAAAAATAGATGTAAAAGGGTGATGATGATGATACATAAGACATACTTCCTATAGTTTCCATCAACAACATTCCCTAACAAGATTTTGATCAACCCAGGGCTTGAGTAGAAGACACTTCCTTAAGATGCCACACAGTGGGACTAACTCCAAAACCACATGGTTCTGAAGCAAACTTCTTAATCACACAGCATGCCAGTACCTTTAAAACAATTAGATTAATGAAGCAACAGCATAACTAGTGTGTGTGAGTGTGAGTATATTCTATCAAATTACCATTCCAGAAACTATAATGATTACAATACAGTTTGACAAAAAAAAAAAAAAAAAAAAAAAATTGGGAAAATCCCAAGAATATTAATCCACTAAACACCTTACCGATTTCTTTGTTTTATTAACCCCTTTGAGACCTTCCTTAGTTCTATGATACAAAACTGTCCATTTTAATATGTTTATATTGAACCTTGATATATATTTACATTCAAAAAAAAAAAACCTGAGGTTAGCTTTCAAGCACAAGTTTAATGATGACAAATGTATTTTACAAACCCACTCAACATTCTTAGCTATTTTTAAAATGAAATGAAACACAGCATAATATGATCACAAAAGAGTTGAAGAATAAATATTATAAAGTTTTCAGAAAATATGTTCATCTATTCCAGACAAACAACCAACTAGAATGTCAATGTTTGTGAGCACAAAATAAAAAAGAATATCTATATATATAAAACTGAGGATGTCTGTCTGTGTGTGTGTGAGTTTGAATCCCTAAAACTCGAGAAGTATCCAACCGATTTTTTTCAAACTTTACATGTGTATTACCTATGTTTCATACCGTGAACAAAGAAAATCCAACTTTTTTATGGCCTAGGGCCCGCATTAGGTGAAAAACTTCATTTTTTCAGATTGTTAGGGCTTTTTGGAGGCGTTACGTCTAGCCAATTTTCCCGAAATTTCAAGGCATAATGCACAAAAAAAATTTTTTTTTCTTGATCCCCTAGAGCCCCGCATTATGTGAAAACCTGCATTTTTCCTACTTCATTGAGAAAAATCTTAAAGATTATCCAGCCATCAGAGTATTCGATTTATTTTCTTTACATATTGTCCAGGCATGCAGTTTTTTCACGATTAGGTCTGCTGGCGGCCCACGTTCCAAAATACCTTATCCCGTGCAACGCCGGGTTTAAAATAAAAGCAAACAACTTGAAAATTACCATAACATAATATAAATAATAATATTTAATAATATGGGGGAAAAATCTCACTTACATACAAACTATGACTAAACCAATGAACACAAATAAATAATTGCTTTGGAAATCTTCAATGTTTTTCATTGTGTATTTGGGTACCTCAGCAAGATTCTTAGGAATTCGAAATTTAGATGTGTTCAGGAACTCACTCCATGGTTTAATAGTTTCTCGTTTCTTCTGGAACCATTCTCGTGTAGCAATGCTTGACAATGTCACTGACATCTTTGACCTGTAATAATAAGAAAAGATAGTGTCTAGAAATGAAGACTTCTTAGATAACTTTTTGACAAAGATTTTATATAAATTTATGTTGAAACATTTTGTATTTTTGTTGAGTTATATTTAGTATGTATGAATACAGCATAGCTTAATGTTTAAGAAGTTTGCTTTGCAATCATAAGGTTCTGAGTTCAATGCATGGAGGCTTGGGCAAATATAATTTACTATAGCCTCAGGTTCACCTAAGTCTTGTGAGTAAAATCGTTCAGACAGAAACTGTTTTAAATTCATTGAATGGACTATACCTAATTCAAAGGGCCGGCCTTGTCATGCTGAATCTCATTGAGAATTGTGTTAAGGGTACATATGTCTGTGGAATACTCAGCCATTTACACAATAATTTTATGGGCAGGCTGTTCTGTTGATTGAATGACTGGAATACTCATTGTCAAAACTAATGAAGATCCATTTCATTTGAACTGATACAATCCATCCATTGAGTTTTCACACAGTTTCTATATACCTGGTTTCTGACCTGAGACTATGGTAAACAAAATTTAAGATTCCATATAGTAGGATCGAACATAGGACCTTCTGATTATGAAACAAACCACTTAACCATTCAGTTATGCTGCAGCCACTTATAATTTATAGAAAAGGTTTGCAAAATCAATCTCCTTATAATATATAACCAGCAATTTCTCTGTGTCTGTCCGACAGTGGAAACACGTGCGCGCGTGGTTGCTATCTCTCTCTCTCTCTCTCCAGCTATCCCTCTCTTTTAGTCCGTCTGTTTCTCTCACTCTTTCTCTTTGTAACACACTAACATTCCTCCCCTCTATCGCTGTGACGAATGGGGAGATGGAGGAGGAGGAGAGAGTCACTTCGTCACTTCACCTCTGCCTTTCTTTCTCTCCCCTCTCACTCCCTCATTACGTACAGACATTAGGACGGTGGATTGGCAGAATCTGTAGAGAGTCGGACACCATGCTTCATAGCATGGAGTTACGTCCCTTTACGGTCTGAGTTCAAATACCGCCGAGGTTAACTTTGCCTTTCATCCTCACGGGGTCGATAAGTACCAGTAATGTACTGGTATTTGCTGGCCTTGTGCCAAAAGTAGAAACAATTATTAGAAACATTGCTTCATTTTTACATATCTCAGCATTAGTAAAATAACTAATAATTTCAAAAGTAATTTTTCAATTCCAATTGTTATGAACAGCAAAACATTAATAATAATTTTGTTCTAAGAAATATATATACATTTCTGTGTGTGTAATATATATATATATATATACACACAGAAATATATATACATTTCTGTGTGTGTAATATATATATATATACACAAAGAATATATATACATTTCTGTGTGTGTAATATATATATATATATATACACACACAGAAATATATATATATACACAGAAATATATATACATTTCTGTGTGTGTAATATATATATATATACACACAGAAATATATATACATTTCTGTGTGTGTAATATATATATATATATATATATATATACACACACAGAAATATATATACATTTCTGTGTGTGTAATATATATATATACTAGCAGAAAACCACCCGATGGGCGGTTTTCTGCTAGTCATTATTATAAAAGAAGAGTTGTTTCTCTGTCTGTCTGTCCATCACATTTATATATAGGACTGTAGAAGGAATGAAAAGGGAAGCAACCCCTTTGTTAAGTTAAGAGGAGAGGGAGATAACTCATGTCATTCTTATAGTTTATTGCAAGCTTAAGAATTTACACAAATTAGAAGTAATAAGGTAGAGATCTGTAGGAGGAGGAGGAGGTGGTTGTGAGGAGCCTCCTGAATTTCTGAAGTATCTGCTCCTCCAAGATATATCAGAGGCACTGCACTTCAATAAATACATCCAAAAATACATCATAAAGGGACATCTTAAAGTGTTTCAGCTATATTGATGCCAATACATATTTCAATTTATTACTTACTATCGATTTCTATTTCCTGAAGTAGTACTATGTTATGTACTTCAAATGTACTTCATCATCACTATTTTACATCTATTTTTCATGTCTGCATGGGTTGTCAAGTTCTGAGGCAACACATGTCAGATGACTGTGTCTCATTTATATGTTTCATTCTGGCATGGTTTCTACAACTGGGTCTACTTCCTAAAACTAATCTCTTTACAGGATGTACCAATGCATTTTATCGAGGTACTACCACTACTGCCTAACAGAGTGGATTGGGTGCTTTTTATCGTGATACTGCCACTACCATCTCACAGGGTAGATTGGGTACTTTTTATCATGGCACCAGCACTACTTTTGCCAAATATATACAGTACACTTTAGAGTGTGTACTAAATGCATTTTACCAAGACACAAGCATTAAGAAGGTTGTCATGTTCCACAAGACTAAAGAGTCCTCAGTATGCTAGATTGTCTTCATTTATTCACAAACCACTTTACAGAGTTTACCATATGCAGTTTATTGTAACACTAATACTAGAGAAAATGTCTTGTCTCTCACAAGACTAGAAAGTCCTATCTACTCTATGTTGTCTTTGTTCATTCAAGGCAAATGTGACCAAGAGTGAGAGGTGAAAGAAGAGAGAGAAAGAGAGTAGTAGACAGCTACATGCCTGTTGTTGGAAAGGAAATTGACTAGAAAAATAACATATGTGGTGTGATGGGGAAGAGGGGGTGATAGTAGACAGTGAAGTAAGGGGAGTAAGGGAAGAGAGGGAAAGTGATAAACATCAAAATAGTAATAGAGCAAGAAGTAATGTGTGTGTGTGAGAGAGAGAGAGAGAGAGAGAGAGAGAGAGAGAGAGAGAGAGAGAGAGAGAGAGAGAGAGAGAAATATGGAGGGTAACAATAAAGATGGGAACACTAGAGACAGGAGGTGGTAAAACAAAGTGGTCAATGCCATTAAAAAGTGACCTGAAGGGGGGGGGGGGAGACAGAGTAAAGGCTATCTGTGGAAAGATAAAAAAATACAGAGATATGATGCCAACTCTGATTATGCAGGTGTTGGAATGAAAGAGAGATATAGGGGGGGGGGGGGTATAAAGAGTGGTGATGGGGTGATTGAATATAGATAGATCCAATAGGCACTGACGCCATACTTTCCAGCATAGTTACGTCCCTTTACGGTCTGAGTTCAATTTCCGTCGAGATTAACTTTGCCTTTCTTCCTTACGGGGTCAATAAAATAAAGTACCAGTAATGTACTGGGTATTTGCTGGCCTTGTGCCAAAAGTAGAAACAACTATTTTAACAACTGTTTTTCTATGCCTACATGTATGGGCAAGTCTTGTCCAGCATATGTCACCACTCATTGAGTTATTTGTCATCACCTTTATGATGTTCAGCTCCTTGAGATGGAGCTTCAACACTCCCATGTCTTTTTAGACACCAGAACTGTTATTCATATTTATAAAATATAATTTCTCAAAGATAATCTTAAGTTATGTAGTACGTGTGTCTACACACTAATTTATGCCAAGGTATCTATTATTTGGAATTAATAATTGTTTCTACTTTTGACACAAGGCCAGCAATTACCCAGCACATTACTGGCACTTTATTTTATTGACCCCGTAAGGATGAAAGGCAAAGTTAACCTCGATGGGATTTGAACTCAGACCATAAAGGGACGTAACTATGCTGGAAAGCATGGCATCCGACCCTCTACCGATACTGCCAATTCACTGCCATTTCGAATTAATAATGAATATATTAATCATTTAGTACATTTTGAAGGAGGGTACCCTTTAATTTTCTTTCTAAATGATTCAAAGTTATATACGTATGGTTAAGAAGTTTCTTCACAACAATGTGGTTTTGGACTATCTCCCACTGTGTGACTACTTAGATGTCTTCTACTACAGCTCCAGTCACAAACAATACCACGAGTGAATTTAGTAGATGGAAACTGAACAAAGCCTGTCGTATGTGCATATGTTTGTGTTTGTCTCATCTCTTCACCCTCACTCAAGCACAGGCAGTGATATTTGTTTATGCTTTATGTAAACGAAGGTCCCACTGATCAATCGTAAGATATGTGAAGAACTGAATAAAAATGTGAGGACTGCCATCTGGAAAGGCATCCAGCCATAGAATTTTGCTTCAATGAGTCTCTTCCAACTCATGCCAGCATGGAAAAACAGACATAAAATTGATAATGATATCATGGCTGACTTGTTAATTTTACTTTTTATTTGGTTTGAGTCTCATGTAATGTAAAATGTTGGCTCTTTGTTAATTGATTCACACTTGTTAAAAGATTTTTAGACGTTCAGTTTCACTTTTCTCTGAATAAACCTTTCCATTAGGCTGTTTTGAGATTCATCTATTAATCCATGAATATCTGGAGTTGTGGAGGTGCAGTCGTAACATAGTGTGTCTTGAGCATATTTAACATTGTGAAGCCCATCCCTCTCCAGATGTGAACTCAGCCAATTTCTTCCAAAGAAAGAGAAGGAAAGGAAATAGGAAAGTGAATAAAAGACAAGGAAAATTGATCCAAGTATTTGAATGGTACTTTATCTAGCAACCTCGAAAGAGGATTTGAACTCAAAGTGTAGGGAGCTGGAATGTATACCGCAAAATGTATATCCAGCCCACACTGTAAAGTGGTCGTGTAGGAATCACAACAAAAGGCACCCAGCACACACTGTAAATGTGGTTGGCCATTTTCAGGGGGGCAATTGTGAGCATCTTAGAGTTGAAAGAGAGAAAAACTGAGGAAAATAATTTTTTTCCCAGTGAAATAGATAGGGTCTATAAATTTACCCCAACTAGGCTTAGCAAATTCTTTGAAGCCCTCAAATAATGGCATAGTTCTCTATTAAAGAGATAGTGAAATTTCCAGACGAAGAAAGGAAATCCAAACGGATCGCAGTTTGCCTATGACTGATCTATACAGAAACAAATTTTGTTCTGCCATTTGTGCTTAGGTTTCGCTTTTCGAATTTCTGTCGGGAAATAGATTATGTGTGAATAATAAAATGGCAATAAATATAAAAGGAAGTAATTATTATTTGAAACAACTAGTGGCTGTCTGAGCCAGAAAATTAACATTAGTTCATGTGCCGTACTGTATATGAAGAAACTCAACGTTATTTTCACGAGTGAAGGATAGAACGTATAAAATGTATTTGTGTCTGGAACCTCTTAAAGAGAAATAACTCAGTTAAAACAGTGATGTAAGTGGCAGCAGAGATGGCACTGACGATTGGTAAATGGAGAGAGAGAGAGAGGCGGGAGAGATTTAATAGAAGATAGAGAGAATGATGACATTTATTTGTTATTAATACTAGCAGAAA
This sequence comes from Eledone cirrhosa, assembly GCA_964016885.1. NCBI lineage: Eukaryota > Metazoa > Mollusca > Cephalopoda > Octopoda > Eledonidae > Eledone > Eledone cirrhosa. The sequence continues at coordinate 174,897,634 of OZ024740.1, forward strand.
AACCACCCCTCGGGTGGTTTTTCTGCTAGCATGTGTAGGGTGCATATTGATATTATATGCAAATATATATGCATGTAGATATGAAACGTCAAATAAAATCGTAATTGACAATATGCACAGACATTAAAAAGAGACTGTGTTACACTCTCTTCTGCAATCAGTAAAGTAATCCATGATACATTTAAAAAAGACGATATTATATATAAACTGCATTACGGTGAAATGTTATGAAAACAAAAAAAGGAGAAAATTACTGACGGAAATCTAAAAGTTAAAGTGCAAATATATGAATGTTTATACATCATCATCATCAGGTTTAGCGTCCGTGTTCCACGCTTGCATGGGTTTGGACGGGGGTTTTCCCACTTGAGGCAAGAGTGGTTGTCTTGCTCGCATAGGACTGTCTGGCGGGTTTTCTACAGTTGGATGCCCTTCCTAACACCAACCACATTTACAGTGTGGGGCTGGGAGGTTTTTACCGTGTTGCCTACACGGCCACATTACAGCGTGGACTGTCTGGCGGGTTTTCTACAGCTGGATGCCCTTCCTAACACCAACCACATTTACAGTGTGGGGCTGGGAGGTTTTTACCGTGTTGCCTACACGGCCACATTTACAGCGTGGACTGTGTGTTTTTTGTCGTGACACCTACACGATCTCATTTGTTTCGGCCTGGATGTTGTGGGACCAACATAACTTTACATTGAAAGGGGCGGTGTGGGTGGGGTGGAGGTGGTGGGACGGGGGTGTGTTTTGATAGAGGTGCCTACTGACTGTAGTAGGTTTTTACTTTGTATTTAGGTAAGGCGGGTCTTCTCTATTACTGAGTACCGCCAAAGGTCTCGGTCCAGTGACATTGTCTTGGAGAGGTGTAAGCGTGTGAGGTCGGAATTTATCAGCTCGTCCCATGTTTTTCTGGGTCTGCCTACTCCGTGGCTACCGTCTATCTTTATTGCCCTGCACTTTGTTATACAGCTGTCGTCTTTCATGCGCATCACGTGACCGTACCAACGTAGCCTTCTCTCGAGTAAACAACATCTGATCCCTCTTATTTCTAATTTTTTCCTTAGTTCGTTTATGCTTTGCCGTTCACGTATATTACTATTGCACATCCAGCGGAGCATGCAAGCTTCGTTCCTCTCTAGTCTGCGTATATCCTCTGCACACAATGCCCAGGTCTCACTGCCATGCAGCATTGCTGTTCGTATGCAGGCATCGTATAACCTGCCTTTCATTTTTAGGGAGAACCCTCTAGCGGCTAATAGTGGTATAAGCTCTCTGAACTTTTTCCATCCAGTTCTGACTCTAGCTACTGTACTTTCAGAGCACCCTCCCCCACTGCTGATTTTGTCACCCAGATAACGGAAGCTGTCCACTATTTCTATAGAACCCTCTGCGCAGTTGAAGGAGCTAGTATTTTGTGGGCACTTGCTGCTACTTATTGCACCAGAGCACCGGCCACATGTAAAATCTATGTTCTTAGTTAGCTTACCTGTGATCCCACTACATCTTTTATGCACCCATACTTTGCATTTGGGACATAAAATGGAGTTTCTACCTACGCCTTTCCTACACACTGAGCATGGCCATTTCCCCGATGGGACCGCCGCCTTATTTTCTTTCCTACAAACTAGAACTTTAGTCTTAGCCAGGTTAATTTTAAGGCCTTTTGATTCTAGGCCGTGCTTCCACGTTTGGAATTTCTTCTCTAGTTCGGTCATTGATTCAGCTATGAGCGTTAGATCATCTGCGTATAGGAGTTCCCATGGGCAGCCGGTCTTGAACTCCTCTGTTATAGCCTGAAGGGCAATAATAAATAGTAGGGGGCTAAGTACAGAGCCCTGATGGACACCAACTTTTACGCTAAACTCTTCACTATATTCGTTGTTAATTCTAACCTTACTGACTGTTTCTTTATACATGGCTTGTATAGCTCTCACAAGCCATTCGTCAACACCTAGTTTTCTAAGAGACCACCAGATAATGGAACGGGGGACTCTGTCGAAGGCTTTCTCCAAGTCGACAAAAGCTAAGTATAGGGGTTTACTTTTAGCTAGGTACTTCTCCTGTAGTTGTCGTACAATGAAAAGAGTGTCTGTGGTACTTTTGCCTGACACAAACCCGAACTGCATTTCATCTAGATCAATTCTCTCTCTGATTAGTTGCGCTATTACTTTTTCCGTGACCTTCATGACCTGGTCGATTAATTTAATGCCTCTATAGTTACTCCTATCTAGGGCATCTCCTTTTCCCTTATAGCAGTTAACGATGATGCTGCTACGCCATTCCTTCGGAACAACCCCATTCTGTACGACTTGGTTAACTATCCGGGTGACCATGGTGTGTCCCACCGAACCAGATGCCTTCAGCATCTCAGCAACTATTTCCGAAGGCCCAGCCGCCTTAGCGGTGATGTGATATAGTGTATGGCTATAGGTGTTATGATATAACGGACACTAAGCTGAAAGAAGTGAATCTTAAAATAAGCTATACATTACTTATATATAAGAATATTTATGTTTAATCAACAGCTACGAAATTTAGTAGATAAATTACATAATATTCATTAATGATTTATTCAAAGTAATTCAACGTGTTCAGAAAAAATATCTCTGACACAGTCCCGCACTCCTCCAATCATTATACAGAAGATTATGTTAGTTACTGGGTGCAGCAGCAGCAGCGTGACTTCGACCACAACTCATTGCTGTAAATTTTGAATTAAACAAATAATATATGTAGTACATCAATGCATATGCCAAAGAAGGTGAAAACTTTAAATTGGAAACAGCTTGTTCAATATCGGTTATAGAGAAAAACAACAAAACACTAACAGGAGCTAAGGTCATTATAAATATTTGAATACTTTTATAGTCAATATCACAAATATCAGAACTATCTCATATCCTTTACCAAACACCAACTGGGCGTTGCCTCATGGTCCCAGCCAACAGAATTGCGAATGCATTATCGCAAAGGATGCCAAATTGAACCTTAAATACGAGAATTTAATTTCTCTAAGACATACTCACCGTCTATAGCGTTAAATAGGAACTGTTTAAACTTCTAAAACCATAGTTTAAATGAATTCATATTGATTTTACTAGTACATAACTAGTAATGTATGGACTCAATAAGTAATATTTGGTCTCTTCATCAGATTATAACAAAGCTATATATGTGGATTGTGTGTACATACGTTTACAACGCATCAGACCTGCCAACCTCTAAAAATCCAGACAGGGTGTACCATGAAAGACAGTGGCCCCAAACGGGAAGAAATGAGGCAAAATGGGGAGATTTTACATAATGAAAGCTATACCCATTTTCACAAGAGAAGACATCTCTCACCCACCCCAAAGTGAGTGGGAGGTTTCCCCATCGGACAGAGAGAGTTCATAGGTCTGGAGCATGCTTAATCGCTTGTTTCTTTATATTTTGTCAATGTCATCAACCTTATATAGACAAAATAGATGGATGGAGAGAGAGAGAGAGATAGTGAACAAGAGAGGGGTAGAAAGATAGTCAGAGAGACAGAGTTAACACTGTTGGTTGACAGAAAATGTTGGTAGATGATATGAAGAAAAACATTTTAGAACAATTTTGTCAGGTTGTAGTTTTTGTGTGACAGACGTTCAGAAAATGCAGTACAAATATTATAATATAGATTTATGGGTGTGTCCAGTGCTAAGATACACTATATGACACATGTGTACTAGCAATTATAAGTAAGTGATTTCTGCAGGAGAAAGACTTTCCTGATGATTTCTTACAAATGAAACAGTTCTAGTCCTGTAGAAGTCATATATATATATACATAGACCCATCCAATTCTGGGACGGCTCGGTAAAAATGGTCGACAGCTTCTGCTACCTGGGTGACTGAATTAGCAATGGAAGTGGGTGTTCTGAAAGTACAGTAGCTAGAGTAAGAACGGGATGGAAAAAGTTCAGGGAGTTACTACCACTGCTGGCTACAAAAGGTTTTTCCCTCAGAATGAAAGGCAAACTGTATGATGCGTACATTTGAACAGCAATGTTACATGGTAGAGAGACCTGAGCACTGTGTGCAGAAGACTTGCATAGACTGAAAAGAAATGAAGCTTGCATGCTCCGATGGATGTGTAATAGTAATATACGTGAACAGCATAAATGAACTAAGAGAGAAACTAGGCATAAGACAAATCAAATGCTGTGTACAAGAAAGGAGATTATGTTGGTTTGAACATGTGATGCATATGAAGGATGACAGCTGCATAAAAAGGTGCAGGGCGCTCAAAGTCAATGGAAACTTTGAAGTGGGGAGACCCAGTAAGACTTGGGATGAAGTGATAAAAGCCAACCTTGCCCAATTCTCAAAGGTGATGACACAGGACCAAGATCTCTGGCATTACGCGGTAATACAGAAGACCCAACTTCCCATGGGGACAGGCCCAATCTGTAGGATATATTCAGTATGCATCACCCTACCCTACCCTCCCATATATCTCCTATGAGGACAGGCCGAAACACTGTAAAGTGGTTGTGATGGTGATACAGTAAGAAGCACCCAGCGCACACTGCAAAGTGGTCATGTAGGTGTCACAACAAAAAGCACCCAGTCCACACTGTAAAATGGTCGTGTAGGTATCACGACAAAAACCACCCAGTCCACACTGTAAAATGGTTGTGTAGGTATCACGACAAAAACCACCCAGTCCACACTGTAAAGTGGTCGTGTAGGTGTCATGACAAAAAGCACCCAGTCCACACTGTAAAGTGGTCATGTAGGTACCACAACAAAAAGCATCCAGTATTCACTGTAAATGAGGTTGGCATTAGGAAGGGCATCCGGCTGTAGAAACCAAGCCATAATCAGTTCTGTATGAACAAGACCTAACACCTGATCAAACATAACCCACAACAGGGCAACTCATCTAACCCATACTAGAGTGGAAAAATGGACGTAAAACGGTGATGATGATGATGATGATACATGGCACGCTTCCACTCAGTTTTCATCTATGACATTTCACTAACAAGGCATTGGTCAACTCAACGTTATAGAAGACACTTGCTCAAAATGCCATGAAGTGGGACTGAACTGCATGATAAGCGAATATATATAACTCCTGATGACTCTGGAGTTCTGTGTCTTTCGTTTGTATTTCTATTTTCTCTCTCTCTCTTCTTCTTCATCCACTTATTCCTGAGAGGGTCTTGGGAGCAAAGTCCTCAAACACTCCCTCCAGCAGGTTGTGTCTCCAACTGAGCCAACAGGATCTCCAAGTGTAACTAGACAAGCTCAATTCTCTCAATTCGGAGAAGCAGTGGCTCTACCTGGAGTGACTCTCTGATATCCGAGCTACGCACTTTATCAAGTAACATTTCTCCAAAGTCCTTTCGGAGGAATCCCATTTCAGCTGCTTGTATTCGCGATCGTATTCTTTCAGTCATTACCCAAGATTCATGACCATAGGTAAGGGTTGGCACAAAAACCAAACTGAAAATAGTGAGTTTGGCTTTGACGCCAACTTCCCTTCTTCTGATTACTGAAGCTGGCACATTAATGCACCAGCTTTTACAATTCTTGCACTTAATTTAGCCTCTTGCCTTCTGTCACTCATGAACACAGCCCAGAGATACTTGAACTTCTCTACCTGCTTCATGTAACGTGCACTGCACAGGCTTCCTTGAGAGGATGAGTGTCTCAGTTTTGGCAGCACTGATTTTTATTCCAGCCATGCAGCACTCGGCATCAAACCTATCAATTGCAAGTCAGAGATCATCATCTGTCAAGTTAAGTAACACAATGTCATCTGCAAATTCCAGCAGACTGATTTTATACCCACCAGTCATGATACTATTTCCAACCTGGCTGCGCATATCAATCCTGTTCATGTAAATAATAAACAGGAGAGGTGACAGTATGCACCCTTGACAGAGTCCAACTCCCACATTGAATGGTTTCGATTTAGCACCATTTATCCGAACACAAATATTCGAGCATTCATATAGACACCGGACACCAGGGCAGCAATCAATCTCATACTCCTCCACAGCCTTCCACAGCAGGTCCTGAAGAACATGGTCATATGCCTTCTCAAGGTCGGCAAAACAAGAATATACTTTTTGACTATACTCCCACAATTTCTCGCATACCTGCGGCAGTGTAGATATTTGGTTGGCTGTGCTGCATCCAGGGCGAAAACCATACTGTTCATCAGCTAGCTTGGACTTGACAATCTGCCGGCATCTCTTTGACAGACACTTAGCATAGACTTTACCAGGGAGGCTTAACAAGGAGATTCCTTTGTAATTGGAACAATCTCTCTTATCTCCTTTTTTGAAAATTGGGATTATCTTTCCTGATTGCCATTGCTTAGGTGCCCTTCCAGAGATCCAGGCCATCCCGCAGACACGAGTCAGCCAGAAAATACCTTCTCTGTTTAACGCTTTTAACATCTCAGGCTGGATTTCATCTTCTCTAGTGGCCTTTCCACATTTGAGTTCTTTAACTGCTCTTGCGACTTCAGCCTCTGAGAGATTAGTCACCGCTTCCAGATGCACCTCATGTACATCCGAAGATGCTGTTGTGATCAGGTTTAGGAGATCAGCAAAGTATTCTCTCCAGCTTGCGAGGATGCACCTCTCTGAAGAGAGAAGAACTCCAGATAACAAATGTGGAGGGCTTCTTATTACGAAGTCGGCAGATGGTCTCCCAGAACACTTTATTTGATGATCTGAAGTCGGATTCCAGCTTAACCCAAAGTCCTCTCATGTCTTAACATTGGACACTTTTACTGTCTCTGCTGTGGTTTGTCGTGCCTGCTTGTACTGTAAGTACAAGAAGGAGGACGTATTTCCAGGCCAAACTTTGTAAACCTCTTTCTTTGCTTGGATGGCATCTTTGACTTCTTGATTGAACCAAGGAGTCTTCCTGCTATTTAGCACCACACCAAGCCTCTTTTGCCTGCAGCATTTAACAGCTGAAGCAGAAACTTCTGCGCTGAACAACCTCCACTCTGTCTCAACATCCTCAGTTTGCTCAGGGAGTTCTCTGAATTTGGATGCAATAGTATCTGCATACCTGGTCCTGACTTCCCTATCCACCAATGCTACCCACTTTATCCTGTAGATTGCTCTTAACTTGCCAGTTTTGTGGGCTTCTTTGGCTTTAGTTAGTCTCAAGTTACAGATAACTAGATGGTAATCAGTTGACAGCTCAGCTCCTCTCTTAACACGAACATTCAGCACCGAATCAAAGAGATCAGAGACAATTACAAAATCAATTATTGATTTCTGTCCCTAATTCCCCTAATATCATGTATATTTATGGATGTCTCTGTGCTGGAAGAAGGTGTTCATAACAGAGAGTCCATTCCAAGAACAGAAGTCTAGCAAGGCCTCTCCATTTGTATTTAGATCTGGGTCACCATTCCTTCTAATCACTCTTTTCCATGTCAAGTCATCAGTGCCAACATGTGCATTGAAGTTCTGCTTCTCGGCAAAGCTGTTCTGCTAGCGAAAGGGTTGCAGGTAAAAGATAGCGATACGGCCACCAGATAAGTTGCAAAATAAGCGGGCAACTGCCAGACGAATAATCAAACCCGGACCAACAGCAGTAAACTACTAGAGGAGATAGAGCAATAGGTGACACCTGTGGCTCCCAAGAAAACTTTCCCGTCCTTCACCTGAGTCAACAAGCAAGGCGTCCAGGCCTTAGGTGGAGGGGCCTGTTCGAAAAATATATTGCAGTCTCCATTTCATGCTGCAAATACTGGCGATGGGCCTGTGACCTGTCCTGGGAGGCATGGGATAGACACACAAAGGTTGTCTAGCCAGAGACCCCAAAGAGGGTTCAGAATGGAACACACTTTAACAGTTGGAACCTGGAACATCACAACTCTTACAGGTTAAGGAGCACGAACTAGTGGAGGAGGCTAGATGCTACCAGCTAGATATAGTTGGGGTTTCCTCAACAAAGTTCTGTGGCACTTATACTATAGATTTGGATGTAGTATGGAAACTCCACTATTCAGGTGTGGCGCCAGTAATGACTGCACAAGCAGGAGTGGGAATACTCACAAGCCCCCGGCTATCAGAATGTGTTACAGACTGGATCCCATTAGGAGGAAGCATTTTCCTCTGGAAGCTTAGGCTGAAAGATAAGCCTCTGTAGGTGGTGCAAGTTTATGCACCAAACAAGGAGTCCGAATACAGGGCCTTCTTTGATGAAGCCACTGCAGCGTTAGATATAGTTGAGACTGAGTCATATTTATTTTAAAATAATAATTTTTTAAGGTTTCCCCTTTAAAAATGATTTTTTATTCTTGTTTTCATTCGTTGTTTTGCCCTCGCTATCTTAATTTTCTGAAGATTATATTATATACAGATAGATATAGATATTAGATATATATATATTTAAAAGAGTCAGTGTAGCAGCATATGTACAAACTTTATTTGTATATTTCAACTGTTTCATATCGAAACAATGGTAATATGCAAATAGTTTGTACATATGCTGCAACACTGACTTTGACTCTTCTAAATCTATTTACACTCTGCACACTTACACTGGAATACAACCCAAATAAAACAGACCTCGTAACAGAATTGTGTGCTTCGAGCGGCACGCCTCTAACTGTTATTACACACCTAACATACACACATATATATATATATATATATATAGAAGTGGTAACACAATAGTTAGTTCACCATACCGAGAACAATTGTTTCACCTTAGCGGATCTTCAGCTCGTATGGTAATATCCGTAGTGGTAGAGCACTCAGTCCATGGGACGAGTTAGCTGAAGATCCACTAAGGTGAAACAATTGTTCTCGGTATGGTGAACTAACTGTTGTGTTACCACATCTACCTAACTCGTCCCATGGACTGAGTGCTCTACCACTACGGATATTACCTTCCAGTGTTCTACCTCTCTCTCTATATATATATCATTTCATCATCATTTCACGTCCGCTTTTCTTTGCTTGCAAGGGTGGCACGGGAACTGATTCTGGCTTGATTTCTACAGCTGGATGCCCTTCCTAACACGAACCTCATTTACAGTGAGTGCTGGATGCTTTTTTCCGTGGCGCCTACACGTCCACTTTACAGTGTGGGCTGGGTGCTTTTTTTGCCGTGGCACCTCCATGACCACTTTGCAGTGGAATGATAGGGACCTCAGTCCTATCATCTCATTTCTACAGCTGAGTAAACTGGAGCAATGTGGAATAAAGTGTCTTGCTCAAGAAAACAACACATCACCCGGTCTGAGAATTGAACTCACAACCTTTCGATTGCAAGGCCAATGCTGTATATGTTTATATATATATATATAAACATAATATATATAAAGTCTGTTCTAAGCCGAAGGCTCATCAGGCTGGTGCTTATCCCGGTTTTCCTTGGTGTTAAGCGACTGAGAGTACTGTACAAGACTCTCCCTGGCTAGAACGCCAGTCTTTCGCAGGATTAACTCCTCAGCTGGTACCCACTCTCAGCTGATAGTACTGGAGCAACGCGAAATAAAGTGTCTTGCTCAAGAATACAACGCAGCGCTCTGTCCAGGAATCGAACCTACGACATTATGATCATAAGTCCAACATTCTAACCATTAGGCCAAACATTTTTTTTTTTTTTCAAAATTTCAGTTTTCCACCCACATTCCTTATTCCGACAACCGTACCCTAATATTAAACCCTAACCCCAACACTCCTAATTCAAATTTTGAAAATGTTATTTATATATTTTTGTTCAGAATCGTACTCTCCTACATTTCAAATGTAAAAATTAGAACAAATAAAATAAAAAAACAATAAGGAAAAAAAATCTTACACCAGTTGGTCTAAATGGAGGACGGGGTGTATGAGTAAGCGCTACACACCCAGTTAAATATAATAACATTTTATTTGCGTTATACCATGATTGAATCAGAGTAAAATGATTGTATAAAACAAAGATTAAGTCAAGTTGAAGTCGTATTATATATATATGTATTTGTGTATATATATATATATACACAAATACACACACGCTGAGGTATGCAAAGAGATAGTTTATAAAAGTATCAACAAGTAATGGTGCGTTTTATTTTAAAAGAACTTCGTATTTACGGAAAGAATATTGCAAGTTAAAAATCTAGCAATGATACTTAATTTAGAGAGAGAAGACATGAAAATAAAAACAAATGAAACGTTTAAATCGAAAAGTTGAGGCTGAATGAAATGGTTACTCACAGTCTTCCTTTTCTAGTAACTGTCGAATTATCAGCGCCTTCAATATTTCCCTCTAGTAAGTGTTCCTCGTCCATTGTTTGGATTACGTGTAAATATGTGTATGACGTCACAGAGTTTGTTGATTTCATCATCGACTGCTGAGTTTTTCGTGTTTACATTGTTATTATCGATTTGTTTAAACTTTATCAAAGAACAATTTTGTAATAGGAATTGTTAAATATGCCCACTTTATACCTATGTAATAATCAGTTATTTGTTATATTATATAATCAGTTTATTTGTTCGAGGTTGGGGAATAGTTTTTCTATCCGAAAGAAAGAATATTAGGTCAACTTCCATGAAGCGTATACATACGTATGAAGAAAGTGACTTTTATTTATTCGACAAATTTCAATTCGGTTATATAATGTTTGCAATAACAAAAAGAAAAAGAAAGAGGGAAAAAAATTAAATAACGGAAGTAAGGAAAAGGTTTAGGGGAAGGGAAGGGAGAAAGGCAGTGTTTAAATAAAAGAAGAGAGGAAAAAACTGTGGAAACCTAAGAAGGAATACCAAACTACTAAAAAAAAAAAAAAATCCTCGTTTAAAACAGTAAAGAAAATATAAAGGAAGGGGTGAACAACCGAGCCAACACCAGAACAAAAGACAGCAGCGAGGGGTACAGGGCAACCTCTCTAATGACTTTTGAGGCAAGCCAGCACACTCGCAGCGTTGCCTCGGGTGATGGGGAGGCTAATGCGCTGGAACAGCCAAGCGCCCTCGCGAGATTCGCCAGTTACCTCTATTAGGCGAGCCGCCAGTGAAGAAAGGAACCTCGCAGTCAGCGGCCCCCAAACGTCTCGAAAGCCACAGGCTGAAAAAGGTAGCTGGCCGACAGATCACGGTCTTTGAGGGTCTTACTCCGCTCGGCTGCGGAAGCTGTGGCTCTCGCCCTAACCGCAACATCCATGATGTGGGAAGAAGCAAAAGAGTCACTAACAGTGACGTCCCAGACAAGGCACCTGCCTCTCGACCAGGGGCACAGGGTAAGGCTGTCAGGTCTTTTGCCGTCACTTCTGGACAACCCAGATGGTTCTAAGATTGAGAGGATGTTCGCTCGGGCCAAAGCTCTCTTGAGAATGAGGTTTAGCTCCGTGTGACGCGCGAAGCGGCCGGCATTCAGGCGGCAAGAAAGACCGTAGAAGCCTGTGAAGTCGAGGAGTTTGCGGCATCGGCACCTTAAACCCATGCAGACGCCAGCTGCCACTCTGGGGGCGATGGAGACACGAAGTTCGTTCAGGCTGAGTAGGCCACCGACGTTGGCCACGGGTAGGGCATCAACCCAGTCGCCTGAGTATTTGGCGCTGGCAGATAGTAACCGGCACCTTGCAAACTGATCTGACTGGACGAAGAGGGAGTCGAAGGTGGCTTTCGAACTTATGCTGTCCCAAGTTCTCTGACTTCGACTGTCCTCCACCTCCTCAGGAAGAGACAAGCCCAACTCACTCCATTGCTGGAGAGCTTCACCCAACTCCCTGTTGGAACTAGTCCATGTTGGAGAGGATGCTGCTCACCAGGGTGGAGCAAGCGTAGGTGGAGGAAATAAAGCAAGGAGGAGAGAAGGACGAATACTTACGAAGACCAAGACCCCAAATCGCTTGGGCAACGCAGCCTGATCGCGGGACTCTGGAGAGAGTCTAGCATTGACCAGGCACTCGAGTCTCTCGAAGATTAGATCGTCGAAGCGTTGGAGGCAGGACGGAAATCTGTGAGAGGGGCTGACCCTGAGGAGATACAGAAGCTTAGGAATAGATAGGTAGTTCCTGAGTATGAAGAAACCTTGATGGGGTTCGATAACCTGAATATTCTTCAGCAGCTGCTCAAGGCCAACCATCTTCGATTAGAAGATTGACTCGAAGGCAAGGTCTGTGATTGGGGCTCCTAAGGAGCACTAAGCCGACGGGGGAGGGACCGCGATGGAAGGGAAGGACTCTGCAAACAGGTCGATTAGCTGTTGGTGTTGAGAAGCCGGGTAGCTGAGGATCCAGAGCTCACATTTGGAGCTATTGACCCGGAGACCCCGGCGGCCAAGCTCCTCAACCATCTTGTTGGCAGTGGCGAGAACCATATCCGGAGTTCCCCCCAAACAGGCGTCGTCGAGGTACCAGACATTAAGGTCCAACTCAACTCCCATCTTGGTTGACGTAACCAATGCCCAGTGCAAACAAAGTGGGCCCGAGTGGGTCATCCAGTTGGACTCCTGAGGCAGAGTTGATGATTTGGTTACCGAAAGAGGGGTAGGAGGGCTCCCGATAAGCCTGCCAAGCAAAGTGATAGAGTTGTGGGACCCTCTCTCGTACTGAGCCGAGGTCGACGTCGCGGCTGACGGAGTTAAAGGCGTTCCTGAGGTCAAGTTTGAGGATGACCTTGGGGGAGGAGGAAGGCAAGTTGGTAAATTCTCTGGTAGCGTGGACAGCAGCCTCACATCCCAACTTGGTACCCACCCCCAGCTGGATGGGGGAGAATTCCTCCGCCAGTGAGTTGGAGACCAACAGCAAACACACCTTTGCAGTGAGGCGGCGAAGGGTGCAGCCAACCGAATGGGGTGCAGGTTTCCGTTGGGCTTGGTGAGATCAAATAGCTTCGCACCGAAGAACAGTGGGCGGATGAACGGGAGAACGTTCACTGAAGAGAACTGAACAACAAACTGAGTCAGACTCTCCAAGAGCTCGAGTCCGGCGTCACCGGCTGATAAGGAGATACCATCCTTGAGGTGTTGAGGACGAAGGCCGTCAATTCCCGCGCCTGACCCAGCGGGGAAGGATGAATTCGCCTTTCTGATGATATCGGTGGTGTAAACAGGTCTCGAGCATTCTGGTGGTTCGGGCCAGTGTAGCTGATCATCTGGGGATGTGATGGGTGCTTCTTTAGAAATAGTATCTTTAGAGGAAGTTAATAGATGATATATATGTCTTAAGAATGTGTGTATTTGTGTATTGTATCACAGAAGTCCCAATTGAAGATGTTAAAAGCAATGTTGTGGAAAATCTCATCATACGACTTTATAATGTTTATAATATATAATTTATTTACAAACCGATTACAAAGGTTTAGCTGGCATGCCAAGAGAAATGAATAGACAAATTAAGAGTTTAACAAGGTACAGTCAACTGGCTGAGGCGTTAGCCAGACTCGTAGTGATATTTGTTGCTACATATTGTCTATGCTTGAGGAACGAAAGCAAGAGATGTTTACCTTCACGGTGTCGAGCTGCAAGAGAGAGATTTTCGAATAGAAGCGAGAATTTTTCCCTTTTCGGTGGAAGTTGAAATACATCTCCCTACGCTGGTAGCGATTGGCTGAACTGAGCCAAACAACGTACGGAGAATGTATTCAAGAGTCATCAGACTGTAGGTCACTACACTTCTCTTTCAGTCGCTCAAGAGAATCAGAGTTGCACGGAGCAAGGGAGGACAGAGAAGAGAGGAGACGGACAGCCCCTTTAATGTCAAATTCGCTGAATTTAGCATTGACCGCTCGCTTGAGGTCTACCGGTTGTCTGTTGGTGGACACCGAGCTCGATGTCGAACTGAGATGAGACGTGGTTGGGGTGGACTCAAACAGCTGGAACTGCCGCTTGAGAGAGGACGTGAGGGAACCCGAATTCGCATTGTGCACGTGAAGAGAGATGAGGGGAAACAAAAACAATTTCTGCCAGTCAGACCTATTGTTGGACGAGCAAACGTTTTTCAATAAATTAGAGAGGGCACGTGCAAAGCTATTCCAAGCGCCCTTAGGGATCCGGTTAACGAGCTTAGATTTGGAGAAACGCTGGAGGGCTGTGGCAAAGTCGTCGGTAGAGAGTTGGTCATCAAAGCATGGGGCATCCCCACGGAATACGTCGGAGCTGAAGTGGCACTGATTACAGGTCCAGTGTTGAAGCCTTTCGGCTTGAGCTTTGGTGATACCGACACAGCTTCTGTGGTAGCTTGCGTGGCATAGGTGATTTAATTGTCTTTAAGTAACGGCTAGTGCGAGCACAGAGAGCGCAATCAGGTGGTGGGCTGGCAACAGCCGGCAGTAGAAGGCCAACGTTGGGATTCGGTGGAGGGAGTGAGTCAGTAAAGAAGACAGCAGTGGTTCTAACGGTGGGGCTAAAGTGGAGGTTGGGTGGTGAGCTAACAGTTGTAGGGGTGGTATGGTTGGGCGGGTTGTATTCGTTCGGAATCTGCCGTGAAGGGGAGGAGGGGGTAGGTGGGGACAAGTTAGCTCCTCTCGTGCGTGCCGAAGTTGGTGGAGAATGAGAGGTCGTAGGCTGACCATTTGTCACATAGTCGTTCCACCAAGCAGGTCTCTTGGTCGTTCGATGCATGCCACCGCCACCTAGAGTGGTGGAAACTTTATCAATCGGCAATCACCGGTGATAGTTCGATCGAAACATCGGGCCACCAACGGGTTGGACGAAGACATAGGTGGGCTGTGCGCAAGGACGAAGTAAGGGGTGAGCAGAGGGAGGGATAGAAAGTGGGGGAGGGAGAAGATTACACCGTGTAACAAAAACATTTTTTTTCTCTGTTCCTGGCTTGTAATCACTTTTTTGTGTTGCTTAGGTCCCAAATAAATTTAAAAAAGTGCTATTAAACAGTTAAAAGTTTGGGTTTGTAAAAATTTTAAGCTATTCACTAGAATTATTTGTATGCTGGATTTTACGTTGTATGTAAATTTAATTTGCTTATGTTAAATGATTTTTGTTATATATGTTTCAGGTTAAATTAAAATTATAAAATAAAGAGTATTACCTAAAGAAAATTATAAAAGTGCAATAAAGTATAAAATTGTTAAAAAGTGGATTAAAGAGATTTATTGATACTGGATTTTCGCACCTTGAATAAAGGGTAAGTTGTGTCTTAAGCACGAATTTTCATTAGTAGTATTGCATATCAAATTTATTTTGTATTTCAGGTTTCGATCATGACATTAGACTTGTAATTAAAAATTTCTTTCATTGAATTACACTGCAATTTGGTGCTAAATATTAATTTTTGTTTTAAAAATTTGATGACTTTAGCCTGAATTACCCTACTTATTTTATACATGTATGTTCATTTAGCATGTTTTTATTTATACTTTCAGATCTATAAGATCTATATTTTCTGACTGCATGTATTTCCATATTTTTAGAATGGCTTTAAGAGGCTGCCGACACCACCCTGACTCTTTCTGTTTTATATGCGGTCAGTATATAAAGAAGAGAGGCAAAACATTCTCCTTGTAAACGTCGGTGAAGGTTTGTGAAGCCTACCAGAAGTACTTCGGGATGCCAGTTGGGGACCAGGACAAGTCCTGGGCCCCTCACTACTGTTTTGAGCACTGTAAGAAGACGCTGGAAGGGTGGCTGCGAGGTGAGAAAAGATCTCTGAAATTTTCCAACCCATGTGTCTGGTTAGAGACAACAGACCACGCCACAAACTGCTTTTTTTGCATGGTGGATGTTAGCAAGCGGCGGAAAGGAAAGAATGCTGCTGATGTAGATTATCCAGATCTTCCATCATCAATTGCTCCAATTCCTCACTGCTCCAAATATCTCGTGCCATTGCCACCTGCTCCAGATGAAGTCCAAGACAAGTATTCTGACGAAGAGGAGGAGATGGATGCTGAGGACTTGGATTACTTGCCTGAGGTACCAGAAAAAGTTCCTCACTTCCCAAACCAAAAAGAAGTCAATGACTTGGTCAGGGATATGGGTCTGACCAAGTCCAATGCAGAGCTATTCGTCTGCAGGATGAAGCTGTGGAACTTGGTCAAGGAGGAAGTGCAGGTGACAAGTCAGAGAAGTCGACACGAACCTTTCTTGGGCTTTTACACTATTAGGGATGGCCTCTGCTTCTGCCATGACGTGCCTGGACTGTTTGACGTTATTGGGGTGCCGTTTGTGCCCAAGGAGTGGCGGCTATTTATAGACAACTCCACCACAAGTTTGAAGGCTGTCCTCCTCCACAATGGAAACAAGTTCCCAACACTGCTCCTAGCTCATTCAGTCTGCCAGAAGGAAAATTACTACAGTGTGAAAGTCCTCTTGGAAGCTCTGCAATACAACCAGTACAATTGGTAAATCATTGGAGACTTCAAGATGGTGGCTTTTCTGCCTGGACTCCAAGCAGGCTTTATCAAATTCCAATGCTTCCTCTGCCTTTGGGACAGCAGAGCTACCTCTGACCACTACATAAGAAAGAACTGGGAGCAGCGAACATAATTTGTAGTTGGGACCCGGAACGTCATGTGGGAGCCACTGGTTGATCCCAGGATTGTGCTCATGCCGCCACTGCACATTAAGTTGGGGTTGATGAAGCAGTTTGTGAAGGCTCTCAACCAAGAATCAGCCGCTTTTAAGTACCTTCTTGAGTTCTTCCCTAAGTTACCTGAGGCCAAAATCAAAGGTGGAATTTTTGTTGGACCTCGGACAAAGAAGGTGTTTGAGTCTACCGAGTTCTCCAATAAGCTCAATAGGATTGAGAGAACAGCATGGAACTGTTTCAAGGCAGTTGTTAAGGGCTTCCTGGGCAACTACAGAGCTGAAAACTACCAGCAACTGGTGCAGGATCTGATAAAGGCTTTTGGCGCCATGGGATGCAGGATGTCGCTTCAACTCCATATGCTGGACGCTCACCTGGAAAAATTCAAGGACAATATGGGCACCTACTCAGAAGAACAAGGCGAAAGATTCCACCAAGATGTGAAAGAGATAGAGCGGAGGTACCAGGGCCACTACAATGAAAAAATGATGGGGACTATATCTGGGGGCTAGTGCGGGAATGCGATCTGGACTACAACCGTAAATCCAGGAAATCCAGTCATTTCTGACGTGTATAAGTTGCTTTATAAGTGTTATTTGTTTTTACTTGTTTGCTTTTGATAAGCTTGTGTAATAAAATAAATATATACTCTGTTGATTTAATTATATGAACTGATAAATTTTTAAAAAATGTGTTTTTTCTTGAAAAATATGAAAATTTCGAAATATCAAACTGCTGACGACAAACCCAAACTTCTGATTAAATAATAGTGTTTTTTTTAAATAATAATGGGATGTAACAAACCACGAAATGACACTTAGAACCGGGGAACAAAAAATATGTTACACGGTGTTATGAGTGCGTGGAGAGGAGTGTGGTCATGTGAGAGGCAGGTAAATACAGTGGAAGAGAAAGAGCAATGAGCATGCAAGGAGAAGGAAATAAAAACGTTAGAAGTACAAAATTTAAGGCTGTGAGTTTGTGTAATATTTCGCATGGGTAAATCCACAGTAAAATCAGAAATTGTGAGTTTGTGTAAATGAAATGGTACGACGGTTCAGTTATATTCAAGTATGCAAAAATGTAAACAAATATTTATATCCCAGACAGAAATGTTAATTTCCACTTCTATATACTCTTTTATATAATTATCTGCTGGTGAATTTTGTATTTCGCTCTACATCTTAACCGAACTTTCTGTGTTATCGCCGCTATGAAATTCAGTTTCTACAATTCCTCATAGAATTATCTTGCTAAACTGCTATTTCGTCCGATTACATTCTGGTTTCAAACATTTCTTGACAGTTCTCTAAACTTTTCTGGCTATCATTTCTTTTGAGAAGATATGGTGTATTTTCAATCCATTTGTTTCAATTAAAGTTTAAGCAAAGAATCGCTGCTTAACGGGATCTTAGTCCCAGGTCAGTTCTGTTAGAGAAAACCTATGATTACAGACATTTCTGTCGTGACTATTCAGTCTCTTTTTTTTCCAGATGTAGTAACCATCCCACATTAAAGACGTAATGTATCTCTTTCCTTTCTTAAATATGTCAGAGCGTTGTTTGAAAAGTTTGCTGTTATCTCCAGCAGACACAGCAACCACATACAGACTCCCTCGTTGATTCGTCTGGAGAGAGTTTCTTGGCAAGTGCCATAGCAAGCTGATAGACAAATATAGAAACTTAAATGTCTCATATTACGCCATAGGCCAACAAGGAGGTCACTGCGCGATCGATCGTTCAACCAGCTAGAATAGCAACCCAGTGTCCCTCAGGTCACGTTATACAGTTTTCTGTGCAGAAGACATTGTTATGATGTAAGGCTAGTAATTCCGAAATTTATTTTGTCCTGAAACCCTTATAGATTTTCTAAATCTTGTGGAAACCATACCAATATTTTGTAGGCAACCCCCACCTACTCTAATTTTAAAAGACATTAAATGAAAGAAACAAAAAAAAATAGAGAGAGAGAATTTATTCATATTAAAAAAAATTATAAAATTTTTAAAAAGCTTTTTGTGGAAACTCGCAATTGTTTGGCGGAACCCAGAAAATATTTTAGTTGAACTGCATAAACGACTGAGAAGGGAAGTTACTAGTTGCTGGAAGTTACTTACCCTTGCGATATCATTCGCACTTTTTTTTAGGCAAATACATTTTTTATTAACTTTTAAATTTATACAATATTTTGATGCGTTATATTTGTGAAGTTCCTAGCAATAGTTAATTGTATTTATTATGTGTGTTTATATTTTTATTCTGAAAGAATTGTGAACATTTTTTTCAGAAAGTGAAATTTAAACTATTTTCTTTCTCTCCTAAGTGTGAATAAAAAACAGTTAATGACTCTTTTGCTTCTGCCCACATCCTGGATGCTGCAGTTAGGACGAGAGCCACAGCTTCCGTAGCCGAACGGAACAAAATCCTAAAATACTGGGATCTGTTGGCCAACTACATTTTCCAGACTGTGGCGTTCCAGACGTTTGGGGCAGTCGGGCTACTGACTGCGAGATTCCTATCTTCACTGGCGGCTCGCCTAACAGAGGTAACTGGTGAAGCTCGCGAGGGCGCTTGGTTGTTCCAGCGCACCAGTCTCGCCATTACCCGAGGTAACGCTGCGAACGTGATGGCTTGCCTTTAAAGTCATTGGAGAGTTTTCCCAGTGCTCCTCGTGATACTGTTATCTTTTACTCTGGTAGCGGCTCGGTTGTCCACCCCTTTCGCTTGCCTTTTGTTGAATGTGGTCCTAGATGTGTGTGCTAACCGCTTTTTTTTTTCTTTTCTCTTTTTTTTTCCTTTCCTTCTTTTCCTTTTCCCTTTCCCTTTCCTTTATATTATATTTGTTTGTACTTTCGTTCTGTAAGCATTGTATTATTATATTTCTTTTTATACAACAGTGAATAAAAGTTATAAAAAACTGAAAATTTTATGAATAAACACTACGTTTAATTTTTAATTAAAAATATCTTTTCCTTCTCTTTATTCTTTCTTTTCTTATTTCCTTCTCCTCTCAATCGATATGTATTTGATTTAGAAGTGTCTTTTATACACATTTAGTGACTAATTAGTTCAGTACTTTACTTACCGTTCTATATTTTAATCCTACTCTAGCGAGTGTTTGTATGATATTTGTAAAAACAGTCGATCAGCCCGGAATAGATACGGATGTAGAATCTAGTCAGTGGGCCTTTCCCTTTTTTTCTTTTTTCAAATTGTTACTTATGATCTAATGTCACTACAATATTTTAGAAATTCCCTTTTCTTTTTTCAAGTTGGTTAGTTTAAGGCAAAGTTAATTCGTAAAGTGGGCGCTACCGCTTCCTCCCCGCCCTCTCCGGGGGAGGGGGGACTAAGGGGTCAGGTAGAGATGATATAATAGTATTTTATATATCAAATGATATATATAAATATAGTAAAATATAAAATACATAATATTTATTTACACATGTTATATATTATATTATTTATTATATATAAATTAGCGATTTTATTTATTATGTACTAGCAGAGGTACCCGGCGTTGCTCGGGTATTAAATAGCAGTTATGTATACCATTTATGTCAATACTTCAGTACTGCTTCGAAAACTATACTTTTATAAACTCATCGACTTTTTCCAAAAGGGGGTTCCTGCCCTCAGGGGTCCCCTACTCAATATGTGCCAATTCTGAGAGTTCACATTCAACGTATCCCATGTGTCAAGTTTTGTGAAAATCGGTTGCGAACTCCAGAAGTTATGACGTTTTTTTTGCATTGCACTGCAGTGCTTCAGTCGACTCTAAGGAAGTGGTTAAAGGGCGTTATCCGCCGGGTGGCCCTATAATCAATATCTGGAAAAATGAAAGTGTCCATGACCATCCGGAGTACATGAGTAACCTATGTCTTAAGTTTGGTGAAAATACTGTAGAAATGCATAAGGTTTACACACAGGCGCGCACGCGCACGTGTGTGTGTGTGTATGTATTTGTGTGTGCGTATGTATAAGTATGTGTATGTTCGTCGGTGCATACATATGTACTGGCCTAAATCTTCACTATTTATTTTTACTATGTTAAGGCAAAGTTAAAATCCCGTCGAGGTTAACTTTGCCTTTCATCCTTACGGGGTCGATAAAATAAAGTACCAGTAATGTACTGTTTAATTGCTGGCCTTGTGCCAAAAGTAGAAACAACTATTTTAATAACCTGTCGTTTTCGTTTACAATTTTATTTACATCATTCTTAAACTCCGGGGCTGGAAATCATTCGGTTATTTAAAATAGAATATTAGTCTAACGACTCCATTTACACCATAAACTTGGTCTTGTCTTTGCATGAAATTGTTCTTCTCTGTCCACCGCGTCGTTTATACGTAACATAAATAGATAAGTAAATGACGCCATAAAAGGGAAATAACTCGTCTCTCATCTCTATTTATACATTTGAACTGAAAAATCAATACATTACAAATTCGATTTTTACACTTGGCGTGGGTCGATTTGAAAATTTATTTGACCGATGGTTCCGCCGGACCTTCATCTATAAGTGTAGCAATTTCACCGAAATTTGAACGTACGGTTTAAGAGGAGATGTGTGCCGAAGGTTTTAGTAGACAGACAGACAACCAGTAGACAGACAGACAACCTCAGTTTTATATATATAGATTATTTACAATTTAAATATGAACTTTTTAAAATGAGCAGTTTTTTTATCGTCTTGAAGCTGGAGTCATTTTTGTTCTAAGAATCTCTCTGGTGCAACATCTGACAGAACTTCCGCTGGTATTTCCGATCGGATTATGACCCTTAGGTTGCCGCTCCACTTGAACCGTTTTATGACTATAGCCAGTGTGTACGCTCCAACTCTTGTAAGTCTCTGAAAATAAATAAATAAATTTCACGTGGATCTGCAAATAATCTTGAAAAATTTTAATAGGGATGACAAACTTCTAGTGTTGGGTAATTTTAATGCTCATGTTGGATGTGACTCTACTACGTGGAGCAGCATAGGTCATAATGGAATGGGAAAATGTAATAGCAATGGACTTTTGATGCAAGTGTGCCAGGAATTCAATCTTATCATAGGAAGCATATGATTCAGACATAAGAACAAGTACAAGGGAACCTGGATGCATCCACGTTCACATCATTAGCATAAAAAATAAGTAGAAACAATTATTGACTGTGATTGTAAGACGTAACGATTTGTGGGATGTCAGATCTCTCCATTGTATGATACAGGCAGAATGTTGAACGGACCACAGTCTACTAAGAGCAACTCTCCATGTTCGTGTTCGAAAGATGAAACATGTAGATATGAGGGTGCAGGAACGTATAGCTATCTCACAATTGGCCTACCCAGAAAAACAAGAATTTTCAAGACGCAGTTCAGCAAATTGAGGTCACCAACAGTGATGATGTATATCTGTCTTTCAGCAAACAGCTTCATGAGACAGCGAACACAACTTTGGGTTATGCAAAGAAAAAATATCAGGACTGGTTTACTGCAAATGAACCACTAGTAGAAAGCCTTCTAAGGGAAAAGAAAATATGTCTGGACAAGTTCTTGGAATATTCAAAGGAAACAGCAGAAAAATCTCAGCTGGAGAAGGCTTTCGACGAGTGTAAGGCGTGGGTGCAGCGCAAACTCCGAGCAGCAAAAGATGGTGCGATAAAGCGCATCGCATACAAACCTTGGCAGAAAGACGAGATGCTAAATTATATCAGAACTGCGCACAGTATATGATCCACTCAGCACACTTTTTGACCCACTGTGGTCAAAGAATGAAACGAAGTGTTGTGTAAGCCTGATGAAATAAGGCCAAGTGGCGCAAACAGTTTAATGACCTGCTAAGATACGCATCTTTCGTTTAATCCGATTTGATTGAGGCCATAGAGAAGACTCCCGTCATTAACAAGCTAGATGATCCTTCCATATTGGAAGGGGTTCAGACTGCAATGAGACAAATGGACACTGGCAAAATACCTAGGAAAGATAGTATAGTGACTGAAATAGTGCAACAAGGTGGTTCAAAAATAAGCAATCTTTTGCATAACATATACCACCAGGCATGGTTGAAGAATGCAGTCCCACAGGACTGTGAAAGATGTTTGTGAAAACTACTGTGGGATCTCTTCACTATCAGTTGTTGGTAAAAACTTTGCGGGGATTCTCCTTAATCGTCTGCTGATGCACATTGTACTGTAATCTCAGTGTGGTTTCCGTCCATATCAGGGCCATATATCTTTACTACCCGCCAATGCAGGAGAAGTGTAAGAAACAACAGCTTCATCTGTTCAATTGTTTTATTGATCGCCCAATCCTTCTGGAGCATAATCTTGAAGCTGGTTTGCCCTAAGAAGTTTATGGGGCTTATACACTCATTGCATAATAACACGAGAGCGTGGGTTTGCCTCAATGGTGAGCTCATAGAACCTTTTTCAGTGAAAACAGGCATGGAAGAGGGTGACTTGTTAGCTCTGACTTTGTTTGCCTCTTTGCAGTTGATTTGTTAAAAACACTCACCAACACCGATGTTGGCAACATATATATATAAGTTATCGAACAACAGGAAGGCTCATTAACATCCTGCGATTTCTTGCTGCATCAAAAACACATATTGCACTGATACGTGAACTTCTTTACGCAGATGATTGTGGTTTTTTAGCCACACGGAAGAAAACCTTCAATTTCTGGTTGATTGCTTCTAGGAAGCATTTGATCAATTTAGGCTGACAATCAGCCTAAAATAGACAGTAATGATGTACCAGCATGCACCCAGAAAGACATATATTCCATCATCTATATATGTCAAAGGTTGAAGGTTGTGATTAAGTCAGTTTAGCTGGGTAGTACTCTCTCTAGAACCAGCACCCTTGATGAAGAGGTAAACTACCGGGTGTCTAAAGCCGATGCTTTTGGTAAGCTGGAGAAGCGCCTGTGGTCACAGTCATTTATCAGTGTGCGTACATCGAGCATGTGTGCTTACAGTCTTGCTGTATTGATGTGAGACATGGACAGCATACTGTGGGAATGTCCAGTGCTACAAACGTTTCCTCTAACAATGCTTGCGCTCTGTTCTCAAGATCTCATGGAGGTTTCATGCCCCAGATACCAATGTGCTGCACGCTGGGTTACTAAGCCATAGCAGACGTCAAATTCGTGGAACTAATAGCTTGATTTTGTATGTGGCAGCTGTACCAAAGTGTGTCACTCTGCAAGTGGGCTAACACGGCACCACAAAGCATGCCACGCCAATCAAACTGAAACAGGTGGGTAACTTACCCGCACACTGGGTGGTTTGACATATAAATCACCTCTTGCTTTGATGAGCCATTTAAGGTGACATCAGCGACAGCAACATCAATAACACATTTTTGCCGATGTGTTTTTTTATTTTTTTATTTATATTCTAAGAAGTGGCCCTACTCATGAACGAGTTGGTCCCCCCCTCTCTCTCTCTCTATCTCTATCTCTCTCTCCCTCTCTCTCTCTCTCTCTCTCTCTCTCTCTGCGCTCGTGTGTGTGTGCGTGTGTGTGTTTGTCTGTCTGAATTCCATAGTTTAGCAGTTCGACAAAAACATTCGATGAATGAAGCATCGGACTTGAAAAAAATAAGTAGTGGAGTTGATATCGACAGAATCAAAGCACAAAAGAATAAAAGGTATAAATCGAAACATTGGAATATATAATTATACCCAGATTTATTAAAAATAGTATGATTTTGGTTATTATAGCAACAGCGTTTAAATCGTTGAAAATATAAACTCACTTTTATACGAGTCGACAAGCAAAATAAGTTGACCTCTTAGGAGTTATTTCCCTTACGTAAGTGTTATTTCCCCTTCTATTAACTCTTTCTATATCCATCCAACCAAAATCAGTTTTGGTTCTCTGAAACAAAGTCACCCATTTTAAAAAGTTCCTCATTTAGATTAAAATCTTCCAAAATAGTTTTACATAAGAACCATATGTTAAGTTACTAACTCGGTAATGAAATAATAATTATTATTATATTAATTATAGGGCGGTGGATTGGCAGTATCGGTAAGGGTCGGACGCCATGCTGTGAAGCATAGACTTACCTCCCTTTATGATTTGAGTTCAAATCCCACCGAGGTTAACTTTGCCTTTCATCCTTACAGGGTCGATAAAATAAAGTACCAGTAATGCACTGGGATAATTGCTGGCCTTGTGCCAAAAGTAGAAACAATTATTATATTAATTATATTTTTATACACGGTTTAGACATTATATTTGTAATGTTCTTCTGAACGAATTGCGAGCAATTTATAATGTTATTTAAGCATTTCTAATGTTATTAATGTATATATTTAAAACATTATTCAACTGTAAACTTATACATTTGTAAATTAATTAATTGAAATCGAGTGTATTTCATTAGAAATGCTGTCACGAAAAATATAACCCTTTAATGCGTATTCATATGTGAATGTAGCATAGCCGAATGATTAAAAAGTTCGCTTCGCTATTCATTAGGTCCCCGGGTTCGATCTCACAGCGTAACATCTTAGGCAAGTGTCATTCGCCAAAGCCTCTGGTTGACTTATGACTTGTGAGTGAAATTGGGTAGACGGAAACTGTTTGGAAGCCTGTCGGATGGACTGTACTTGTAATTCGAAGCGCCAGCCTTGATACACTGTGTTACGCTGAATCTCCCAGAAAATTACATTAAAGGTACACGTATCTGTGGAATATTCAACCACTTACATATTAATTCCGTAAGCAGGAACAACTGAAACACTTACCGTCGAAATCGACGGAAGCCCTATATCTATATCTTTACATAATAGAAAAAATAATTACTACACTTATTCTTTCTATTATATAAAGATATAGAACCTACTAGGTGTGTAGTGTTATACAATCTCATTTTCGTTTGTTGATTCTGAGTGACAGCAATAAATAACATTCATTCATCATCAATGTATCTTCATTGATTTTTTCAGTAAAAGTAGAAGGGAAAAAGCATACAATTCAACAGAAATGTGGGCCGCCACATGCTGTGACACGTTCTCCAACACTAGCCTTGTTGCTTCGGCAACAAATCCAGGCACTAAGGAACAGGAGATGTCGAAATACTGGAACATGATCGATGACTTCTTTTTCGTGTCGGTCGCCGTCGAGACCTTGTGTCCTCGGTCCCGGACTGACATTTTCCTCCAAAATTCGAAGTGCATCCCGCCTAAGGAAGGAGTTCCGTGAGGTGGAGTACCTGATCCCGCGGGTCCGTTGGCTGTTTTCCACGGCAATGCTTTTGCAATCTTGTCTGCGGGACGCAGCTGAGCTATACCATCTTTTCATTTTTATTTTTTTTATTTTTCTCTATTCAACTTAATGGATTACACATGTCAACAAAGGAATCTCGACTTGATGGCTCAACCTACTAGAAATAGTAGCCACACCCTATCAACTTAAAAGAATTAATATATTATTAGAAACACAATAGCTAAAAACGGACATGATGGTCATGACTAGAACGCTTTTGGGCATATGTCTGTTCAATCAGAGATGGTCTTTACATTATACAGCAACACAACACCAATGTCTAGATAAACTGTTTATATATATCAGGATTGATTTAGTTTGAAACTGGAAGCGGGTAGACCATTACTCAACAGAGTACTCGATACTTGGGATAGTAATTTTTCCATATATATATATATATATATATCATCATCATCATCATCATTTTACGTCCGCTTTTTCCTGCTTGCATCTCCTCCGTGAGCTTCAGCGATCTGAGGTCCGCTCTCACCACCCCCGGCCATGTTTTTCGTGGTCTTCCTCTACTGCGTCTTCCTTCTACTGCCATTTCTTGGCACTTCTTTACCCAGCTATCATTCTCCATGCGCATCACATGTCCATACCATCGCAGTCTTCTCTCCTGCACACGACATCTTATCCCTCTTATATATAGATATATATATAGAACAAAGAAAATGTGGTAAGGAACCAGGTGGACCATAACACACTAGAGTAGTCGATACTTAGGGTAGTAGAAGAGGCAATAGGAAAAGAGTCAGGACCCCGACGGCTGAGCTCCGAGTTCGGATCAGCCGTCGGGGTCCTGACTCTTTTCCTATATATATGGAAAGGTAAAGACACCTTTCGGTCACGAATGGCTATGGATTATGCCCCTAGAAAATTGTCATCCGAAGCATAAGCCCAGGCAAGGTGTTCGGCGAGTTCGGCTCGGGAGATATTGCTCCGTTGGGAGCGTTTATGGAAGTTGAACCGTTTCACACCGCGATGGCTGGCGCCAACGAATGTGTCCAGGGTGCTGAATTGTCTGGTTCCTGGTGTTCTATGAGATAGTCGCCGGCCCAGGTCCAAGAAGTAGTCTGGGTAATTCAGAGCCGCTAGTGTGCCATATTTGGTGGAACGTAGGAAGGTAGGAACCGTCCAATATCCAAGCGGTGCGAAATTCGCCACTATAAGTGGTATGGGGTATGAAGCGTAGACACTTACCTACGAATGAACGTTCAGGTCCGGAGATAGGAAGGTCGCTGAGTAGAGTGACAAGTTTTAGGATGATAGGGGTTCAATGGCGTTGTCAGGTAGAAGTGGAGACATAAACCTCGGGTGGAGGAACATGGAGGTGAAGGCAGTAACTGAGGAAAGGGATGTGGCGGATGTGCCGGTTTTTGCGAAAATGGGGTACGAAGGTCGGAGAGCGAGTTTGATGCAGAAAGGGGGAAGGAGATGAGGAAATGTTTTCAGTGGGAGTGCAGGTGGTGGAGGAAGGTTTTCTGGTGGGGAATTGTAGGGAAAGAACCACACGGAAGAGAGAGGAAGAGGAAGTAAGGAGATGGTAACAGGGAGAAGAGCAGCCGGGAGAGAGACAAGGAAACATTACAGAGGAAAAAGTGGTGAAGGAGAGCCGTGGAGGATTAAAGATGAATAAGTAAAATAAATATGATTTACGAAAGAAACAAATCAATAAAAATGGAATCAACCTCAGCTGGTTTCATTGACGAGTGTTGCATTTGTTCGGTCAACGGAACAGCCTGCTCATTAAATGAATGTGTAAGTGGGTGAGCAACCCCAATCCTGGACTCGATACTTTTTTATCGACCTCAAAAGACAAAGTTAATTTCAGCGTAATTTGAACTCAAAAAGCTAAAACGAGTACTGGAAAGCATTCTATTTGATGTTCCATCGAATCTGCCAATTCACCGCCAATCGATCTATAAATACTAATAAATAGATACTATATTATACTAAACTATAAATATTTGTTATTGGAAGATGCATATTTAGAATGTGTTTTACTAAAGATAATGGTTTCTGATTTAGGCACAAGGCCAACAATTTTGAGGGAGGGGAAAGTCGATTAAATCTACCACAGTGTGTTACTGGTACTTTTATTGTATCGACCCCGTAATAATGAAAGGCAAAAAATAACCTCGGTGGGATTTGAACTCAGAACATAAAGAGCCATAACTTTATGCCGAAAAGCATGTTGTCCGATGCTCGCCCGATACTGTCAATCCACCGCCATCGAAAGATGATGAATAATATTAATGTCAATTTTTATGACAAGTGGACATAGACATTTACTTCTGATTTAATATTGTTACCTATATATGTACATGTCTCATGCGTTACATAAGAACATATACGTTAATGTCACTTCAACTCTTATAACAGTTAATAGAGGCCGCTTAGCACTGTTTTGCTCGGGGGTGGTCTATAATGCTGTTAAGATGGCCGTGTTATGTATAAGTTTAAGAGAGAGGGAGAAAAGAAACTAAAACTCATGAGTTATTCTCAAACCGGAGATCTGGTTCGATTGCTTGCATCAGAATGGACGTAGCTAAAGACACCCAAGAGCCAAGTAGTGGTATTAAACTGATCAATAGATTAAATCCAGGAAAAAATACGTTACAGAAAAAAGTCACATTTTATTTAAATACCATAAAAAGGAAATTTATTTAAAACAGTAAAAACTGATATCGATAAAGGATTAATAATGGTTTCTTATATAGGCACAAGGTCAACAGTTTTTGGGGGAGGGGAAAGTCGATTAAATCGATCCCAGTGCGTGACTGGTACTTTATTTTATCGACCCCGTAAGGATGAAAGGCAAAGCTAACCTCGGTGGGATTTGAACTTAGAACGTAAAGGGCCATAACTATATGCCGCTAAGCATGTTGTCCGACGATTTACAGATTCTGCCAATCCACCGCCATTGATAAAGATTAATAATTGTTTCTACTTTTGGCACAAGGCCAGCAATTATCCCAGTGTAATACTGGTACTTCATTTTATCGACCCCGTAAGGATGAAAGGCAAAGTTAACCTCGGCGGGATTTGAACTCAGTCCGTAAAGGGACGTAACTGTGCTGCAAAGCATGGCACCCGACCCTCTACCGATACTGCCAATAATGGTTTCTTATATAGACAGAAGGCCAGCAATCTGAGGGGGGGGGGGAATCGATTAAATCGAACCAGTGTATTACTGGTACTTTATTTTATCGACCCAGTATAGATGAAAGTCAAAGTTACACTCAGAGGGATTTGAACTTAGAACTTAAAGGGCCATAACTATATGCCGCTAAGCATGTTGTCCGACGCTCTACTGATTCTGCCAATCCACTGTCATTGATAAAGATTAATAATAATAAACAAAAAAATGGAAACACTTAAATTTAGGTTTAAAACATTTTTCTTAGCCATAAATGCAACGATTTTATTTCCTTTTACCTATGATTTACGCATACCGCAGGAAATATAACGTTTGAAATAAAAAAAATGTTTTAAGATCTAATAAACATGTCCTACTACGAGACAAACATTATTCACTCTAAACTTATCAATGTCGTCTTTGTTTATTTTTGCCCTCTTATTGTTATATTTAATTGTTTTCCAGTTTGGCACATAATTTGATAGCATCTCACCAGTAATTATATGAATAGCATACAAACTAATACTTTTTTAATGGATGATATACAATTTTACAACTATTATCTTGAATAAATTAGATTTTATGACAATGACAAATTTTTCTGTTAGTCACAACATTTGACATTGCCCCAAATAGCTGCTATAATTATTACATTATGTTGTCATAAATATGGCAACACATGGTGACACACAGCAAATGCTCTACAATAGATTTTGAAATGTTAAAAGAATTTCCAACCAGCTGTTGATAGTTTATACAATTTTTAAAGTTCTAAATAGAGCATCTGACAGGTCAGGGAAATCGTAATGGCGGTCTATAAACAGTGGTTCTCAACTAGGATCCATATGGATCTTGGGGGTCCATGTAACATTACTAAAGGTCCACACAAAAAATAGCAAATTGGGGGTCCACGGTAATATTTTAGTGGTCCATAGAACAATTTCACTTCGGAACAGTTGTTACAACTGAGAATTGGAATTTCTATAGTAATCTACGCCATATTAGAATAGTAGAAATAGAAATATTCACGTAACTTTGGTTATTTTGATGGCTATCCTCAATATTAATGCTATTCTAATAGAAAACTGGTATTTTTCTTCGCCTATGGTACAATATATACCGAAAATAACATGGATCAACTCTATACAATCAAGCTACAAATAAAGTCCAATATTTACTCGTATAAAATAGGATAGGGAAGAAGTTGCAGTGTGGTAGGTATCTGGCTGTTCAAGCAACTGTACAAATTGTTAGAATATATATATATATAATATATATAATATAAGATCAAAAGATGGTTAAAAGAGTTCCATGTATTTTATTATGCGCATTTCAAAAACAAATATCATCATGCGATGACATTTGCGTTTTCGTCAGATAAAATAGGGAGACATGATATGAAGGTTAAAAAACACTTGTGAATAGTGCAGTTTTAAATCAACATATATGTTGATTTAAAATCAACATATATGATATGTTGATGTAAAACTGCATCAACTGTTTTTGAAATGCGCATAATAAAATACATGGAACTCTTTTAACCATCTTTTGATCTTATATTATTTATACTCCAGTCCTACAAACTGTAGAGTGCTACTTATCCGATATCTGCATTGCTTTATTGTACTACAATAAAACTCACCTCCTACATATATATATATATATATATATATATATATATATATATATATATATATATATATATATATATATATATCTGTGTGTGTGTGTGTGTGTGTGTGTGTGTGTGTGTGTGTGTGTGTGTGTGTGTGTGTGTGTGTGTGTGTGTGTGTGTGTGTGTGTTTCTGGATCTGTGTGTGTAGTGTAGGTGTCTGTAGAAAGGATGAAGGAAAAAGGACGCTCTGTGTTATCAACAGAGCTGAAATATTATTAATGACTACTAAGCACAGTTAATCACTACATTAGGTTTCAAAGCATGCCTCTGTAACTCTCTCTATATGAAATTCTATGTCTGTCTGTCTGTTTCCTTATGCATTCTCAAACGGATAGACTAAATCTATTAGACCCCGGGATTAACAACATGTAATTTTTATTTTCATTTGGATTAAAACAATATAACATTTTATCTAAAATATATTTACTATAGACTATAAGTAAACGACATTTTATAACACGACGACGTCACATTTTGTATATGAATATGTATGTGTCTGTGAGTGTGTGTGTGTGTTTGCGCGTTCGTTACATACGTTAGGCCTTAGTAAGTTACATACACATACATCGGGTAAATATTTAATCAGATACACAGAAAATTAAACACACACACACATCTACACATACATATACACGTGATGAGTGACAAGTATATATGTGTATGAGTGTATGTGAGGTTGAATTTAAGAGGCTTCTGTTACCAGTCAAACTAAATTTTGTTATTTCAATTAAAAAATCTCAGGGTCAATCCCCCAAGGTAGTTGGACTTGATCTCTCTACTACATGTTTCTCCCACGGTCAACTCAATGTTGGTTGCTCACGAGTTGGAAGCAGCAACAATTTATTCCTTTGAACACCAACAAAAAATTACACAATGAATATTGTTTACCATTAGGTGCTTCAAGATTGACAGATTTTCATTTCTAAATTCTATTATCATTACAATTTTGATATTTAAAAAAATAAAATGTGTATATTTAAAAATAATTATGAGAAAAAAATATATCTCTATATTTATTGTTTGTTTGTTTGTTCACGAACTACTCCTATGGGTTTGGAGATAGATCCCCCATAACCATATATATTCTGAAACTACATTGCCCAAGGTACTTGGATAAGTATATTTCATTTTAATCAAAGGGTTCCCCCGGGGGAAGAAACCCCTGCTGAAAACCACCGCTGAAAATCTTTTCCCTTTGATTAATATGAAATTTAAACCATAGGTAAATGACAAGATATGATGCCTATTCACAAAATTTCAGCAAATTTTAATAATATTAAGACACCCTAATGGGGTTAAACCTCTATTAGGGTTCCCCGGAGGCACAAACCCAGCTGAAAATTGTTTCCCTTCGATTTATATGAAATTTAAACCATAGGTAAATGACAAGATATGATGCCTATTCACAACATTTTTGAATTGATATTTTGAAAAATATTATTTACAAGAAACAAAATAAGAATGTGTGAAACGCAAAAAAAAATGTGTGAAACGCAACAAGGCGCGGGTAATTCGGCTAGTGTATCTATAAAAACCTTTGAAAAATTGAACAAATATAAAGACCTGGAAATAGAGATTGGAAAAATGTGGAAGTTGAGAGCTAAAATAATACCAGTGGTTGTAGGCGCTCTAGGAATGATACCTAAGGGGTCTAATAATTACTTATCCCAAATCCCAGGAAACCTGTGTATAGAAGAAATACAGAAGATAGTATTAATGGGAACTGCCCATATACTAAGGAAAATTCTGTCTATATAAGAATATCATAAGTGTAAACACCTAAAGATACATGTGTGTGTTTTTCTTGAACATAATAATAATAATATTAATCGGTAGAGCATCAGACACTATGTTTTGCAGCATAGCGTTACGGCC
Source organism: Eledone cirrhosa (assembly GCA_964016885.1). Taxonomy (NCBI): domain Eukaryota; kingdom Metazoa; phylum Mollusca; class Cephalopoda; order Octopoda; family Eledonidae; genus Eledone; species Eledone cirrhosa. Next base: position 174,930,085 of record OZ024740.1, read on the forward strand.
CTTTACCATCTGAGTTCAAATTGAGGTTAGCTTTGCCTTTCATTCTTACGAGGAAGATGGTACAGGTAACAGAGCATTAATATTTAAAATGAAGAAAAACCAAGGTTAATTTAAATCCATTCTTTAATTTCTACGTACGTTTCTATACAGGTGACAATGGTACATGCTTATGTATACAATAAAGTAATCGGAAACAGTTAATTAGCAATTATTTACTCAAGACCTAATACATGTAACATCTGCATATCTTCAGGAAATATAAGAAGGAATAAAATTTACCAAATTGAAATAATAAGAATAAATCCCATATCAAATATTGGACGTAAGACAAGCATTTAACGAAGACTACATGAAATGGTTTTAGCCTGCAGAGTTGTAAGGGATTATGAATATAGATTGAGGTTAGAAGCATTATTTTATTATTATTATTAATACTAGCAAAAAAAACACCGTTCGGGTGGTTTTCTGCTAGCATGTGTAGTGTGTATATTGATATTATACGCAAGTATATATGCATGTAGATATGATCAAATAAAATCGTAATTGACAATATACACAGAAATTGAACGAAGACTGTGTTACACTGTCTTATGTAATCAGTAACATAATCCATGATACTTTAAAAAAAAACGATTTTATATATAAACTGTATTAGGAGAAAATTAGTGACATTTGAAAGTTTTAAAGAAGTGAATTTTTAAATAAGTAATAAAATATATTTAATGAACAGCCACGAAATTTAGTAGATAAATTATGTAATATTCATCCATTATTTATTCAAAGTAATCCAACTTATTTTACTAAGGGGATAAAAATTATAAACCGTACGCAGTCCCGCGCTTCTTACTTGATTATAGTTTAGATATTTGTTATTTCCTATAATAGAAGAATATTTGTTGGTGTTTAGATAAAATACATAAACAGGAATATGAAAAGCGAGGAAGAGAAGCGAAATTAGTTTAGAGGCAGCGATAAGAATTTCGCGTAATTCTTCAGGAAATTTATATCATACCAATTTTCTAGAAATAATTTTGAGAGAGAGATGGCTATTATTGCTAGAAGGTCGAACGACCGCATAGAGATGTCATCTCTGTTTTAAAGGTCAACTTGAATTGATGCTAGGATCGCAACATAGTTCTATGTGTAGGTCTACATTCATGTACTTTTAATTTTTCATGAAGTTACTTTCTTATGAGCAGTTGTTCAGGACTCCAAATGTTCTCTAGCCCAGGACCCTTACTGCTTTAATCTTGATCTGCATGTGAGTATAGATATTATTATAGCGGAAATACCTGGAACAGCAGAATTGATATTCAATATACTACGAGGCAGCATTATTGGTGGATTGGTAGTATCGGTAGAGGGTCGGACGCTATGCTTTGACGCATAGAGTTACGGCCCTTGCCATTCTGAGTTCGAATCCCGCCGAGGTTAACTTTGCCTTTCATCCTTACGGGGTCGATAAAATAAAGTACCAGTAATGCACTGGGTATTTGCTGGCATTGTGCCAAAAAGTAGAAACAATTATTAAGTATCAGTAGACAAAGTTACAGAAGACTAATATTATCTATTTTCTTATTCCTTCACAACGTCCTTGAGAATGTAAGAGACATTTTGTGACTGAATATTAAGACTTGAATCTATTGGCACGATCAATGTCGATATTATGTAATAACAATGATAATGATTTCTGACATTTTGTGAGAATTGATTTAATAGATCGCTTTATTTGACTGGCATCGTCTACCGAAGGATAAAAGCTAAAATCGACCTAGGTTGAATTTGAAATCAGAAAAACAAAGGGACATCAATGATATCTGAAAATGATGGATTGATTGGCAGAATCGTTCGAGCGTCGAATAAAATTCTTTGCGGTATTTATTTCGTTTTTTTTTTTTTAATGATCTGAGTTCAATTTTCGCCGAGATCAACAATGTCATTTGTGCGTCCGTGATCGATTTTATAAAGTACCAGTGGAGTACTGGGTCGATTTAACCGATTAACCCCTCCCACCCAAATTACTATTCTTAAACTTGATTGTTTATTTATCAAGATAGAGTATTGAATGGAGCATAGTCACAAGAGGAATTTATATTGATAGTGATATTAGAAAATCCTATTTCATTCCCTTATTTCATTAGATTAAACTTATCACTGCATTGTATAAATAATATTGTTGTCTAATTTGCCTTTCATCATTTCGTGGTCGATAAATAAAGTACCAGTCCCGTAATGAGGTAAATTCTTCCTTCACTCACGTTCTCTCTCTCTCTCTTTCTCTTGAGGAAATCGGAAGTGTTAGGGTGGGTTCCACCAGGTTTAAATACCCCAAATATGTAATATGTCACTAAGGTGCCCCTGTGACTCAATCGGGAGGTAAGAACCCATGTCATATTATGTCGTTGTTTGATCAATCTATTGCAAAGAGAATAAACCGGTGCGGAAAGTTTACCAGTGGTCGTATTCAATTAATCTGACATCTTCAATTACGCATTCATAATCATACACCAAAAGTTGTCTACTTCGTTCATATTTTATCATGAGGAAAAACCAAAGTGTTTCTATCTTGAACTTATTCGATAGGTGACTTTATCTGGGATTATGTATCGAAACTGGAATAATTACGTTGTGGAAGATTGATCAGAGCCATTTAAAACATACAACTACCTTCATATTTACTATGTAGTGTCAAAAATGTTTATCATACATCTGCGACCGGGTCATTGACATTATTCCACTGCTGTCAAAATTTGTCTCTCTTCTTTTCTTCA
>OZ024740.1:174937855-174942855 GCA_964016885.1 Eledone cirrhosa
ATCATTTATATAGTGTTTCTGCCTATCTAACGACCATACTGCACACTCTGACAACAGGAGATGAATCATAGTGACTGCGCTGCTTTATTTTTCATTAGGTATAGAAAATCTTATATTTCCTTATTTCTAGCTGGTTTTTACTGAACATCTACTGTAGATTTTACTGTATCGTTGGTGTATCGAGAAATATTCATATAAAACTACCAGGAATTTCCTACCTGTATTTGTCTTAACATTTAAGAAGGAAAATGCGTATGTGGGTGGAGGTTAAATATTTTTGCTGGGTCTATTCCTGAATTTTTGGGTTTTGAGGAATGGCCGTAGATGTTAACTTTAAAGTCGCTAAACAACATATCATCAAATAAATATTTAGATAAGGATAGATTGGAGATCTTACGGTCAACATTGGAGAAGTTCTTAAAAACTAGGTGGGGCGGTTTTCTTGTAGTGTCAGGGACAATGGGGATTGAAGCTTGTAACAAATTCCAATTGCACATTCTTGTTTAGTATTTGTGTTTCGTTGTGTAGGTGACACCTGTGTATAATCTGTTATGATGCGTAGCGCACTGTTTTGTAGTTTATTGTAGTTAGTAGTAAAGAGAGAAGGGTTCCAGGTAAAACTGGCAAATTCTAAGATGGATCTAATGTATTTGCTGTACGCCATTTCTGCTGTTTCTTTCTAGGATTGCTATATGTTTGTGCATTGTTTCATTTCTTTCCTATATATTCTATATGTTGCGATTATTGAGGAAGTATTCAGATCTGTCAACTCTCCCCGACGGACCGGGAGATCTCCCACCCACTTTGGGGTGGGTGAGAGATGTTTTCTCTTGCGAAAATGGGTATAGCTTTCATTACGTAAAATCTTCCCATTTTACCTTGTTTCTCCCCGTTTTGGGGCACTTCTTTTCATGGTACACTCCGTTTCGGTTTTTAGAGGTTGGCAGGTCTGCAGTATTGTATGTAACCTCAAGTATTTTGTCTCATGTCCGTATGTGGCATGTTTATGTTGTTGACAGTGATGGTTACTTGTTATTCATTCGCTATGGTGTTGTTGCTAAGAAGGGAGTCAATGTACCCTTCAGCTTCTCTACCCAAATAGTAAATTCACATTTATACCGATAATTAATTGTGAATTTGGCAGTTTTAGTAAATGCTTCAATGGCAATCTGTAATTGTTGGGGCTTTTAGACCAACACATTGACGAGATAACACTTCACAAATACAATCTGTGGAATAGCAGATATATGCAAGATTTTGCTAACGTTAAATGTGAGATACTCGCGTTTTTTAAATCCAAATTTCAACGACAAAATTTTGTTCCTTTATTAAAAACCAACTCCTTCCTTACAGGAAGAATTCAAATAATTAAAAAAGAAGCATACATACATACTTACATACATACAGGCATACATGTATGGATACATACATACATTATGGCTGCAAACTCTGCTAAAAGTATTGCAATCGCTTGTCAGATTATAGAGTTGGGTGCACCTTTAGGCTACGGCCAGCCACACGAATCGGTAACAGATCATGAACAAGCAATGCCTGTGCTTTGAAGGTTTTTAAGTGGGGAAAGGTCTTGCCCTCGACCAATCCCACTCTCTGAACATCGAAAACACTACCAAAAAAGGAGAATTGGTCAACATCATCGGATGCTTCCGAAGCCGCAGGTTTTTTTTTTCAGAATTTCCCTTTCTCAGAAAGGTGTTGTAACAACAACTGGATGCCTTTCACTCGTAGGTGAAAAAAACACAAAAACACAAAGAAAACTACTATTTGGATGGCCGTTGACTCTGTTGAGTTCCTCCGCCCTTTGCCGAGTCTTGTATTTCATCCCGCATGGTGTCCAAATATCACCCTCCTCACCAAGCTAGCTTGGTGGGGTTGCCCGTTTAGTCGCCGACGACCCGACCATGAGACAGATTGTACTGGGTTACATGTTACCAGTAGCACTTGAGAGCGACTTGACATAGCATACATACATACTTTTCAATAACTTCCTATATAGACATAGAGATCTTAACCACATATGTACAATACTATTATATTTGTTCCAAATATGCATGTGTGTATTAATGTGTGTACTATGTGTCGATATTTGTTCTATATTTATATATGTATCTGTGTGTATGGCACCTACATTATATATAGATCATTTAACTCTTTCATAACACTATTTCAATTAATTAACGATGAAGCTTGAGGGGTCTACTAAAATTATTAATTATTTCATTTCGTTGTATATGGTTCTTACATAACATTTTGTAAGGAGAGTTTAATTTAAATTGGAATCTTTTAAGATGGGTAGTTTTGTTTCAAAGAGCCAGAGCTTGTTTTGGCCGGTTGATATAAAGAGAATTAACATATCTTCTCTGAGAAATGACAAAGATATGCACATTAGGCTACTCAGCCGTTAATATGCATAAGGAAAGTATATACTTTCAAACGTTCAATCATCTGACAGGAAGATATACGATGCTGACGATAGCTAATAAGCTTGAAACTAGTACATCGTTCCTGTGTCAGTATTGAACAAAAGGGCGACGATGGTTGCCGAGCACTGTACGGCGTAATTCGGGCTGTTTATTTACAAACAAACCCATACGTACATATATATATATATATATATATATATATATGTGCATGTATGTGTATATGTATATATATACATGCTACTATGCGTCTGTACACATATATGTATGTACGTATACATACATATGTTTAGGTATCAGCCGTACTAGGAGTGAGAAATAAAATTTCGTTTCATTCTTTTCCATTTATATATATATATATATATATATATATATATATATATATATATATATATATATATATATATATATATATATATATACACATGTATATATATATATATGTATATATATATATATATATATATATATATATATATATATATATATATATATATATATATACACACATGTATATAATATATACACATGTATATATATATATATACATGTGTATATATATATACATGTATATAATATATACACATGTATATATATATATATATATATACACACACATGTATATATATATATATATACACATGTATATAATATATACACATGTATATAATATCTCACTCAGAATCTCTAACCTTTCATCTAACCAGGATGTATTCGATAAAAATGCGCCCTTTTATTACGAAGCTTTAGCTAGAAGCGGCCACAAAAACAAATTAGTCTATATACTTTGCACCAATAATACTTCAAACATACAACCCAATATTACCAACAAACACCAAATGTAAAATCCACACCTAAATTCCACTCACACTACACCCAAAAATACCAACCTAAAACTTAATTTCTCTACCTCTTCTCACATAAAATATGACTTTCAAAACACCATTCATCCTAATACTCCAATATACGTTAATAACATTACTAACAAAATTCCTAATAATCAGACTAAAACACCTAAATCAGTTAATCTAACTAAACCTATATATAATAAATTCACTAATAGTAACTCTCGTAGTAAACATCCTGATACATCGTATAAATATAAAAAACAATATCGAAACCGTAATAGACGGGTTACTTGGTATAATGCTCCATTTAATCTAAAAATTAAAGATAATATCCCTAAAAATGTTTTTACTATCCTAGAGAAAAACTTCCCGCCAAACCATAAATACCATCAAATTTTAAATAGATTAACTGTCAAATTTTCCTACTCTACTACCAAAAATATACAACAAAATATAAGTGCGTACAACGCATATAAATGTAAAAAAAACCACGACTATATCACCAACACATCAAACCAACGATAATACTAAAATAAACCGCAACAAACCACCATCTCCTTCACATATAACAAGTCGAGTAAATTCCACACCAAATTTGACTAACTCCCCTGATATAATATTCACGAATGGTTGTAACTGTAGAAACAAAAGAAATTGCCCATTAAAGGGAAATTGTCTTATTAATAACATAGTCTATAAATGTAAAATTAGCACTAAGGACTCCACTTATTCATATATAGGAGCTACGTCTAACCAATTTAAAGTAAGATTTAATACCCACAAACATAGTTTTATAAATGCCGCATTAGCTAATACAACATCCTTGGCTGAAACAATTAATAATTATAGAAAAAAGAATATCGATTACAACCTGACCTGGAGTGTGCTCAAAAGGGCCACCCCCTTATCAAAATAACAGATATGAGAGTAGATTATACTCCCAGGAACTTTTTGAAATAATGAAATCTAAGGATATCCTATTAAATAAGCGACAAGAATTAATTATATCTTGCAATCATAGAATTAGAAGACCTTCAAATATTATAAACCTAATGAATATACACCTTACACTTATATTTTACATATTATTATAATTAGTTTTTTAAATTTAGTTAACCTATAATTCGTACTTTACTACAGAGAACTTCATAATTTTATTTCCCTCTTACAGCTCTATTTTCCTAAATTTAATACCTAAAAGTATACATATAAATTAATTTAATTTCCTGTTATGAATTTAGATTCCTTGTAGTTTATATAAGATTGGTATTTTTCACTACTACTCTTATCCCAAAATTTTATTTTCCTTCGTTTTTCACAACATTGTTTAATAACATCTAATTCTTATTTATCACATCCATATGAATTAATATAAATTTATCCCTATAAGTATGCCTATCAATTAATTTAATTTCTTGTTAAAGATCTAGATTCCTTGTGGTTTAAATAAGATTGGTATTTCTCACTAACACCCTTACCCTAAAATTTTACTCCTTCGTTTTTAACATTATTCTTTAAAAACATCAAATTTTCGTGTACCCTTCCCCAAAGTATTCTTTTCATTCAAAGTATTCTTTCCATTCAAAACATAAGTCTGCACTCCTCTACCCCTAAATTAAATTTCTAATACTACTATTCTATCAACTTGACCTCTTACTACTTTTCTATTGGTGAATTCAAAACCTGTTCCCAAACAGACCTATTATATTAAATC
>OZ024740.1:174947855-174960355 GCA_964016885.1 Eledone cirrhosa
TAATACGCCATTATTTGGAGCGGTGAAAAACATTTGCACGCAAAGACAAAACCACGTTTATGGTATAAATGAAGTCATAGACTAAAATTCTAACTAGGAAACCGAATGATTCTCGGCTTCAGAGTTAAGAATAAAGAAAATAAAATACAGAGGTAATTGAAATTAAATAAATACATACACGCATCCATATACGTACATACACAAGCATACGCGAAAACACTCGCCATAGGTATACAAATACAAGCACGTACACAAAAAACCCGCACGCACATACAGAACCCACGCAACGCCTGTACCCGCACACATACGAACGCATACACCAAATACACATAAAAATATATATTTTTAAAAAAACATATATATATGCGTGTATACATATAATTAAATAAACGTATATAAATAAATAAACACGTATATAACGCGCGCACACACATACCTACATGTAAATACACATATATCCGCAGATGTTATTTCCGTTATACGATCTAGCCTTAGCTAGGATCTCCCAGTGTAACTTATATTGGGTGTGGTTGTCTTTTAGACTCCAGATATAAGCTGAAAGTGACGTCATATTCCTTCTTAAAGGGTTAAGAAAAGAATGGGTATGCATGTAAAGACGCTGCTTGAATCTATTGGCGGTTAACCCTATGTAGGCCCTACGGGACGTGGCTGTTTCAACCTTACATTTGTAGACAATGTTAATAGAGAGGCATTTCCCGGATAGGGGGCAGTCAACCCGATTCCTACAATTACAGTTAGTACTAGCTACAGGGTTGCACGTGTTCCTACGGCTAGGTAGTTTAGCTAAATTTGAAGCTGTTATGTTATGTGCAAGGTTAGGAGTCGTAGAGTAAGAAATTTTAATGGTATTTCTATTAAAAAATGTTACTATATTTAGTGCTGGGGGGGAAATGCTTGATAATAAGGGAGAGAAAGATCTTAGCTAATGGTGTGGCCACTTCCATATTATATGGTGGGTTATACCTATATAATTATAGGATCTAATTTTCCTAGGTCTATTTTCGTACTCTGTATATGCTACCTTATCGACAAATCCACTCCGAGCAAGAGCTTCATTGTAATATGTGGAATGGTCGTTGAAAATATGCTCGTTAGTAGATAGACGGGAAAGCCTCAAAGAAACGTTTCATACCAGGTTCTTGGTTATGCTGGCAGAATGGTTAGAATGCTTACTTATGTAATTAAGCGTATCATTCGGCTTTCTATACGGGTAGTGCAAGCCATTCGACAAACTGAGGGTAACGTCGAGGCAATTAACGACCGAGAGGTTGGCCTCAACCTGTATGGAGAGGTTGAAGCCGTTAAAGAAGGATGTGAGTTCTTTTCTGAACCTGTCTCAAGCACGTGGGCCGCACTTTGTCATGGTCAAAAGACCATCATCACGGTGCAAACCACCGCCCACGTTGGAGAATTCTTCCTTGATTGAGAAAAGAAGGAAAAGGCCGATAAGATCAGTAACCTCCGCAGAATCGGTGGCGCCCATACTCACGTCGAATGGGGTACTATTAGATTTTTTAATCCAAATAGAGTCGTCGAAGCTCTACGGTTCTTATATATTTGATATATATTTATCCTTATCGAGCCCTCTTTGGATTTTAGTCTTCAAATTTATTATAATTATTATTACTATATAGACACACACACACACACACACACACACACACACACACACACACACACACACACACACACACACACACACACACACGCATATATATATATATATATAGGAGAAAGTATGACCCCGACGGCAGAGCTCAAGCCGTTTCGACGGCTATTTCTGGACTAACTTACTTTACTCCAGAAATAACCGTCGAAACGGCTTGAGCTCTGCCGTCAGGGTCATACTTTCTCCTATTACCCACTCTACTACCCTAAGTATTGAGTACTCTGGTGCGTTATGGTCCATCTGGTTCTTTACCACAACTCCTTCGTTATATATATATATATATATATATATATATATATATATGTAGGAGGTGAGTTTTATTGTAGCACAATAAAGCAATGCAAATATCGGATAAGTAGCACTCCAAAGTTTATAGGACTGGATTATAATGATATTTGCGTTCTCATCAGATAAAATAGGGAGACATGATATGAAGCTTAAAAAACACTTGCGAGCAGTAAAGTGTTAAATCAGCATATGAAAAATAAAGTAAGATGGATATATGAGATTGGGAAAAAAAGGAGGAGGGGGGAAGGAAAAGGTAAGGAAGAGGAAGAAAGAAAATAAAGGATGACGGGGGAGGAGTATAAGAAGGAAGGATGAGAGAGGAGGAGAAATGAGAGAGAGAGAGAGAGAGAGAGAGAGAGAGAGAGAGAGAGAGAGAGAGAGAGAGAGAGAGAGAGAGAGAGCCTTTAATACTGAGAAACACTGTCTCACAGAGAAAATTAAAAAAATCGTTGTAAGATAATACATAATTTTAAAAAAATTTTGAAATTAAAAGTTAATGAAGTTTATGAATAGTGATGTTTATGATTAAAGAAAAAGGAATTAAGAATAGTATTTATTTAAGGTTTATATATTGAAGGGTTTAATAATATGTGCGAAAAGGAATTTATTAATATGTATTATTAAAATAAAAATATTAAGGATATAAGGTGAATGAAGAAGATATTAAATGAATTATGAACTTAGAGGAATTAGTTAGTGTTTAAGTTTGTTTTTATGTATTGTAATATGAAAAAGTAAATAATAGGTTTAATACGAGCACGGAAGGAGAGAAGAAAGAAGAAAATATAATGAAGAAAAAATATAATGTCAAAAAAATATATATATATGTTTACAAAATTTACTAATGGTAATATTAGTATATATTAAAGATATAGTTTGTATGGCCAAGAATATAAGGAAAATGCTATAGTGAGTAATAATAGACGTACGGATTTATTTTCGCTCTGCTTGCATAAATCCCATAGAACTAATATCTCAATACCTAATTAGTTTAAAATCTTCTTTTCTCAAACGCTTTTATATCTTTTACAAATATACCCATCTTTCTACCTTATTTCAGTATATTATATTATACAATTTACTCATTCTATGTCGTTAACGGACCCTATTTTTTTTCCTTTTATCCTTTTTACTTTCTTCCTTTCTTCTTTTTTAATTTCTAATCTTTAATCTGTAACTTTTACTTCTCAATTACTTCTTAATTCATATTATTACTCACTATAGCATTTTCCTTATATTCTTCGCCATACAAACTATATCTTTAATATATACTAATATTACCATTAGTAAATTAGTAAACATATATATTTTTTTTGACGATATATTTTTTCTTACTTAAATTTTCCTCTTTCTTCTCTCCTTCCGTGCTCGTATTAAACCTATTATTTACTTTTTCATATTACAATACATAAAAACAAACTTAAACACTAACTAATTCCTCTAAGTTCATAATTCATTTAATTTCTTCTTCATTCACCTTATATCCTTAATATTTTAATTTTAATAATACATATTAATAAATTCCTTTTCGCACATATTAAACCCTTCAATATATAAACCTTAAATAAATACTATTCTTAATTCCTTTTTCTTTAATCATAAACATCACTATTCATAAACCTCATTAACTTTTAATTTCAAAATTCTTTTTAAATTTTGTATTATCTTACAACGTTTTTTTTATATTCTCTGTGAGACAGTGTTTCTCGGTATTAAAGGCTATCTCTCTCTTTCTCTCTCTCTCTCACTCATTTTTCCTCCTCTCTCATCCTTCCTTCTTATACTCCTCCCCCGTCATCCTTTATTTTCTTTCTTCCTCTTCCTAAGTTTTCCTTCCCCCTCCTTCTTTTTTCCCCCCAATCTCATATATCCATCTCACTTTATTTTTCATATGTTGATTTAACACTTCACTGCTCGCAAATGTTTTTTAAGCTTCATATCATGTCTCCCTATTTTATCTGATGAGAACGCAAATATCATCACATGATGATATTTGTTTTTGAAATGAGCATAATAAAATACATGGAGCTCTTTTAACCATCTTTTGATCTTATATTATTTATACTCCAGTCCTATAAACTGTGGAGTGCTACTTATCCGATATTTGCATTGCTTTATTGTGCTACAATAAAACTGACCTCCTACATTAACTTGCTCCTTGACTGTTTGAGCGCTAACTCTTATATTGGATACCTTTGATGGTCTCTAATTTTTCTTCTATAACATGTATTATTACAACATAACAACTTCAATTAAAGACCTTCCTATACCTGGTAAATCTGAGTTCACTAACCTTCTGATTGAAAAAAAACTGACTCTTTTGTGAGAAGGCTTAGATGGATCGCTTTTTTCCACGACCAGCGCTTAAAAGGAAATTTCTATACTAAGGAACGTAACAATATTGATCATTTATTTAACTCTAGAAGAAATCCTTTTTCCAATAAAAATCTAGCGCAGTTTGAGGAAGAATTAACTAATATTATAAGAGGTCTTAAATTCAAGAGAAACCCTTATAGAGGACAGGAGCACCTTATAAATCTCAGGAATACGATTTCGGACCTTAATTCCTCTAAAAAAGTCTTAGTCCATTCCGACAAAACTAATAATTTATATGGCGTATCTAAAGATAAGTATTATAACCTTATCCTTAAGGAACTAAGGAAGAATTATCGTAAAACTAACCATGACAATTTGGAATCTATAAACTTGGAAGCTTCTGAGATTATGTCTAAACTTGGCATCGAGAAAAAGACCGAACCATTCTTCCCAAGAACTCCGAGGATAAATCTCAAGGATCATAAAAGTAACTTTCGAACGGAACTGCCTGTTAGACTAATCGCCCCCTCTAAATCAGATCTGGGGTTGTTAGTAAATCCATCTTGGATAGAATTATCCCACAGGTTCGTTCTAATTGCTCTATTTCTAACTTAAATTAGATACTGTCTTTGTAGCATTAGATTTAAAGTCTATGGTGACATTACAGACTATGGTCAGATATACATGGATATGGATAAGAAACTGGCACTATTAGATTAAATGGTGGATTGGTAGTATCGGTAGAGCGTCAGACACCATGCTTTGGAGCATAGAGTTATGGCCCTTTTCGTTCTGTGTTCAAATCCCACCAAGGTTAACTTTCCCTTTCATCCTTACGGGGTCGATAAAATAAAGTACCAGTAATGCACTGGACTAATTGCTGGCCTTGTGCCAAAAATAGAAACAATTATTAGATTAAATATAAGGGCGGCGGATTGGCAGTATCGGTAGAAGGTCGGGCGCCATACATAGATTTACGGCCCTTTACGATCTGATTTCAAATCCCGCCGAGGTTAACTTTGCCTTTCATCCTTACGTGGTCGATAAAATAAAGTACCAGTAATGCACACTGAGATAATTGCTGGCCTTGTGCCAAAAGTAGAAACAATTATTATATTAAATATATAGGTGAGAAATAGGATGTAAGAAGAAACCTGATTGGAGGGTCTGTAAATAGAGACGGAAGAGGGAGAGAGACGTCAAAGGAGGAAAAAGGGAAGAAAATGAAAAGACAAAGACGTCCTTTGCAGTGGTCAGATAGGGTGGTAGATGGTCGGCAGGTATTTGTCGGTATAAGGGAATTTTGTAAATATTTCGTTTTCAGCGGTTTTAGTCATTCGAGAATTAATGCTGAACAGTGCCCACTTCGTTTTTGAGTCCTCAGTTTTCCCAGGGAGTTCTCTGAATTTGGACGCAATAGTATCCACATACCTGGTCCTGACTTCCTTATCCACCAATGCTTCCCACTTTATCCTGTAGGTCGACCTAGACCTGACAGTTGTGTGGGCTTCTTTACTAGTTGCAGATAGCTAGATGGGGATCAGTTGATAGCTCAGTCCTTCTCTTAACACGAACACCCAGTACAGAATCAAAGAAACAATAACAAAATTACTTATTGACCTCTGACCCTGATTCCCCTTATACCACGTATATTTATGGATGTCTCTCTGCTGGAAGGTGTTCGTAATAGTGAGTCCATTGCTAGAACAGAAGTCTAATATGGTCTTTCCATTCGTAGTTAGATCGGGATCACCGTTCCTTCCAATCACACCTTTCCATGTCAGACGGTCATTGCAAACATGTGCATTGAAGTCTCCCATTAGGATGTATGACCCAGTCTTAACTACATCTAACGCTGCGGTGACTTCATCAAGGAAGGATCTGTATTCAGACTCCTTGTTTGGTGCAAAAAAACTTGTACCACCCAGAGTGACCTATCTTTCAGCCTAAGCTTCAAGAGGCAAATCCTCCCTTCTAATGAAATCCAGTCCTTAACATATACTGACAGCCAGGGGCTTGTGAGTATCCCCACTCTCACCTGTGCAGTCATTTCTAGCGCTACACCTGAATAGTGGAGTTTCCATCCTCCAACCAAATCTACCGCACCAGAGCCACGAAACATTATTGAGGAAACCCCAAATATATCTAGCTGGTAGCATCTAGCTTCTTCCACAAGTTCTTGCTCCTTACCTGTAAGGGTTGTGAAGTTCCAGATTCCTATTGTCAAGGTTTTCTCCCTGCCAGACCCTGATTGTGGTCTCGGAATACGCAATTTGTATGCCTCCATCCCACGCATCCCATGATAGGTCGCAGGAGAAGTAGCGGCTCTACCTGGAGCGACTCTCTGATCTCCGAGATACGTACTCTATCGAGTAACGTTACTCCAAAGACTTGGAGAAAGAAGAAGAATTAGGGTTATTTCCGCGCGGCAAAGCTTGCACTTCTAGGATTCATTTATATAGACACTCTCCCTTTAATGTTATAGTCTGCCTTTCTGTCTTTTAAAACCCATACATGGCTCGCTAATATGGTAGAGGTTGTCTTTGCAGCATATTTGAAGGATAAAAGGCAGCGATAACATCTGTTTAACGTAACCTTTAGTCATACTAATATAATGTTACTGTTTTCTAATGATATCAATTGTCTGGTTCGGCATGAGTGAGGTAATTTCTCGCTGTTTCTAAGTTGAGTGTTACATCTAAGAAATCTGTCTTATCTACTGTCTAAAGTAATTATTTTCGCACTTCCACGGAAATCAAATTCACGCTGTGGTTTTTGACAAGCGTAATATTGCGTGTATCCCTTGTTGTCCTCCAGGGTAATATTTTCTCTGTTCTGTCAACTGGGACCATGAGGTGGCATATGCCGAATATTCTGCACATTGGAGAGGCAGAGTGGATAAAGGAGGGTGCTTGTTTCATTGACTGGTTCGTGCTGCTACCGTTGGCCTCTAAATACACGCATATATATATATATATATACAACAGAGGCCATGTAGCATTCCTCTCCGACAGATAACTTTGCCCCCCGGAAAACCCCCCAGTTGATGGATGCGAATCCGAAATATAGAGACAATTAAATCTCTCCCAAGGTAACTCTATCTTGTGTTGTTATTTTTATTTTTTACGCTCTTTCCTACGTTCCTCTACACGCTATACATCTCATTCTACATTCCCTTACATCTCTCTCTTCACCACCGGATTTTGTTACCCGGAGATTTACCCATCTTCATTGTTGAGGCTTCCAAAACGAACCCCCAAAAACATTTTATTATTCCACAATGCTTCAAGCAAACTTCAACACGCTCTTATATATATATATATATATATATATATATATACAGAAGATGTAATGCCACTCCATTTAACTACTTATATCTTATATCATTTTATTAGAATATATGTTTTCATTTCTTTGTTACACTCTTTACACAATTGAAAATTCAGTCACCCATGTTGCCTTGTCGAAAGAATGAGGCAATATATTCAATATAGTGTTTCACATGGAAAACTAATGAACGAATATAAGATAAATGTGTTTTAAGTAAATTATGCCGTATGCAGACAGGAAGGTATACAAAAAATTGTGGCCAGAAACTTATTCGGGCGATTGCCAAAATCGTTAAAGTGTCAGGCGAAATGCTTTATGATATTTATTTATGACCACCAAGGTAGAATTTGCCTTTTGTCCAACCAGAATAAATACCAGCCGGTATCGGGAGTCGATATAATCCTTACAAGAAAATCTCTGACTTTATGTCTATGCTGCAAGCAATTATTTCAAGGCGGTGAATTAGCAGAATCGTTAGAGCGTCGGACAAAATGTTTTGTGGTATTTCTTCCAGTTCTATATGTTCAGAATTCTATCCTTCTGTGTTTAATGAAATAAAGTACCAGTCAAGTATTGGGTTGATATAATCGACCCCATCCCCACAAATTGGTGGCTTTGTGCCTAAATTAGAAATCATTATTATATTGTTTCAGTAATTTTATGTTTATTATGTGGTTTTACTGGACAACCAAACGCAGCTCTGTATAACTTAGATACGTGTAGTGTTGCATTGTTGTGCTTTTATTTCTATTGTAATAAATATGCCCTACATAACAAGTGTATAGTCTTTGAAGATAGAAAACTGTTTTATTTTGTTCATCTTTTGTGGCTATATTAATTGCTCTGTATTGGTAGTATTGGTAGAGCGTCAGACACCATGCTTTGAAGCATAGAGTTACGGCCCTTTGCGGTCTGAGTTCAAATCCCGCCGAGGTTAACTTTGCCTTTCATCCTTACGGGGTCGATAAAATGAAGTACCAGTAATGCACTGGGATAATTGCTGGCCTTGTACCAAAAGTTGAAACAATTATTCTTTAAATATACTTTTATAGTACTATAGCAGATATTTTGTATCAATATGTAAATTGCAGAAACCCCATCCCTCCATGTGTTCGTGGAAAAATTTCTGTGTCAGTTTCATGTTTATGTATTTAAACGTGCGAGGATACTGCTGTGTAGTTCCTGGTTCGATCCCATAGCATCGCACTTGAGGGAAAGTATCTTCTAGAAGTGTCTTTTAGCATATTGACAGATTGATTGGTGTCGAATAGAATAATCTTTGGTATTCGTTCCACCACTCCGCGCTCTGAGTGAAAAGCCAACCAAGGTCAACTTTGCTTTTCCTCATTTCGAGTTCGATAAATAAACTACCAGTCCAGTACTCGATCGATGCCTTTTCTCCTTCGTTTTCGTCCTCTCGCTTTCTTCCAATCACTTTCTCTGTAAGTAATTGACTGGGGACAAAGCTACAGAGAGACAGGCTCCACCAGGCTTAAAATCTCTCAAGAAATGCCGTACGCCATGTCAGTGTGGCTTCTTATCGAAGAGGTCCAAAGGATCTCAATGAATGAACAAATATTATACAACACCTGCTTAAAGCTTTCCAGTTTGGAGAAGTTGTTGTTTCTTTTGTCTTCAGAATTTAGTTATTCAATAAAGAAAGAGAGCAAACTGGAGAGCGAAGACTCAACCAAGTAATTTAGTTATCGGCATCAGAATAAGGGAAGACAAACTTCACTTCGCCGAGATCTGGAACAAATACAAGGCATTTTCTCCGGCGTTCTAACGATTCAACTAATTCACTGACTTTTATATATATATATATACTAGCTGACATACCTAGCTTCGCCCGGGTAAACAGATGATAAGAGAAGACACGTAAAAGATAAAATGACTGTATTGAATGTTTGTGTGTTTACAGTATGAGGCGAGTCCGTGGTGTCTGTGTGATACAAAAAACAGTAAAAAAAATCTTCCAGATATACCATATTCTTCGTTGTACCGTTTGTGCATAGTATATGAACAATTCTAGGTGCTCCCACTTAGAATAGTGACCTCTAGGAGATGGTTCATCTTCTGTCTGACTGTAAAACGTGTATCATTGCATAGACGTGGTTGTTCCACGTTTCTCAAAAGGATGATGGAAGTTCCAATCTTTTATATATGTAGATATAGATATAGATAATTAATATAAAAGATGTCCGTCAATATAAAAAGAGGTGCCTATTTACTCCCTTCAGAACTCTGTGTATGTTAGACTGACAGACAGGCACACAGACAGATAAACTGTGTGGCGATTGTGGGATGCCGCACGTACACACACATACACGCATGGAAACGCGCACACGCACGCAAACTTACACACACGCACACACTCACACATGTTGATAGTTTTTACTTTCTGTGGAACGCTGCACGCACGCACACACACATAAACATACGCGCACGTACATACACACGCATACATGTTAATAGTTATTGCTTTCCTTCCCCTCTTAATTCCACACAGATCACACACACACGTCTCTACACTGACACATATATATAGTGTATCCAAACACAGCGCACACTTTGCCTCTCTCTCCCCTCTCACTCCCTCATTGGCATTATGCATATTAATTTAAGTTTGGGGTCGTTGAGGTGGGCGGAGTCGTTTAAAACCTATGAACCAATGATAATCGAGAATTATGACACACAGAATACTGACATTGTTGAAATTAATATATATATATATATATATATATATATATATATATATATATATATATATATATATATATATATAGTAATAATAATAAATGCGAAGACTAAAATCCAAAGAGGGCTCGATAAGGATAATTAGATAATTATATATTAAATATATAAGAACCCCAGAGAAAATATTTATTAAAATAACAGATTAAAGTTTAAGCAAAGAATCGCTGCTTTCATCCTTAACGGGATCTTCTGAAACCAAACAAAATTCAATCTGTGAACGCAGAGGTAAATATTTCGAAAAACGTTGTTACCGAAGGAAAACAGGAAGACGACACTTTGGTTCGTGAAGACGTTCCCTGGCAATGAACGGAAAAAAGCGGAGATAATACGTCGTTATGTGGATCGCTGAGAACAATTACACGCAAAGACAAAACCACGTTTATGGTATAAATGGAGTCATTAAACTAATATTCTATTTAGGTAACCGAATGATTTTCGGCTTCGGAGTTAAGAATAATGTAAATAAAGTAGTTGAACCAGAATGACAGAGGTTATTAAAATCATAAAAGTAATAATAATTAAATATATACACATATCTAAATAGTACATACACGTGCATACGCAAAATACACGCCATGCATGCATATACATGCACGTACACATAAACACGCGCTCACGTACGTAAACCGGCGCGACACATATACCCGCACACATACGGACATATATATCAAATACACATATAAATATGTGTGTGTGTGTATTTATATATGTATATATAATTATATATACATATATAAATATACCCGCATAAATGCGCATGTAACGCACACACATACATACCTACAGGTAAATACACATGTTCACCAAACGTGAACTAAAACCTATCTTCACAACTACGCACCATACATACGTGCAAACACACATACACACTCATACATACCCATATATACACATATACAAACCTTACAGCTTACAGCAACACATACACATACCCAACGATAATCTACGTCTTGATGTGGTAGCTAAGTATATTTTATGTTTATACCATTACTTATTTGTATAGTAAGTATACCTTACCCGTATGTTTGTGGAGGTACGTATATATGCTTGTTTATGTTATAGGAGTATATATTATATATATTAGTGTGTGTGTATATAGTTATGTGTATGTGTGTGTATATTTGTATGCGTATATGCGTGTGTGTATATATGTATTTGTGTATATTTATTTATGTATATTTATGTGTATATTGTATATTTGTGTGTGTATATATATATATATATATATATATATATATATATATATATATATATATATGAAAAATATGGGTGAGAAGAATACTGCTGGTTGCACATGGATAACATGTTATAAAATGAGTCCCTCATCAGTGATTTACCAAACGATCATGGGTATTTCATCGCATTAAAAATCATATACCTCACGTTGGAGCGATAATAACTAAAATAAGTTACTAGGACATATATATATATTTTTTTGACATTATATTTTTTCTTCATTATATTTTCTTCTTTCTTCTCTCCTTCCGTGCTCGTATTAAACCTATTATTTACTTTTTCATATTACAATACATAAAAACAAACTTAAACACTAACTAATTCCTCTAAGTTCATAATTCATTTAATATCTTCTTCATTCACCTTATATCCTTAATATTTTTATTTTAATAATACATATTAATAAATTCCTTTTCGCACATATTATTAAACCCTTCAATATATAAACCTTAAATAAATACTATTCTTAATTCCTTTTTCTTTAATCATAAACATCACTATTCATAAACTTCATTAACTTTTAATTTCAAAATTTTTTTAAATTTATACCTAGACTGGATTTCTGATGACACCGAGCTCACATATTAATTATTTCGCTGGAATAGTGCCTAAGGTGTTCATGTTTACATAAAGTACGTTTTTCTTCTATGTATTCAAATTTACTTTGTTTAGTTTAATGAGCTACATCGAAAGCTACTTGAACCGTCCAAAGGACGGGTAGTTTAGCTAGTACACATATATATACTATCGCACTCCCACTCACTCAGTCCCTGTTTCTCCCCTTCTTTCTTCCTCCCGTTCGCTGGGAAAAGGGTTTTCACTCTTTCTAACACCGGATTCACTAGCGAAAGGTCTGTTTTCTGACTCGCTCATATATTCACAC
>OZ024740.1:174965355-175085355 GCA_964016885.1 Eledone cirrhosa
CCAGTTCCTCTGCCGGTCCAGGTTGTAGAGTATAAGCAGAGATAATTGTCACATTTGTTTTATCTAAGCTGTATGATTTTATCACTCACTCTAACTACTTCAAATATCTACTCCACCCACCCCGTGATTGTTGCTTACCCAGAAAGACTTGTAGCATTGGCTTTGTTTTTCGTGTGGAGTCTAGCTGAGCCTCCTCTTCCTCTAGTCTGTCACCCAACTTACCTTTAATCGGGCAAACGTTGACGTCTGCATTTACGAAGTTCTGAAACTCACAGAAAAAGAGACGATTTCGGTGAGTGGGAGGGTTAGTGTTGTCTCACTTTGCCTCAAATGAATAACAGGAATTGTATATCCGTCTGGCCAAGTTTCAAATGTTCATGAGCATGATGACTTGTTCCAGCCTTTAACTGATCTATCATGTATTTCCTCAAACACTAACAGTATACTGTCATTTAATATCAATAGCATGTCTAGTAGTTACATAAACCCTTTGGTTGTGGCACATTGTTATTTTATTGGTTTATTGCTACCGTTATTTGATTGGTCTAACTGATATTGGTACAGGTAGTGGTGTCAGAAGGTATTATAGGGTTAAGTCAGCGGCAGGCGAAGATGCATATTTGAACTTACTTGAGGGGTTACTACTGATTATTGTCAAGGAGAGTTAATTGAATAAAGTTGATATTATTTAGGGGCTAAAAGCGGAGGGCTGGCAGAATTGTTGGTGCGTCGGATGAAATGCTTAGCAGTATTTGTTCCGGCTCTTTGTGTTTTTAGTTCACATCCTGCGGTGGTCAACTTTGTTTTTCATCCTTCCAAGGTCGATAAAATAAAGTGCCAAAGAAGATTGGGAGACGTTGGACGGAATATAGTCCAGAAATTGAATGTGCTCATTGGAATGAGCACCCTGGAACACAATTTAGCCACATTCAGAGACATTATTTACTCAACTTACCACTATTATTGACTGTCAGTCTATCTTCAATTAACTTTATGCTACAACGTATTTGTTTTACAATGAAAAATATTCTAATAAATTGGACACAAAAGCCCCTGGTTTTTATGTCCAATTTTTCATAGTTAAAAAAAAAACAGTTAATTTTCAATAAATACATATCCGCTCAACGTTTCTAAAAAATAAATCATATAGTTGCGCTATTAAGTAAAACATGGCCTGGGCCAATACTGGTCGAAACCTATCAAAGTTATCTTAACTCTTTCCCTTTCATTTTCCCTCGGTTGCTACCACACTTTCATGTATTGCTGCCTTCGTCTTTTCTCCTGTATCTATCGGTATGTCTTTCTTTCTTTTTTGTTTGTTTGTTTGTCTGTCTCTTCGTTATCGTCCGTTGTGTTTCTTCCATTTTAGCTATTAACGCACTGTGGTAAAATGTACAGTCTTTAATGCGTTCGAAACATTAGTGATCCACAGAAGATAGCTGAATTGTCCCTGTGTTTGTGTTTTCTCTCACGTTTTCTAAATATATTTATTGGTAACCACACAGCCCCGTTCTCACGTTTTTAATTCATATATATATATATATATATATATATATTTGTTCTTTCGTGGTGGGATGCGAGCCGTTGCCGCAACTTCGATTTTACTCACATTATTGTTATTATATATTTCATCCTTACGGGGTCGATAAAATAAAGTACCAGTAATGCACTGGGTAATTGCTGGCCTTGTGCCTAAAGTAGAAACAATTATTGTTATTATATATGTGTGTGTGTGTGTGTTTGTGTGAAATTCCATTATCACGAAATTGACGTAGTTATGAGATCGTCAAAAATAAATTGTAATGTCATTTTTATTTATGCAGTACACAAAAATAGAAGAAATCATTTGTCTTACCATAGATTTTAAAACAAGAAATATTTATGGAACGTCCCCATCGAAGCTTGCCAAATGCAAACATATCAGTCCTGATATAATCATTTGAGACATGCAAGAAAAATTACGTATTGTTGTGAAGGTCAGCAGCCCTGGTGATGTGAACATTTTTTCCAATGTTTGTGAGAAAAAAAAACTTCAGGTAACTGTTTCGAAAGCTCCAGCACCCAGATTATAAATATACCTTTATACCAATAATTATTGCCCCACTTGGCTATATTAGCAAATGCCTCAGTGACAATCTGGAAAAGCTAGGGTTTTTAGACAAATTATCCAGTTACCACACAAACACAGTCCGCATGTGGAACATAAAAACATGCAAAACTTTTCTGAAGTTCAACATGTGACGCTTATTATTATTGTTATCTAAATTCCGGTGGAATGGCAGTATCGGTAGAACGTGGGACACCATGCTTTGAAGCACAAAGTTGCGGCCCATTTACGTTTTGAGTTCAAATCCTGCCGAGGTTAACTTTGCCTTTCATCCTTACGAGGTCGATAAAATAAAGCACCAGTAATGCACTGAGGTCGATTTAATCGACTTTCCCCTCTCCTAAAATTGTTGGCCTTGTGCCCAAATTAGAAACCATTATTGTCTAAATTCATAAGTTGGATGTTTGTTGTTTTGTTAGAAACTAGCTTTTTACTTACAGGAATAATTCAAATAGAAACATACATACATGTTCATTTATAGGCTAACTGGTTTCAACCATTGAAATGCTGAGGTACTAAATTCAATGGTTTAGTGATTTCAGTCGAATATATTGAACCAGGTACTGATTTCATTGACTTCAAAGTAATTTTTACCTACCGATAATCACAGAAAGTATTGCTTAATCTGAGGCTATGGTTTAAACACTCAGTCAAAGTGTCACACATTGGAAACTAACTCGGAATCATATGGTTGTTAAGTAAATTCCTTAATCACACAGTCATGTATACATGGCATTCTAGTTGTCTTTAAATTAAAAATACAAACCAATGGAAAGCAAAGTTGATTAAATGAATCCCGATACTTTATTTTATCAACCTCCAAAAGAATAAAAGATAGGATTTCAATTCAAAATGTGAAGCGCCAGAACAAATACCACAATATTTTCAGACCTGTCAACTCTCCCCGCCCGTTGGGGAGATCTCCCACCCACTTTGCACTGGGTGAGAATTGTCTTCTCTTGTGAAAATGGGTATAGGCTTTCATTATGTAAAATCTCCCCATTTTGCCTCATTTTTTTCATTGTACTCCCCGTTTCGGTTGTTAGAGATTGGCAGGTCTGTATTTTATCCAACGCCCTGCCAACTTTACCAATCCACCACCCAATATAGTATTAAATATTCTGTTTATTTCAGTGTTTGAATGGCACATTATTCTTACTTCATGTATCAGTGGTTTAGTATATATTTCATGGTTTGTTATTTACTGTATGTTTTCTTTAAATGAATTTATTGACCATCTTGATCCTTGTGAAACAAAATTGTGTAAGCTTACACAAGTTTAAATTCAGCCAGTCTTTATTATAGAGAATCATCATTATATTTAATTATTCAATTTGTGCTACTTCTTAGATGTTCTTTAATGATAAGGGAAATGTTTGTCAAACTGTGCAGAGTAATGCTTGCAGCCTCTTAAAAACTATAATAAACTACAATAAAAAAAGCACTTTTTATTGAAAATGCATGCTAGATTAGCTGCATGAAAGTTTAAATTTAAATAATTTTTGCACAAAACAGCTAAAGTTTTGCTCAATGTTGGGGGGAAATTTAGATACCCTCCCTAGGGCAGAATGTGAAAAGTGGGGAGGCAGTGCATAAATCAGATGGAGATTTCAAGGAGGTATAGTGAGCAATACATCCAGTTCATGGCCATACACAATACCAGTCCACTACATCACTAATCATCATCATCATCATCATATCCGCTACATTGGACATAGCAATCATTCACAATTTTCACCATCACACTTCTAAGTTATTACTCATCACTCTGCCACCATGATACACCCTTATTATCCAATCTCCTACCAACAACCAGCATGTAGCTCTCATTGCTCTTCCTCTTTTACAATTTTATCACTTTCTTTCCCCACTCACAGTCAATCATACTATGGCTTTCTACCTCATGATACTCTTAGCTGTAATCCATTATTCTTATTGTCACTAATTCATTCATACCATGACAGCCCATAATGCACCCAGAACAATCTATCATGTTGGTGTAATGAAGGGCATCCAGCTATAGAAATGATGTCAAAAATCAATTTGGTCGCATACATACTCCTTTTCTTGCATGATTTTAAGATCAAAACAAGGAAACTGTTTCAATTTTTTTTCCTTCTTATACTATCTGTTGGTTACAACTCTTGATAAAAGTGGCACTGCTTTTCTGCTGACAGGAGATGGATTTGAACTTAGAATGCACAGAGTTACAACAGATACCACAAAATTATCTCATCCTATGCTTTAAAAATTCAGCCAATCCATTGTCCTTAGAAGTGCTATATTTATGAATTTTGAATGGATGAACGGTAAAGTTGACCTTAGTAGAATTTGAAATCAAAGCGCAGAAGGTCAAAATACAGAGGCATTTAATCTTACACTCTGCCAGTTGACCAGCTAATTTAAGAAAGCATAAACGAACTAAGGAAAAAATTAGAAATAAGAGGGATCAGATGTTGTTTACTCGAGAGAAGGCTACGTTGGTACGGTAACGTGATGCGCATGAAAGACGACAGCTGTATAACAAAGTGCAGGGCAATAAAGATAGACGGTAGCCGCGGAGTAGGCAGACCCAGAAAAACATGGGACGAGCTGATAAATTCCGACCTCACACGCTTACACCTCTCCAAGACAATGTCACTGGACCAAGACCTTTGGCGGTACTCAGTAATAGAGAAGACCCGCCTTACCTAAATACAAAGTAAAAACCTACTACAGTCAGTAGGCATCTCTATCAAAACACACCCCCGTCCCACCACCTCCACCCCATCCACACCGCCCCTTTCAATGTAAAGTTATGTTGGTCCCACAACATCCAGGCCGAAACAAATGAGATCGTGTAGGTGTCACGACAAAAAAACACACAGTCCACGCTGTAAATGTGGCCGTGTAGGCAACACGGTAAAAACCTCCCAGCCCCACACTGTAAATGTGGTTGGTGTTAGGAAGGGCATCCAGCTGTAGAAAACCCGCCAGGCAGTCCACGCTGTAATGTGGCCGTGTAGGCAACACGGTAAAAACCTCCCAGCCCCACACTGTAAATGTGGTTGGTGTTAGGAAGGTCATCCAACTGTAGAAAACCCGCCAGACAGTCCTATGCGAGCAAGACAACCACTCTTGCCTCAAGTGGAAAAACCCCCGTCCAAACCCATGCAAGCGTGGAACACGGACGCTAAACCTGATGATGATGATGATGATGATGAGGGGTGCAAAAAACACAGAAGTTTAAATCAGTCCCAGTGCTTGACCAGCATTTTATTTATTGACCATCAAAGGGCAAAAAGCAAAGTTGAGCTCAATGGTATTTGAACTCAGAACATAAAATGACATAGCTAAATACCTCAACATATTTTATCCAATGCTCTAAAGATTTTGTAAAACTACACAATACCCATCATATGCAAATGCGCATCTCAAGCAGATGTTTTATACACAAGTATATAAGAAATAGCTTATTCTTATCTCAGTACCAAGTGAGTGGATGTCACTGATGATGGATAGAATTCCTAAAACACTAGTGTCTGGAATTCTCACATGGCTGGTGAGATAGCTGAAACATGATCACAGCTTAAAACTTTCATAGCCAGACTTCATCATCATCATCATTTAATTTTACGTCCGCTTTTCCCTGCTTGCAAGGGTGGGACGGGAACTGATTCTGGCTTGATTTCTACAGTTGGATGCCCTTCCTAACATCAACCTCATTTACAATGAGTGCTGGGTGCTTTTTTTCCGTGGCGACTACACGTCGACTTTACAGTGTGGGCTGGGTGCTTTTTTGCCGTGGCACCTCCACGACCATTTTGCAGTGGAATGATAGGGACCCCAGTCCTATCATCTCATTTCTACAGCTGAGTAAACTGGAGCAATGTGAAATAAAGTGCCTTGCTCAAGGAAACAACAAATCACCCGGTTTGAGAATTGAACTCACAACCTTTCGATTGCAAAGCCAATGCTCTAACCACTAAGCCATGTGCCTCTATATGTTTATATGTTTATTATATATAAACATGTCATCTATGCCTCTATATACACTTCTATCACTATATGTTCGTGCAAGAGCTAATGTATATAGAAAGAGAGCTTATACATATATATGATGGTTGAAACTCTGTTGAGTATTGTAATCCCATGTCAGATTATAGAATTTGGTGCACTTTTAGGCTACGGCCAGTCACACGAACCTGTAACAGATCCTGAACAAGCAATGCCTGTGCTTTGATGGGTTTTTTAAGTGGGGAAAGGCCTTGCACTTGACCTATCCCACTCTCTGAGCATCGCAAACACTACCCGAAAAGGAGAACTGGTCAACATCATCGGATATATATATTGAAATAGTTAATATGAAGCATTGTGATATTTAATAAATCAAACTAAACTTGTTGAGGAGTGTCATCACTGGTGATGAAACATAGATATTCAAGAATGACCCATTTTCCAAATGTGGAAGCCATCAAAAGAGCCATGATGATGGGAGAATTCTTCTAGGAATGCACAGAAGCATGACGGAGAAGGGTGGAAAAGTCCATTCGACTCGAGAGAGATTATTTCAAATGGGAAAACTTGTAGTTTGGATTTGAAATACTTGTTTGCAACCCCCATTCCTTTTTTTTTTTCTGACACAGCTATAAATATATATATATATATCATCATCATCATCATCAACGTTTAACGTCCGTGTTCCACGCTTGCATGGGTTTGGACGGGGGTAGTCCCACTTGAGGCAAGAGTGATTGTCTTGCTCGCATAGGACTGTCTGGCAGGTTTTCTACAGTTGGATGCCCTTCCTAACACCAACCACATTTACAGTGTGGGTCTGGGAGGTTTTTACCGTGTTGCCTACACGGCCACATTACAGCGTGGACTGTGTGTTTTTTTGTCGTGACACCTACACGATCTCGTTTGTTTCGGCCTGGATGGCGCGGCACCAACATAACTTTACATGGAACGGGGTGGTGTGGATGGGGTGGGGGTGGTGGCGGGACGGGGTGTAGTTTGTTAGAGATGCCTACTGGCAAGGCGGGTCTTCTCTGTTACTGAGTACCGCCAAAGGTCACGGTCCAGTGACATTGTCTTGGAGAGGTGTAAGTGTGTGAGGTCGGAGTTTATCAGCTCATCCCATGTTTTTCTAGGTCTGCCTATTCCGTGGCTACCATCTATCTTTATTGCCCTGCACTTTGTAATACAGCTATCGACTTTCATGCGCATCACGTGTCCATACCAACGCAGTCTTCTCTCGAGTAAACAACATCTGATCCCTCTTATCTCTAATTTTTTCCTTAGTTCGTTTATGCTTTGCCGTTCACGTATATTACTGTTACACATCCAGCGGAGCATGCAAGCTTCGTTCCTCTCTAGTCTGCGTATATCCTCTGCACACAATGCCCAGGTCTCACTACCATGCAACATTGCTGTTCGTATGCAGGCATCGTACAACCTGCCTTTCATTTTTAGGGAGAACCCTTTAGCAGCTAATAGTGGTATAAGCTCTCTGAACTTTTTCCAACCAGTTCTGACTCTAGCTACAGTACTTTCAGAGCACCCTCCCCCACTGCTGATTTTATCGCCCAGGTAACGGAAGCTGTCCACTATTTCTATAGAACCCTCTGCGCAATTGAAAGAGCTAGTATTTTGTGGGCACTTGCTGCTACTTATTGCACCAGAACACCGGCCACATGTAAAGTCTATGTTCTTAGTTAGCTTACCTGTGATCCCACTACATCTTTTATGCACCCATACTTTGCATTTAGGACATAAGATGGAGTTTCTACCTACGCCTTTCCTACATACCGAGCACGACCATTTCCCAGAAGGGACCGCCGCCTTGTTTTCTTTCCTACAAACTAGAACTTTGGTCTTAGCCAGGTTAATTTTAAGTCCTTTTGACTCTAGGCCGTGCTTCCATGTTTGGAATTTCTTCTCTAGCTCGGCCATTGATTCCGCTATGAGTGTCAGGTCGTCTGCGTATAGGAGTTCCCATGGGCAGCCTGTCTTGAACTCCTCTGTTATAGCCTGAAGGGCAATAATAAATAGTAGGGGGCTGAGAACAGAGCCCTGATGGACGCCAACTTTTACGCTAAACTCTTCACTAATATATATATATATATATATATATATATATATATATATATATATATATATACGTACATATCACTTCCAATTGAATTGCCCTATATATTCAATTTTTAATTAATTTGGATGTCGGGATTGCTTCCCTTGCATTTCTTGAACAGAATTAATAATTCTATGTATTGATTTTCCTCCTCACTGCAGGTATAATTTTTTAAGCATTTTCTTTTGTCTCAATATATGAAGCATGTTAGCATCTATACAAATGTATATATACTGATTAATTGATACCTTTTTCTGTTGCCCTCTGAAACGACTGTAAAGCAATGGATTAATTAACTACTAAACCTTGTCTTATTCATTTAATCGATTTTGAATACTCAATGACATATAAGATACCAATTTTCCACAAAAGCAAATTTCACTTTGCTTCGATGAGATATTAATATCAACACTACATCGACTTCTAATAGTTTTATAAGTCCTATCTTATGTGAATAGAATATTAATGAGTATATGTATATATATATATATATATATATATATCATCATCATCATCATCATTTCATTTCACGTCCGCTTTTCCCTGCTTGCAAGGGTGGGACGGGAACTGTCTGGCTTGATTTCTACAGCTGGATGCCCTTCGTAACACCAACCTCATTTACAGTGTGGGCTGGGTGCTTTTTTTTTTGCCATGGCACCTCCATGACTACTTTGCAGTGGAATGATAGGGACCTCAGTCCTATCATCTCATTTCTACAGCTGAGTAAACTGGAGCAATGTGAAATAAAGTGTCGTGCTCAAGGAAACAACACATCACCTGGTCTGAGAATTGAACTCACAACCTTTCGATTGCAAGGCCAATGCTCTAACCACTAAGCCATGTGCCTCCATATATATATGTGTGTGTGTGTGTGTGTGTGTGTGTGTGTGTGTGTGTGTGTGTGTGTGTGTGTGTGTGTGTGTATACACACATACATATTGTCTAATGATAAGACCTTTTGTTAACAATTTACTTTATTAATACCTACACTCAATCAATATTTACTCACAGCATGTGTTTGCTTTAGCCTCTGGTCAATCATCTGATTAGGTGTGTTCCATCCATTACCATCCTGTCTGTTTTTGTATACCATGGACAACATTGGCCAATAGATTCTTTCTTTTCTAAAGACAATAAAATGTGTTTTGAGACAGATTTAGCTCCTTTTTATAACAATTTGAGTAACCATGTAGAGTGGTTCCTTTGTTGTTTGTGACCTAATCAAGTCATAGTTAAATGAAATAAGGCCTCATATTAAAAACAAAAAATAATATATTCTCCAAAACATACACAAAAACATAGGTCCGACACTCATGGTTTAATAAATCTACTATTTTTTTTTCCGGAAATACACAGATCGAAAGTCTGGAAGGTTAAAAACCAAAAAATGTCTCAAATATATGGAAAATGGAAGTGCTAAAATATATTTACAGTAAATAAAATATTTATCTTTACAATAAAAGTAATCTTTATTTTTAAAAAATAATAATAAATTCAAATTGAAATGAAATATTTAAGAATTTTTTTAATAATGAAAAAACCAAAGAACTATCAACAATAACAACAATAATAACAATGATAAGAACCACAAAACAACCAAAATTAAATATTTATGTAAAGAATAAGTTTTCGCCATAAAACACAAATTTCAAAATAATGATAATAATATTAATAATAATATTGATTATGATGATGATGATAATAATATTAATAATAACTGTTTCTACTTTTGGCACAAAGCCAGCAATTACCCAGTGCATTACTGGTACTTTATTTTATCGACCCCGTAAGGATGAAAGGCAAAGTCAACCTCGGCGGGATTTGATAATAATAATAATAATAATAATGATAATTGTTTCTTAATATAGGCACAAGGCCAGCAATTTTGGCGGAGGGGAAAGTCGATTAAATTGACCTCAGTGCGTGACTGGTACTTTATTTTATCGACCCCGTAAGGATGAAAGGCAAAGTTAACCTCGGCGGGATTTGAACTAAGAATGGCAAGGGCCGTAACTCTATACGTCAAAGCCTGGCGTCCGACCCTCTACCGATACTGCCAATCCATAATAATAATAATAATAATAATAATGATAATGATAATAATGATATCATGATGATAAATCCAGAAAAATAAATAAATGGATGGTTTATGTTAATCATTTAACATAAAATAACAGCTTTTAACTTATTTTTAACAGAGTCAACAAATTACAGTATGATTGAATAGAAGAATAAAGTCACCGGCTTTGTAGTATCAACATAAATCTTAAATGTTTATGTACGTGAATATTAATGTATGGGTATATACAGATATATATATATATATATACATATCTCTGTGTATATGATATATATACATTTTTATATGTATATATATTTGTGTGTGTGTGGCATACATATACACTCACATGTATGTATGTGTACCCATATATACATATAAATATATATATACATATATATATATTATATATATATATATATGTGTGTGTGTGTGTAAATGTATTTGCTAGTGCAAAGAATAATATATTAATAAAGAATAATTGTTAGAAAATACATAAAATACTGTTTATCACTTGGGTAAAAAATATAATATCAATGAACCAAGTAATAAACAGTGTTCTATTACTTCTGACAGTTATATAATTAATACATATATATATATATATGTGTGAACCTATGTGTGTATGTGTGTGTGTGCATGTGTGAGTGTGTATGTGTCACATGCCCTTGTGGGTATGTGGGTGTCAGTAACCTTTGGCTATGGCAGAGTCCAATTAATAGGATAGCATTGAACTATATCCCAGTTATAACTATAAGGAGGATTTCAGTTCATCATATCCAGTCTGTCTTCACATTTGCTTACAGCAGTATGATGTATTCTCTCCAGGGGAATTATTCACAGAATGGGTCAGCAATAACAGGTGTGAGAGCAGCCACACCCTTTAGATAGCATAGATAGCAGTCTATTCACACAGCTATTTATGATGTTCCAATATATATACAGGGTGTCCAAAAAAATGTATACAGTCTTTGATTAGAATGTTGTTGAAGTGTGTATACATATTTGGGGACACCTTGTATATGTATGTATGTGTGTATGTATGTATGTATATTCACACATATTGCAGGGAAAATGGATTTTAAATGGTGATGATAATAATGATGATGATGATATGATGATGATGATATGGATGTATATGATATGGATGTATATGATATATATATGTATATATATATATATGTATATATATATGTATATACATATATATCTCTATATATATATGTGTGTATGTGTGTATGTGTGTGTGTGTATGTTATACACACACACACACACATACACACATATATATAGATATATATATATATACATATATATACATATATATATATATATATATATATATATGAAAAAGTATGACCCCGACGGCAGAGCTCAAGCTGTCGGGGTCATACTTTTTCATATATATATATATACCCTAAGTATTGAGTACTCTGGTGCATTATGGTCCATCTGGTTCCTTACCACAACTCCTTCGTTATACATATATATATATACATATATATATATATATATATATATACATATATATATATATATATATATATATACATATATATATATATATAAGCCAGAATCAGTTCCCATCCCACCCTTGCAAGCGGACATGAAATGAAAATGAAAATTATATATATATATAAATTTACATACGTATATGTATATATGTATATATATATATATATGTTTGTATGTGTGTGTATTGCTGTTTTTATCTATATATATTAGATATATTGTCCTCTGCCACAGTTAAGAAAAACAGATTTTAGACATGATTGCTGTAAGTAGAGTAAAGTATAGAGATTGGACTGGATTCAACTGGGATGGAATAGCAAATGGTGGGAAGATATTGGGGGTAAATAGAGAAACAGCATAATGAACAATGACAACAATGATGACAATGTTGATAAAACAGCACTGAATGTACTCAAGTTGCACAGAGTTGTGCTCAATAATGTAGTGACAGCATACTATAGAAATAAAACTAATGATGATGATGATGATAATTTATTTTATCTGAAACAAAGTGGTTATAGTAAGTTGAACTGACTGTCTGTGACTCTAATGATGATGATGGTGATAACAACAACATCAACAACAACAATAATAATAATGATTTAATAATAATTCTTTCTAGCATTGGCAAAAGGCAAACAATTTTGAGGAAGGGGAAAGTCGATTATATTGACCTCTCTACTTGACTGGTTTTATTGACAACAGAAAGATGAAAGGCTAAGTTGACCTTAGTGGGATTTGGACTCTGAATATAAAGAGCTTTTTTTCTGATTCTCTAATGATTCTGCCAATAGTAATAATTGTTTCTACTTTGGGCACAAGGCCAGCTATTATCCCAGCGCATTACTGGTACTTTATTTTATCGACCCCGTAAGGATGAAAGGCAAAGTTAACCTCGATGGGATTTGAACTCAGACCGTAAAGGGACGTAACTATGCTGGAAAGCATGGCGTCCGATCCTCTACCGATACTGCCAATCATGATGATAAATGCAGTGAGAATACACAATAAAAATAAGACTAATAATAATAATGATAATAATAGTAATAATAATTGTTTCTACTTTTGGCACAAGACCAGCGATTATCCAGTACATTACTGGTACTTTATTTTATCGACCTGGCAAGGATGAAAGGCAAAGTTAACTTCAGCAGGATTTGAACTCAGACCATGAAGGGATGTAACTATGCTGGAAAGCATGGTGTCCGACTCTCTACTAATACACACAGGCTAAACATTCTCTTTAAGTCCAATCTATATACAAGAAACTCAATTCTTGCTGTAAACACTTGGGCTATACTGGTGATATGGTACAGCGCTGGAATCCTCATGTTGACTAGGGCTGAGTTTGATGAGACAGACTGCAGAACAAGAAAAATAATGACTATGCATAAGTGTAAACTAGCTGTTCATGAAATGGAAAATATTGAAAGTAAAGAATAGTTTAACCCTTTAGCATTTACATTACTCTATATATACTATTGAATTTTTGTGGTAAAGTCTTTACCTCACATAATTATTTCACATAATATTGAATCTTTTAGATTTTGATAACAATACCTTAACATCAGTATGAGTGGTAAGTTATGGCCGGTGAGAGAGTTGTGGCCTGATACGACCAGTTTAAATGCTAAAGGGATACATGATGAATCTCTGCAGAGAAAAGCATTGGAAAGACAATGCATGGCCAATTTGAAGGATAAACGTCTGAACTAAAGACTACGAGGTCTAGAGATTGGCTCTCCTACAATAATCTAAAAAGGGAGTACTGTTGAACTCAGTCCAAGACTAAGTTTTGTGTACTAAGCTGGTGAATAAAGGAATATATCATTTTGTTGAAAGTGTGAAGTGCTGTCTGTGTGAAATTAATACAGAATGTATAACTCGCATAGTGCACACTTGCAAAATGCTAGCCCCAAAAGAATATAAACAAAGACATGACAAGATCTGTTGGTCCCTTTACAGGTCAATGTGCAAAAAGTATTGATATGAAGTGTCCAAAAAGTAGTACCAACATGTCCCATAGTGTATCTTTGATGACAGAGACAAACCAAAGATATCTAAGATACTCTGGGAATTCATTATACATAAGGACTGCAAGTTTGAACACAATACATCTGATGCTGTAGTTATGCACAGAAATAGGCATGAATGACAGAATATTGATGTTATCATTTCAGAAGACTCCCAACTGAGACTTGAAAGAAATTAAGAACATAACAAAATATACTAACTTAAAGATTGATATTAAATGAATGTGGTCAATACCAACTAACAATATCATATAATTCCAGTTATGATTAGAGATTTTGTGCTCAATACCACTGAAAGTGAGAGAGTATCTTGTGCAAATAGACCTTGAATAACAAATCACTCTCCTACAAAAGACTACCCTGTTGGGCATTGCACATATACTCAGGAAAGTACTATCTGTCTAAGGTTGAGACTTGACGCTCAGTAGAAGATCCAGTAATCATTATATTTACTATGAGGTTAACTTTGCCTTTCATCCTTACGGGGTCAATAAAATAAAGTACCAGTAATGTACTGAGGAATTGCTGGCTTTGTGCCAAAAGTAGAAACAATTATATTTACTGTTCAAATTATCAATAATATTAATAATAACTCTTTCTAATAAGGACCTGGTGAAAATTGAAATCAAAATGTAGATATCCGTGATGAAATACTTCAATGCATTTCATTTAAAGTACTAACAATTCTACCAATCCCCTACGCTCAATAACAACAATAATAATAATTGTTTTTACTTTTGGCACAAGGCCAGCAATTACCCCAGTGCATTACTGGTGCTTTATTTTATCGACCCTGTAAGGATGAAAGGCAAAGTTAACCATGGTAGGATTTGAACTCAGACTGTTAAGGACCATAACTCTATGCTGCAAAGCATGGTGTCTGACACTTTACCAATATTGCCAATCCACCATAATAATAATAGTGAGGATGAAGATGAGATTTATATGATGATGATGATGATGATGATGTTGATTTTTCCCATCGTACATGACCATAAATCTGTAGGGGTGTTGTAATAGAACTGACCAACTATGACTCTGGAGGGATGATATGAGAGGTTGCCCTACCCACCACCACAGCAGAAGTATTTGAGCTCAGATCAGACAGAAGTGAAACTAAAATGCTATAAGGAATTTAGTCAGGCGCTCAATTAATTATAAGAATACATTACCTAAATTGTAATAATAATAATTCTTTCAAACATTGCCTCAAGACCAGCATTTTAGGGGATGGGTAATGTCAACTATATCAACCATAGTACTTAACTGTTGTTTTATTTTATCAGCCCCAGGAAGGGTTAATGGCAAAATTGATCTTGGTAGAATTTAATAAATGCCACAAAACATTTTGTCTCATGCTCTACTGATTCTACAAATCTATAGATAATAATTGTTTCTACTTTAGGCATAAGGCCATCAATTTGAAGGGGAGGGGAAAGTCGATTAAATCGACCCTAGTTCATTAATGGTGCTTTATTTTATCAACCCCGTAAGGCAAAAAAACCTCGGTGGGATTTGAACGCAGAACATATCATCATCATCATCATCATAAAGAGTCGTAATTCTATATGCTGCAGAGCAGGGTATCTGGTGCTCTACCGATTTTGACCAATCCACTGCCCTAAATCCATAAATAATAATAATAATATTTTCTAGCAACAAAACCAAAAATTTGTGGTGAGGGGGTTAGTTGATAAAATCAACTACAATACTTGGTTGGTATTTTATCTTATTGTCCATGGAAGGATAAAAGGTAAACTCAACTCTGGCACAATTTGAACTCACAACATAAAGGCTCCTCACTAAATGCAGCAAGTGATTTAGTGTATCACTCTATCAATTCTACCATTCAATAATAATGATCGTTCCAGTGTAGCCATCTGTCATGTAGTAAATAAATTACTATTTGCTTCAACCCCATGACTGGCACTTTATTTAATTGATCCTAGAGAGATGAATGGTAAAGTTGACCTTGGCTAGATTTGAACTCAGAATGTAAATCTTTATAACTAAATACTTCAAACCATTTAGCCTGATGCTCTAGTGATTTTGTCAATCTGCTGCCCATTTATCATTTTTATCATAGGCATTAAGTGAGAAATTTGTGGGGAGGTGTTGGTCAACTAAAATGATCTCAGCACTTGACTGGTAGATTATTTTATTGATGATGATGAGGATAATGATAATGATGATACCAACAACAACAACAACAATAATAATAATAATGATTTTTTTTTATTGGCCACTGGAGTCGAAAATGTTTTTTTTTTTTTTACTTTGTCAATTAACAAGCTGATCAAAGTGAAGTCAAGAAAGAGAAAAATATGTAAGAATCTATGTTTTCTAAGACTATCACCAGTTTCTTTATACTCCAGATTTCTCTTTATGTGTTTATAAGAATATCTTCATAAAGCTTTCTCATGCTGCCTAGAGAGAGTGACAACTCTAGCTATACAAAGTTATAAAATAAGGTTTAGTTGTATGTATAAAAGAAAGATTTCTTAAAAGCTAGTTTTTGTTTTATTTTTCAATTGCAACAGAATAAAAGCAGTTGCTTACAAGATAACAAAGCTCTCATGTTTGAGTCAAGACAATATTAGGTGCACATAAGTGGCTGTATGAATATGTATTCCTTCCTTAGGCCCTCTACTCCTGATAGAGTTGTAGGGGCACCTCTATGATATATGGCACGTCTTAGGCATTTTGAACCTAGCAAAACCCATTCCTCACCAGGAAGTCTGAACATAGCTGATTTCTTCCAGAGACAAAAGAGAGAGAGAGAGAGAGAGCAAAAATATCACCTCAGTACTGAGCTGGTATTTTATATATTGACCCTGAAAGGATGACAAAGTTGATCTCAGTCGGTTTTGAACTCAAAGTGATGTTCTGACGACACCATCAATTCAATGCCTTATTGGTGTATATCTGAAAATGAAATATCAAGGATTTCTTTTAGCCAATCATGAGGATTAGTGAAAGTGAACTGAATTTGATGGGATAGAAAAATAAGAGAACTCAGACAGAATTTCAACTCAAAACATTGAAATATAGAACTAAATACTACAAAGCACTCATCCGAGCATCAGTGCATCTAAATAATTTTTTATGACTGCTATTTAACCCTTTTGAGACCAAACTGCCTGATTATGTTCTATGATGTGAAGCTGTTTATTTTAAATTGCTTATATTTATCTAAAAACCTTCTATTATAACATTTTGTAAGAAACTTAGTCAAGTTATATTTCCAAATACCAGCTTAACTCTTCATGTCCTGTACAAGAAACTGGATTAGCAAGACATTCTTGAAAAGTACAAAACAGCTGTATGACTTCATCACATTTGAAATTAAAATCTTTACTTTAATACAACAAATTTTCACAGAAGTTTTTCCACAAGTAAATACTATAAATATTTGAATTGAACTTATTTTTAATTATTTTTCTGTTAAGTTATAACATGATGCTAGAGTTAATATTGAGAAAGTTAGTTATATTACTAAATCCCTTCAAATTCTTGATTTAAAAATTATAGGCAGTGATTTTCACAATAAATATGGTAACAATAATAGCAGGTATGGAAGAGGGATTCTTATTTCCAAGTTGGCGGATGGTCTGCCAGAACACTTTATTTGTTGATCTGAAGTTGGATTAACTTAACCCCAAATTCTTAACTCATGTCTTAACTTTGGACACCTTTACTGTCTCTGCTGCGATTCTTCTGCTTGTACCGCAAGTGCAAGAAGGACATATTTCCAAGCCAAGCTCTGTAAGCCTCTTTCTTTGCTTGGATGGCATTTTTAACCTCTTGATTGAATCAAGGGGTTCTCCTGCTATCTGGCACCACATCAAGCTTCTTTCACCAGCAGCATTTAACAGCTGAAGCAGAAACTGCTGCACTGAACAATCTCCACTCTGTTTCAATGGCCTCAGTTTCCTCAAGGAGTTCCCTGAATTTGGATGCAATAGTATCTGCATACCTGGTTCTAACTTCCTTATCCACCAATGCTTCCCACTTTATCTTGTAGATTGCTTTGAACCTGCCAGTTTTGTAGGATTCTTTTGCTTTAGGTAGTCTCAAGTTGCAGATAACTAGATGGTGATCAGTTGACAGCTCAGCCCCTCCCTTAATACGAACATCCAGCACAGAATCAAAGAGATCAGAGACAATAAGAAAATCAATTATTTATCTCTGTCCCTGATTCCTCTTATACCATGTATATTTATGATGTCTCCTTGTTGAAAGGTGTTCATAATAGAGAGTGCATTGCTAGAACAGAAGTTTAGTAAGGCCTTTCCATTCATATTCAGATTGGGGTCACCATTTCTTCAAATCACTCCTTTCCATGTCAGGCAGTCAGTGCAAACATGTGCATTGAAGTCTCCCATTAGGATATATGACCCAGTCTTAACTACATCTAATATCCCCACTCCCACTTGTGC
The DNA here is from genome assembly GCA_964016885.1 of Eledone cirrhosa. Taxonomy (NCBI): domain Eukaryota; kingdom Metazoa; phylum Mollusca; class Cephalopoda; order Octopoda; family Eledonidae; genus Eledone; species Eledone cirrhosa. The sequence goes on from OZ024740.1 coordinate 174,983,618, forward strand.
AGTCATTTCTGGCGCCACACCTGAATAGTGAAGTTTCAATCCTTCATCTAAATCTAGAGTATAAGTGCCACGGAACTTTGTTGAGGAAATCCCAACTATATCTAACCGGTAGCATCTAGCCTACTCTCCTAGTTCCTGCTCCTTACCTGTAAGGGTTGTGTTGTTCCAGGTTCCAACTGTCAAGGTTTGCTCCCTTCCAGACCCTCTTTGGGGTCTCGGGATACACAATCTTTGTGCATCCATCCCACGCCTCCCAGGCCCATCGAGAGAGATTGTTCCAATTAAGCCTCCCTAGTAAAGTGTATGCAAAGTGTTTGGCAAAACGATGCAGGGAGATTGTCGAGTACCAAGCTTGCTGATGAACAGTGTGGTTTTTGCCACAGATGCAGCACAGCTGACCAAATATTCACACTGTGGCAGTTCATTGAGAAATCATGGGAGTATTGCCAAGAGGTATATTCTTGTTTAGTCAACAAGAATATACCTGTGGAGGGAGTGTTTGAGGACTCTTCCCCCTCAACCCCCTCAGTAATAAGTGGGCGAAGAAGAAGAATATGATAACAAAAGGGTGAATTGATAATATAATACCGGTGTGTATTTAATAAATACCAAAGATATAAACAGAATACTTCTGCCTTGGCAAAATTTGAACCAAGAAGTGTAAAACAACAACAGTACAGCTGATTCATAATGGATATTATCAACCATATAATATTACTGGTATCAACATTAATAAGATAAAATGGAAAAGTCTCCCTAGCCCAGATTTGAACCCAGGATTTCCAGTGACAAGATAAAATGAATGACTGCCACAAAAAGATTTGAACCTAGAAGTATTAAATAACTATACAACTGATTTATAATTGATGTTATCAACTGTATTACATTACTGATACATAGTTTAACAACAATGAAGTAATAGAATGAAAAAATCTGCCTTGGTAATATTTGAACCCAGAACTATAAAACAGCACTGCAGCTGGTTTGTAATTGATATTATTGACTGTATTCTATTACTGGTACATAGTTTATCAATGTTGAAGACAGAAAGGAAAAAGTCTGTTCCAGCAAGATTTGAACCTCGATGTTCAAAACAATGGTCTCTATTTGTTGAACTACTAAGTTACAAAACATAAAAAGGAAAACATAGACAACACAGGGTTTTACACTGATGCAAACATAAACACAGCCATTGGAATAGTGGGAAGAGAGAAGATAGCAGTGCATAGGATGGGGGAGGAAGCAGAAAGAGCCTCATGTTTGTTATGGAGCAAAAAAAAGGAGATAAGCTAGAAGCCAGGAGGAGAAAATAGACAATGGCTCGGTCACCAATGGTCAACCAATTAATGGGAGGGTGTTACAATTCAGGATCAAAACATCCAATGAATGCTAGACAACAGCTGATGTTATCAATTCCTCCTGGCCAAGGCTACATTCACCAATGGTGAATGAATATTAGGCATCTTTTGTAAGATGTACTTATTCTTATAAATGTGTGTGTGTGTAAGGTACCAAGTAGTGTGATAGAACCCAAGATCACATGGTTGTGAAGTGAACTTCTTAAACACACATCCATACCTATGCATAGATAATCATCAACCTCATTATTTTACATCTGTTTTTCCATATATACATACATCAATACAACTAACATTTTCAGTATTATCAATGTTAAAGGGTTTAGTATCACACTAATCAACATTATATGAATATATCAACATTTCTAACACCACATGTTTAAGAACACTATAAGATTAAACCAGAAGCCAGTCACAGTACTCCACTTTTTAGGAATACATCAATATCTAGCACCCTTATTATGAATGTTTTATGTATGTATGAAAGAGTCAAACCTCTGTCAAAACACACACTTCTACTCTATATAAATAAATCAATATAAAAGTCTCTGACACCATCATTATTATTATGATTGTTAAAGCATTAAACTTCAGACAAGACACACCACTCAACAGGAATGGGTTAGTATATGTAACACCATTTGTTTTATGAAACTATGGGCTTAAACCAACGATGAGACACATGATTCCACTAAGTACAATAAAATGGATGACTTGTCTGAGTTTTAACACTTTAGCACTTATAATATATATAAAACCATACATGATGTATCTAACACGATTCATAATATGGTGAATGCTAAACAAGACACACCACTCTATTTCATATGAACTTATCAGTAAATCTCATACAATTAGTATTATTATTGCTAAACCACAATCTATATTATAAATCAATATAACACCAATGGTATCATGTATGTTAAAGGGTTAAACTTTAGACAAGATGCACCACTCTATATAATAAATACATCAGCATATCTTACATAATTAGTATTTATAAATGCTAACAAGTTAAACATTAGTTAAGCTCTGGACAAGACACACATCTTCACTATATATATATATATATATATATATATATATATATATATATATATATATATATATTCATTAGACCACAAATTTCACAAGGAAGACATTATTAAAAGATTGTCAACATATTTAGTTTGATGTAAGGAATGTAGAGAATAATAATAATAATAATAATAATAATATTAATAATAATTGTTTCTACGTTAGGCACAAGGCCAGCAATTACCCAGTGTATTACTGGTACTTTATTTTATCGACCCCGTAAGGATGAAAGGCAAAGTTAACCTCGGCGGGATTTGAACTCAGAATAATATTAATAATATTAATAATATTAATAATAATAATGCCTGTTTACAATTGTTTCGCTACTCCGTATAATATTTCTGAAACATGGCTTAGTGGTTAAAGCATTGGCCTTGCAATCGAAAGGTTGTGAGTTCAATTGTCAGACCGGATGATGTGTTGTTTCCTTGAGGAAGACACTTTATTTCACATTGCTCCAGTTTACTCAGCTGTAGAAATGAGATGATAGGGACTGAGGTCCCTATCATTCCACTGTAAAGTGGTCATGGAGGTGCTACGGCAAAAAAGCACCCAGCACTCACTGTAAATGAGGTTGGTGTTAGGAAGGGCATCCAGCTGTAGAAATCAAGCCAGAATCAGTTCCCATCCCACCCTTGCAAGCAGGGAAAAGCGGACGTAAAATGAAATGATGATGATGATGATGATTATTATTATTATTCTCTACATTCCTTACATCAAACTAAATATGTTGACAATCTTTAAATAATGTCTTCCTTGTGAAATTTGTGGTCTTGTTTTGCTTACTAATTAATATTTCCAGCTCTGCGCACCTAACCTCTGCATGAACCCAGCCACCTAGCTGCTTTCTACTGCATATTGCACATTGAGCACATGCCTTTACGCTTTGGCTTCTAACTAACTCACCAATCTCTCCTCTCATATCTCCTCTACTATCTCAATCTCTCTCTTTAAGATTGGTTACTCTTGAACTGTGTATATATATATATATATATATATATATATATATATACACACACACACATATACTATATATATATATATATACATGCTATATATATATATATATGCACATATACTATATAATATATATACATACTATATATATATATATATCATATATATATACATACTATATATATATATATATATATATATATACACACACACACACACACAAACATATCTAACACCATTATTATTATGAATGCTGTGGATAAACCGGTAGATTGGCAGTATCGGTAGAGAGTCGGACGCCATGCTTTCCAGCATAGTTACGTCCCTTTACGGTCTGAGTTCAAATCCCGCCGAGGTTCACTTTGCCTTTCATCCTTACGGGGTCGATAAAATAAAGTACCAGTAATGTACTGGGTATTTGCTGGCCTTGTGCCAAAAGTAGAAACAATTATTATTATGAATGCTAAAGTGTTAAACCTTAGACTAGATATACCTTAATACCATTAATATTATAAATGCTAATGTTAAACCTCAGTCAAGGCACACCACTCTATATAATACATCAGTATATATAACACCAATAGTGTTATGAATGTTAAAATATTAAACCTTAGCCACAACTCCACTTACTCTCTCACTTCCCCCTCTCTCTCTATATATATATATACATCAGCATGTCTAACACCATTATTATAAATGCTAAAGTATTAAAACCTTAGGCAAAGACACCGCTCTACTCTGTATAATGCATAAGTATATCTAATACCATTAACTCTTATCATCTTGTAATGATCAAGCAAAAAAGTAAAAAAGAACTAAACATGAGTTTGTTAATTTAAAAGGCTTGCGATATCTTTACTAACAGACTGAACATTGTGAAAATTTTCCCTGACTAAAGTGTTTAATTTTTAATGTAGTGAGTTGGTAATGTTGTTTTGTGCCTTTTAAGAATGTGTTTCTAATGCAGTTTCATGATACAGGATTGTAAGAGTGAATATTATAAATGGTAAAGTATTAAACCTCAGTCAAGGCACACTACTCTATATAATACAATAGTACATATATTGTACTATAAGAGTACACAATGATCCTAGCCATGCTAGCATGGAAGATGGACATTAAATAATAATGATGATGATGATGATGATGTTGATGATTGTACTAATATTGTTATGAATGCTAAAGCATTAAACCTTAGACACAATGCTCTACTCTACATAAATACATCAGTATATCTAACACTTATTAATATTATGAATGTAAAAATGTTCATGAAAATGAGACATGAATCCTCCCAATAAATAGTAGATAATCATATTAATCATTCTCAAATAAACTGGCATGTAACAGCTGCAACATCTATGTACCACACAAGGTATCAGGAAGTTGTAACTGTTTCGACCAGAGACAAAATAATATGTCTGCATAAGATATAGACTCAATAAATAAAGATGATTAATGTAAAAAGAAATTTTGAAAATGGCCATTACCACCCCATTCCTAAACAAAGAAACAGAAAGTCTTTAGTTATGTCATATTTAGTTAAAGAATGGTGTTTCAATGTATTTTCAATGTCATCTGTATATCTAGAAGAAGAATAAAATAATAAACTATATCTAAGAGGAATAAAATGTTTCAAGTCATTAAAAACTATATATTTTATAAACAAACCAGCTGTTTAGAAGATTACTAAGTTAAAAGTCTGTGTGCCTCTCAGGTAACACTAGATGAGGCATGCACACACACAAGAAGATGGTATGATCAGACCCATATATTATGTCTGATACAATTCTATAACTTCTACAGATCAGTCAATATATCGATATGATCAATCCTCCGAAATGATCGTAAAATAATGACAAAACTATGTAAAATAACTTGCCTTTGTTATCATTGTTAAAAAACTATTATAATATATATATATAATGATTTATTAGTTACTAAAAATTACTCCTTTTGGTTTTTCAGATCACAATAGATGCTAAAAATCAGCAGTTCTTAGCAGTATAGTGATAATTCCAATCATGTTTTATAGTTTTGATAGATCTCTTCAGCAAAATATAGTTTTTACAAATACTACCAGACAAACATGATATATATACATTATTTGTGTGAATAAGTACTGATTCCCCGAGTTGCGACCATACTGCAAAGATCAAATTCACTAACTACATTCTACTTTCAATTAATTGTATATAAATTACAATTCGGAGGTTATCTTTCTTGTCATCATTAACGAGAATTGATCATTGTGTTAATGATACTTTTGCCTTTCAGCAAACATAATTTTAATTAATTAACATTTTTGTCCTTCTACATCATGTTAGCACCAATCGAGTTTTTTGCTTTCATGCAGATTGTGTTCATAGGAATTTTTATGTATTCAGTAACTGAGTAGCATTTCTGATTTGTATACTGCAAATGTAAATACTTTAGTAAATTTGCATAGAATACATACACTTCTTTGTTTACACAAACTATACAAGACCATTTACACACATGCACATATCTATAGAGTATGTATTGTAATCTCCATGTGTGATGCATCAAATGTGTAAAGTTCATATATATATATACTGCACACTTACATATATATATGTGTCTATGTGTTTGTATATATATATATATATATATATATATATATATATATATATATATATATATATATATACAGAGTGCATAATTTCTTTTGCTTTTCCAATATATCTTTGACTGTGCTCTAGTCTAGTTAACCTCGCTAAGGGTGTATGCTTCATTGAGGGGATCCATCAAGACCAAATCCATTACTTTTTCATTAAGTTGGCAGAATGACATGGTCTAATGCTTCTGCACTGTCTAAAAGTGTTTAAAAAAAACTTCAATCAACATAGGCTTTCTTTTGCTTACTTCTTGTGATCTGAACACTCTAAAGGGAGCTTTGCTCATGAAATTGTGAGGACAGTCTCATTTTTTTCCTGCTCACCATATTCAAAATACACAACTTTTTTGTGTATGTGTATATATATATATATATATATATATATATATATATATATATATATTATATATATACACATATACATATATATACAGATGCACACACATATATATATAAATATACACATAAACAATATTACACACACACACACACACATATATATGTATATATATATATAAACATGAAATCCCAGTGGCTGGGACTTGTGGAAGAGGCAGACCCAGGAAGTCATGGGATGAACAGAAATGACTAAGGTTTGCAATATATAATTTGAAGGCTGATCCAGTGAGTTTTACTTGGGAATTTCCCCTATGTCTTACAGGTTCCTCAGACAGTTGTAGGTAGTCCCTATACACTTAATGGTGAGAGAAATAAATTGAAGGCATGTGGCAAAGTGGTTAGGATCTTTGGCTGAGTCGTAAGATCATGAGTTTGATTTCCAACAGTGAGTTGTGTCCTTCAGCAAGACACTTCATTTCACATTGCTCCAGTTGTCACAACTGGCAAAAATCAGTTGCACCTATAGCCCGGGTGCATGTGTCTGTGGAATGCTCAGCCACTTTCACATTATTTTCGCGAACAGGCTGCTCCGTGTGTGTGTGTGTGTGTGTACATTCCTTTGAAATTGATTCTATTTCTGTCCTAAGTTTGCATTTAATTTTCCTTGGTTTTACTTTCAGTTTTATTCTCAAAATAAAATTAAAAATCATTCCACTTTTAATCACAATATTTTCTAGCAGCTGTTGTAATTTTTTATTTTTATTTTACAGGACCACATGTAATCCCCTCCCACACAGTGTTTGTATCTTGTTCTTAACTCATCCTAATTTGTGACTTTGTAGAAAATAAAGAAATTATCATCATCATTAGTTGAATTTTCCTTGCATGTTGTCACAGTTCTGTGCCCATTAGGTATGTGTAGTGTTGTTTGTGATCACTAGGTGGTAGATTGGTAGAATCAATTGAATTTTGGACAAATGCTTGCAGTAAATATTCCAACACTTTGCTTTTTGAGTTCTAGAGTTTATAAAAGATACTACCAATCAAGTATTGGGATTGTTAAATTGACAATAACCCTTCCACAAATGTTTGTGACTTTGTGCTTAAATCTGAGATCTATCATCATCCTTATCACCACCACCACCATCATCATCATAATTTAAAATGAAGACGCTGGTGGATAGGTATATTAAGAATACATTATGTTATATCTGCTACTGTAATATATGTTCTGAAAATACAAGTTCACCAGCTTCTCCATTTCAAATTTCACTTATCTCTTTTAGCGCATCTGAAGGTGTTGGTTGTATTTGCAACTATAAAAAAACGTTTGATAAAGCAAAAATAGAATCAAACTGTAAATATATATTCCTAACTTCCACATAATGTATTGATGGCTAACTTCTTTCATTTGTGGTTTATCAAATGAACATAACAATAAGGCTTACAAATAGAAAATTAAGTACTCAATACTTCAGGAAATATAGTTTTATATAGGTTTGCATAATTAATTCTATAAAACAGTCAAGTACTATATAAGTTAGATATGGCCTGGGCCAATACTGGCAAAACTCTATCAAAGTTATATATATATATATATATATATATATATATATATATATATATATATAGAGAGAGAGAGAGAGAGAGAGAGAGAGAGAGAGAGAGAGAGAGCAGGAAAACACAGTTAAATGATATTAATGAGTAAATGCTAAGTGTACCATTTTTATTGTATTATCTATCACATCACAACAAAATGCAATTCACACATTGCTCAACTGGCCAATAGTCTAGCTGTGATCAACTCCAATCTTATTTTCAAATATATTCTATTCAAAATTATTTTATCCAATATATTAACCCTTTCATTACCATAATAAAAGACACTGCCTACCATACTGAAATCATTTAAAAAATAATCAAGAATTTTTGGGGATTTAGTCATATAACTAGCCTGGTGTTTGGAGCATAACTCAACAAAGTTTCTTTAAATAAAATTATGACAAATGGTTTTTAGATAATTATTAAAAATTCCAAAATAAACAACTTAACATAGAAGAACTAAGGGCAGTTTCAAATGGTACAGTATCAAACGAGTTAATCCATCTGTAAGATGGTGGGATGAAATCTGAAGATTTAGGTGCAATTTCTAGTAGGTGGTAAAGACACTGTCACACAGAGAAAAATGAATAAAAAAGCAAGCTTCACATTAAGACTACACTCCCTATTTTGTCTCTAGAATAAAAGTGAGAATACATTCCATTAATAGTTACTTGCTTAAACTTTTAATCTGTGTTAATAATATATATATATATACTTGCAGTGGTACCCAGCGTTGCACGGGATAAGGTATTTTGGAACGCGGGCCGCCAACAGACCTAATCGTGGAAAAACTGCATGCCTGGACAATATGTAAAGAAAATAAACCGAATACTCTGATGGCTGGATAATCTTTAAGATTTTCCTTGATGAAGCAGGAAAAATGCAGGTTTTCACCTAATGCGGGCCCTAGGGGATCAAGAAAATTAATTTTTCTATGTGCATAATATGCCTTGAAATTTCGTAAAAATTGGAAAATCAGCCCTAAGAAGCTGAAAAAATGAAGTTTTTCACCTAATGCAGGCCCTAGGCCATAAGAAAGTTGAATTTTCTTTGCTTACGGTATGAAGAAGAGACTGACTAATACATAGTTATAATTTCAAGGAAATCAGTATGACGTAATGCCTCAAAGAACCCCTAAAAATCTTTAAAAACGCAGTTTTTCACCTAATGCGGGCCCTAGGAGATAAAAAAAAGTTGAATCTTTTTATGTGCATAACACTCCCTGAAGCATAAGTAATCTATCTAAAAAGAAAAAGACTAAGAATTATAGAGTGAGATCGCTAAATCGCCTAATGCGGTCCCTAGGGCATTGGAAATTTCAAATTCTTTTTGCTCAGAACACTCCATGAAACAAGTATTACATGTGTAATTTTGAAAACAGTCGGTTGGGTGGTTCTCGAGTTTTAGGGATTCAAACTCACACACACACACATCCTCAGTTTTATATATATAGATATATACACATAATATATATATATATATTAGTTATTTGTGTAGCTACAGTTACAGATGGCACACCATGCGAAGCACTCAATACTGTTACAAGATCCATCTCGTGTGAGTTGTATTCCAGGTTTATGGCAGCTGTAGTATGCAGAGTGTAAATAGATTAAGAGAAGTCAGTGTTGCAGTATATGTAGAAAATCTATTAACATATCACAATTGTTTCAATATCGATCAGCTCAAGGTACAATAAAATTGACAGAGCTAGAATCTATTTTGACATCTCATCAGATATGCGAGTTTATATGTGCAAAGTTTAGATGCGTCTTTGCACTCGCATATCGGGCCCCATCATTTTGATTGAACCCTGAACCGATCGATATCGAAACAATTGTAATATGCTAATAAAGTTTCTACATATCCATGTCTATATATATATATACACACACACACACATTATATATATATATATATTTATTAAAATAACAGATTAAAGTCTAAGCAAATAATCGCTGCTTTCACCCTTAATGGGATCTTCTGAAACTAAAAAAGTCAATCTGTGAACGCAGAAGTAAATATTTCGAAAAACGTTGCAACCGAAGGAAAAAAGGAAGACGATACTTTGGTTTGTGAAGACATTCCCTGGCAATGAACGGAAAAAAGCGAATATGCTCTAAGGTTCTTATATATTTGATATATATTTATCCTTATCGAGCCCTCTTTGGATTTTAGTCTTCATATTTATTATTATTACTATATATATATATATATATATATATATATATATATACACACATATATACATATCTATGTCTATTATCATCATCATTTAATGTCTATCTTCCATGCTAGCATGGGTTAGACGGGAATTGTCCCACTTGAGGCATGATTGATCGGGTGACTGTGTCTCGCTTGTATAGGACTGTATCTGGCAGGTTTTCTACAGCTGGATGCCCTACCTAACACCAACTATATATATATATATATAAATTTATAGACATATAATGTCCATTTTCTATGCTAGCATGGGTTATATATATACACACATACATATTTATATATATATATATATACACAAGCGCACATATATATATTTATATATACATATATATATAATATATACTATATATATATATATATATATATATATACACAAGCGCACATATATATATTTATATATACATATATATATAATATATACTATATATATATATATATAGAGAGAGAGAGAGTGAGAAAGAAAGAAGTGGGTAAAAATATAACACTAGTTGCATGAAGAGTAATGACAAAACAATTGTAAAGCATTAAATGAGATGAGATCTTTATTTCATCATTCTCTTTGGTTATATATATATATATATGTATGTATATATATATGTATGAGCAAGACAAGGTCAGCCGATTGGACACTGCTCCCAACAGGACAACCCATCTAACCCATGCTAGCGTGGAAGAATGGATGTAAAATGGTGATGATAAGTGTAAGAGTGCTAGGACACAAAGTATCTAAATTTAGAAGGAATATATATACACACATGCACCATATATACTCAAGTAATAGTCGATCTCCGATAAAAGTCGACCCCAAATCTTTAGCCAAAAACCTGGAATTTCCCATAGATCTTATATAAAAGTTGTCATTAATATTTCATGAATATTAGGTTGACATTTGTGGGACAAGGTATAATCCTCTATGTAGAAATAACACTTACAAAATCAACACGAATTTAAGACTAATTTATATTATTGTAAATACATGTCCAAAACAAAAATTTACCCAAACATGTACCTACCTTACTATAACCTACTTCATAGCTGGAATGCTTAGTGCTTATAGTAAAACATCATATAATAGTGAGCACTGCACATCTGTTGATGGGTGCCACATCACCATCACTAAAATGTATTACAGTAATTATAAGATATAAATTGATTGCACTAATTTAGTCTGTAAAAGAGCAAGTGTAAATATTTGTAAGAGCTACGTGGCCTTGTTTATGGATTTTGTTATTTATGGTGGATTGGCAGTATCAGTAGAGGGTCGGACGCCATGCTTTGACGCATAGAGTTACAGCCCTTGCCATTCTGAGTTCAAATCCTGCCGAGGTTAACTTTGCCTTTCATCCTTACAGGGTCGATAATTGCTGGCCTTGTGCCTAAAGTAGAAACAGTTATTTAATAAGATGTATAGAATCGGTAATATTGCTGTAATTCTTCGTTTTTCTTTTTATTCATTTAGAAATCATGTGAGCTTCTGCTACTGATACAGTACTTTGGCTTTTAGCTTGAATTTCAATCACCCCAAAAGTAGTATTGATATAATAGTTGACCCCATAAATCTAACCTTAATGGTCTAAATAATTTGACTTTAAACACCAGTATATATTATATATACATATATTGCTGAAATGGCAAGAGCTCAGCCTTCAGGCCCTGACTCTCTACTATATTTATATTTTACTATTCCAAGTGTCGAGTACTATGCTGAATAATGGTCTTATTAGTTTAAAACTGGTGTAATCCTGGTCTATCTATTCTCTCTCTCTCTCTCTCTCTGTATACATATATATATATAGAACTTACTTCTACAGGACTAGATCTGTTTCAATTGTATGAAATCATCAGGAATATCCAACATATATATGTGTGTGTGTGTATCTTGAGCAAATGTTTTCAACTGTAGACTCAGATTAATTGATTGAAAGGTTAGGGTATGCCAATAATTTTCCAACTCAACGTGCTTCTACAATCAGCAAATAAAATAAAGATTCATCTAAGGTAAATCCATTCTGTAAAATAAAATGAAGATATTGTATGAGTGTTAAGACACAAAGTATCTAAATAATAAATCCCGGAATTCAGAAGTAATTTTGTGTATACACACACACACATATGTATCTAAAGTCTAAAGTCTGTCTTAAGCCAGAAGGCTGATTTGGTCAGAGCTTATCCCGGTTTCATGGCGTGAAGCGACTGAGAGTACAATACCTGCCCCCCCCCCTCCTGGACAGGACACCAGTCCATCGCAGGGTTAAATCCCCAGCTATTGTCAGCTGAGTATACTGGAGCACTCATTTTCAGCTGAGTATACTGGAGCACTCATTTTCAGCTGAGTATACTGGAGCAACGTGAAACGAAGTGTTTTGCTCAAGAACACAACATGCAACCCAGGAATTGAACCCACAACATTATGATCATAACTCCAACACCCTTATCATATATATATATATATATATACATACATACACACACATTTTCTCAAATTACCAGTCTGATGAGCAGATCGATAATGGAATCAGGTCCATAACTTCTATGGGTGACCTTGAGCCAATCCTCTGCAAAACAGGTCTAATAGGTCAACAAAAAAAACAAAAAAAACTAACATGTAAATGAAACTTTGTTTTCCTTAATATATATACACTCTGCCTGTGCATGGAATGCTTACTTTTGTACCACCACCAGTAATTCTCTGAATCACATACACTATATACACACATATATATTATATATAATTCATATTTATTTAAAACATGGTTGAAACCTATGTCAATTTATTAAAATGAAATATAAACAACCGTTTTGGTTTTGTGTATTATCATTATATATATATATTCACACACATACACATTTACTCATATATAGGGTGTCCCCCAAAATATATACATACTTCAACAACATTCTAATCAAAGTGTGTATACATTTTTTGGGACACTGTATAAATACACACATATATTTATACATATATGTGTGTATGTAGATTGGTAAGAGAGTTAAGTATAAATGTCCAAGATGTATTCATGTTATTTATGCTATATTGCACATTTAAAATATAACAAATCATGTGGAAGCGAAATCACATTCCCATAATCCCCAAAGAGTGTAATTGATTTTAAACTCACTTGATTAGTTTGGTCACCAAAACCAACAATACTGACTATTGAAGTGACTTAGAAATAGAGCTTGATGTTGTTTCCACAAAGGATTCTAAGCAGCAAGTGTGCCCAAAGAGGACATTAGATTGTAGAGAGTGACAGTGCATTTGATATATATATATTACAATGGACAGTTATAAGTAATAATCACTAGATTGAATTGATCCATTTTTCTGGATCAATTAATTAAACTACAGTGAAGAAGTTACTAAATGCATCACCTATGATTTTTGTTACATTACTAATCTAGGAATTTGAAAAGCTAGCATAACTGAACCAAGTACCCATCATTTTTGTATCTCTTCTCTTCTTGATAGCAGCAGTTGAACAGGTTGTCATGGTCCAAGTTAGTTCTTATTAAATGTTACTGCTCTCCTAGATGGCTTGAAGGACCATGTCTCATTAGTATGTTTCCCTTTTGGCATGGATTTCTGAGGTTTGATGCCCTTCCAAACAACAGTGTATTGGGTGTTTTTATCATGCAACAGCATTAAAGAGGTTGTCATGTCTTCAGCAAGAATAAATGTCTTATTGGCCCTACACTACCATATTAAATTATTTTACCTAAATCAGAGAAAAATATAGAAAACCTAAGAATCCACTGAAACCAGTGATGATTTGTGTTGTCAAAAGTTCATTAATAAAATTTACAAAACTGAATCGGTGAAGTGAAAATTATGCCCATTACTGTTATGAGATGTAAAAGGAAAATCCATCTTTGGAGAAAACAACAATGAGATTGTAGTCAAATTTTGTGGTTAAATTACTCATTAGATGTTTAGAAATCTACTTTCAATAAATAAATCAAGTACATAAATTTAGTTAAATCAATTAAACTAAATGAAAAGACTTTATTTGAATTCTGAACAGATTATGTAATTATTTATTGATAACTATATGTAATTTTCAACATGAGGTGACCATGTCTAACTTAACTGGTAGTTTGAGCTTTCATTGTCATTATCTCCCTTAGAATTATGATTCTTTTTTTTTTTTTGCTACAAAATGAAGAGCTCCAACACTCATAAAATGTGTAGGCTTTCCTGGACAGAAAGATGTAATAGATAGAAAGCTATAATTCTCCTGTAGGTTGAGAGAGTCCTGTGGCAAACGAGTTTCAGAAGGTTATCTGTTCTGCAAGGGAGTAGGATTGTGCAAGGTGTTTACTGTGGGGTTTAGTGAGTTGAGGCACTGTAGGAATTATGGAGAAGCAGGTGCATTGTGCGTGCTTGGTAGAGGTGGTGCATAGTTTGCAAGGTTGGAGGTGCAAGAATTATTATAGTAATAATAGAAAAATAAAAACAGACAGCTATATATAGTGAGAAAGAGAAAGATAGAGGTGCTGGTGGCTGGAGTGTATTGGAGAATTAAAGTTGACTAAATCAATCAGATGACCTTTTCGAGAATGGAATCTAAAATCTTTTTGTGTCAACTCTTCTGCTGCAAATACATAAACAGTGCTCCAATATGCATTGCATTATACCATCTATATCTACCATGTCAACATGTCAGAGCTCAGTTATTTTCTGGCCTTCAATAGTAAACTTAAAGATTGAGATGTAGTTTTGACCATGTTATAAATGTATGATTGCCACAAAAGGCTGTAAGGGATTGTGAAGCAAGTGAAATCTGCAATTTTAATTGATGCTTTGAGAAGTTAAAAGACCCTGCAGAAATCAATCACTAAACCAAGTAGAGTTCAAAACCTTTTGGTTAATGTTAATTCCAAGTTGTGTACATGAAAATAGATGTGTATATATTACAACCAGCACACAAATGAAATAAATTGCGCACACACACACATCCACTCACACTCAAACACATATATATATACACAAAATAAATTTGTTCAAATTTAAGTGCACACAGTATATAAGCTCATGGCTAAATTTAGTGCTATGTTAACTGTATTTCATTTTTCAAGGTCAAAATTACTAAATAAATTTATGAGCTCATGATAATTTAAGTTCACAGTGATTGCCAAATAATTTAAAATTTGTTTTCAGTCATTGGATTTTTATTTTATTAATCACTGGGAAAGTTAACATAAAATCTTTATGTGCACAGACCATTAAAATTTCATAGAAAATTGATTTGGTGAATCTCTGGGCTAAATTCTTGATATACATTTAGATTAAAAAGATATATGTGGCTGTGCATATTAAATGTATATGTTTGCATCTGATCTTGTGAGTTCATGTGTATATATGTAAGTGTTTTTAATTCTGTAAATTAAAAAAAAAAATGATTTTTATCATTCATAGTAGAATTAAGGTTTTCAACGAAATTTTCGAAATATTGATACACTGGGCAACTTGATATGGCATGATACAACTCATCTAATGACATGACACAATAAACAGCACCAGCAAGAAGAAAATAAAAAAATCAACTGAAATAAAAACGAAGAAAACATCAATAAATTCTTGACATTTATAAAGAATTGTGGGAGAATGGGATTGAATGATAACAGGTATTAATGAGGATGAGGGATTGGGAATGAGGTAGAGCAGAATTGGATGGAAGATGGACCAACATATTAGAAACTGGCAATGGACAGGTAATTTCTAATTTAGGCAAAGGGCCAGCAATTTAAAGGGGAGGGAAAAGAGAATTAAATCAACCCCAGTACTGGACTGGTACTTTATTTTATAGAACCCAGGAAGATGAAAGGCAATGTTAACTTTGGCAGGATTTGAAAATCATAATGTAAGACACAAGAAATACCACAAAGAGTCTTGTCTGATGATCTAATGATTCTGCCAATCTGCCACACAATGGACAGATAATGACAATGTATATTACAATAGAAATTTAAAAAATATAATTTAAAAAAATAAACATTCAAAGAAAGTAAAAAAAGAAAAGCAAATAATAACTAAAACAAAAAAAAAATTAATTGTTGCATATATAGGTGCATGCATGATTGTGTGGTTAAAGGAATTTGCTTCATAGCCAATATGTGGCACTGTGTGCTAAGTGTCTTCTACTACAGCCTACAGTTGACCATTGCCTTGATAGTAGAATTTAGTAGAGAAAAACTGCAGAATCTCATCCTACATATGTGTGTGAGTTCCTGTTTACACTTGTCCAGATACTTAGGGGTTCAACAAAAAGAGATTGATTAAAAAGGTGCTGGGGTCGATCTGATCTACTAATCCTTTTAAGGCAGTGCTTCAGCATGGCCACAGTCTAATAACTGAAACTAATAAAAGAATAAAAAATATAACAATCAAATTTCCCTCAACAAATTGCTCACCATTTTTTTTAAAAAGGAAACTGCCACATGTTTTAAGTACTAAGTTTGAGAACAAACATGAATGTCTTCTAAGTCTGGTATTTGGTTCTGATTGCATAGCATGAAACAGATTAGCAATAAATCTCACCTTAGATATAAAACAGTGATCTATTTCAGGTAACATTTCAAAGATAATCTGGTACTTATTTCTGACAGCTATATGGAGTGAAACAATATAGAAATGTGGTGTACTATGAAAATACAACACAATGCTGCCTAAACTAGATTTGAATACAACACATCACTAATCTTGTAATCCAATGCTTTATCCACTCCTTTTTAAAGAAGATAGAAAAAGTAGACTACACAATGAAGGTAGCTCCAAACTAAGACACTAATGTTTTATCGTCCACTCTCACACTCTATATATATTATATATATTATATACATGTATATACATGTATATAATATATATATATATATTATATACATGTATATAATATATAACAGAAAGAAGTTCTTCAATCATTTAATCTTTACAATTATTTTGACAAAGTTTTTTTTGAAAAACAGAACTAGGCAAAATGTAATAATAATTGTTTCTACTTTAGGCACAAGGCCAGCAATTACCCAGAGTGCATACTGGTACTTTATTTTATCGACCCCATAAGGATGAAAGGCAAAGTCAACCTCGGCGGGATTTGAGCTCAGATCGTAAAGGGACGTAACTATGATGGAAAGCATGGCGTCCGACCCTCTACTGATACTGCCAATCCACCAATGCAAAATGTAATAATAATATTAATGATATGATAATTATAAGAGACACAAGAGGAATAATATTTATACTTTACGATTGCTTGTGTTTAAAAAAGTTTTATATCTCTTAAGAATATTAAACATCTGTATGAAAAAAAAGTGAGTACACATGTATAGATATAGTTGCTAAAATAGCAATATGTTTCTCCTCTCTGTACCTAACTGGTGCATAAATCATAACCCCAGATCGAGAAACAGAATATTTTCTCTTTATAATTGTTCAGGACTATTTAAATTGGAGGGTAATAATATTTAAATTGGAGGGTAAAAGATGAAAGGGTTAATGCTTAAGCCCAGAAGAAGCAGAAGATATCCTGCTGAAATTGTCACTGATCTAGACTTTGCTGATGATTTCCTCTTCCTTCAAACTCAGAAGCAAATGCCTAATTGTTCCCTCGTGTGCTGGAAATAGCGACTCTTCATGTTGAACTAAAAAACTGAGATTATCTCAAAAGAATATGCTGTTAGCATGGTCACAGTAAACAGGAAATCCTCAAAGCAATTAGCAAACACTAAGTACCTTGGTTCTTTCATAATGAATTCAGAAAAGGACTTCCAAATACGTAAAGCCCTGTCCTAGAATGCATTTCATATGCTGGTTAAAATTTGGAAATCCAATATACCAAACTTAAAATCAGCTTATTTAGAAAAACAGTAGAGCTTATCCTTCTCTATGGTTCTGAAACTTGGACTTTGCATTCCTGTCTACAGAGCCTTTTAGATAGATGTTACACTACCTTTCTGAGAAAGGCTCAAAATATTCTTTGGTAGACCCATTCCATGCTTAATCAGATATATGGAAAAATCCCAAAAGTAAGTGCATGACTGATTAAACGTCATACAAGGTTTGTTGGTCATTGTTTCCATACAAAAGATGAGATGGTTTCAGACCTCGTGTTGCAGGAGATCTTCACTACCGGAAAACACAGATACCAGAATACTATAGCAAGAGACATTGGAATTGGCAAAGAAATACCTACAAACTTTGATGGAAAACAGAGACTGTTGGTGTGAAGTTGTACGTGCTGTCTCTTGGTCAAATATTTTCTTCTTAAATATACCAGCTCTGCATCACATTATGCACACTCCATAAATATATATATATATATATATATGCACATACACATGTATATGTAATATATATATGTATTATATATATATTACTAACAATAATAAGGATGTCAAGTCTAAAAATAAAATTTAGACAAGTGCCATATCACCTGTATTTTGTATTATATATATAATTGTTTCTACTTTAGGCACAAAGCCAGCAATTACCCAGTGCATTATTGGTACTTTATTTTATCGACCCCATAAGGATGAAAGGCAAAGTTAACCTCGGCGGGATTTGAACTCAGAATAGCAAGGGCCGTAACTCTATGCGTCAAAGCATGGCGTCCGCCCCTCTACCGATACTGCCAATCCATAATAATAATAATAATAATTGTTTCTACTTTAGGCACAAGGCCAGCAATTACCCAGTGCATTACTGGTACTTTATTTTATCGACCCCGTAAGGATGAAAGGCAAAGTTAACCTCGGCGGGATTTGAACTCAGATCGTAAAGGGACGTAACTATGCTGGAAAGCATGGCGTCCGACTCTCTACCGATACTGCCAATCCACCATATATAATGATGTATATATATATATATGATGACATATATATATATATATATATTATATATATATATTATATTATATATTATATTATATATTATAAATATATATATACATATATTATATACATATATATATATACATATATTTATATAATATATATATATTATAAATATATATGTATTACATATATATATATGCACACACGCACATATATATATATATATTGTTAGTTGGGCATGTAACTACAGTTACAGGTGGCACGCTGTCAAAGCACTTGATGCTGTTACAAGATCCATCTCCTGTGAGTTGTATTCCAGGTTTATGGAGGCTGTAGTGTAGTGTAGATTACGTAGAATCAAAGTTGAATCAGTGTTGCAGTATATGTAGAAACTTTATTAACCTATCACAATTGTTTCGATATCGATCAACTCAAGGTACAATCAAATTGACAGAAGCAGAATCTTTTTTGACATCTTGTGAGATATGCAACTTTATATGTGCAAAGACACAGCTAAACTCCCATCATCTTGATTGTAACCAGGGCTAATAGATATCAAAACAATTGTAATATGCCAATAAAGTTTGTACATATGCTCAACACTGACTTTGATTCTAGTTAATCTCTCGCTTATATATATATATATATATATATATATATATATATATATATATATATATATATATATATATATATATATATATATATATATATATATATACGTCAATACTCATCTTTTTCCATTTTTTAGAGGGTTCTAAACCCCACTATCTGGCTAAAATTTCTTTAGTCAAAAAATACTGCGAAAGCTTCTATGTTTAATTTTGTATATATATATATATATATATATATATATATACAAATATACAAAGTGTTGAAACGATCAAATTTTAGTTTATTAAACTAAAATTTGATCGTTTCAACACTTTGTATCTCGGCTCTGTAAAACACTTGAAAATTTGCATTGAGCCTTGTGTCATACCGGTAACCGGCTAGTACTTAGTACTACCCTACATATTTATAGTTATATCAAACATATATAAATATAAATATTCTTATTAGTATATATATATATATATATATATATATATATACACATACGTACATATATATACACACACACACGTATATATATACACACACAATATACACACACACACACACACATACATGTATACACACACACACACACACACACACACATATATACATACACACACATATATATATATATACATACACACATATATAAGCATACATAAATGTATGCATACACAAGCATCAGCGTGAAAAACAAAGATCAATGTTTAAATCTTATGCCTATATATACTGACGAAAATCACATATACTCTCAAAGATACACACACACAAATATACATATTAGACGTCTGCAGAGTTTCTATCTATCAAATTTTATTCATAAGGTACTGGTCAACCTGAATTTACAGAAGTCATCTTCCCAAGCTACCGAAGTAGGTTTTAAACCAGAGTCACACTGTTGCAAAGCCAATTTCTTCACCATATAACCATGACTATGCTCCAAATTTGCTAATAATGACCAAGGTTACATATAATTTAGTATTTTTAAAAAAAAAAAAAAAAAAAAAGAAGAGAGAATGATGTAAAAAGAATATGTGAACTTCTACATAAATATGACAAACACCATGTCTTAAAGTTGTGGATTTTAAGACAAACTGTATGCTATATAATAACTGCCATTACAACGCACCCGTGTATGTTTAGCTGGCCTTTTATGAGGCAGTATCTCATTGGATGTTTCTTGGCTATTCTATTTATAGGACCACCATTTGTATCATCTATAATGACTGGGATAGCCATAACTAGAATACTGATTCAACAATTCTTTAATTATTTTTTACATTGTACCATAAGTCTAGTCAAGATGAATTGACCAGTATAACTAAAAAATAACTTAAGATTTTCACATCATGTAAATTTATCCTTCCTTTATATTATTGGACTACTCCACATTTGCATCTGATTCAGATGGTATATAAATATGATGATGATGGTGATAGTGGTGGTATTGGTGGTTGTGGTGGCTATGGTGATGGTGGTGATGGTGATTATGATGATGATGACAAATATTTTCTTTGGTTGAGTTTGAACTCAAAATAATTGTTTCATTCTAAACAAGGCTTTATCTGATCTAAACCCTATATCATCTCAGGCATATTTAAATATATGTAGACATATGATGATCAGAAACATGATGTATATGGGACATGGTGAGAAATATGGCATATAGATGATATAATCAGGAAAATAATATATATAACATGATCAAGAAACTGACATACAGATGACATGTTCAGAAAATGATATATAAATGATACGATAAATAAAATACATACAGATGATTTGATCAAAAAATTACATGAAAGATGAGGAACAGAAAATGTGATATAATATCAGAATAATGACATGATCAGAATATGACATATAAATGACATGATCAGAATAAATACATACAAATAACGTGATCAGGAACTGATATATAAATGGCTTAAGAAAAATGATATACATATAACATGATCATTAAAATGATATATAAATGACATTATCAGAAAATTATATAGAAATGATATGATCAGAAAACGATGTATAGATGACATGATTAGAAAATTATAAAGATGTATGAAGATCAGAAAATGATATAAGACATATTAATCAGAATATAGTCTTATTGAAAAATGTTACATGAAGAATCAACTTAGTTGCCTAAAATTCAAAATTATTTTCACCATAATTTCTCCCACAATTAATAGATATACTGTATTTCTGCATGTCATAACAACTAAAAAGGATGGTGACAAGAAGACATTCAGCCCCATAACGTTTTCACAAAACATCTGTTGAACCTATGCTATGGAAAAGGGTGTAACACAATGACCATGATGATGATAGCTAACCAACAGGTTAATGATACAAGGGCAGAAACTGGATAAGAGAGTAAACATGATGATCTCTGATTGACACTATATGTCCCACACAGGCAAACATTGCATAGGAGAATTGTTCAGATTGAGACACAATAAAACAGGCTGAGATAGGTTGTGCTAGGTCAGTAGATTGCTCGTCAATACTAATTTTTTATCATAAGTTTGCTGAAGCAAGGCTGGTTAAGGCTACTAAACATTAACTACCACCATAATCATCATGCTAGCAACTCTTTCAACATACTCAAAGTGATAACCAAACTTTTCAAAAAAAATGTTAAGCTCTCTTTGATATTCAATATAGCATACTTGCTCCTTTGATGTTCTTGCTATTTAGCTAATCATATATACCTAAGTTTATGATTTATTTGTACTATCTTTATAAAGTTACTTTATATATATACATATATATATATATACACATATAAAAATTATTAAGCTAATACAAACAGATTATAAACTTATGTATATAGGATATATATACATATATATGTGTGTGTCGTCTGCTTGAGCGATTTATAAAACTTGAAGTAACAACAGAAAGCATCAGCCAAATATAGTTATACTCCACACCATGTGTTGAGTACATGCACTCATTTGTTATCAACAACTTATATATATATATGAGTGGATATATGCAATTTTACACGTAGATATTTTAGTGGAAAAGAAACACAAAAAAAATTAAAAAAGAAATTCAGTAAATATTTGGCTGTAAATGGAATCAACGTAATTAAAAATAGCAAACAGTAAATTGTGTAACTGTTATATAGGTCAGTGCTTCCATGATGTTTAGTAAAACACCCAAATAATCTTCAGACTCACAGTTAGGCATTTTAAATGACCAGCCATTCTTCAATCATTTTTCTTTGTGGAGGATTAACTTACATCACAGTTCAAACTTCACTCTAATCTTTACTCTGAACACTTTCCCCACAGGTACTAACAAACATATCCCATTCTCCAAGTTTACTTCTACCCTTGTCTTTACCATTTTCTCTATTTCCACACTTGTAATCAACTAGTAATGCCTCTCACACCCTCTTCACAAATATATACAAACTTATTTTTGTTGTTGTTTATTTGTGATGGGTGAGACCGAAATTGCATGCATATAATTAGAAGTGTTCCAGTCATAACTGTCTGTTCTGTCCCTTTGTGTGAGGAACTATATTATCTAATGTGCCCGTCAATTTTAAAGACTTTTTGTATGATTTGAGTGAGATTTGGCTGTTATTTCTGGTATGTTGGGTCACCTCTAAGAGATTCACTTGATTATAGCTATATATGTGTGTACACAAGCAGATATGTGCATATATACATGAGTGCGTACCTGTATATATAGTGTGTGTTGATTATGTGTATGCATGTCTGTATAGCATTTCCTTCCCCATATTTTCCCAATTCTGCAGACATTTCCTTAATGTTCTCCATAGAATGATGATTAATCCTCCCTCCACTAACATATTCTACCTCTTTCTCTCTCACTAATCAGAAATCTCTTTATTCTTCGACAAATCTCTTCTTCCTCACAGCATAACATCTATTGCATTGTTTGGATTATTTGTTTTCCTCAGATTCTACTGTTTTACTATGTGCATCTAGGTTTCAGATATTACCTATAACTCTTTAGCATTTACATTAATCTACATTTATTATGTATTTTCACCATAAACACTTTACCTAACATAATTATCTCACATTATTATATCAAATCTATGAGAATTTGATATTATTTATTTTGAGAATACCTTAAAATAAGTATGAGCAGCCAGTTATGGCTGGTTTAAATGCTAAAGGGTTAAGCATGCTTCATTTGACATGTATCAGTTGCTTAATGTCTCATAAAACCCAAGATAAACTCTGGCCCTCATTGAACCCATGTAAATATAAGATCAGACATCACATGATGACTCACCCCTCCCTCAAGTGTCTCAACTGGCCAAATATAAAGTGTGTTGGAGAGCTGTCCAAAGAATCATGATTTCATGTACAAACATTTTGTACATGATCCAAAACATTCCTCTCATTGGTGCAATCTACTTGGTTGTAAATAGGTAACAACTAAACACTGCTCTATATAAATGATACGACTTTCATTATTTTGTAGATTTGAGTTAAAAATCACTATAATTCTCTGTCATGGGCTATAATAGAAGAGTGCATACTTTTGTCAGTGATCTTGACAGCCAAAGTACACAATGTAATTAAAATGTTTATGTCACGTACCACATTAGCAAGATATTCTTGAAAATTATAAAACAGCATTTGTAACTGCATTACATGAATATTTGAAGTCTCCCTGATACTTTAAGTTTTCACAATATGTTCATTTGTAAAGACACTATAAGTAATTTGAATTAACAAACATATTTTTAAAGATGTTTTGTTACATCATTATAGGATATTAACAGTTAATCGTTATGCTTTCTTTATGAGAGACTCATAACTTTTAATTAATCAGAACTGCATTCTGTGCACCTACATAATCTTTTTGAATAGCACCTAGTGGCACATGTGCTACAGACTGACCATCTCTGGCATAATTGATTGTTGTGCCTACGTATAACTTTACATGCCAGTTTCTTAATAAAGCATAAAGCTAATATTTGCAGAAGAATCGTATAAATAATCATACAGATTTAGTGTATAATACCAGTATTTATTTGATCAATTTTGGAGGGAATGAAAGGCAAATTCTATTTACACAGGTTTTGAAATCATAACACAGAACTGAAACTAAAGGCTGTAATATGTTTAGTCTGGTCTAGTCTTGTTGTGGCATAGACATGGCTGGGTGGTTGAGAAGTTCATTTTACAATCATGAGGTTCCACATTTGATCCCATTGTGTGGCATCTTAGGCAAGTGCGATATTATAACCAAAGATCAACACGCATTTATGAATGAAATTGAGTATATGAAAATGTGTGTGGAAGGCTATCAAATAGATTTGATCTGTTATTTAAAGGTCTAGCTTTGTCACAACGTATCATATTGATTCTGCTTGAGAATATATGTTAAAGGTACACATGTTTGTGAAATACTCAGCAACTTGCAGGTGAATTTAATGAACAAACATCTAAATATTCACCATGAAAACTGATGGAGAATCTCTCACCACACTTTGTTTTATCAATTACTCCCACTGTCCTTATGACACAATAGTTTCTAATATTAGCACTAGGCCAGGCAGGTTAGTAGGGAATGTAATCAATTTAATCTACCTCATTATGTTACTGCTATTTAATTTAGCGACTTTGGAAAGAAATCATAGGTATAGTTGGTATTTGAGGGATTTGTATTCTGAATCTAATATAATTAAATACTACAGTTGAGTTATTTTGTTAAAAACCCTAATCATTTCTGCCACTTTGTGTGCATGCGTGTGTGTGTGCATGTATATATATATCATCATTGTTTAATGTCTATTTTTCCATGCTTGCATGGGTTAGACAGGTTGTCACATCATGAGACAAGTCAGGTCCGGAGACCACATCATCATGCTCATATGGATCTGTAGTTTGACTTGTTTCTAAAGCTGGATAGATGCCCTTCCTAACACCATATATATCTCATCACCCTTTTTACATCTGTCTTTACATACTGACATAATATATATAATTATTTAATGAAGTCAGCTGAGGCCTTTAGTGTCACTACATGGATTTCCGAAAATTCTCATCTCTTTAGGCAACAAATTTTATCCCCATGTTGGTCAAATTTGTGGAAACATGAAGTAGTGATGCAAAAGGCATCAGCTTAAGCAATTAATATTTATATTCTATAACATGCATTGATTACATTTTCTTCTGTTATATAAAAAGAAATTATATGTATATATACATGTGTGTATGTGTGTGTGTGTACACAAAAATATATACTATATATACCGGTACTTATTTCATCAACAAGTTTGGAGGGATGAAAGGCATAGCTGGCATGGCTGCAGCCAATAAAAGAATAAAAGAATATATTCATAAACACAAACAAACACACACACTATATACACATATATATATATATATACACACATTGTGTGGTGTGTATGTGTGTGTATTTATGTATATGTGTTTGTGTATAAATGAATCATCATCATCTTCGTTTAACGTCCATTTAAACGAACATACACACTTACACACCACACACATATATATACACTCACACACACATATATATACACACACATATACATATTATATATATACACATATATATCATATAAAAAATATATATACATATATACATATTATATACACGCACACATACATATCAATAAAGGTTAACATCCTAACCTCATTATGGATCAAGATATACTTCATTTAGATTATTAGTATTTTTTTTAAATTCATTGTTTTTGCAGGTTCTCTTGAAATAAGTGATTTTGGAGATAACTTTCATTTCTCCTCCTACCAGTTACAGAGGCCTTGAAAAGGTGATGTGCACTATCTTCCACTTCTGACTTGATATTTACAAAAACAACGCATCATTAAATAAATCTAATGCAACGAACTAGAACTCAAATTTAAGAAACGAAAGGAGAAAACTTTATATGTTCGCATGTGTGATTGTGTATTTAGCATATTGAAAACCTGGATTTTGGATTTAAAGCCTTTGCTGAACCCATTGGTTCACATAGCCTGGTGCATATATATATAGTTTCCAGTTTTCATAGTGTTAAGTAAATGAGAGATAAATCTGTCCCTGGATAGGATGGTAGTCTAAAAACAGTTAACTTTTCCGACAAGAGGAATTTGAACTCAGCACTGCGAGCTAATGAATCACTCGTCAAATTAACAGTACTGCTGTAGCTATTTACAGCAAGGTGGACTGGGGTATTTGAAAAGTGTCCCCAGTCAAAGACATCATGCAGTACCTAGGACAGGATATGAACTGCTGACCACTTGGCTGCCTGTCCACTATCACACTCACTGAACCAACGCCACATCCACTACCATGCACACTCAATTACTTCACAAAATCTGGCCACCACCACATCCACTTAACCCAGTCACTCCCACTTATATACCACACAACTGATCACTATCATAGCCACTTAATAATTACCGACTTGAATCTGGTCACTATCATACACACTCAGCCACTACCACATCCATTCTTCTTCCTAGACCTAGTTCTTCAAATGCATAGTTGAATAAGAGGCAGGTCAGATATTTTTATCTAATAGTAGTAGTAGTAGTAGTAGTAGTAGTAGTAGTAGTAGTAGTAACAGTAGTAGCAGCAGCAGCACTTTTACTAGTGTTTCATTGCTGAAAACCAGGGTCATTGAAATTTAGTTGTTCCTGACAAAATCTGCTTTGAGTTATCTCCACATCTTCCATGTGGATTTATGTTTCCTGTACTGTGTGGTGAAGAAGATATTAGATACTAAATGGAGTCATTGGTCTCAACTGAAGAGATTATGTATATTTACCATTTTGCTACCATATTTCTAATGAAAGACACTGCTAATGATTTTCAAATCATTTTTAGAATAATAAAAGTAATGGGAAGGGTTTAGTAAAATAACAAACATTGTCATCATTAAGCTGATGTCTGGAGGCTCACTTAGTAAAAAATTTCTTACATGAAAATCTGATAGAAGGGTTTTAGATATATTCAAACACTTCAAAATACTGTTTTGTATTGTAGAACTGTGGGTAGTTTCAGACAGTTTTTTTAACAAAAGGATTAATAAACAAGTAAAAGGTGTCAACTGACATAATTGAAGAAGAAAATGCAGTTGAGAAGTATCAAGTTTCTGAACCAAGAAATATATTAAGTGAGAAAAGTCAACTGTATCTACCAAACAACCAACGAGCAAGCTAGCCAACCAACCAGGAATGGGATCAGTCCATAAAATAGTAGAAAAACACAGTTGAAGGGAGTAAGAAAGAAAGGACAAAGAGAGAGGGAAGGAGATGGAAAAAAATGTGAGTGTATGTATGCATGAAGAACTGTATGTATGTGTACATGTATATGTGTATGTATGTGTATATGTGTATGTATGTGTACATGTATATGTATGTGTACATGTGTATGTATGCATACATGTGTATGTAAACAACTTGTTTGTGTGCGTAGATGATGTTGTTAATGAAAAATCCAACAAATAAAACAAGGTTAACAGCAAGAGTTAGTCAATTAAAAAGTCAAAATAATAATAATAATAATAATAATAATAATAATAATAATAATAATAACAACAATAATAACAACAACAATAATAATCAACACCAGAATACAACATTATATATATATATATTTGTTTTTGTTTTTTTTGAAAATACCCTCTGTTCTAAAAACCCTGTTCTACGAAGCCAGTATGATGTAGTGTGTAATAATAATAACAATAATAATAATTTCTAACATAGGCACAAGATAATTTAGGGAGTGGATGGAGAGGAACAGTTTATTAAATCAATCCCCAACATTTGGCTAGAACTTTATTTCATCGGCCTGGAAGGACGAAAGGCAAAGTTAACCTTGACAGGGTTTGAACCCAAAATATAAAGAGCTGGAACATATACTGCAAAGTAACTTGTCTGACATTGTAACAATTCTGCCAATCCACTGTCCACAATAACTGTTTTTAATATAGGCATAAGGCTAGACATTTGGGAAGAGAAGAACAGTCGATTGTATCGACCCCAGTACTTAACTGGTACTTTATTTTATCAATACCAGAAGGGCAAAAAGAAATGTTGACTGGAGCAGAATTTCAACTGAGAATGTACAGAGCAAGAATATAAATGCTACAAGGCATTTTATCTGGCTTCCTAACAATTCTGCTAATCCAGGATGGTATATATATAACATGTTGCTAAAATTTGAAAAGTAACATTGGCGAAACACAATCTAATGAAAAACTGAATTAAAGAGAAAACTATCTACTTTGGATTGCAGGCTATATATGATTCAATATTACTAAGGCTGTGTGATTATTACTAGAGATTTATGATAGCAATCACCAAAGCAATGTGGTTTATTACCAAGGTTGTATGATATTAACAAGATGGTGATATTATTATTATTAGTATTATTATTATTATCATCATCCCCATTATTATTATTGAATACAGCATTACCAAGACCATGCGATATTACCAACACTGTGTGATATTACCAAAGCCGAGTGATAACTACCAAAATAGTCAATATTATTATTGAATTCATGTAGTATTATTTATTACCACATGATATAATTTCAAGGCCACAAGATATTATCAAGGCCATGTAAATATTATGAAGGGCTGTGACATTACGAACACGTTGATATTATCAAATGAGTCTGGTATTACCAAGGCTGAGTGATATATTACTTAAACTATGATGTGATTTACCAAAGCTGTGTGATATTACAAAAGGCTTATGTGAAATTACGAAAGCTGCATTATTAACAAGATGCTGATATAATTATCAAATTTATGTAATATTAAGAAGACCATAAGATTCTACAAAATCTGTGATATTACTAAACTATACATACTACCAAATTGTATGGTATTATCAAGGTCACAGAATATTACCATCACCATACAATATTACAAAGGCTGTTTAATATTACAAAATGGTGATATAACTAGTAAAATTTCTAGGATATTATACCAAAGCTGTGTGATATTATTACTAATGTTGGTAATATTATGGAGACTGTGATATTACCAAGATAGTGTCATAAAAATATGTGAAATTAACCATGTTTAAACTGTAACAACATGGTTCTATGTGTTTATAAAGTCTGCATTATATCAGCAAGGCAATATATAATATTCCCAAAGTCATATGATATTTGTAATATTACCAACAAAGTACATTATTATACAGGTTGTGTAAAATGACAAAAACTGTTATATGACCTGTGCTATAGAATATTATCAAAGTTGTGTAATATTAACCAATTATGATATTTCCAAGGAAATGTAGCTATACAAAAGATGTTTCTTTTTTACTTTAACTGAGATACAATATTACTAATACCACAATATATGGGATAGCAACATTTATATAACTATGATGGGGTGATCTTATAATGATTATGATATTACCATGGCAAGGATATCATCAAGCCCACCGTATTACTAAAGAGGAAGAATGTTACTAATAAGCATGAGATATTACCATGACACTGGAATTATTGGTGACACTCTCATTGCTAGGCTCAACTATACATACATAGCGGGTCATGAAGACCCTCCAGTCGTATCAAGGGCATGACAACCCCGCTAATGTTGGTGATTTACATGATAAACTTCCTATCACCAACCACTGTAAAGTGGTTGGTAATAGGAAGTGCATCCAGCCATAGAAAACTTGCCAGACAAAGGGTCAGAAACATCTTCAGTTGTGTCAAAGGCATGACAACCTCTCTTGACCACTCGATGGAATGTGAGACCATTCATAAGTGCACAGGTCCCTGGCCTGCCTGGGAGATCAGTGGCTTTGCTACAGTACAGACTTGGTCTATATTATGAAACCATCCAAACATGGCTAGCAAGGAAAGCAGATGTTAAAATGACAATGATGATATATATATATATATATTGTTAGCAGGAAAAGCGGACATTAAACAATGATGATGATATATATATACATACAATACATATATATATATATATATATATATATATATATAAACTCACAAACACTTTACCAGTTTTAATATCCAAAGTGATGGAGAGAACTTAATCTTCTGTGAAGAGTTAGAATGTGGGTTAAAAAAAACTTCAGATATTTCAATATATATAGTACATCATGAAACTACTTATCTATTTTTTTAATCACACAGAAAGTAGGGAATGACAGTGCACATAATACTTTCCAGAGCCTTCAAGATTAGTGGCAGTGGGGAATAATGTTATCCCCAAAACAGAGAAGTAGCCTAATTACGTGCAATATAGTGAACTCTGCTAAAGGTTAAGTGGTGGTGTTAAATCATGTGACAGATTAAGTTTACCATTAAAGATTGGAAATCAGAATGCAAAAAGCCAAAACAGACACTGCGATGCAGCCATCTTATCCAATGCTTCAATGATTTTGGCAAACTAAACTGTTATCATTTTGACCCACGTAGAATGAAAAGTAAAATTAACTTCAGCAAGATTAGAATTTAGAATACAAGGAGCCAGAATAAATACCACAAAGTATTTTATCCCATGCTCTAACAATTTTGCTAATCTGCTGTCATATCACCATGTGATATTAACCTATCCTTCATATTACCATATGAAAACAATATTACTAATATCATGGCACTACTTAGCTATTGCAATATTAATGTGAGCATGTTTGAGTAGGGTATAGTTGATTAAATCAATCCTAAACTATTATTTTAATGACCCCACTAATGAAAGACAAAAGTTGACCTTAGCAGAGTTGGAATGCGGAATGTAAAAAGTCTGGAAACAAATACACAGTATTTTGTACAATGCTCGGAAAATTTTGCCAATCATCCTACTTTAATATCAATATTACTAACTAAAACCTCTAAGACATTTCTTATGCTTTGAGATATTAAAAAGATAAAGATATATTATTATCAAGATAACAATGATAATAAGTTTTATGATACCAACGAGATCGTCTGATAGTAAAATGACCATGTTATTTCCCTAATAACAATGTTATTAAAACTATGGTATTGCTTGGGTTGTGTAATATTAATAACAAAGTGATAATAACAAGGACAAGATATAACTATGGGAACAAATGTTATTAAAGCAATGGTACACTTCAGCTGTGTGATATTAACAAGGTTATGATATCACAAAGGAAAAAATGTTATTTAAATTTATGATGTCATATGGGACATGTGATATTTATGGTGTCATAAGGGACATATTACATTAACAAGAAGATGACATTACTTTGGGATAAATGTTATACAAGTAATGGTACTACATGGGTTATGTGACATTAACAAGGATATGATATTACTATGGGATAAATGTTATTAAAGCTAAGGTGTATCACAGGGGCTGTGTGATAATAACAAGAACAATGGTATTACCATAACAACAATCTTACTATGGCCAGGATACCATCTAGAGCTTAAGCCATTAATTAGGATATTGATATCACCATGACAATGATTCTCTCAAGGCTAACATATTATCAACATCTTGACATCACCATCAATCAACAATATTACAAAGCCCATGATAACATATGGGCCATTCATTTCTGCTGTAGAAGAATTAAGTAGTGTATTACTGGTATCTATTTTATTTTTTTGAAAAAGTTGACCCTGCAGGGATTTGAACTCGAATGGGCACAACTAAATAATCTACAACATTTAGTCCAGTGTTCACTATTAGTTCTGCCAACTGAATGCCCTCTAGGCTATGCAATATTAAGATGACCACAATATCAATATGACAATGTTATTATCAAGACTTATTAAGGCATCACCAATACTGATATAACCAACATCTTGATATCATCTACTAACAACATTTAACCAATGCCATGATACCATCACTTTAGGCTGTGTGATATTTAAAACTAGGCAATGAATGATATACTACCAAGGCGCTCTATAGTACTCACCAGGGCTGTGATGATAATAAAAATGCCATGAGATTATTACCAGGGTTTGTGTGTGATATTATTACCAAGTTCTATAATACCAAGAGTTATCACGTTATCATGACAAAACAAGAAGAAAAACAACAAAAAAAGAACCAGGATAATTTGCTTTTCTTTTCAGAGAGAAAAAAAAGGAAAAAGGTTAAAATAAAATTAAATTCTAAGGAAAAAAGTTAGATTTGGTAAATTCCTTTGAATTTTTTTTTTTAATCAGTTTTTGAGTATAGCAACTCATTCTCTTAAGATTCCTCAAATTGCAGGTTCTTTTCTGAAGATATTCATTATCTAAGACAGAGAAAGTATGTATGAAAAATATATAGAGAGGAAGAGAGCCAGTGAAATAGCAAGTCAATGAGAGAGAGATAGTGAAAGGAGAGAGAGTGAAAGGAGAGAAAAAGAGAGAGTGAAAGGAGAGAGAGAGAGGAATTGTGTTTATTGTCTTATTGCAACTCTTCAGATATGTTATTAATTTTTGGCTTTTTTTTTTACATTTTAAAGAATAATATGGTTATTCATTCATTGGAGTTTTGCTGCCCCCTACCCACATTTTATTATGTTCCCCCCCTCAGCACTTTTATCGTCTTTTTGCTTTGCCATCAGTAACTCGACCCCACTTCTGAAGCCGCTGCACCAATTGTTTGCTGACTGGAGGAATAGGGTAAGAATCGCGAATGTGCAGGATACCTTTTTGGATGAAGTTGTAAGTGTTGGTTAGAGTCCTTGGATATTGCATGTTAAACACCCAATATGCAGAAAAAAGGGCAGCAAATGCAATGGTAAACTCTTCAAATTCTTGGACAATCTGTTCTTCAGCAACAAGGAAGAACTCATCACTTTTGAAAATTGGACCTTTTGAAAGGAGCATGGGCACAATTCGACCTTTAGGGTCTGGCTCTTCCATGCTACCTATTTCATAAACCATTTCTGTAAGGTTTTCTCGCATGAGCATTGGTAAAAGACAAAGTGCAGTGACCATATCCCAGTACTGTCGAAGAGCAACATTTTCTTCTTTAACTTCACTGGCTTGTTGTAAAATAGCATTGGATCCAGGGTAGTTGCGTGCGAGATCAATAATACCACTGGCATACTTGACACAATATTCTTGGATGGTATGGTCGATATCCAAATCTGTGACACGCTGGAATTCAACCAGCAACTCCTTGTCAATGAACAAACATGGATAGGTTTCCTTAATCATGGCAATTGTTGGTGCCTCAATGGTAATAAAGGACCGACGAACGTCAAATGTGTTCTCCATGTATAGGCGAATGTCAGTAGAAGATTTGCTTTCCATGTCGTCCCTTGACGATGAGGACGGCTTCATTTTCTTTTCATTTGGGTAATCATTGTTTTGGTCGGCAGAATCAAGATCTTGAGAGACACTGGTTGATGGAGTGATGTTATCAATGCTACTTGACTTCCGTTTGCCTCGCTGTGACATCATTGAAGGACTTAAAATTGGCAACTCCAAACTCTCGTTTTGATATTTGGCTGGAAATACAAAGAAAAGAGAAATAAATAAAAGTAAAAGAAAAAAAGGAAATCAGATTTATTGAAATATTTTTAGGAAGCCAGTACAATGCAAGTTGGTTATAAAAGAGTGAAATCAAGCAATGTAAAATAAGTTTATGTTTTTACTATACACTTCAGTATTTGGAGGTTAAAAGCCCTTTATCAATAGAAAATGGAAGATGGTGACAGCTGATATTTGCACAATGACAATAAACAATTGAATTGAAATTTATATTTATTTATAGTGATGTGTAGATTGGCATTAATTCTAAAGGTTAAAACCTTATAATACTTTAGCACTAATGAAAATGGAAAATATATTCAAAATTTACTCATTTCATATACAAGTTACTGATGAAGTCACTAACAACCCATATTAAAAAACAGCTTAATCCATAAAACCAAAACAGTGATTTAATATGTTGCACACCTAGCAATTTGTACTGTGAAAACTGAGACATTCATCCTCTCAAGGAATCCTGCGCAGTGCAATTTACATGTGAATGGAGTTCCACTGAAGCAGGTAGAGAGGCTCAATTATCTCAGGGCTTTGTTCATGAGTGATGGAAGGCAGGAGGTTGAATTAAGTGCAAAAATTTCAGGAGCTGGTGCAGTAATGTGCCAACTTCAGCATTCGGTAATCAAATGAAGGGATGTAGGCGCAAAAGTCAAACTCGTCTTCAATTCAATATTCATGCCGACCCTTACCTATGGTCATGAATCTTGGGTAATGACCGAAAGAATATGATTGCAAATACAAGCGGCCGAAATGGGTTTTTTCCGAAGGATCTTTGGAGTAACGTTACTCAATAGAGTGTATAGCTCAGGGATCTGAGAGTCATTCAAGGTAGAGCAGCTACTTCTCCGAATTGAGAGATCACAGCTCCGATACTATGGGCATGTGATTAGAATGTCCCAGGAAGGAATCTCTGAACAGATTTTATGGGCAAAACCAACCAGCAGGAGACCCAGAGCAAGATGGTTGAATAACATCCATGAGCTTGGCTGGTCTCGATTGGAGATCCAGCCAGCCGGATCAGTTGGAGACGATTGCTTCTGACAGGATCCACTGGAAGGAGTGTTTGATGACTGTCCCCACGACCCTCTCAAGGAGAAAGCGGCTCTCCACCCCAGATCTAGAATAGCAGCCATTTAATCCACATCCTAGTGTCTTAATAAAAGGAGGATGTGCACTGAATTATGGAGGACAAATCTGAAAACAAAAATAAATTAAAATAATAGAATTGATAGCGACACTAAAGGCAAAAAGTATAACTACAAGAACAATATCAAATGTTGTTGATTAAATTGATTATACCTTGCTACACATGTGCTTATCAGCAGTACCCAGATTTGTCAATACTTAAAATAAATGCAATCACATGTATCCCCTATATTTTTGATAAATTGATTTAACTATCAAAGTTCATGAAACTAAATTTAGCACAATATTCTTGAAAAGTATAAAACAATATTATAACTACATCACATTAACAATTGAAGTCTTTACTCTGATACTGCCAATTTTCACAATAATCTGTCCAGTAGAAGAGATACTATAAACATTTTAATTAATAAACATCACAAGATGCTGGCAAACTTTAGTCAGTTCAGGAATATTGATTTATTCAGGACCATTGCATCCAAGTAGTTCAAAAGATGGTTCAAGTTCAGCTTCAGAAATATGTGCCAAAAAATAAATTAACAAATATAAAAGCTAAAATAAATTTCTGTGCTAACGATTATGATTAGGGAAAACATGAATATTTTTTTCAGAATTCTGTTGTAATTTCTATAAATATAATTATGAATGATTATTCTAATCAGTAACTTTTTCTAATATTTATTGCAATGATTAGGGTTATATAATGTCTATAATTATTATTTATTTATTTTTTGTCAGTAGCCAAAACCAAAAAAATTTCAGAAAAGCTCACGTAAAATTTCAGCTATTTAAGCATATGACTATCACCAACATCTTGGAAAGTGCATTCATTTACTTTAATATACTAATATCAGTTATTTTCTGATTATGCTTGAATAAACAATGTAATAACATTTCTGAAAAAAAATTACATATTGAAAAGATGTGTCTCTATGCAAAATTAGCTACCTAAGTGTAAAGCTACACCAAAAACTGGAACATATGTCTACTTTTATTATTTTTCTATTCTTGTTTGTATATACAGTGTAGATATTGACTACTGGAATATGAAGCTGATGTTTCTTTTCAATAAGATCTAAAGATCTCAGACAGAAAGTACTTCTCTCTTTCATTATTATCACTTCCAAGCAATGTAGATTGTTATATGGTGTTGATACATTAGTTTTATTTGAACTTATTTGAAGTAGAATGGAAGCTATCAAGAAACTGAGCTTCAGGACTATTTATTATTGATACAACAAGCTTGTTATCTCTATATTCTTGAGAGCACTAACCTCATACTTATCATTGTCCTTAAATTCCTTTTGGGCAATATTATGGTCTCCACGTATAGTGATATTCATGATTTTCTTTATCAAAAACCACATTATTAGATCTTTTATTTTAACAGCCTTTCAATGAGACACTAACTAATGACACTTTGCAGATTCAATTATTTTATATAATAATTAGTGAAACAATAGTTTGTTTGTAACTTGTTGCAGAACAGATATCACATGGACTTCATTAATTTAAATATTCCCAACTTCTACATTATGTGTTGATTGTTATTCTTTTATATTTGTACCTACACCTATACATATATCATCATCATCATCGTTTTAGGTCCATTTTTCCAATACAAGCACTACCAACCCACTAACTCTTTAATGACTGATAAGTACAACACCAACAGTATCAAGATAGCAGTGTCTCTGTAGCTACATATGTTGTATATTAACACAATAGAATAGGATATGACATGAGTGTTTGTGTCTGGATGGGTGAAAGGTAGAGGGTAGATTTTTATTTTATTGTTTAACCAGGAGAAAATGGGGAAATGCCCATGATCTTTTTCACATCATCAATATGCTATTTAAAAGAACTTTTTTTTTAAATTCTAAACCACCCAAGTGAACAACAAACAGTCAGGAAAAATCTGGAAAAAACTATAAATGAAGCTAACCTGGCAGGCAACCTGCAACAGTTTAGGTGTTTTTTTTTTCTTATAACAAGTGGTGGCAAAACTTTTAAATTATTAATTTATTCATAATAATAGGTTAGGTACATTTGACAAATCAAAGACATACACAATGATCTAAATCTTTAAACTTTAAACCAGGGTTTTTCAAACCTTCAGAAATTTATTTTGCTAACCATCACTCATTGTTATAAAAGTATTTTAGACAGTAAGACTATAGTGTTACTGACTGTTCACAGGATTACATTTTCTAAATTCAGCTTGATTCATAAACATTTTTTTATGTAACAAATTATCATAAACACCAAAATTTGTTCATGGAAATATTGTTAGTTATGAAATTGTAAAGTTATATTCAATGAAAAATAGGGAATTAAAACCATTACATGTTTTTAAAGTTTTAGATGACCTGAATCACCTTATTAGGAGAATACATATGTATCTATATACATATATACATACACACATCTGTACATACATTGTAATGCCCACAGACATACACAAATAGGCACATATAGAGAGATAAAGGCATAGTATACACATCTCACACAGACACACACAAATATATACACAGTACACATATCACATCAATGCAACTCATGTAGCAGCAAAAGATCCAAAACAGACACAGCTATCCAACTGCACTAGGGCTTGATGAACACAACCTTAAGGATTCAGTGCTGTTATTCTACTTGTGGCTACATTTACTCCTTTGTTGTTTTTACCAGGTAAATGTTTCTGGGTCTGAAATGTTAGATTACATTATGTGCATGTAAATATTATAAAGCTGAAACAAAGCTATATTTCCTTGAAGAATAATGAATTTGGGATTATTTTATTGTCTCAGGCTAGAATTTGGTGATCTGTGTCAAGGTTTTGAGTCTGAGCAAATATCTCAAGCCAAAAACGAATGCAGTGTTTTAAGATACTTCTGGTTGGCTTGAAATAGACTTGACAGTTGGTTTACTCCAGCCTATCTTGAGTGCTGCTATCACAGCTGATTTATGGTACCTATTTTACAATTGTCAAGTATGTCATCATAGAAACCACTAGAAGATAACATTCAGATGGATACCCATTTGCTGGCTTCCACCAGCAAGGAAATAATTGTTGTTGTTGATGTTTAACTCAAGGTCAACCATGACTTAAGCAGACTTATGATAGACATTCCAGCCATGGCTATCCTGTCTTTTTCAAGAGTATATTTTTTAAAATTCTATTTTACATCACAACTTGGTTGGAATGAAATAAGATGGAATGAAGTTTGGATTGAATGAAGGATAGGATAAAATGACAAATAGGATGGAATGACAGCGATGACGGAATGAGGGTTGGATGGAATAATGGAGAGAATGGAATGGAGGATGAAATGGAAGATAAGATGATTGATAGGATGGTGTAGAGGTTGACTGGGAAATGATAATTGGATGAAAGGGAAAATGAAATAATAGATACCTGGAAGAAAGAATAGATGGACATATGGATTGATTTACATTAGTGCTTTAAAAATTCTGACCATATTATTTCTGTCTCTAAAATATTTGGTTTAACAGAAAATTCGGTCAACATTATTTATCTGCACATCTGCTCTGTAAGTTATGAAAACTATTCTCCCAACAAACTATTTTCAGGGAAATAAAAAAGCCACACGCAAAGAAAAAATAAACACAATTAGGAAGGAATTCTATGCAATCACTTATCTCCAGATCTCTCTCAAATACACATCATACAGCACACACATATATATATATAAAATATTATCATAACTGTACAAACTATCAAAACAAAACACTCACTGAAAATATAAAGTTTTTTTGTAGCTAGTAAATCTCCCTGCTACCCCAATACTTAACAAGCTTAACAAAGATGTTAAATATGTGATCAAAGGCATTCCAGATGTGGCCATCCTGTTTTCTTCCTCCTGTGTATGGAAAATCCACCCAAGAACATATTATCCACATGTTCTTTTCAAAGACAGTGCAGATGTGATTTAAGAGTGATTAGACTTATTTTCACCAGATAAAGTAGGGATCCCAAAGTGATCCATATCTATCTCCAAGATTTGACAGATGTGCTCAGGGAGATCATTTGAATCTTTTGACCAAAATCTGACATTTATATAAGAAATGAAAATGAATAAAATTAAAATAATACATTCAAATACTACTTCCTTATAGGTTTCTGATTTATGTAGAATTACTCTATATACTCAAATATAAGTTTGATTTGAATATAAGCGACCCTCCCTATTTTATGCCTGAGAAATGGGCCAAAATCCAAACCCATTTATAAGCCAAGGCAGCTAATCAACACAGAATGTTTAGATGGTATGGTTTTGAAATTCTTATGAGTATAAAATATATTCATGAAGTTTTAATGGTTTGGTGTTTTAAGTATTGTTTAGAGTATTGTTTTTGTTTCACAACTCCATAACGTAATGGCTTTTTACTATTTCATCCGTTTTATAAAATTTAAACAAGTTTCTCAAATTCTTGTTTACTTCTGGCCACTCATGTGTGAGGAGTACTTTGTAAGTAAGAGATCGACTAAGAGAACTTTGTATAGGGATTCAAAGCAAAAAAAAAAGAGAGGCCGAGAGTGAGAAAGGAGAGAGAGTGAGAGCAATAAAATAGAAGTGAGAAGTAAGATTCCAATCTTAGATAAGATTCAAAGAAAACGTATGTGTGTGTGCACATGTGCATGCATGTGTGTGTGTGTGAGGGGGGGGGGGGTATTTATGTATGAAAAAGTTCAAATTATAAAAATTTGTTTGAAATATTTTCAAGGAATCCATAAATAACACTAATGTTGATGTAGTAAATGTAGAAAATAGTGTTTCATTGTAAAATAATCACTCTGGATATTTTAGTTCCTTATTTATGTAGAATTTGAAGTTGGTGAAAATCAGCAAAATATTGGCCTCAAATATAAGCCAACAACCCATTTTACCATCGATTTTCTTTTTTTTGGGGGGGGGGGGCACAGTTCTTGGGTTATATATGAATATACATGGGAATGTTTACTGTTTATTCTACATTCTTTATATTGATTTGTTTATTTTTGTACATGTCTGGAGTTAATGAGGGGGGGGGGGGGTCAAGAATTCAATGAATGCACCAAATGTCCAAAATGTTTAGAGGCCCCTAACATAGAGGCCCTTCTGTTAATACAATTTAAACACA
The DNA here is from genome assembly GCA_964016885.1 of Eledone cirrhosa. Lineage (NCBI taxonomy): Eukaryota > Metazoa > Mollusca > Cephalopoda > Octopoda > Eledonidae > Eledone > Eledone cirrhosa. The sequence continues at coordinate 175,024,005 of OZ024740.1, forward strand.
AGGCCAACAATTTAAGCACAAGGCCAGCAATTTTTGGAGAAGTCAATTAAATAAACCCTAGTACAAGACTGGTACTTTATTTTATTGACTCCCAAAAGGATGAAGGGCGAAGTTAACCTTAGTGGCATTTGAACTCAGAGTGGAGAGTACCAGAATCATCATCATCATCTTCGTTTAACGTCCATCTTCCACACTAGCATGGGTTAGACGGGAGTTGTCCCACTTGAGGCAAGGTTGGTCGGGTGACCGTGTCTCGCTCGTATCGGACTATCTGGCAAGTTTTCTACGGCTGGATGCCCTTCCTAACACCAACCACATTTACAGTGTGGAACTGGGAACTTTTTACCATGTTACCTACACGGCCACATTACAGCGTGGACTGTGTGTTTTTTTTTGTCGTGACACCTACACGTTCTCGATCTCATTATCTCATTAATTTGGACTGGATGTTGTAGTACTAACTTTAGAGAGAGAGGGTGGTGTTGGTGGGAGTGGGAAGATGGAGTAAGGGTAGTGGATTGGGGTATATATTTGGTTAAGAGGTGCCTACTGACTGTAAGTTTCGCTTTGTATATAGGCAAGGCAGGTCTTCTGTATTACTGCGTAGCGCCAAAGATCTTGGTCCAGTGACATTGTCTTAGAATATGGTAAATTATCCTATCTGATATTTCTGCCAATCCACCTACTTACTACAATTCTTTCTAACATTGGCTCAAGGTGAGCAATTTACAAAAAGAGAGAAAGGATTGCATCAACCCCAGAAAGATGAAAAAGCAAGTTGACCTCAGTCGGATTTGAACTCAGAAATAAAGACCTAGAACAAATATTGTGTATTTGTTTTATTCTCTAACGATTCTACTAATCCACCACCCTACAACAACAACAATAATAATAATAATGGTTTCTAATTTAGGCACAAGGCTAGCAATTTAGCAGGAGAGGAGAGTCAATTAAATCGACCCCAGTACTTGACTGGTACTTTATTTTACCAACCCCAGAAGGATAAATGGCAAAACTGACCTTAACAGGATTTTAAATAAAACGAAAATTCAGAAATAAATGCAGCAAACATTTGTCTGATACTTTATATTTGTGTCAATCTAGTGATGGTGGTGATGGTAGATGTAATAGTAGTAGTAATTTCTAACTTAATTTTAAGAGGAGGGAAATGTTGATTTTATCAACCCCTGAAAGGAGGAAAACATAAAGTTAACCTTGGTGGGATTTGAAGTCTGAATGTAAAGAAACTGAAACAAATATCAAAAGGCATTTCTCCAATGCTCTAATAATTGTGTCAAACCCCCACCAATAATAATGATAACAATAACAATGACAACAACAATAATAATCTTAACAAATATGTTCTCAGTTTATAGTACAGCACAAGGTCTATTTTTTCCATTACAGACCCCACCACTGCCCTCAGAATTAAAATATCAATTATCAAATTAACATAAATACACATGTTCAAGAACATAAGACTAATATTACTTTTTACCTCCCCTCTTCTCCACCCCACTAAATATGGTGGGTGATACATTTTGTGCCTTATATTCAGCATACTAACCTCTCTCAAAACACAAATAAAAAGAAAAACTACATAACTGATGTTCTTTACCACAACCAATCACAACTATAAACATAACGACAACACCATCAACATCATTGCAGCCATCCCCACCACTGCCACCACTCCTGCCAACAACAATAGCCTTTATATGTTCACTGGACATGCTAGAAATAGCAACTAAATGGCCATCACATCATATTCTAGCATTTTAGAAAAGCCAAGAAACACCCACACAAGGTAATGTGAACCTTGAGTGAAGTATGCCAAGGAAGAAAAAAAGATGGTCACGATTGGTCATAGATGTCTGCTTGATCAGGTTTGGCCTGAGGTTAAACAACACCAACAACAATGGCAATGTTACAAACTTAGGCTAAGAAAAATCAATGAAATCTTCCTCAATTCACACCCAGCCATCTTGAAAAAAATGGATACTTTACATAATATGCACCCCTAAATGATAGTGAGGTCACAGCTGGGGTGCTTTTCACATGAGGTCTGCTGGGTCATGGTTGACCTGTAACTAAACAACAGCAACGATAACATAGTAACAATAGCAACAGTAATAACAATAACAACACTGACAGCTGCAATAACAATACCAGCAAGTCACTTGACTTGCTAGCAATAGTAGTTGAATGTCCTTTGAATCACCCCCACCCCCCTTCCAACCTCTTAAACGAGGAAAGATGCACAGCATAATGTCAATACTAGAAACTGTTAAAAAGATAGGATTGTCATGGCTGTAATGCTGTTCAATATAGATCTGTTCAAACAGGACTGACCTGGGGCTAAACAACTATGACAACAAGCAAATCAATCAATAGTTGTGGTATCAATTGCAGCAATGACAAAAATGCCACCGCCACCACCATTATTATTATTATCATTGTTTTTACTTGTTTTTCCATGCTCATAAAGGTTAGACGAATCCTCTCCTCCATTACTCTGTTTTGTCTTCATTTTTGGGGGAGACTCCATTTCTTGAGATTAACTTTCATATCTCTGCCAGGTCCTCTTCTTCCCATAGTTTCCTTCCACTTGGAACTCTTGGCACTTCTTCACTCAACAATTATCATCTATACATAACACATGACTCTACCCATGCTACCTTTTCTCCTGTATGGATATCTGACTCATATATCTAGTTTTCCTCTCAGCTGAGCCCTTTTGATTTTAGGTTTTGCTTCCATAACTGGAATTTCTACTCTAGATTTTCCACAGACTTGACGATAAAAAGTAGGTCGTTAGCATACAGAAGTAATTATGGATTTACAGGTTTCAATCTTTTCTGTAATAGCATGGAGCACTAAATAAACAGATGGGGTTAGGGGTGGGCTGAAGATTAAGCCGATACACACTAAATTCTTCGCTACTAACCATAAATTTACTGATGCCAACTCTGTATATGGCTTGCACTGCTCTCACAGTTATCTTAAACTTCACTATACTAAGGAATTAGGTATTCTACAGTGTTCAACAACCAGTAAATCGGGAGCCTCTATATGGTGACTTGACATGCTAGAAATACTAGTCACATAATCCTCACATCACTTCCTACTAGGATGGTGTTGGCTGCAATGCTTTTGAATGTGGGTTAGCTCAATCAGGACTGACCCTGGGTTAAACAAAAACAACAAGCAACAAAGTAACACAACATCATAAACAACAGTTGCAATTGCAACAAGAAAACTAAAATAATAATAAAAACACTAACAATAACTACAAAAAAAAATCAGTTATCAAAGAAGGAGGCATCTAAGTGGCCACTCATCTGACTAGAAATAACAGTCAAATCACACCCTATCTTATAATATCGACATGACATGTTAAATAATATAGTCCTATATTATGATAAGATGGGATGATCATGCCTGGAATAATCTTTAATCATAAGTTTAACCATAGGTATGAACTGATTAAGCAAACAACACCAAGCTTGTCTGTATCGTTAAGAAGTTTGCTTTAGATCTATCATCATCATCAACATTGTTTAATGTCCATTTTCCATGCTAGCATGAGGTAGACGGGTCGTCCCATTTGAGGTAAGTTGGTGACTATATCTTACTCATACAGCACTGTTTCTGGCTTGGTTTCTATGGCTGGATGCCTTTCCTAACGCCAACCACATTTACAGTGTGTGCTGGGTGCTTTTATTCAGGACATCTACACGACCACTTTATAGTGTGGGCTGGGTGCTTCCTGTCGTGACACCTACATGACCACTTTACAGCGTGGGCTGGATATGTTCTGTTCACAGTGAACCATGTTGTTTTGAATTCTGTGTCAGAGCAAAGCACTATGGGCTACAAGCATCTACTATAACCATGAATTGATCAATTCTTTGTGAATGAAATATGATAGACAGAAACTGTGTGGAAGCCTATCATGTATATGTATTTATGTATGTAGGGGCATAAAAACAGCAATGAAATAAACTTTTCCTATCCCAACGAGGCACCGTATTAGTAGTTGATAGTTTCTGTTACTTAGGTGACCTAATTAGCAATGGAGGGGCTGTTCTGAATGCATAGTAGCTAAAATATGAAAAAGCTGGAAAAAGTTTAGAAAGCTACTATCTCTGTTGACAAAAAACAGATTTTCTCACTAAGTGAATGATAAATTGTATGATGCTGATGTGAGAAGTGTGATGCTGCATGGAAATGAGAGATGTGAAGAAATGCAGAGGATATACAGAGGCTAGAGAGAAATAAAACCATCACGCCTGGTTGGATGTGTAATGTTAGTATGCATAAATAACAGAACATGAATGATCTGAGAGAAAAGCTTGGTATAAGAGGACTGGTATGGACATGTGATGTATATGAATGATGAATGTTGGGTGAAGATGCCCCAAGAAAGCTGTAATAGAGAAAAACCTGAGCAGAGGTGGTTAGAGCTAATTTCAATATTCTGAACCTCATAAAGGAGATGATGAAGGGAAGCTATGAGTGGAGAGAGTCTGTGCTGGAAAGGTCCATCCAACCCATACAAGCATGCAAAACTGATTTGCATATATTTGTATGTGTCTATGTTTATGTCTATATTGCATATTTGTATATGTCCTGTAACCTAAAGATCAATTAAATAAGTAGCAGACTTGATGAAGGAAAAAATATTGGGATCAATATAATTGATTAAACCTTTGAATATAGTGCCCCAGCATGTCTGCAGAAAAAGAGTAAAAGAATAACAGCTGCAACAACAACAAAACAATAGAGTAACAATGAAAACAGCAAGTCTACAAATCTATAAATATATAAATATATAAATTTGAATTTTAGATTTTATTTTGGCAACTCTTCCATATAATACGGTTGGAATGTTCTGGCAGATTTTACCTATCATGTTTCTTGAAGAACATTCTTAATCTCATTGATTAAATAAAAATGCAGCAATGTTACAGGTTGCATTCTTCACTCAATACATATAACAGACATCTTTCAAAATTTTCCACTCTTCTTTCCATTATTATTATTATTCAGAATAGTTAGTGTCAGAGAAAATGCTTTGCAGCATTTAGTTAAAGCCTTTTCCTTTCAGAGTTCAAATCCTACCAATGTCAACTTTGCCTTTGTACCTTCTAGGGTTGATAAAATAAAGGAGGAGGACCAGCAGAATCATTTGAGCATTGGACAAAATATCTTGCATTATGAGTTTCAATCCCACCCAAACTCTACTTTGCTTTTCATCTGTTGTGGTGGGTTGATAAAATAAAGTACCAGTCAGGCACTACGGTTGATTTAATCAACTATCATCTCCTCCTACATTTCTGATCTTGTGTCATTTTAGAACAATTCATCATCATCATCATCATCAACGTTTAACATCCGTGTTCCACGCTTGCATGGGTTTGGACGGGGGTAGTCCCACTTGAGGCAAGAGTGATTGTCTTGCTCGCATAGGACTGTCTGGCAGGTTTTCTACAGTTGGATGCCCTTCCTAACACCAACCACATTTACAGTGTGGGTCTGGGAGGTTTTTACCGTGTTGCCTACACGGCCACATTACAGCGTGGACTGTGTGTTTTTTTATCGTGACACCTACACGATCTCATTTGTTTCGGCCTGGATGGTGTGGCACCAACATAACTTTACATAGAAGAGGGTGGTGTGGATGGGGTGGGGGTGGTGGGACGGGGGTGTATTTTGTTAGAGATGCCTACTGACTGTAGTAGGTTTTACATTGTATTTAGGTAAGGCGGGTCTTCTCTGTTACTGAGTACCGCCAAAGGTCTCGGTCCAGTGACATTGTCTTGGAGAGGTGTAAGTGTGTGAGGTCGGAGTTTATCAGCTCGTCCCAGGTTTTTCTAGGTCTGCCTATTCTGTGGCTACCGTCTATCTTTATTGCCCTGCACTTTGTTATACAGCTATCGACTTTCATGCGCATCACGTGACCATACCAACATAGCCTTCTCTCGAGTAAACAACATCTGATCCCTCTTATTTCTAATTTTTTCCTTAGTTCGTTTATGCTTTGCCGTTCACGTATATTACTATTACACATCCAGTCTGCGTATATCCTCTGCACACAATGCCCAGGTCTCACTGCCATGCAACATTGCTGTTCGTATGCAGGCATCATACAACCTGCCTTTCATTTTTAGGGAGAACCCTTTAGCGGCTAATAGTGGTATAAGCTCTCTGAACTTTTTCCATCCAGTTCTGACTCTAGCTACTGTACTTTCAGAGCACCCTCCCCCACTGCTGATTTTGTCACCCAGGTAACGGAAGCTGTCCACTATTTCTATAGAGCCCTCTGCGCAGTTGTAAGAGCTAGTATTTTGTGGGCACTTGCTGCTACTTATTGCACCAGAGCACCGGCCACATGTAAAATCTATGTTTTTAGTTAGCTTACCTGTGATCCCACTACATCTTTTATGCACCCATACTTTGCATTTGGGACATAAAATGGAGTTTCTACCTACGCCTTTCCTACACACTGAGCATGGCCATTTCCCGGAAGGGACCGCCGCCTTATTTTCTTTCCTACAAACTAGAACTTTAGTCTTAGCCAGGTTAATTTTAAGGCCTTTTGATTCTAGGCCGTGCTTCCATGTTTGGAATTTCTTCTCTAGCTCGGCCATTGATTCAGCTATCAGTGTTAGGTCGTCTGCGTATAGGAGTTCCCATGGGCAGCCAGTCTTGAACTCCTCTGTTATAGCCTGAAGGGCAATAATAAATAGTAGGGGGCTGAGAACAGAGCCCTGATGGACGCCAACTTTTACGCTAAACTCTTCACTATATTCGTTGTTAATTCTAACCTTGCTGACTGTTTCTTTATACATGGCTTGTATAGCTCTCACAAGCCATTTGTCGACACCTAGTTTTCTAAGGGCCCACCAGATAATGAAACAGGGGACTCTGTCGAAAGCTTTCTCCAAGTCGACAAAAGCTAAGTAGAGGGGTTTACCTTTAGCTAGGTACTTCTCCTGTAGTTGTCGTACAATGAAAAGAGTGTCTGTGGTACTTACTCTTATTAATATTTTTGTGTTGGATATTAACATATTTTTACTAGATAAGAAAAAAGTATATTCTTGTTTCATTGGCCTTGAAAAGGCATATGACCACATTCCACAAGACCTGCTGTGGACACCAGGTACACTTTTCCATGTGCTCTATCTTCAGAAGTAGAGCATATGGAAAAGTGTACCTGGTGTTTGAGATTGAGAAAGAAGTCAGGCTACAGGCAGAATTGATGCAACATACCTTGCCATTTATACTAGACAACAATTTCAAAGAGTGAGCAACCCATTACAGTATCATACTTACATGACATTTTCCCACAGTCACAATTCTAATGAACAAAGGGGTCAGTTTGTTTCCAGAGTTTAGAATAATCCAGCAACTCTAATCAGCAATATGAAGTACAGGTAGGGAAGAGTATAACTGTTTCTGAAACACTTCTCGGCTTCTGTAAATCTGAAATAGAAACAGATTATATGTAGATATTATATATGTAGATATTATATATGTATATATATGTGTGTGTGTTCACAATTACACACATATGCATGCATGCATGTATCTATATATGTGTGTGTATGTGCATGTTTTATATAGTACTAGGTTAATATGTTTGCATATAACAGCAATGCCCATCTCTTCCCATTTAATTCCCTTAAAAAAAATACAGAAACAAAGAAGACATCTGTGGTAACTTTATAGTTTTTTTTAAATGTCTTTAAAATATTGTATTTTACTCTGTGAACATTTCAAAGCCTTAGGGGCAGAAATCATGTACAAAACTTTCAAACATGATCAAAAGCAAAAAATAAAAAATAATAAATTAAGAAAAAAAATTTATTGAAATCGCTTTTTTTTATTTTTATTATTATTGATAATCTTTGATCGATAGCAGATTGTATAAAATGTAGGAAAACCTGTTCTTCCTGCTTGACAAGTTTTCTTTTTAATTTATGTTAGATTAAACACTATGTTTATTTAATATTATCATCATCATCATCGTTTAATGTCTATTTTTCCATGCTTGCACAGGTTAGAGAGATTGTCACGTTATGATACAAGTCAGGTCAAGAGATCACGCCTTGCTCGTATGGATCTGTATTTGGTTTGGTTGTTAAAGCTGGATGCCCTTCCTAATGCCAACTATATTACAGTGTGGACTGGGTGCTTTTTGTCATGTCACCATCACGATCACCTTACAGAGTACCATGGATGTTTTCTATTTGTGTCACAAGCATAACAACCTTACAGGTTGGTCTGGGTGCATTTTTTTCTCATGTCACCAGCACAATCACCTTACAGGGTCAACTGGGTGCTTTATTTATATATGTGTGTGTGTGTGTGTGTGTGTGTGTGTGTGTGTGTGTGTGTGTGTGTGTGTGTGTGTGTGCGCGCGTGCGCGTGTGTGCGCGTGCGTGCGTGTGTGTGTATGTGAAAGCACATGGCTTAGTGGTTAGAGCATTGGGTTTGCAATCGAAAGGTTGAGAGTTCAATGCCCAGACCGGATGATGTGTTGTTCCCTTGAGCAAGACACTTTATTTCACATTGCTCCAGTTTACTCACCTGTAGAAATGAGATGATAGCACTGAAGTCCCTATCATTCCATTGCAAAGTGGTCATGGAGGTGCCACGTCAAAAAGAAAAGCACCCACCACTCACTGTAAATGAGGTTGGTGTTAGGAAGGGCATCCAGCTGTAGAAATCAAGCCAGAATCAGTTCCCATATGAGCAAGACAAGGTCAGCTGACCGGACACTGCCCACAACAGGACAACCAGTTTAACCCATGCTAGCGTGTAAGAACGGACGTAAAATGGTGATGATGATATATATATATATATATATACCCCTCTATTTGGCATGTGTTGACCTGGTAGATGCTTTTGACAGAATCCTCCTGTCCTATTATTTGGTGGGCTCTTAGAAAACTAGGTGTTAGCCCTCTCCTGTTTATTATAACAGCCTATAACAGAAGAGTTTACAACTGGCTACCCATGAAGAATTTTGTATGCAGATGATCTAACCCTTATAGCTGAATCTATAGCAGAAGTAGAGAAAACAATTCCAATCCTGGAAACAAGGCCTAGAATAAAAAGGTCTTAAAATCAACTTAAAGTTCTGGTATGTAGAAAATGAAACATGGTCCAGATTCCTCCAGGGAAATGACCTTGGTGAGTGTGCAGGAAATGAGTTGGTAGAAATTCCATACTATGTCCCAAATGTCATTTATGTGTACACAAGAGGTTCAGTGGGATTTCAGGTAGGCTAGCAAAGAATATAGGTTTTATATGTGGTTGATGTACAGATACAGTAAGTAATAAGAGCGCACAGGATACTTGCTGCTTTAAATGCTTAGAGGGCTCTGTAGAAGTAGTTGATAGTTTCTGTTACCAGGATGACTACATTAACAGTAGAGGTGGGTATTCTGAAAGTCCATTAACCAGAGTGAGAACAGGATGGAGAAAGTTCAAGGAGCTACTACCAATGTTATCTACAAAAGGTTTTTCCTTCAAAATGAAGGGCAGATTGTATGCTTGTAAACAAACAACAACCAGGGCATAAGACCTATGAAGATTGGAAAGAAATGAAGTATGCATGCTTCAATGTATGTGTAATAGTAATATACACAATGAACTGAGAAAGAAACTGGGAAAAAGAGGGATCAAACACAATGTACAGAAAAGGGAGATTGCAATGGTATGGACATGTTATGAGTATGAAGGATGACAGCTGTATAAAAAAATTGCATGGTGTTTAACGTTGATAGAAGCTATGGAAGAGGTAAAATTAGGAAAGCCTCACATCATAATCCCTCCACCCCACACCACATCAGCTAAGTATCCCACCCCTCCTTACATACACCCCTAACCAAGTATAACATGACAATAATTGCCCAACCCACCCAGTAAGGTGGTCGTGTTGGTAACATGACAAAAGCTCCCAGCCAAACCTGTAAAGTGGTTATGTTGAAGACAAACAAAAGTGCCCAATCCACACAGTAAAGTGGTCATGTTGGTATCATGAAAAAAGTGCCCAGTTCACACAGTAAAGTGGTTGTTTTAATGCCAAAATAAAAGGCATTCAGTCCACACTGTAAATTAGGTTATAATAGAATTTCACTGTATTTACTATTGTATTTTCATGGAAAAGGCTTTATTTCACAATTCTCTCATATAAGTATAAGCAGCTGGTTATGAACAGATAGAGGTGAGAGAATTCTGGCCAGATATGGCCGGTTTAAATGCTAAAGGGTTAAGTTACTACAGGTTCACTTGATGCCTCAGGGTGTCCGGTTGCCTGTGTGGTATTGTACTTTTGGTATTACACTGTAGTTGGTATCCTTGAAAAGCAGATTGTTAATAATTGTTTCTACTTTAGGCACAAGGCCAGCAATTATTCCAGTGTATTACTGGTACTTTATTTTATCAACCCCGTAAGGATAAAAAGCAAAGTTAACCTCGGCAGAATTTGAAGTCAGACCATAAAGGGCCGTAACTCTATGCTGCAAAGCATGGCGTCCGACCCTCTACCGATACTGCCAATACATCGCCCTTGAGGTATCGATACAGCATCATTATGTTTATTCATGTTTAACATGAATTTTGTGATCAATCTGCTCGAGGAATGATCAGTATCAATCATATCAGACTCTAGAACGGACACTCATCAAACTTGTTGATTTCTTTTATATATATATATATATATATATATATATATATATATCATCATCATCATCATCATCATCTTCGTTTAACGTCCACTTTCTACGCTAGCATCAGTTAGACAGGAGTTGTCCCACTTGAAGCAAGGTTTGGTCGGGTGACCGTGTCTCGCTCATATAGGACTATCTGGCAGGTTTTCTACAGTTGGATGCCCTTCCTAACACCAACCACATTTACAGTGTGGAACTGGGAACTTTTTACCGTGTTACCTACAGGGCCACATTACAGCGTGGACTGTGTGTTTTTTTTGTCGTGACACCTACACGATCTCGATCTCATTTATTTGGACTGAATGTCGTGGTACCAACTTTATATAGAGAGGGTGGTGTTGGTGGGAGTGGGAGGATAGGGTAGGGGTAGTGGATTGGGGTGTATATTTGGTTAAGAGGTGCCTACTGACTGTAGGTTTCGCTTTGTACATAGGCAAGGCGGGTCTTCTGTATTACTGCGTAGCGCCAAAGATCTCGGTCCAGTGACATTGTCTTAGAGAGGTGCAAGTGTGTAAGGTCAGAATTTATCAGATCGTCCCAGGTTTTTCTGTGTCTACCTACTCCGTAACTACCATCAATTTTGATCGCCCTGCACTTTTTTATACAGCTGTCGTCTTTCATGCGCATCACGTGGCCATACCAACGTAGTCTTCTCTCGAGTAAACAGCATCTGATCTCTCTTATTCCTAATTTCTCACTTAGTTCACTTATGCTTTGCCGTTCACGTATATTACTATTACACATCCAATGGAGCATGCATGCTTCGTTCCTTTCCAGTCTACACAGGTCCTCTGCACGCAATGCCCATGTCTCACTGCCATGTAGCATTGCTGTTCGTATATAAGCATCATACAATCTGCCTTTCATTTTTAGAGAGAAACCTTTTGTGGCCAACAGCGGTATAAGCTCTCTGAACTTTTTCCATCCCGTTCTGACTCTGGCTACTGTACTTTCAGAACACCCTCCACCACTGCTGATTTCGTCACCCAGGTAACGGAAAGTGTCTACTATTTCTATAGAACCATCTGGGCAATAGAAGGGGCTAGTATCATGTGGACACTTGCACCTGAGCATCAGCCACATATAATATAAAGTCTACGTTCTTAGATAGGAGAGTTATAATTCACTTAAATCTTTAGCATTTACATTACTCTATATATACTATTATATTTTCACAGTAAAGGCTTTATTTCACATAATATTGAATCGATGAGATTTTCATGTTTTTTTTTTATTTTGAGAACAATACCTTAACATCAGTATGAGCAGATGGTTACAGTCGGTTGGAACAGAAAGAGGTGAGAGAATTCTGGCTGGATACAGCCGGTTTCAATGCTAAAGGGTAAAAATATTTTAAAATTCAGTTGAGTCGATTTTATGCTTCTCTTAAAATTTTAATACTTTTTATAGTTATATTTTCTCACTTTACATTTTAATTGTGGATCACCATGTGGTACTTTTTTTTAGACCTGGGGCCCTCCCTGGCACCAACCCTTTTAGTTGCTTCTTATGACACACAGATATGGTGGACCTAATCTAACTAGCATACACATAGAAGATGATGAACGAGGAAATAAAAGCTGTGCATGCAGAGGATAGAGCAAAACAGCAAAGCTTATGATGGGGCACGAAAATAGCTTTGTATGATTGTTGTGTTGTTGTTGTTGAGGATATGCTAAATACACACACACATACATACATACTGTAAACGTGGTTGGTGTTAGGAAGGGCATCCAGCCGTAAAAAAACCCGCCAGACAGTCCTATACGAGCAAGACAACCAATCTTGCCTCAAGTAGGAAAATTCCCGTCCAAACCCATGCTAGCGTGGAAGATGGACGTTAAACGATGATGATGATGATCATCATCATCATCATCATCACCATCGCTTTTACGCCTGCTTTTCTATGCTAGTATGAGGTGGACATAACTTCTTACAACAGTGCTTTTGGCTAAATTTCCTTCCTGATGCCAACCCGAGCCAGCATAATGAAAAAATGACACACACACACACAGACATATATATGTATTAATAATGAGCAGGAACTAAGTATCTATATAAAATCATTAAGTTTATTCATGTTTTGTGATCAATCAGCTCAAGGTACAAGCAGTAGGTATTGGGCCCAACTCTGGAATTAACAGCTCATCAAACTTGTAGATTCTCAATACATTATATATATATATATATAATGGAGGCACATGGCTTAGTGGTTAGAGCATTGGCCTTGCAATCAAAAGGTTGTGAGTTCAATTCTCAGACCGGGTTATGTGTTGTTTCCTTGAGCAAGACACTTTATTTCACATTGCTCCAGTTTACTCAGCTGTAGAAATGAGATGATAGGGACTGATGTCCCTATCATTCCACTGCAAAGTGGTCGTGGAGGTGCCACAGCTAAAAAGCACCCAGCACTCACTGTAAATGAGGTTGGTGTTAGGAAGGGCATCCAGCTGTAGAAATCAAGCCAGAATCTGTTCCCGTCCCACCCTTGCAAGCAGGGAAAAGCGGACGTAAAATGAAATGATGAAATGCTGATGAAGTCCCGGTTTCAATTGGGGGTAACCACAGTAAGGTACTTAATACATTAGTAGAGTGTAAACAACAAATTTAACATATATGTATATATATATATATATATATATATATATATATATATCATCATCATCATCATCATTTTAACGTCCACTTTCCCTACTAGTAAGGGTTGATATATTATGTTTTTGGGTAAATGCATTCGATGTTCAGAGAGTTGTATTGGCCCCATGCAAAGCTTACACAGGCACCACTTGATATGCTACCTTTTTTGTGATGCATGGCATGGCTGGCCATAGGTGAGTGCCTAGCAGAACTAAGAAACTACGTCCGTTATGCTCATGCTTAAGCATCATGCATTAGCATTACTCACAATCGAGTTGCAGCCATTGCACGTGTGTGTTTATATATGTTTATTTATATGTGTGTCTGTGTATATAGTTCTTGGCAATACTCCCACAGAGTAAATATTTGGTTTGCTATGCTGTGTCCGGGGTGAAAACCACACTATTCATCAGTTAGCTTGGACTCGACAATCTCCCTGCATCTCTTTGCTAGACACTTAGCATAAACTTTATCGGGGAGGCTTAACAAGCATATCACTCTGTAATTGTAACAATCTATCTTGTCTCCCTTTTAGAAAATTGGGATTATCACTCCCGATTGCCAGAGATTCAGGTTCATGAGGTTGTTTAAGTTTTTCTTTATAACGTTACGATAGTTTGTTTAGTTAGTTATAAGAGAAAGATTTGAAAAGCATTTAGCAGTTTTTTTCTGTTAGCGTTATAAGCATGTATAGAAGATATCGTATATAGAGATAAATATTCTCACATATATAGACAGTAGCTGTATACAATTAACAACTATTTTTTGTAATCAGGTTCTAAAATTAACCCTTTAGCATTTAAACCGGCCATAATTCTCTCACCTCTTTCTGTTCAAATCGGCCATAACTGGCCACTCATGTTTATGTTAAGGTATTGTTCTTAAAATAAATAATATCGAAATCTCGCAGATTCAATATTATGTGAGATAATTATGTGAGGTAAAGGCTTTACTGTGAAAATACAATAGTAAATATAGAGTAATGTAGATACTAAAGGTTAAACTTGAAGTTTATATTGGTGAGACATTCCGATCAAAATATGAATTTATTTTATGCTTATCATATTTTTCTGCGGTGAATAAATATTACCTCCATTAATAACAAGTTATTTTAATGGCTAATACCTCGATCGTCCAGTTTTACTAGAGGAACCGAGGATGATAAAATGCATTGAGCATATCTCATTTTAGCGAAAAAAATAGTGAAGTACTACAATATAACCTCATACATATATATAGAGAGAGAGAAAGAGAAAGAGAAAGGGGGAGAGAGAGAGAGAGAGAGGAAACCAACTCGTTCATGAGTAGGGCCACTTCTTAGAATATAAATTTAAAAAATTAAAAAACACATCAGCAAAAATGTGTTATTGATGTTGCTGTCGCTGATGTCACCTTAAATGGCTCATCAAAGCAAGAGGTGATTTATATGTCAAACCACCCAGTGTGCGGGTAAGTTACCCACCTGTTTCAGTTTGATTGGCGTGGCATGCTTTGTGGTGCCGTGTTAGCCCACTTGCAGAGTGACACACTTTGGTACAGCTGCCACATACAAAATCAAGCTATTAGTTCCACGAATTTGACGTCTACTATGGCTTAGTAACCCAGCCTTTTACCTGATACACGTCTGTGTCCCTCACAGGTAACAGTCTCTATCGAACCCCATTCTTGGAGCCGAATAATATACACCATATATTTAGCTGCTCGCTTCACTTCGGCATAGGACCTCATCTTCTTTTTAAATTCCTTAACACCAGTAGCAATCAGATTTTGCAAGATTTTCACATGTTTTGGTGTTGATGTTGACTTTCAGGTAGTTTTAAAGCGCTCATGCTGCTAGCAGTACAGGCGTTTGCCTTGCAACAGTTCTCCATACAATACTTGTTTGCGGATTCTGTTGTCCTCTAGGCGTACCATGTGACCTGACCATTGGAGACGCTGTTTCATGATCATGATCTCGATGCTTGGCAGACAGGCCCACTGCAGCACATTGGTATCTGGGGCATGAAACCTCCATGAGATCTTGAGAACAGAGCGCAAGCATTGTTAGAGGAAACGTTTGTAGCACTGGACATTCCCACAGTATGCTGTCCATGTCTCACATCAATACAGCAAGACTGTAAGCACACATGCTCGATGTACGCACACTGATAAATGACTGTGACCACAGGCGCTTCTCCAGCTTACCAAAAGCATCGGCTTTAGACACCCGGTAGTTTACCTCTTCATCAAGGGTGCTGGTTCTAGAGAGAGTACTACCCAGCTAAACTGACTTAATCACAACCTTCAACCTTTGACATATATAGATGATGGAATATATGTCTTTCTGGGTGCATGCTGGTACATCATTACTGTCTATTTTAGGCTGATTGTCAGCCTAAATTGATCAAATGCTTCCTAGAAGCAATCAACCAGAAATTGAAGGTTTTCTTCCGTGTGGCTAAAAAACCACAATCATCTGCGTAAAGAAGTTCACGTATCAGTGCAATATGTGTTTTTGATGCAGCAAGAAATCGCAGGATGTTAATGAGCCTTCCTGTTGTTCGATAACTTATATATATATGTTGCCAACATCGGTGTTGGTGAGTGTTTTTAACAAATCAACTGCAAAGAGGCAAACAAAGTCAGAGCTAACAAGTCACCCTCTTCCATGCCTGTTTTCACTGAAAAAGGTTCTATGAGCTCACCATTGAGGCAAACCCACGCTCTCGTGTTATTATGCAATGAGTGTATAAGCCCCATAAACTTCTTAGGGCAAACCAGCTTCAAGATTATGCTCCAGAAGGATTGGGCGATCAATAAAACAATTGAACAGATGAAGCTGTTGTTTCTTACACTTCTCCTGCATTGGCGGGTAGTAAAGATATATGGCCCTGATATGGACGGAAACCACACTGAGATTACAGTACAATGTGCATCAGCAGACGATTAAGGAGAATCCCCGCAAAGTTTTTACCAACAACTGATAGTGAAGAGATCCCACAGTAGTTTTCACAAACATCTTTCACAGTCCTGTGGGACTGCATTCTTCAACCATGCCTGGTGGTATATGTTATGCAAAAGATTGCTTATTTTTGAACCACCTTGTTGCACTATTTCAGTCACTATACTATCTTTCCTAGGTATTTTGCCAGTGTCCATTTGTCTCATTGCAGTCTGAACCCCTTCCAATATGGAAGGATCATCTAGCTTGTTATTGACGGGAGTCTTCTCTGTGGCCTCAATCACATCGGGATAAACGAAAGATGCGTATCTTAGGAGGTCATTAAACTGTTTGCGCAACCTGGCCTTATTTCACCAGGCTTACACAACGCTTTGTTTCCATTCTTTGACCACAGTGGGGCAAAAACTGTGCTGAGTGGATCATATACTGTGCACAGTTCTGATATAATTTAGCATCTCGTCTTTCTGCCGAGGTTTGTATGTGATGCGCTTCATCGCACCATCTTTTGCTGTTCGGAGTTTGCGCTGCACCCACGCCTTACACTCGTCAAAAGCCTTCTCCAGCTTATACAAAATACTCTAAAAAGAGATTGATATGGCCAGCATTTCTAGTGACATTTTAGACAGGTCACTTTGTCCATATGTACAAATATTTACCTTGTTGTTATATCTACACACGTATGCAATATTATTATTATTATTTTATTGCACCATGTTGATTCGATGAGAGATGAACACAATTGCTCCCAATAGGTATTTATATTTTTCTTATACCTTACATAATTAACAGTTTTGTTAACGATGGCCATATCAATGTATTGGAATGGTCAGACTTATTCTTTAGTTTAGAAACTGCAGTCGGGGAAAAGATGCTTGTGAAGTGTTCGTTTTAGAGTACTTGACTGGGATCTACCCATCAGGGATTTTTTATAACATGTTCTATATACATTTACTTCTCTGAATGAAATCTTTTTACCGATCTCTTTTTATTGAGATGTTATGTATATTCGTGACGAATTAAGGTAAAGCCACTACTTCTCCGAATTGAGAGATCACAGCTCCGATATTATGAGCATGGGGTTAGAATGTCTCAGGAAAGAATTGCTGGACAGATATTACGGGCGAAACCAACAGGTAGGAGACCCAGGTGTAGACCCCGAGCAACATGTTTGGATAACATCCATGAGCTTGGCTGGTCTTGCTTGGGGATCCAGACGGATCAGTTGGAGACAGTTGCTTCTGACAGGACCCGCAGGAAGGAGTGTTTAAGGACTCAGCCCCCACGACCCTCTCGGGAATAAGTGGGTAAAAAAAAAGAAAAAGATAATAATAATAATTATTATTATATATATATATATATATATATATATATATATATATATATATATATATATATATATATATATATATATATATATATATATATATATATATATATATATATCCATACAAATCTTCCAGGTATCCCTCTATTTCCCAATTGCAAATGTTCCGCTCACACAATTATTGCTGTATTTATCATTTCACTAGTTTCCACAACACATTTATTTTTACCCTCATTTTCTTCTCCCATGCTGTCTCTCTACGAAGTCACCTACTCTCTTCCTCTCTCTTACACTATTATTAGTGTTGTATTTATCATTTCTCTGTCCCTACGAAGTCATCTACTCCTATCGGTTTATTTTGCCATGAGATGCTATAGGCCATGATGGCTACCTACCTCACAATTTCCCTCACACCACCATAGCCTATTCGACCAATCAAACCTCAGCATGTCCCCCCCCACCCATTACCAACCCCAACAAACCCTGCCATTTCTACTACTACCTACCTCTCTCCTCTCACTCGTCCAAGCCCCAACACACCCTGCCATTATTACCACCACCACTGTTCTTCTAGCCCTGAATTTTCCTACCATTATGTATGGATGAGCTGAGAATAAATGGAGCAACTCCGAATTAATAAATGAAAATGAATATGAATCCGCGAGCGACCAAGCACCCATGTGAAGCTTCAATTCAGAGACAGGAAGCACACGCAC
The DNA here is from genome assembly GCA_964016885.1 of Eledone cirrhosa. NCBI lineage: Eukaryota > Metazoa > Mollusca > Cephalopoda > Octopoda > Eledonidae > Eledone > Eledone cirrhosa. The sequence goes on from OZ024740.1 coordinate 175,042,365, forward strand.
ACCCCTCAAAAATTGACCCTTCCCCACGAACTTTGACAAATGCCCAAAACTCTGAGTTGGTACCATCAATGTAAGCACAATAAAAAGAAGAGCACGAGAAATTGTAGAGATGCTAGAGCGAAAGGAAATAGATGTATGCTGTGTGCAAGAGACTAGATGGAGAGGAGAGTCTGCTAGAGTCCTTGTAGGAAAAAGTCAGTGCTACAAATTTTTCTGAGTGGGAAATGACAATGGGATGGGTAGTGTAGGTATCCTACTAGCTGACAAGTGAGTAGATAAAGTAATCTCAGTGAACAGGGTGAATGCAAGAATCATTAAACTCAGACAAGTCCTGAATAAAACAATTACCACAATAATATCAGCTTACGCACCCCAATCGGGGTTGCCAGACGAAGTTAAGGATAGGTTTTACGAGTCTCTAATGCACACTACTGCTCTAACAAACAACAATGACTTCCTAATCATTGCAGGAGATTTTAACGGACACATAGGTAAACACTGTGACGGCTTCTATAGAGTCCATGGAAGCCATGGGGTTGGCACAAAAAATGAATTCTGCGACGCCAATAACATGTCGATATGTAACACAAACTTCAAAAAACCCGAGAACCACCTGATCACCTATAGATCAGGGGAGCATTCTAGTCAGATAGATTTTATCCTCATCAGAGGACGTGACAGATGGATGGTCGTAAACACAAAAGCCTTCCCTAGTGATGAATGTACCTCCCAACATAGCTTAGTTGTCAGCAACCTCACGGTCAGAACTAGATGAACCTGGAAACAGAAGCCAACCTGGAGAAGAAAGATCTGGAAGCTGAAAGACCCCTCAGCCAGTAACAGATTTAAAGATATTTTACTCAACGCCTACGACAGTAAAGAAGAACAGATAGAGACATTCAATATAGAAGAGCACTGGGAGTTCCTAAAAAATAACTTACTAGAGGCGACGGATGAGATCTGTGGCTGAAGTAAGACCACAGGCAGAAGGAGAGTGACTTGGTGGTGGAACAATAAGGTAGATGAATCAGTTAAGGCCAAGAGACAGGCATGGAAAGAATGGAAGAACGGGGGAAGCAGGGTACATTATATAGAGACCAGGATGGAAGCTAGGCGACAATTATACTTAGCTAGGAGGGAAGCATAGGATAGAAAATTCAAGTATGCACCACTGATGCCCTCTTCCTTCTGAGGCAATTACAGGAAAAGTACCTAGCTAAAAGTAAGCCACTCTACCTGGCATTCATCGATCTCGAGAAAGCCTTTGACAGAGTTCCCAGTGCTATAATCTGGTGGGCTCTTAGAAAACTAGGAGTAGATGAATGGCTTGTGAAAGCTGTACAAGCCATGTATAGGGGAACAGTCAGCAAAGTTTGGATTAGCAATGAGTATAGCGAGGAATTTAGCGTACAGGTCGGTGCCCACCAGGGCTTTGTTCTTAGCCCTCTCCTGTTGTTCATAGTCCTGCAGGCAATAACAGAGGAGTTTAAGACCGGATGCCCATGGGAACTCCTGTATGCAGATAACATCGCACTTATAGCTGAATCTATGGTAGAACTAGAGAAGAAATTCCAAACTTGGAAGCAGGGACTAGAAAGAAAGGGTCTCAAAGTCAACCTGACAAAGACTAAGGTCCCTGTAAGTACTCGAGAAAACAGAACCCAGATCCGCTCAGGGAAATGGCCTTGCTCAGTATGTAGGAAAGGTGTAGGTATGAACTCCATTCTCTGCCCCAAATGCAAACAATGGGTACACAAGAGATGCAGCGGGATCTCAGGAAGCTTAACTAAGAATGTAGGCTTCACGTGTAGCAGCTGTGCTGGGACAGCAAGCAGCAAACAGCCACAGGAAACAAGTACCAACAATCTCTGGGAGGGCTCTGTAGAAACAGTAGACAGCTTCTCCTACCTAGGTGACCGAATTCGCAGCAGAGGTGGGTGTTCAGAAAGTACAATAACTAGGGTAAGAACGGGATGGAAGAAGTTTAGGGAGCTACTTCCACTGCTAGCTGCAAAAGGCTTTTCCCTCAGAATGAAAGGCAGACTGTATTATACGTGTATATGAACAGCAATGTTACATGGTAGTGAGACCTGGGCACTGAATGTGGAAGACTTGCGTAGATTAGAAAGAAACAAAGCCTGCATGCTCCGATGGATGTGTAATAGTAATATACGCGAACGGCAAAGCATAAATGAATTGAGAGAGAGACTGAGCATAAGAGGAATCAAATGCTGTGTGCAGGAGAGGAGGTTGCATTGGTATGGACGTGTGATGCGTATGAAGGATGATAGCTGCATAAAAAGCACTAGAAGTCGATGGAAGCCGCAGAGTGGGGAGACCCAAGAAGACCTGGGATGAGGTGATAAAGGCCGACCTAACCCAATTACACCACTCAAAGGCGATGATACACAACTGTGACCTCTGGCATCACGCAGAAATACAGAATACCCGACCCCCACACGGGTACAAGCCGAAGCATATAGACAGTATGCCCCTCCTCCACTGCAAAGTGGTCGTGGAGGTGCCACAGCACAAAAAAGCACCCAGCCCACACTGTAAAGTGGACGTGTAGGCGCCACGGAAAAAAAGCACCCAGCACTCACTGTAAATGAGGTTGGTGTTAGGAAGGGCATCCAGCTGTAGAAATCAAGCCAAAATCAGTTCTCGTATGAGCAAGACAAGGTCAGCTGACCGGACACTGCCCACAACAGGACAACCCATCTAACCCATGCTAGCGTGGAAGAACGGACGTAAAACGGTGATGATGATGATGATATATATATACATACACATACATACATATACACACACACACATACATACTTATATACATATGAGTGTGTGTGTGTGTGTGTGTTATACGCTCCATTATCCTATGCATGTTTTTTATAACACGGTATAAAACAGTTTATGGATTATTTCATAAAATCAGAATTGACCTTAATTTTATATTTCATTGTGGTCAAAATAATAATTGTTTCTACTTTAGGCACAAGGCCAGCAATTACCCAGTGCATTACTGGTACTTTATTTTATCGACCCCGTAAGGATGAAAGGCAAAGTCAACCTCGGCGGGATTTGAACTCAGATCGTAAAGGGACATAACTATGCCGGAAAGCATGGTGTCTGACCCTCCACTGATACTGCCAATCCACCGCCCTTAATAATGAATAGTAATAATATATTAAGAGATGGCACATGGGCTAGTTATTAGGCTGTTACCTCTGAATTGTAAGGCTGTGGTTTTGATCCCTGAGCTAGGCAGTACATTATGTCCTTAACCCTTTAGCATTTACATTATTCTATATTTACTATTATATTTCCATTGTAAATAGTTTGTCTCACATAATATCGAATTTATGAGATTTTGATATTTATTTTGAGAACAATACCTTAACATTAGTATAAGTAGCCAGTTACAGCCGATTTGAACAGAAAGAGGTGAGAGAATTCTGGTCGGATATGGCCAGTTTAGATGCTAAAGTATTAAGCAAAGCATTTCATTTTAAGTTACTCTAGTCCACTCAGCAGCTTGAAGTTAACATTGCAATTGACTAGTGTCCAGTCTAAAGTGGCCACTTGTACTTTTAACCAGTTAATATTATAAGAATAAAGTTTAGTCTGCTGAGTCTGTACATTTAAGAAAGTCTTTAATGACTTCAAGAAACTGAACCTCACAAAAAAACTAACAAAAAAAAAACAATAAAAAAAACCTGTCCATCAGTACAAGTATTGCACTGCTAAAAGTAAATGTGGTGAAAGATCAGGCACTTTAGCTTACAGTGGACGAGACAACCTCCGTTGTCATAATGGAACACACCAGTCAATGCTCCACTTCCTCTGTTAAGACATGACACAGAGTAGAGAGGATCCTCTGTACCTGTTGAGTACCTGATAACTTCTCTAGTTTTGGTGCAAAAATAAAATGCACCCAGTGCACTATGTAAAGTGGTTGGTAATTGAATGGAGACAATATAGGATAGAGAGGACACTTCAGTCTGGCTGAACATATGACAACTTCTCTATTGTTGGTGCCATAATAAAATGCACCTAAAACAATTCTGTGAATTGGTAGAGATGATGCCATGATAAAAAAAACAACAGTACACTATGTAAATAATAGGATGTATCGTGTTCAAATCCCACATGATCCACCTTGACTTTCATCCTTCAGGGTTCATAAAATCAAGACAAGTACAATTATTTTCTACCCACCACCCAAATATTTTGTTCTTGTGTCTATGTTAGAAACAATATAGTAGAGTACATTCAATGGTCATAAAATCAGTCATTAGTGAAACCCAGGGAAAATCAACATTTTTTTAAAAAAATTATATTTCTATTTTAATGCATTGTTTTATTTGCTTGATATATGATGTTAGGTTACAACTTTCTATGTCCTGAGTTCAAATCCCACTGAGGTCAACCTTAGTCAAGTTCCGGGTGGAAATGGAGGGATATTGATTTAATTGCCTCATCCATGTCTTAACTTTGTTGCCTTAGTGTCTACATTACAAATCATGTATATTATTCTGTTTGAAGACCTGCAAACCCCTAAAAACCCAAACGGGGAGTACCATGAAAAAAAGTGTCGCAAAATGGGGAGAAATGAGGCAAAACGAGGAGATTTACATAATTGTTTCTACTTTAGGCACAAGGCCAGCAATTAACCAGTGCATTACTGGTACTTTATTTTATCGACCCCGTAAGGATGAAAGGCAAAGTCAACCTCGACGGGATTTGAACTCAGATCGTAAAGGGACGTAACTATGCTGGAAAGCATGGCGTCCGACCCTCTACCGATACTGCCAAATGAAAGCTATACTAATTTTCACAAAAGAAGACATCTCTCACCCACCTCAAAGTAGGTGGGAGACCTCCTCTTCGGATGGGGAGAGTTGACATGTCTGTGCTTGTCCCACCACATGTTCAGGGGTCATACTTAAGTATGGATGCATAGAAATTGAAAAAATGTTATGATGATCCAAAAATTTATATATCAAAATAAGAACATTTATAAAGAGTGGAATTTCTATGGGCCCTGGCTAATAATTATTTGTTTGTTGGTACCATGATAAATGTACCTAATACATAGTAAGGTGGTTAGTGATCCGAAGGGTATCCAGCTATGGAAAACATCTCAAAATGGGTCGAGACAACTATTCAATGTATCAAAGGCACAGCAACATTTCTGGTGTTGGTGCCACAATAAACACACACAGTACATGCCGTAAAGTTATTAGTAATAGGAAGGGTACCCAGGCATAGAAAACTTGCCAAAGAGTAAAAATGACTCTTCGGTTGTGGCAAAGACATAACTTCCCTAGTGCTGGTGCCATGATTGCACAGCATTTTTCACTCTATAGAATGCAGAAACATATGTAGAGAGATGGGTCTCAACTCATCTGAGAGATCAGTAGCTCTGATTAAGTACTAACTTGGTCTATTAAAACCCATCCAATCCTTGCTAGCAGAGTAACTGGACATTAAATGATGATGACATAATATAAAACAAACCTTACAAAAAATATCATAGCCAGCTCTGAAAAGGGACTTACACACTTTTATTACAATATTTGAAGCGTATATATATATATATATATATGTATATATATATATATATATATATATATATATATATATATATATATATAGAGAGAGAGAGAGAGAGAGAGAGATATTAAAACATTTTGCTACCGTATTTCTAACAAAAGACTCTGCTCACGATTTTCAAATAATTTTGAAAATTATCTAGAATTTGGATAGGATTTAATATCACTAATTTTTTAATCATTAAGTTGGTGTTTGAAGCATAACTTAAAGGTTTCAAGCAGTTTGGTATCAAAATGGGTTAACCTTCATAATTTAATCTAAAAACATAATTAATTCATTATACATTACTCTCATTATTTCCATAGTCGGTGGATTGGCAGTATCGGTAGAGAGTCTGACGCCATGTTTTCCAGCATAGTTACGTCCCTTTACGGACTGAGTTCAAATCCCGCCGAGGTTAACTTTGCCTTTCATCCTTTTGGGGTCGATAAAATAGAGAACCATTAATGTACTGGGTAATTGCTGGCCTTGTGCCAAAAGTAGAAACAATTATTTCCATAACTACATTATCTAATGTGCACTTCCTTTTCTATAAAACAGTAGAGCATTATTTGAGATTTGTTTGCTATTTCTTGCAGGTTAAGTGAGCAAATAGAAGCTAATTCACTGGCTTAGTGTGTAGTAAAAACAGTAGTTTTGATTGTCTAGCAGACCACGTGACTATGTAGAAGCTAGTTAGTATTGCATATAGTTTAAGTTAGTGAAAAGGAAGAGGCCTTAAAAAAAGAAACAAAGTATTCGTATGGGGAAGGTATGTAAACGTTTGGCTGTTAGCCTAACTCTCCTCTATGACTATTGTAGTGAAATAATGTACTACTCGGACAAGATTTGAAATATTCAATATTATTTGCACAATTCTTTGGGAGGGGGAAGAAGCTTAGAACCTTACATTTTTTTTCATTTTTTTTGGCATGGGTAGAACAGGCCATCGTTGTTTGGTGTTATTACCCTCCGAGATGGGTCATGAATCAATTTTTGGCAAAGTTTCTATGGCTGAATGCCCTTTGTAATGCTCACCACTTACAGAGTGTGCTGAATGCATTTTATTGTGGCATGAACTCTCAAGGAGTTGTCATACCCACTACATGATTAAATTCTACAATTCTATATTGTTTCCATTCCTTCTGCAACAACTGAATTTATTTTATCAGAGGATTGTCATATTCTAGACAAGACTAAAGAGTCCTTCACCCTATGTTCTCTCTATTTATTCAGTAAATATTTTATGGAATGTACTGTGGATATTTCCTAAAATATTCACTTCTGAAAAATAAGTCTCTACATCATCTGACAACATAACATTCCCCTCTGTTTATATTTCTAGTCATAACCCTTGTGACAAACACTATAGATAGCTTTTCTATTCTAATGACTATTCTTTTTATACCAAAACCTGGGCTACTCCTGAAGCTTCTGCTACCTAGGTGACCGAATTAGCAGCAGAGGTGGGTGTTCGGAAAGTACAATAACTAGGGTAAGAACGGGATGGAAGAAGTTCAGGGAGCTACTGCCACTGCTAGCTGCAAAAGGCTTTTCCCTCAAAATGAAAGGCAGACTGTATGATGCATGTATGTGAACAGCAATGTTACATGGTAGTGAGACCTGAGCGCTGTCTGTGGAAGACTTGCGTAGATTAAAAAGAAACGAAGCTTGCATGCTTCGATGGATGTGTAATAGTAATATATGCGAACGGCAAAGCATAAACGAATTGAGAGAGGGACTGAGCATAAGCGGAATCAAATGCTGTGTGCAGGAGAGGAGGTTGCGTTGGTATAGGCATGTGACGCCTATGAAGGATGACAGCTGCATAAAAAGGTGCAGAGCACTAAAAGTCGATGGAAGCCGCGGAGTGGGGAGAGCCAAGAAGACCTGGGATGAGGTGATAAAAGCCGACCTTGCCCAATTGCACCTTTCGAGGGCTGATGACACACAACCGTGACCTCTGGCATCACACAGTAATACAGAAGACCCGACTTCCCACGAGTACAAGCCGAAGCTGAAGCATATAGACAATATTCCACCACCCCCTCCCACTGCAAAGTGGTCGTGGAGGTGCCATGGCAAAAAAGCATCCAACCCAGCTGTAGAAATCAAGCCAGAATCAGTTCCCGTATGAGCAAGACAAGGTCAGCCAACTGGACACTGCCCACAACAGGACAACCCGTCTAACCCATGTTAGCATGGAAAAACGGACATAAAACGGTGATAATGATGATGATGATGATGATGATGATGATGGCTTCATTTCATCTCATCCTAGCAGATGAACCTCAAATATCCACCTACTCTTCATTTCAGGTGACACGCATGACAGGCCTTAATTACTGGGATTGACTCAAAATAGAATATTGTGTCCAATGCCGGTGTGAGCAGATTTTTTCAATGTGGGAAATATACCATCAGTGCTACTCAAATGAATTTATCATCAATGCATCAAATAACCACGGTCATAAGAGAATCAGCTTAAATGCCTATGTATTTGTTCCAGCTCTCTTTGCTTTAAGGTCAAATACTGCTGAAGTTAATTTTGCCTTTCAGCCTTTCAGAGGTTGATAAATTAAAAAAAAAAGGTCCAGGAGTATTGAATTGGTGCAATTGTTAATGTATCAAATGAGATACTTTGTGTCATCTGAATTTATATCTTGCAATCTCACATAGTGTCAATGAAAAGTCTGATGGAAACGTAATTTCTTTAGTCCAATCTGAAAATCAACTTTTTTTTCTTTAAATGAACCAAGGCTGGGGACACCAAACTATATGCCCCATACAAAGATTGAACTCACAGAATATAATGATGTTGTGACACTCTTTCTTCACCTCAAACACCCCAGCTCTCTTCAACATTACCAAAATAAATAAAAAAAGAAAAATATCATAAGCTTCAAATGGTACCTAGATAAATTCCTTTAAGAAATACCATTAATCTAAAAAAATAAATGACTTGGTCTTTCATGACCTGTCAACCCTTGTTAGCAGGAAAATGGATATAAAATGATGTCATACAAAATAATATAAAACAAAATTTACAAAAAATATCATAGCCAGCTCTTAAGAGGAAACTGTATAGAGGGAATTTAACACTTAAATTACCATATTTGAAAATGTTATACATTAAAACATTTTGCTGCCATATTTATACAGACACAGTCACCCGACCCAACTTGCCTCTAATGGGACAAACCTGCCTAACCCATGCTAGCATGGAAAATAGACGTTAAACGATGATGATTTCTAATTAAAAAAACTATAAATTACCAAAATAATCAATCATTATAAACAACAGTAGAGGAAATCAGGTAAAGTATCCTTCTGGACAGGCATGCCAGTGAGGAATCAAATCTTGCATCTCTCAAATGATGGATGAGAGCATTAACCACTCTGCTCAAGAGGTAATACTTGCCACCAATTCAGTCTTTTCAGAAGATTTAAAGCCAGTAGCTAGAAGTGTAAACCAAACAGTACACACACACGCACACACACACACACACACACACACACACACACACACACACACACACACACACACACACACACACACACACACACACACACATATATATATATATATACAGATGTATATATTTATATGCATACATGAATAGACTGTTCTTTTGTCAACACTAACTTTAAGATTATATACACTGGCCACCACAAAGGAATTATGTACAACAAAATCTTAAGTGAATCTTTTATGCTCCATAGCAACACTAGAATCAGGAAGAAGAGTTGCTGGTATTAATAAACAGTAACAAGGGAGGTGGAGTAGTGATAAGAGGACAGTAATGAAATAAAAAAAAAAATAATGGTCAAAAAAGAAATATGAAAAAAAAAGATAAAAACAAAATTAAGAAGAAAAAAAGAAAGAATTACAGAACAAAAGCAAATGGCAAATAAAGATGATACTTAAATATTTAAATAAAAAAACTTAATACATGAAGAAGTGGGATAGGGGATGATATCAAAACATAAACAATGAGAGAAAGTTGACAAAAATAAAATTAAAATTATACCAGATTACATAACTAATTCTACAAAAATGTGTATTACAACTGTGAAGCTATTCCAGTGTCTCAAAAGCCAGGAGTTTCAATCGTGCTTAAAGGCAACATGCTGTGCAGTGAAATCAAACTATGGACTTTATGATTGAAAAGCAAACTTGTAACCATCTGGCCATGCTGTGTGTGTGTGAGAGAGAGTACACGTGTGTGTGTGTGAGAGAGAGAGAGTACATGTGTGTGTGTGTGTGTGTGTGTACACACACACACATACATACAGGCAAATTAAAAGATGAAGATTGAATTAGAACAATAAATGCATGCAAATCTCAGTGCATTTACTTTTAAGATGGTGTCTTTACAAAATGAAAAATGTCAGCTTATCTATTTGCAGCAGCCTTGTACTAATCTTTATGAATAAACAGAAAAGCTGCCGTCTGATTGCATCTATTAGTTGATTTCAGGTTGCTATGATGATGCAGAGACAATTTTATTGTTATGGTTTTGTTTTGGTTGATTTTATGTAGACTGCATGAAAAGGGCAAATAAACTGAATGCTATTTCAAGTGTGTGTGTGGGGGGGGGGGGGGGGGGGGCATAAGTTGTCAAGTCACCAAAGGAGTGAAAATATTGTTGTCCTTCCCAATCGAAGCATTCTCTATTGATTTCTGTAACAGCGATACTGCAAAACACTTGACAGGAATGGAGACATAACAGATCAATAATTTTTTTTATTAAAAGCATTAACAAATGAAATATATACACATACACACACATATATATATATATATATATATATAAACCCATGCAAGCGTGGAACATGGACGTTAAACGATGATGATATATATATATATCAGAGAGAGACACACACACACACACACACACACACACACACACACACACACACACACACACACACACACACACACACACATACACACACACACACACACATGTATAATCATCACCATCATTTAATATCCATTTTCCTTGCTAGCAAGGATATACATATAGTGTTTCTGAAGAAGACGACTGATCAAATAGGAATTTCAAGACTAGAAATAGGTCGTAACCTAACCGCTACAGTGCTAGTCAATACATTGATCCTCCACAATCAAAGGACCCTCTGAAACAATCGTAAAACAATGAACTAATTAACTATCTACCTCTGACTTCTGCCTTGTTTTCATTGCTCTAAACACAAACACATATATTCAAATGACTCTATAACCTGGATGGATTCATCTTTGAGGAGACATTAAGCGGTGGTCACCTACTATAAAAACTACTAGTCACACTGCTTAATCTCACTGCATTAATCTTTCCAAGGACACATTGAGTTCTAACAATGTTATTAACCCCACCACAACCAGGTGGAATACGATATATATATATATATATATATATATATATATATATATATATATATATATATATATATATATATATATATATATAGTCGTGATGGTGACACAACTAAACGCACCCGAACTAAAGAGATATCAAACCCTCATCAATAACATGAGCCCTAACATCCAATTCACTATGGATTTCAGGAATGAAAAACTTTTTTTCTAATACTAATAACAAAACAAAACATAAAGCTAGAGTGACATATATTTCAAACCCACCAACTTCCTACAATATTTCCTTTTTATATTTTTTCATCCTGCACACACCCGTACAAATATAAACTTAGCTAAGCCAAGCTGCACAATAGTTTCAAACCCAACAACAGAGCATGAACTAAAACAGATGAAAAACATACTCATTAAGAGAATATATACCCTCAGAACCTAATCTATAATAGCATTCAAGAGCAGGACAAATTAATATCCAAGTACTCATAGAAACAAAAACAGAAAAAGAAGGTCATACCATGCATTTCAACTTTTAACCCAAAGTATATATATATATATATATATATATATACACACACACACACACACATATGACATTAGGAAAGTTAACGAAGAGAAGGCAATGAATGAAAAATAAGGCAGAACAAAAAAAACTAAATTTTTTTAAATTTTATTTTGAAAATAAAAGACAAACAAAAGACACAGAACCCCAAGGTTTTCAGTCATCGAGATGGACTTTGGTAGTTTTGAGCCCTACCAATGCTACTGCTGGTCTACCTGGGATCACAGCCTCTGACACAAGCCAAAGCACTGTCCATGGATTAAAAGACAAGATAATAGAATGACTTACAGCAATTAAGCCATAACAGGTACACATAGAATTTTATGTGATAACTAGGAGAAGGTATTGTGCTTTTTATGGAAAGGATATATAAACATATGATGGTGGGTTGAAAAGTTCATAGGCTTACTATGAAAAAGTGTGCATGACTTAATTTCAACTCTTCTTATTAATGTATCATTTCTTTCCAGGTAAATTGACAACTGATTGTGCAAAGACTTCAAAAGTAACTAATAGAAACTTCTCTTGAAAATGGACAACATTTAGTATTGTGGTGTTATCAAGTACCTGCAGAAAAAGGGTTTTCTTTCCAGGGACATTCATACTGGACTGTTGAAGTATATAGACATGCTTTTAAGCATCTAAATTCAACAGCATGACAGCCATATGTGACTGACTGACTAAGTAAGTACCCAACCTCTACCACTCCTACAAAATCCTACAAAGTATCATTTCTAACTAAATATTTTTATCCACAAATTAATTAAGTGCCTATTTTAATTACAAATTTCTGCACGAACCTTGTTCCTGAATATCCACAAAGAAATTAGAAACCCATGCACTCATGTGTGATAAATAGAGAAAGAGATGGCTACACGTCTTTCCCACAAAAAAATACAAAAGAATCGGTCATAGAATGAAATCAACATTCTAATAAATACATGGAAAATCCTTCTTGTATGAACCACGTTGCCACCCAATCATCACAAATCTTTTAAAAACCCTCAAAGAAACATTCTGAGCAAACGGAGGCACACTGAAATGTGTTCTCCTTCTTCTCCTTCGCCCACTTATCCCTGAGAGGCTAAATACTCCTTCCAGTGGGTCTTGTCAGAAGCAACCATCTCTAACTAGATCCCCAAGCATGGATGTTATCCAATCACCTTGCTCTGGGTCTACTCCTAGGTCTCCTGTTGGTTGGTTTTATCCATAAAATCTGCCCAGCGATTCTTTCCTGAGACATTCTAACCACATGTCCATAGTATTGCAGCTGTGATCTCTCAATTTGGAGAAGCAGCAACTCAACTTGGAGTGACACTGATCTCCAAGCTACACACTCTATCGAGTAATGTTAATCCAAAGACCCTTCAGAACCTTTATCCAAACACAAATACTCTGACATTAGTATAGAGACATCAGGGTAGAAAGAAGGAGTGATTGGAAGGAACAGCAACCCCAATTTAAATACGAATGGAGAGGCCTTATTAGACTTCTGTTCTAGCAATGGACTCTCTATTATGAACACTTTCCAGCACACAGACATCCATAAATATACATGGTATAAGGGGAATCAGGGACAGAGATCAATAATTAATTTTGTTATTGTCTTTAATCTCTTCGATTCTGTGCTGGATGTTCATGTTAAGAGAAGGGCTGAGCTGTCAACTGACCACCATCTGGTTATCTGCTAACTGAGACTACCTAAAGCTAAAGAAGCCCACAAAATTAGTAGTTCTAAGGTGACCAACAGGATAAAGTGGGAAGTGTTGGTGGATAAGGAATTCAGGACCAGGTATACAGATACTATTGCATCCAAGTTCAGAGAACTCCCTGAGCAAACATTGAAGTGTCTTTCTAATTAATTCACAAGCATTTCAAAATATTTTTCACTCAAATATTGTTCAACCTGAGCAGCAGAATTAACAGCAACAACAGCCACAACAACAACCAATTTAACAGCCTCTGGCACAGCCACTTCTAAATACTAGCACAATGGATGATCTCATGAATGACCAGGTCAAGAACTATCCTTGACATTCCAGCTATTCAAATTTGCTATTTTCTCAAACTACATCAAGAAACAAAACACCATCACTGTCAACATCTACTGCTAATACTAGCTCTCCAATTAGTGATGAAGCAGTCCTATTCCCCACTCCACCTCAAACTATCTCAAGAAATCAACTGTCATCATTGTTATCATCCTGTACTGCTACAACTACCACTCCAACCAGTGATGAAGCAGTTTTCTCTCCCTCATGCCCTCCATCTCATCCCAAAAACATAACTCACAACCCCAAGAAAAATTTGCAAAACACACAAATTGAAATCTATCACAGCACACGCCCACAATTCAAAAATATGCTGCCATTCAATGTGAAACAGATTCTGCACAAACACCGACTGCAAATTCACACATCTACCTGAGACAAGACACAATTCATACAAACAACAGCTAACACCAAAGCACATATTCTACAATAACATCACCACGACCACCACCAACAATTACTAAATCTAAACCACACTTAAAAACACCCACAAGCATAACACAGAATCCTAAAATCTGCTGATATTCCCAAAACAGATTATGTTGGCAGCAAGATTGTCCCTTTACTCATCTTACAGGGACTCAATGCACCAATAAAATTAAAAATGGGAATCCAAGCCAACACCAAACCTACAGTAAAAATATCCCCTGCTGTAGAAGTGCTGCTCCAGATTTTCTAAAAAAAAAAAAATATATAACAGCAAACATAATCGCAGTCTTATCAAACAATGTGACTACAACTTCAGGCACCAATCATTCCCTAAACAAGAAACACTATTTTATGTATGACGAATCTGGCCAAACAAATATTATAAAACCTTCTAGCCATTATGCAACACCAACCTCTGCTATAACTCCTGTACTTAAACTCCTATTGCTGTCATGAAACCCACAAGAGTATTAAGTCTTATCCAGCAGTGCCATTTAGATAACATACTAATGGTGGTTGACTTCAAGCTCCCTTGTGATGATTAGACTACAAAGAGCTTGAAACCAGGTATTTCCACCTCAACCCTAGACAAAGCAGCAATAGAGTCACTCTTTGACTTTATGGATGAGTTTTTCCTGTCCCAACTTGTGATCACACCAACAATATGTCACAAAAACATTTTGGACCTAGCGTTTAGTAACCAAACAAACACTATTCACAATACTAGTGGAAAAAGCCATCCTCTCAGACCATGACATGGTTGCTTGTAATCTGAGATTTCACCAGCCAAAAGTTAAACAATGACCTCTGTCCAGCTCAGCAATTTGATAATATAGATCTGCATAATGTAAACTGGGAAGCAATCATTCATGATCTTTCTCACACTCATACAATTTCACCAACATCAAAACATCTTGGAAGATATTTTCAGACACGGTTATAAATATATGTGCAAAACATACACCTACAAGATGTGTGAAAAAAACTAAATGCAGAATTCCCAGGAATAGAAGAACTCATTAAAAAAATTAAAAAGAACTAACAAGAAATCTACGAACTAAAATACTGCCTGCAACAACACACCCATTCGACTGCTATTGCATTGCTTGAATTTAAAAAAAGCATAACCTCCAAAACAGTATGAAGACCATCAACAATAACCAAAGAACAGCTGAGGAGGATTGGGCCATTGAGAAAATCAAACTCAATCCTAAAGTATTCTTTTCATTTACCAAAAATCACGAGGTCACTCACTGTCTCCACTGTTGGCCAGCTGATTATTGAAAATAACACCCTCCATGATGATGCTAAAACCATAGATGAGATACTGCATAAACAATATTGTTGTTTTCAGCAATCCTGATACAGTTAATCTGGACAGTATCAGTGATGTTAACCCCCAAAACACTATATCTGATAATGTTTGGCATCTCTGATATATTAGCAGCAATAAGCAAAATCAAGCACAACTCAACTGTAGGCCCCGCTAGATTCCTTGCTAGTGTCTTGAAGAATTGCCAACATCAACTTGCATCCCCTCTTAATAATCTTTGGTGAAATTCACTGGATGAAGGCTATATCTCTGTACATTTTCTATCCCAGTCTGTCATCCTAGTTTTCCTTGTAATGAATTACCATCCAAACTCACTCTCCTCTCATATCATCAAGGTATTCGAGAGAGTAGTGAGATCCAATACAGATGTTATTCACCTTGATTTCAGCAAGGTCTGGCGATCACAACATCTTATTGAAGAAACTATCTAACATTGGAGTCTGTGAAAAGCTACAGCAATGGATTCAATATATCCTAATAGATATCCCAACATGCTGTGGTCAAAGGAATATAATCAAGCTCAGCCAAAGTCAGTGGAGAAGTTCAACAAGGCACTGTGTTGGGTCCACTTCTCTTCATTAATTATATCAATGACATTATCGATGTCATCAAGCCCAGCAAAATAAGAATTTTCACAGATGACTCCATGTTCCAGGTCATCAATGAAATGGGAGACTGGACATGCTTCAGTTGGATAAGCTCACTATTATCCAATGGTGACAAAAAAAACAATATGCTACTAAACAAAGTTAAATTTGACTTAATCCACTTTGAAAAAGAGGATGCATTGAAGTTACCATATTCTCTTCCTTCAGGTGAAACCCACATGACATCAAACAACACCAGAGACCTTGAAGTAATAGTTGACAGCAACTTAAGCTGAAGTACTCACATAACCACTAGAGTTGACTTGATCTGCAGGGTGTGTTCCTAGATTCTCAGAACTTTCCAGTCTTGAGAAATCCACACAATCCTCCTACTCTACCTTTGTCTGGCCCCACTGTGGTCTCCTCACATGAAACAAAGTATTATGAAAATTGAAGCATCCCAGAAGTCAATTACAAAAAAGATAGGTGGTGTGTCAGACCTTAACTATTCAGGTTGACTAGAAAAACTCAAGCTCTACTCTTTCTAACAATGCCAAGAGCACTACATCGTCTGTATTGCCCAAATAATGTTGGCAACACCTTTAAAATCCACTCAAGGCTGATCCTTGTGCTATCCATCCACTACAAAAATCGAACTCACAGTTCATAGCAATGATATAACATAACTGCTTCACCTCAACTGGCCCAGCTCTCTTTAATATCATACCAAAATTCATTAAGACAGAAACAAATCCCATAAAATTCAAAAGTTCCCTGGACAAATTCTAAGCCCTTTACAGATAACGGATGGCAATATAGCCATGTCTGAAAATGCATGAAAAGCTTGTGGTAGCCTTTAATCACTAATGCAATTGTTTATAACCATTTTTAATAGTCTATTAAAATGTTATTGAATGTCCCCAAATCTAACACATTATTTAGTTCTACACCTACTACAAATGTGCCAAAACTTAAGACTTTGGGATTTAGATAGGTCTGAAAACACATGAAAAGCTTACATTCACGTAGTGAAATCAGCTGTTTGTTACATGCAACAAAATAGGCTTCACATAGATATTTAAAAAATTGCCCAAACAAAGTTTCATTTTCAAAAACCTAAAAAGAAAATTTGAAAATGATTATCACCTCAGTTTCAAAGATATTACATCACAAATATGGCTAATTATTCATTTAGGCCTAATTAGGCAAGGTTTCGACCAATTCATTGACCATTCAAATTGTCATATTTCCTAAAATATTCATCCAAATTTCACAAGTGAGGTATCAAAATATTTCTTTTTGAATCCTCTCCAAGAGAAAGTACAGAAGTTAGAATTGAATATTTTCAAAAGTTCAGTGATACCTAATATATATATAATGCTACTGAAATTACTCTCTGAGGTTTGCAGATTACCACAGAACTGAGAATTTTTGGTTGTCAAAATTAGGGTGCGTCCTCGAGGACGAAGCGTCTTCGGTGCTGGGAAATACGGTAATAAATATATAATATTCTCTATTTTCGTATTGAGTACTTTTTCCTTCTGTTTGTAAATATATATATATATAAAATTAATAAAGTTTTCCAGAAAAGGAAAGGAAGGTAATCAGTTAAATGAGGTATGCAATATAGAAATGACTTCTACATGACTAGCATTCATTTGAAATCATCAGCAATGTAAACATTTTTTATGTACTAATGTGTTGAGTATCTCATTTACCTGTGGTTCCTTTCCATTCCTCTTTAAAAAACCATTCTTAATTATTTAGCTTCTCAATTGAGCCCCTAACAACTATATACAATGGAACATTCTTGATAATTTCAAATGATTGAAAGATCTTTTCCTCTAGAAGTCATTTCTATATACAATAAACAAACATATTATATATATGTATGTTTGTGTGGATTGGCAGTATCGGGAGAGGGTCAAACGCCATGCTTTGCAGCATAGAGCTATGGCCTTTTATGGTCTGAGTTCAAATCCCCCTCCCGAGGTTAACTTTGCTTTTCATCCTTACGGGGTCGATAAAATAAAGTACCAGTAATGCACTGGGATAATTGCTGGCCTTGTGCCAAAAATAGAAACAATTATATGTGTGTGTGCGTACATATGTATATATGTGTGTGCATACACACACACACACACAGGGTGTGTGTCCCCCCCCCCAGGTAATGTTTATTAGAATGCTGTTGAAGTGTGTATACATTTTTGGGGACACCCTATATATATATATATATACATACACACACACACATTTTGTTTTACTTTTTACTAGTTTGAATATTTTGTTTATTTTTTTACTGCCTGTAAGTGTACAATATAGAATACTAAAATAATACCAAATTGAAATATGTACTAGCGGCTCTACGATCAAGTGAAAGCTCTTGAGAATGATGCTCTAGAATGGCCACAGTCCAATGAAAACAAAACAAACAAAAGAACAAAATATAAGTATATGGAGGCACATGGCTTAGTGGTTAGAGCATTGGCCTTGCAATCGAAAGGTTGTGAGTTCAATTCTCAGACCGGGTGGTGTGTTGTTTCCTTGAGCAAGACACTTTATTTCACATTGCTCCAGTTTACTCAGCTGTAGAAATGAGATGATAGGGACTGGGGTCCATATCATTCCACTGCAAAGTGGTCGTGGAGGTGCCACAGCAAAAAAGAACCCAGCACTCACTGTAAATGAGGTTGGTATTAGGAAGGGCATCCAGCTGTATAAATCGAGCCAGAATCAGTTCCTGTCCCACCCTTGCAAGCAGGGAAAAGCGGACGTAAAATGATGATGATGATGATGATGATGATGATACACATATACACACAAGCACCTTTTCTTTTCGAGATAATTTTCAGATCTGATAATCTTTTTTTCCCTCTTCTACTTAATCAAGAACATCACCACTGTCATCATCATAACCACCCTTACTACTATCATCATCACAAACATTATAGCTGTTGCTTGTATGTTTTCTTGTTAGCAGATATGAACCAACATTCCACAATATCTGATAATCTCACCATAAATTATTAACATATCTTCCTTATCTCTCTCTCACTCATGTTCTCTCTATTTCCTCTCCTACTTTATATTATTTCATTTTTCTCTTGCTACCCCCCTCTCTCTCTCTCTCTCTCTCTCTCTCTCTCTCTCTCTCTCTCTCTCTCTCTCTCTCTCTCTCACTCTGTTAGAGAAATCTTATAAAAAATGATGTAAATTGTGCATATTACAGACTGCAGGTACCCAAAGTAACCATTACTATTGCCTTCAACCTCATCACTGTTATCCTCCTCCTCAGCATCACCATAATTTCTTTCCATGACAACTAACATCATTGTATAATCTTTACTCTGCATACACATTTTGCATTCTGTTTTCAAATCATTGCATGTAAAAGATGCCACTTTGAAACTATTTCCTTCTTCTATGAATGTCAATTTCACTTATTCACTAATTGATCAATGATTCCATAATTCCTAATGAAATCATAAGGGTGCTATCATATGTGATGCTTTGGGTATTTTAAGCCTGGCAGCACCCACCCCTGTCTAAGTTTAATCACTTTGATTTCTTCTGAGAGAGAGAGAGAGAGAGTATTGATACCTCTCCACCTCTCTCCCGACTAGACTAGTAATTTATTGACCTAAAGGCAAAGAGTTATGGGAGAGGAAAGAGGCAAATAAGTAGTTTCTTGTAAAAACTGTCACGTTTTAATTATTCAATCAATGCTTAAATAGCATTTACAAATTATTAAAACTCTACAGCAGGAAGATGCTGAAGAATATCATCATCATCATCATTATTATTATCGTTTAACGTCCTCTTTCCACGCTAGCATGGGTTAGACGGGTTGTCCCATTTGAGGTAAGTTGGGTCAGGTGACAGTGTTTTGCTCATATAGGACTGGCTATATTTCTACAGCTGGGTGCCCTTCCTAATGCCAACCACATTTACAGTGGGTGCTTTTTGTCGTGACTCCTACAAGACCACCTTACAGTGTTATCTATTGTATATTCTCGAAAAAAGGAATTGTTCAAAACAATTTAGAAAACTCTGATTTAGAAAATGTTTAGTAGATAAAACATGAAACCAAAAATAGATGATAGGAGAGGAGAGATAGATGACATAGTCTGCTACTCAAGAGGAACAGGAATTTTTGAAGTAGTGATAGAAGATTGAGAAAGGGGAGATAAAATATAAACAAGAGAAAAAAGAATGAAATGATGAAGAATGCTGAGCGTTCCTTGCCAATCATATAAACTTTCCAAAGCAAACTGAGAGAGAAGTACAGGTCTCTGGGAGATGTGGTGAGCTAAAGAAGTGGTGATGCTATTGAGAAGTACATGAATACCTGATACACTAGAGCAGCTCAAATATTTCTGGAATTGAGTACTAGACATTGGGTACAAGACATTGAGAACGATAGAGAGAACAAGAACATGTCAAGGAGGGATATATATATATATATATATATATATATACACATAAAAGATGTAGTGGGATCACAGGTAAACTATCTAAGAATATAGATTTTATATGTGGCCGGTGCTCTGGTGCAATAAGTAGCAGCAAGTGCCCACATAATACTAACTCGTTCCATTGCACAGGTGGTTCTATAGAAATAGTGGACAGCTTCCGTTACCTGGGTGATAAAATCAGCAGTGGGGGAGGGTGCTCTGAAAGTACAGTAGCTAGGGTCAGAACGGGATGGAAAAAGTTCAGAGAGCTTATACCACTATTGGCCGCTAAAGGGTTCTCTCTAAAAATGAAGGGCAGGCTGTATGATGCCTGCATACGAACAGCAATGTTACATGGCAGTGAGACCTGGGCATTGTGTGCAGAGGATATACACAGACTGGAGAGAAACGAAGCGTGCATGCTCCGCTGGATGTGTAATAGTAACATACGTGAACGGCAAAGCATAAACGTACTAAGGGAGAAATTAGAAATAAGAGGGATCAGTTGTTGTTTACTCGAGAGAAGACTACGTTGGTATGGTCACGTGATGCGCATGAAAGACGACAGCTGTATAAAAAAGTGCAGGGCAATAAAAATAGACGGTAGCCACGGAGTAGGCAGACCCAGAAAAACCTGGGACGACTTGATAAATTCCGACCTCACACACTTACACCTCTCCAAGGCAATGTCACTGGACCAAGATCTTTGGCGCTACACAGTAATACAGAAGACCCACCTTACCTAAGTACAAAGTGAAACCTACTACAGTCAGTAGGCACCTCTAACAAAATACACCCCATCCCACTACCCCCACCCTATCCACACCACCCATTCAATGTAAAGTTATGTTGGTGTCACAACATCCAGCCCGAAACAAATGAGGTCGTGTAGGTGTCACGACAAAAAACACACAGTCCACGCTGTAATGTGGCCGTGTAGGTAACACGGTAAAAACCTCCCAGTTCCACACTGTAAATGTGATTGGTGTTAGGAAGGGCATCCAGCCGTAGAAAACCCGCCACAGTCCTATGCAAGCAAGACAACCACTTTTGCCTCAAGTGGGAAAACCCCCGTCCAAACCCATGCAAGCGTGGAATACGGACGTTAAACGATGATGATGATGATGATATATATATATATATATATATATATGTAGGAGGTGAGTTTTATAGTACAATAAAGCAATGCAGATATCGGATAAGAAGCACTCTACAGTTTGTAGGACTGGAGTATAGATAATATATAAGATCAAAAGATGGTTAAAAGAGTTCCATGTATTTTATAATGTTTATCCAAAAGCATTTCAAAAACAAATATCATCATGCAATAACATTTGTGTTTTCATCAGATAAAATAGGAAGACATATCATGTCTTCCTATTTTATCTGATGAAAACACAAATGTTATTGCATGATGATATCTGTTTTTGAAATGCGCATAATAAAATACATGGAACTCTTTTAACCATCTTTTGATCTTATATATATCATCATTTTCATTTCATCATTTCATTTTACGTCCGCTTTTCCCTGCTTGCAAGGGTGGGACGGGAACTGATTCTGGCTCGATTTCTACAGCTGGATGCCCTTCCTAACACCAACCTCATTTACAGTGAGTGCTGGGTGCTTTTTTGCCGTGGCACCTCCACGACCACTTTGCAGTGGAATGATAGGGACCCCAGTCCCTATCATCTCATTTCTACAGCTGAGGAAACTGGAGCAATGTGAAATAAAGTGTCTTGCTCAAGGAAACAACACATCACCCGGTCTGAGAATTGAACTCACAACCTTTCGATTGCAAGGCCAATGCTCTACCCATTAAGCCATGTGCCTCCATATATATATATATATATATATGCGTGTGTGTGTGTGTGTGTCATTGTTTAACGTCCATCTTCCACACTAGCATGGGTTAGACGGTTTTGTTCCACTTGAGGCAAGATTGGTCTGGAATATATATATGTATATATTGTTTCTACTTTAGGCACAAGGCCAGCAATTACCCAGTGCATTACTGGTACTTTATTTTATCGACCCCGTAAGGATGAAAGGCAAAGTCAACCTCGGCGGGATTTGAACTCAGTTCGTTAAGGGACGTAACACGCTGGAAAGCATGGCGTCCGACCCTCTACCGATACTGCCAATCCACCGCCCTTATATCCACCCTATATATGTATATATTGATTGTTTTATAGGTTTGTGCAATAAATGAATTTGATATACTGTTTATAGAATCAAAATAATATTTCTGATAATACTGATGTTAGTCCTTGTCATTTCCAATGACCAGTTTCTAGTTAATTCAATCAATGGAACAGCTTGTTCATGAAATTTAGATGTAAGTGGCTGAGCATTCTACAGACACGTGTATCCTTAGTGCAGTTTTCAGAGAGATTCAGCATAACAATGTATGACTATGCTGGCTCCTTGTAATACACGTACTGCTAATTTTTGCCAATTGAGTGGACTGAAGCAATGTTAAATAAAGTATCTTGTTCAAAGACATAATGCACTACTGAGTTTGAGAATCAAATTTACAACCTTACAATCAAAAGATGAACACACTAACATCTAAGCCATGTGCCTTCATGCACACCAATACTACCAGCTTCTCAGAATGCTATATTAAGAAGCTGGTAGTATAAGTGAAACCTCAAAATAAACAGTCATTATTATTAATAAACATTATTCTAAATTAACCAAATATTATCTTGAATTAACCAAATTTTGTTTGCACTCCTAGCTTTACAAAGCTTCTGAAAGATGATAATTGGCAGCTAGATGTGCTTCAGTGTAATGGAAAAATGTGGTCCTGCTGCATATGACAGATACATGGTTCAATTCCTGCAGGTGTTTTTGTCCACTTTTTCATTCTCCAGGGATACTTTACTTGACTTATACAACAATTATTTATAGTTATTTGCAATATGGCAGATTCTCAAAAAACAAACATATTTTCATATATATATATATATATATATATATATATATAGGAAAAAGTATGACCCGACGGCAGAGCTCAAGTCGTTTCGACGGCTATTTCTGGACTAAATTAGAATTTTTAGCCTGGTAAATAAATATCCGAACTTGTCAAGGGGTACTTCCTTATATGGGAAGATTGTAGTTGTCAAGAGGATTGGTCAAAATTTGTTGTAAACACAAATAAGTCTATCATGGCATTTGGTGGGAGGTGTGGGTGGCTGAACTTGCCTGTAGAACATTGAAAGGGTCATAGTGCAATTAGCCTGTAGAACAATGTTCTACAGGCAAGTTCAGCCACCCCCACCTCCCACCAAATGCCATGACAGTCTTATTTGTGTTTACAACAAATTTTGACCAATCCTCTTGACAACTACAATCTTCCCATATAAGGAAATACCCCTTGACAAGTTTGGCTATTTATTTACCAGGCTAAAAATTCTAATTTAGTCCAGAAATAGCCGTCGAAACGGCTTGAGCTCTGCCGTCGGGGTCATACTTTTTCCAATTCCCACTCTACTATCCTAAGTATTGAGTACTCTGGTGCGTTATCGTCCATCTGGTTCCTTACCACATTTCCTTCGTTATATACATATATATATATATATATATATACTAGCAGCAGAACCCTGCGTTGCACGGGGTAGGAAACGTGAAATAGCACCACGTATAGACAAAGATTGAGGAATATAGCTGTGTACATTTTGAATTCCCTTATTCTCAGGGAATGATTGTTCATCTACTGGAAACGTAGAACACCAGCAGCCCGAATCCAGTAGTAGCAATGTCAGTGGGCTGATTGTGGAAATCCTGTATGTGAAAGGAGTAAGTAAGTGTTGTGGGGCGATGTATGTCGTAAGTCTGTTCACGAATTACGTCATGGATGGGGAACACATGTCAGTCTGAAGGAGCGACGTGTGAAAACCAAGTAGGGATGTACGTTTAAGTAGGGATATTGAGATGACGAAATCAGCGTGGCAACGCAGCTGCAGCAGAAGGTAGGTAGGTCATAGTGCAATTAACATAAATGCTGGGCGGCACTGGTTGCACTGCATTTACACAGCAACAAAGGTGCGACAAAAGGGGTCACCTCAGAATTAGCACAACCGCTGTTCAGCGTACTTGCGCAGGTCGTTCATACTGCAGTGTAGGTGCAACAAAAGGAGTATTAGTAGAAGTAGCACAAACGTGAGTTTTACGGTGTCAATAACTCGGCAACGTACACAGGGCCCGGATTTGCGCGTGATGAAAGCACGAAGCGTCAACAGGGCAATAACAAAAATTTTAAGGTCCTCCTCATTTCCTCAATCCCCCGAAAATGGTTCTGCTTAAAAGTAAGTAAGTGTTGTGTCCTCTGTTAAATAAACCAAATTTTTAACAAAATATTATACGCTATTTATGATGTTTAACTAGCGTTTATATTGAAAATGAAAATGTCATGTAATGCCCAATGCTAATTCGTAAATTTCCTAGAAACCATTAATGGAATCGGAAATGTTTTTTGTCCACAGCAATGCAAGGGGACTAACTAATGTGTGCTGCATATTTCAAGGAAATCGGCTGGATTATCTTTAAGTTACGCCTCAAAAATGCCTTTAAAATGCGGGGGGTTTTTCGCCTAAAAAAGTTTTTTTAATTTTTTTAGAACTGTTTCATTTGTATGTTGATTTTTAAATAAATAAATAATGATACTGGCTTAATTAAAGCATGTGTGAGTGGGAAAATGATCGAAGATTTTTGGTTTTATCCAGTGACTTCATTTCAGTATTATCATTATTAGTATAAAGAAAGTATTATGATTATTATTATTATTGGGGTCGATAAAATAAAGTACCAGTAATACACTGGGATAACTGCTGGCCTTGTGTCAAAAGTAGAAACAATTATTATTATTATATACAGAGGTGGATGGATTGGCAGTATCGGTAGAGGGTCGGACGCCATGCTTTGATGCATAGAGTTACGGCCCTTATCATTCTGAGTTCAAATCCTGCTGAGGTTAACTTTGCCTTTCATCCTTACGGGGTCAATAAAATAAAGTACCAGTTATGTACTGGGTATTTGCTGGCCTTGTGCCAAAAGTAGAAACAATTATTATATACAAAGGTAAAGACTAAAGAACCCCTTCAAGTCACAAATGACCATGCAATTTGCACCTAAAAAGTTCCCTGAGGCACAAGTCCAGACAAAGTTGTTTGTGGAAGATCAGTAGTCACCCAAGCATACCAGTCTCCCCTCTCCATGCCACCAACGTTGCCCATGGGAAAGGTCAATACAGCTTGGCACCAGTGACATCACAACTCATTTCTACAGCTGAGTGAACTGGAGCAACGTGAAATAAAGTGTCTTGCTCAAGAACACAACACAAAGCCTAGTCCGAGGATCAAACTCACAACCTCACGATAGTAAGCCCGACACACTAATCACTAAGCCATGCACTTTCTCTATATATATACATATATATATCATCATCACCATTTTATGTCCGTTCTTCCACGCTAGCATGGGTTAGACGGCACATGAAAAATGAACGCTTACAGCACCTAGGGTTAGTGACTGATGAATGTTGGTTTTGCATATGGTCTACAATACTTCTGTTATTTATTTTATAAAAAAACTGTGAGCAGTATTTTAGTGTAGTGATGTACAACACAGTAATGATACACCCCCACCCAGTAGTCCAAATCAATGTTTTGGTGGTTCACCGCAAGGAAGTCATTAATTTTAACCTAAGACACTCTAAAATATAAATCAATCAAAAGAAAATCAACATATATTTTATACAATGCACAATTAATGTCTTAATTTAACGTATTTATGTCTTAATTTAACGTATTTATGTCTTACAATGTTGCATAATTTTAAAAGTAAATTTATATTTGGTGGTTCACAACATTTTTTCTTATAAACTTTGTTGGTCTCTAGTGTGGGGTGGTACACTTGAACTTGTGGAGGTTCAACATCTATTCAGAGCTGAAGATTCTTTACCCTTAAAGAGAAGGTCTAGATATCTCAGTCACTGTCAGGTCAATTATTTGTTAAGTTTGTGGAGAGTTTATTTATGAATGAAAATTAAAAATCCCCAGAATAT
The DNA here is from genome assembly GCA_964016885.1 of Eledone cirrhosa. Taxonomy (NCBI): domain Eukaryota; kingdom Metazoa; phylum Mollusca; class Cephalopoda; order Octopoda; family Eledonidae; genus Eledone; species Eledone cirrhosa. Next base: position 175,068,820 of record OZ024740.1, read on the forward strand.
CAACCCCATTTTTAGGGTGTATATTCAGAAATCATCTTAATATTTACACTATGTTTTAATTGGTTTCAGATTAATGTCCTCTATTTCCAAACAAAATGTAACAATATGTTTATCCAAAAGCCAACAGAAAATGTAATTATTGCTGTATCAGCTAAATATACAAAAAGTCTTTAGTCATAGGTCTGTTATTCTGGCTCCTCCTGTTGTAAGATCACATCCTGCTATGTTTTTCATCATTCTGAGGTCACTAAATAAAAGGTATTAGTTAAGAGATGCACTGGCAGAGATATTAGAGCATCAGGTATGGTACCTTGCAGTATTTGTTTGAGGTCTTTGCATGCTGATTTCAAATCATGCAGTATGGTAAACTTAATCAGTTGTCTGATTTAACATCACTATCAGGCTCCTGGGTGTTTTTAGGGGAGCACATTCTTTTGCAAGCATTTAGGTCAATACTCCAGTTTGATGATATGCTACTCCTCCTCCTCCTGCCAGCAATACAGTGGCCCTAAAAAAGCACCATGGATACATAGGATAATGTGGTTCTAGATATACGTTATAAAAAACTGGAGGGTCATGACTGAAATATCTTGAGCATGTTTATTTGATTAGGAGCTGACCTAGAACTCAACAACAATACTATCACTACAAGGAAGTATTTATTAGAAATAGCAATAAAATCTATTTCAAATTACTCACTCCCCCCCCCCCCACCACCACCACCATCACTTTTGAGAACATATTAAGACGATGTTGCCCTCGACACCCCAAAGGAAGACAAACCGGTTATGGATGGAAAGCTTTTGATCAAATGTCTGTTTGAGCATGGTTGACCCTAATACCCTTTCTGCTATCAATACTCTCTCTTACCAATATCAACATCTTCGTCACCACAAGAAAAGCTATGAAGTTAGTAAACCTAGTAAAAAATGTCAACAAACTTCACTCAACCATTTGAGATAAGTACATTAAATATACAGTTGTCCCCCAGTATTTGCGGAGGTTACATCCCTAGAGTACTCGCTAAGAGTGAAAAAATGCGAACGTTGGACGTGGTCCATAAAAATGCCTATAAACGTCAAAATATACTGTAAAATATAGGCTGGCAAATACGGTATATTTTTATTAATAATTTGGAGTTAAAAAGCCTGAAAAATATATATTGCCATGAAAAAAGGATTCTGCAAATATGCAATGGTTGCCACAAATAATTATTAATTAGGTTCTAAGGAAAATTCCGCGAATAACCAGGACCATGAATGCCAAGTGTACATTGTACCAGATGTACATAAGGTTTTTGAAAAGATACATTTCATCCTTGCTTGCCATAAGAAGTGGCTAAAAGGATTGGTGTCAGGAAGAGCACTTAGTTGTAAAACATTGGAAAGAATACTGAAAAATCAGTAGTTTGCAAAGAAGACCCTTCATGTATTTTTGTTATGCATCAGGTTAGACATTTCTTCTTCATTTTTGCTATCAGAAATGCAGTAAATCAGGGATTTTCCACCTAGAAACCTGTAACAAAAAGTCCTATTCAAACTATCCATGCCAGCATTGAGAAGCAGACATAAAAATGATAACCAACCAAGCTTCAACTAGAAAATAAGAGTTTTGCTGGTTTCTTTCTTTAAAAAAAAAAAAAAAGGAAAAATGAAAAATATGTATTAAATTATTAGGTATTAGTGGTGTTTATTTTGGTGGTTGAGTTGGTGGTAGTAGCGGTAGTAGTAGTAGTGTGATGGTGGTGCTGGTGATGGCGGAAGCAGCAGTTTTTGTTTTTTAACCACTTGCAGACCCTAAGAGCAAATGCATTGAAACTGTGACCTTCCTGTCTTTTCCCTAAGTGCTGTGCACCAAGTGATACACATTAAAAAGAAAAAAAAAAACCATTGTATAAAGATGAGATTAGGCTGCTATTTCTAGCAGGTCGAATAACTGTATAGAGTCTTCCTCGGTTTGAAAATTAATGTTTAAAAAAGGTGAGGGAGTGGAGTAAAAATTTATTAGATATTTTTTCAATGAATAAAGCAAAAAAAAAAAATTATCTAAAATGAATAAAAAATAAAACTTAATAAATACTTAGAAGCAGATGAAAAAAAGAAAATTAAAAACATTTTATAAAAAAAAAAAAAAGAATCTCTAATAAATAATTGTTTCTACTTTTGGCACAAGGCCAGCTATTACCCCAGTGTATTACTGGTACTTTATTTTATCAACCCCGTAAGGATGAAAGGCAAAGTTAACCTCGGCGGGATTTGAACTCAGAATGGCAAGCGCCGTAACTCTATTTGTCAAAGCATGGCGCCCGACCCTCTACCGATACTGCCAATCCACCTTCTAATAAATAATTGTTTCTACTTTTGGCACAAGGCCAACAATTACCCAGTGCATTACTGGTACTTTATTTTATCGACCCCATAAGGATGAAAGGCAAAGTCAACCTCGGCGGGATTTGAACTCAGATCATAAAGGACCGTAACTCTATGCTGCAAAGCATGGCGTCCGACCCTCTACCGATACTGCCAATCCACCTTCTCATAAATAATGATATATATATATATATATATACGCAGTTAAAGTCATAGTCACCTTTTGCTTTGAAAAATGATATATATATAATATATGCATGTGTGTGTGTGTTTGTCCATGTCTGTGTTTATATCTATTTATGTCCTGTACTATAGTGGTTCAATAACTAGAGATCAATTCATTAAGTACCAGACACAAAAAAACATGGTCGATCATTTCCTCTAAATCCCTTGAAGGCAATGATTCCAACATGGCTACCGATGGGTTGAAACACACATGAATAAAAGACTATGTATGTATGTTAAAAAATGAAATATATAAATAAAACATGAAGATCATCATCATCACCATTTTACGTCCATTCTTCCATGCTAGCATGGGTTAGACGGGTTGTCCTGTTGTGGGCAGAGTCTGGTCGGCTGACCTTGTCTTGCTCATGCAGGAACTGATTTTGGTTTGATTTCTACTGCTGGATGCCCTTCCTAACACCAACCTCATTTACAGTGAGTGCTGGGTGCTTTTTTTCCGTGGCGCCTACACGTCCACTTTACAGTGTGGGCTGGGTGCTTTTTTGCCGTGGCACCTACACGACCACTTTGCAGTGGGAGGGTGTGGGGCATATTGTCTATATGCTTCAGTTTCGGCTTGTACTCGTGGGAGGTTGGGTACTCTGTATTACTGCGTGACACCAGAGGTCACGGTCATGTTTCATCACCTTTGAGAGGTTTAATTGGGTAAGGTCTGCTTTTATCACCTCATCCCAGGTCTTCTTGGGTCTCCCCACTCCGCGGTTTCCCTTGACTTCTAGTGCTCTGCACCTTTTTATGCAGCTGTCATCCTTCATACGCATCACATGTCCATACCAACACAACTGCCTCTCCTGCACACTGCATTTGATTCCTCTTATGCTCAGTCTCTCTCTCAATTCATTTATGCTTTGCCGTTCGCGTATATTACTATTACACATCCATCGGAGCATGCAAGCTTCGTTTCTTTCTAATCTACGTAAGTCTTCTAACTTCAGCGCCCAGGTCTCACTACCATATTAACAAAAAAATACACACATGTAAATAAATATGAGAATGGTTTTCACAAAATTGGGATTCATCAGTTTTTAAATAGTTTTCGTAAAAGACAAGACTGAATTTTGACATTATTTTAGGATTTTCCCCCACTACATCCCAATTTCTCACTTGTTTTCTTTTTCTTCCCTGCAGAAATAATTTCTTTCCTGAAATATTTTACTTTAGAAATAATTATCATTAACTTAAGACATTATTATTATTAGCTTTTGGGTGGTTGATTGGCAGTATCAGTAGAAGGTCGGACACCATGCTTTGCAGCAGAGTTACGTCCCTTTACGGACTGAGTTCAAATCCCGCCGAGGTTAACTTTGCCTTTCGTCCTTATGGGGTCGATAAAATAAAGTACCACTAATGTACTGGGTAATTGCTGGCCTTGTGCCAAAAAGTAGAAACAATTATTATTATTAGCTTTGGCATTCATCGTTACGAGGTCAGTAAAATAAAGTACCAGTAAGTACTGGGGTTGGTTTAATCTATTTTCCCTTGCCCTTCAAATTGCTAGCCTAGTGCCTAAAGTAGAAACAATTATTACTATTATCATTATTAAGTTATTAAGGGCAGTGGATAGGTAGTATCCGTAGAGAGTCAAACATGCTTTATAAGTTCAAATCCCGTCAAGGTTAGCTTTGCCTTTCAACCTTAATGCACCGGGATTGATTTCATGGACCTTCCCCTCCCCAAAAATTGCTGACCTTGTGTCTAAATCAGAAACCATTATTATTATTATTATTATTAGTCTTACTTTTATTATATGCTGGCATGCATTACCAAGTGCAATTCTGTGTTTTTGGTGGTGCTGTTTCTTTGTAATGTCTATAGTGCATAGTAGTCTTCTCTTTTGTATGGGGTTTTAGTAAGTATCATCTATGTGTTTTTTATCATTCACAGAACATCTATTTATTATAGAAAATATTTCTGTTTTCATTATCCACATTCGGGTTATTTCTTTCTGCAGGCCTTTATATTTAGATAATTTCTCCATTTTCTATCCATTTTCTATCCATTTTCTATTTCTATCCACTCAGTCTCTTCTTTATGACTAACTTTCTTGCTCCATATACAACTCCAAAAATCTTTGCATCTGGTACTTCAATGTTGCATCGTTTAACTCATTCTAGTTTCTCAAACTATCTCTTCTCATTATTCGGAAACAGTGTTCTACTAAAACTGTTCTATTCTACTATCATTTTATCCTAACTTTCTTAACTGTCATTCTTTGCTTCAATTCTCAAATAACATTCACTCCTCTCGTTTTCACATATTTTCTCTCTAGAGTTCTGGTGACTGTTCCTTAATACAGTCTCTTTTAGAGACTGTAGTTGGCTTACTTTATATCTCAAACTCTTCTAATTTTTTTTATTTGTATTTTCCAACAATGTATTTGTCTCTCCATTCTCAGTTTACTTACTTTGTATAGGTTATTTACCTCCAGTAGAGATGTTAGTGGTACATATCTTAAAACATAGTCCAACTCTTTTGTTTTAACTTCTTCCTATCAAATGTTCTTAGGTTGGTATTCTTCTTGTCATTATTTTGGTCTAGTATCTTGTCCAATATTATCCCTCCAGTCATCCTGTCTCTGATGGAGAGGTAGTGAGGTTGGCAGAATCATTAGAACATCAGACAAAATGTCCTTTCATGGGTGATAAAATGAAGTACCATTAAATTATTAGAGGTCAATGTAATTAATTACCCCACTACTCCAAATTTCTAGCTTTGTGTCTATGTTGGAAATATAAAAGAAGTAGGTATAGTGGTTAGTGTGAAGTCTGGAGTTGGAGTCACAATATGGATGACAAGAATATTGTTGTTATTATTTTATTAGTGATAGTGGAGTAGCAGTGGCTTGGCAGAATTAGCAGAGCATAGGACAAAATGTTTTGCACTATTGTTCAAATTCTTTATGTTCTAAGTTCAAATGCTGCTGAGGTCAACTTTGACTTTCATCATTCCAGGGTTGATAAAATAAAATACTAATGAAAGTACTGGGGTTTGATATAATCAACTTTCTTATGCCTTAAAAGCTATTACTATGATAGAAGATGGTAGATATATTAGAGCATTGGACAAAATGTCTTGTATTAATTGTTTTTAGATGAGTTCAAACCGTGCCATGGTTGACACAGCAATTTATTTTTTTTTGCAAATGAAAGTAGTAGGCTAGAGAAACTAAAAATAATCCAATTTCACTCTTTTCGTATTCACTATTGTTCATTGCTTTGTGTAATAAATAAACTGATGCTGTTATTTAACACTTTATCATTATAGAGATCCTTAGGTTTCAATTATCCTTTTTAAAAATGTATTAACACTTTTGATATTAAATCACCCAAAACCACTTCTGATTCTACAATATAAAATCATTTAAAACTGTTTATATTCATCTAAAAACCTTCTATCATAATTTCATGTAAGAATCTTTGTTACGTTATATTTCAAACACCAGATTAATAACAAGAAAATTGTATTACTAGATAACTTCAAATTTTGGAATATTTTCAAGATTATCTGAAATCATAGGCAGTGTATTTCATTAGAAATATGGCAGCAAAAGGGTTAAATGGGGTCATTTAGGCTTTCTGTTGAAACATCTATGAGGAGTGTACACAACTTGCAAAATCAATTAGACATCTTTAAAACTTGTTTCATATATTATACTTCCCTACAATCAAAATGAAGGGTGGATATAGGTCAATAAATATTCTAAGCATGGCTCAACAATGGTATCCTCTACTTTGAACATTTCATTATCGAACTGACAAGACCATAAATATAATCTTCCAGGTTATCATACTAGGTGAAACCTTGCACATAAATACATGTAAAAGTCAGTATGTAATATATCTACTACAAAATCAAAATATATTATACATGGTAAATATATGTAAAAATCAGCATGTGACTTATCTGGACCTACATAAACCTTACTTCAAAATATATGATAGATGGTAAATTTTGTATGTAAAGACCAGCATGCAGTTTATCTGGTAGACCTACAAAACCTCACATATTGTACACTGTAAATGTCTGCAAAATGAAGGTGGCTATTATCTACCAGTGCAACTTATACATGAGTATAGTAAATAAATAGTTTTCTTTTATTTTGGAGATGTGTTTGTTTGGCAAGTAACTTGATCTGACACTATATCTTTAAAAAAAGCAAGTATATTGTGGAAGAGCCATTTTAGCCAACTACAAAGATACAAAAGACAGTTATATTGACAGGCTATTTTGTGAGGTGTCAAATGTCAAAATTTGTTGAACTACTTCCACCTGATCATTGACACAATTCCACCACAGCTGTTTGAAAATTATAGACCCATATATCCATAAGTTCATCAAGTGTAAAAAAAAAAAAAGAGAAATTTTTATTGATGAAAAAAATCAACTAAGATCTATAAAACCCCTCAAAAATAAGTTTCAAGTAATTGCAGCAGAATTGTGTTAGTGACCAGACTGCAGTGATGCAACACAAAGATTTTGATGAATCTTGATTAAATGAAAATTGAATATAACACTTTCGTTACCATATATGTGATATACCACCTTTGTGTTTCAATTAATTTGGAAAATAATCCAAAATTTAGAGTATTCTAATAAAATAATTTTTTCATTAGTAAACTGGTGTTTGGAATATTACTTAACAAAAATTTCTTAACCCTTTAGCATTTACATTATTTTTTATTTACTACTAGCATTAAAGCCCGGCGTTGCTCGGGGTCATTAAGTTACCAAAGTTAGGTTGCACCACCCATTTTATGGCAGCACTTTTTTGTCTGCCAGGCACTGGGTGAATGAATTGCAGACCTGGAAGCAGGAGCTGCGCCAGCAGTGACAATTGTAGTTTCGCCTATGGATATTATCTCTGTGCAAAAAAGTGTTGAAATTTATTGTTTCACAGTACTTGCGCAACACGCGCGTAGACGATGCCAGCCGAACAACAGAGCTGCGATGGAGTTGTTCTGCATGGTTGTCTGAGTGTTTTCTAAATTTAAGACAGTAGGGAGGGTTGTGATATGAGGGAGAGTTAGTTGTTGTTTCTAGCAGGTTTAGTGACCTCATAAAGGATATGTGTTTTCTAAATTTAAGACAGTAGGGAGTGGTGTGATATAGGGGAGAGTTAGCTGCTGTTTCTAGCAGGTTTAGTGACCTCATAGAAGATATGTTTTCTAAATTTAAGACAGTAGGGAGGGGTGTGATATGGGGGAGAGTTAGCTGCTGTTTCTAGCAGGTTTAGTAACCTCATAGAGGATATGTGTTTTCTAAATTTAAGACAGTAGGGAGTGGTGTGGGAGGGGTGCGATATGGGAGAGAGTTAGCTGCAGTTTCTAGCAGGTTTAGTAACCTCATAGAGGATATGTGTTTTCTAAATTTAAGACAGTAGGGAGTGGTGTGAATGGACAGTATCACCATCAAGCTTGGAAAGAGAAAGTAGCAGAAAGTATGAAGGTGTATAGATTTTGAATGGTAGTAGAAAGAGTTCAGCAGTTTAAATGAGAGAGAAAAATCGTAAAATATTGAGTTTTATCTATTTTTTGCGTAATTGTGGGTGAAATTGAAAAAATTATCTGCGTCAAGACGCAATCGAAACTATTTTGAATACTGAATTGTAAATTTCAATTGAAGAAATTCTATATCGTAGATTTCTATAACGAAGGAGCATGACCACACACTGAGCTTTATAGATTATGATTATATTTTCATGATAAACATTTTATTTCACATAATTATCTCATATAATATCGAATCTATGAGATTTTGATATTATTTATTTTGAGAACAATATCTTAACATCAGTATGAGCGGCCAGTTTCAGCCAGTTTGAACAGAAAGCGGTGAGATAATTCTGGTTGGATATGGCTGGTTTAAATGCTAAAGGGTTAAACAAAATTATGATGGTAGGTTCTAATATAATTGTTTCTACTTTTGGCACAAGGCCAGCAATTATCCCAGTACATTACTGGTGTTTTATTTTATCAACTCAGTAAGGATGAAAGGCAAAGTTAACCTCAGCAGGATTTGAACTCAGACCGTAAAGGGCCGTAATTCTATGCTTGCAAAGCATGTCGTCCAACCCTCTACCAATACTGCCAGTCCACTGCTCTTGGTAGGTTCTAATACATTATGGATAGACTTGTATCATATAACTAGACATTTAAAGGTTGGTATCAAAAGGGCCAAATGACTAAAATGGCTCTTCTGCAATGTAATTGCTGAGTATTTTTCATGTTCAATTTTATTTATATAAGTGGTAAGAAATTCTCAGGAGACCTGGACAGCAGAAGGTCTCCAGAGAAGAAGAAGTATAAGCAGGGCAATGGGGAAAAAGTGAAAATTTTCAAACAAACAAAAAAAATCATATAATCTAGTATTTTCCCTACTGTAAATCTGGCACTGAAAAAAAAAAGGAGTGTGGTGCCTCTCTTCCCTTGGTACGCTAAGTACATGGTTATATGGTTTAATCATTAATCTGAGACTGATCATAACCTTCATCCAACATATCTAACCTCCAAATAATAAGGTGTTTCTGTTTTTGTCCAGTTTGTTTGCTTGATGACTGATTTACTTGAGTATCTACTCTGGGGCATTATCATCATTTTCCTTCCTTTTTTTCATGTTGACATGACTTGGAAGCAGTTGTTACAGACCACATTAATGCATAATCAAAACTGCTGTCTATCTAAATGTGCTGGCGGACCATATCTTGCTCAATAAATACCATTTTTTGCATGTTTGCTATGGCTGGATGCTCTTCTGAATGCCAACCATTTTACAGAGTATACTAAAACATGTTGATGTTCATTACGCTCATCATCTTACGTCCATTTTCATGCTGGCATGGGTTTGACAGCTTGTCATAGTCTGCAAGACCACCTGCTGCTCATATTTTTGTCATGGTCTCTATCGATGGATGTTCTTTCTAACTTTAGCAACTTTACAGAATGTACTCTGTGCATTTTGGTCATAGCAACAGCACTAAAAATAGTTGTTTCTACTTTTGGCACAAGACCAGCAATTACTCAGTACATTATGGAAAATGATGGAGGCACATGGCTTAGTGGTTAAAGCATTGGCCTTGTGATCGAAAGGTTGTGAGTTCAATTCTCAGACCAGGTGATGTGTTGTTTCCTTGAGCAAGACACTTCATTTCACATTGCTCCAGTTTACTCAGCTGTAGAAATGAGATGACAGAGACTGGGGTCCCTATCATTCCACTGCAAAGTGGTCGTGGAGGTGCCACAGTAAAAAAGCACCCAGCCCACACTGTAAAGTGGACGTGGAGGTGTGACGGCAAAAAAGCACCCAGCACTCACTATAAATGAGGTTGGTGTTAGGAAGGGCATCCATCTGTAGAAATCGAGCCAGAGTCAGTTCCCGTCCCATCCTTGCAAGCAGGGAAAAGTGGACGTAAAATGAAATGATGATGATTACTGGTTCTTTATTTTATCAACCCCGTAAGGATGAAAGGAAAAATTAACCTCAACGGGATTTGAACTCAGACCATAAAGGGACGTAACTATGCTGGAAAGCATGGTGTCCGACCTTCTACCGATACTGGCAATTCACAGTGAGCTCTATTCTCAATAGGGTTAGGAGAAGCCATAATGGGATCAAGGGTGTTATGGAATCAAAATGCTGTTTACCAATGTATCCTAAGCAAGGTAAAAAAAAGTTCTTTGTTTCTTGTTTGTTTTATGCTTTCTATATTATAATCTTCACTTTAATAAACTATTTGAACATCTAATATCTGACCAACCCTTATTGTTGAGCTAATGGTTTTGTGAAATGCAAAATGCAATAAAGATGTTTAGACACAGAGAGGTACATAACCACACAGTGAAAAAAATCTTTCTACATTTAAGTATTTAACACTTAATGAGAAGAAAATGTTTAGTCCATATCAAACATATCGCTAGATGTTAGAGAGAAAGAGAGATTGAATGTATTTTACTTGATATTATCACTAACTTTTTCATAAATAATTAAATAAGGCCATCTGGCTGTAGAAAGCTTGCCAAACAAGTGTTTGGTGACATACACAAACTACAGTACAAGCTGTAAAATAGTCGGTGATAGGAAAGGCATCCAGTCATAGAAAGTTTGCCAAACAAAGGGCTGGGAGAACCCCTCGGTCATGTCAAGAACATAATAGTTTCCCGTGTTTGTATGTACATGCCTGTACATAATTATACATGCTTCTACATATTCATACATATATATGTACACATACACGGCGGCATCCCAGAAATATTCCACACTCCAATAGCATCCTAATAAATATTGCCTGTGTATACATTTTTGGAGGGCACCCTGTATATAAACAAATTAAGATGGCAGAAACAAATTCTTACAACTGTTATGATACAAAGCTTCTCTTCAGACATATAACTAGGCAAATCTAATAATAATAATATTTAGAACAATAGAAACAAGAGTATGGATGTAGTCGCTAAAATGATATGTAGTTTTTCTCTGTACTCGCTTCTCTTTGATGATGATTAAATTTTCTGAGGAAATACACACTATTTTAAACACATACTAGATTAAAGTGTATACAAAATTCTTGTTTCTATTATAATTATTACATTTGACTAGTTGTGTTTGAAGAAAAGCTTTTTATTGAAACAATTAGTATTAAACTATGTACAAACTTCTTTTTGTCACCTTAATTTGTTTTATATGCTCTGTGTCAAAATTGCAACCTTTCTTCTACCCTTTAAAAGTCTCCTCAGTATATTTCTATCTGCATAAACACACAGCTTAAATCTTCTCAATTGTAATTTCTCTTCAAGCAATTCCAAAATATATATATCAAAAATATATATAAGAAATAATATATATACATGTGTCATCATCACCGTTTTACGTCCGTTCTTCCACGCTAGCATGGGTTAGACGGGTTGTCCTATTGTGGGCAGTATCTGGTCGGCTGACCATGCCTTGCTCATACAGGAACTGATTTGGCTTGATTTCTACAGCTGGATGCCCTTCCTAACACCAACCTCATTTACAGTGAGTGCTGGCTGCTTTTTCGTGGCGCCTACACGTCCACTTTACAGTGTGGGCTGGGTGCTTTTTTTGTCGTGGAACCTCCACGACCACCTTCCGGTGGGGGGTGTGGGGGCATATTGTCTATATGCTTCAGCTTGTACCCATGGGAGGTCGGGTACTCTGTATTACTGCGTGACGCCAGAAGTCACGGTCGTGTGTCATTGTCTTTGAGAGGTGTAATTGGGTAAGGTCGGCTTTTATCACCTCATCCCAGGTCATCTTGGGTCTCCCCACTCCGCGGTTTCCATCAACTTCTAGTGCTCTGCACCTTTTTATGCAGCTGTCATCCTTCATACGCATCACATGTCCATACCAGCGCAACCGCCTCTCCTGCACACAGCATTTAATTCCTCTTATGCTCAGTCTCTCTCTCAATTCATTTATGCTTTGTCGTTCACGTATATTATTGTTACACATCCATCGGAGCATGCAGGCTTCGTTTCTCTCTAATCTACGTAAGTCTTCCACCTTCAGCGCCCAGGTCTCGCTACCATGCAACATCGCTGTTCGGATACACTCATCATACAGTCTGCCTTTCATTCTGAGGGAGAAGCCTTTTGCAGCTAGCAGTGGTAGTAGTTCCCTAAACTTCTTCCATCCCATTCTTACCCTAGTTATTGCACTTTCTGAACACCCACCTCCGTTGCTAATTCGGTCACCTAGGTAGCAGAAGCTGTCTACTGTTTCTACAGGGCCCTCCCAGAGATTGGTGGTACTTGTTTCCTGTTTGCTGTCTCAGCACAGCTGCTGCATGTGAATCCTACATTCTTAATTAAGCTTCCTGAGATCCCGCTACATCTCTTGTGTACCCATTGTTTGCATTTGGGGCAGAGAATGGAGTTCCTACCTACACCTTTCCTACATACTGAGCAAGGCCATTTCCCTGAGGGGATCTGGGTTCTGTTTTCTCGTCTACTTACAAGGACCTTAGTCTTTGTCATGTTGACTTTGAGACCCTTTCTTTCTAGTCCCTGCTTCCAGGTTTGGAATTTATTCTCTAGTTCTACCATAGATTCAGCTATGAGCGCGAGGTCATCAGCATACAGGAGTTCCCATGGGCATCCGGTCTTAAACTCCTCTGTTATTGCCTGCAGGACTATGATGAACAGGAGAGGGCTAAGAACAGAGCCCTGGTGGACCCCAACCTGTACGCTAAATTCCTCGCTATACTCATTGCTAATCCTAACTTTGCTGACTGCTCCCCTATACATGACTTGTACCGCTTTCACAAACCATTCATCTACTCCTAGTTTTCTAAGAGCCCACCAGATTACAGCATGTGGAACTCTGTCAAAGGCTTTCTCAAGGTCGACAAATACCAAGTAGAGTGGCTTACTTTTAGCTAGGTACTTTTCCTGTAATTGCCTCACAAGGAAGAGGGCATCAGTGGTGCCTCTTCCTGGTACAAACCCAAATTGCATCTCGTCTATTTTCACCCGGTCCCTAATCAGCTGTGCTATAACTCTTTCTGTTACTTTCATGACCTGGTCCATCAACTTTATACCTCTATAGTTTCCTCTATCTAGTGCATCGCCTTTACCTTTGTAGCAGTTGACAATGATGCTACTGCACCAATCTTTTGGTATGGCCCCTTCTAGTATTACCTGGTTAACGATACGTGTGGTTATAGTGTGACCTACAGACCCAGATGCCTTCAGCATCTCGGCAGCTATACCCGATGGACCGGTTGCCTTCCCCATCTTCATATCTTTGATTGCCTTACTTACTACGCTGCCGCTGACTTGTACTGCTGGTCCCTCTATAGGGTCTACTTGGGGTAGGGTCACTTCTTCCCATGCATTCTCCTCATTTAGTAATCTATCATAATGACTCTTCCATGCATCTTTCTTCTCAGCACTTGTGAGGGCAAGCTCACCTTTAACATTCCGGATACACTTCTCTCCAATGACATCACAACTATCTCTGACACACTGCCTCACAATCTTGAATACCTCCTGTTTCTGGTCCTCACGTTGTAAAACATGCTTGAATTTTCTATCCTCTGCTTCCCTCCTAGCTAAGTATACTTGTCGCCTAGCTTCCCTCTTGGTCTCTATGTAATGTACCCTGCTCCCCCCGTTCTTTCATTCTTTCCATGCCTGTCTCTTGGCCTTGACTACTTCATCTACCTTATTGTTCCACCACCAAGTCACTCTCCTCCTGCTTGAGGTCTTACTCCAGCCACAGACCTCATCCGTCGCCTCTAGTAAATTAATTTTTAGGAACTCCCAGTTCTCTTCTACATTAAATGTCTATATCTGTTCTTCTTTACTGTCGTAGGCGTTGAGTAAAATATCTTTAAATCTGTTACTGGTTGAGGGGACTTTCAGCTTCCAGATCTTTCTTCTCCAGGTTGGCCTCTGTTTCCGGGTTCGGCTAGTTCTGACCGTGAGGTCGCTGACAACTAAGCTATGTTGGGATGTACATTCATCACTAGGGAAGGCTTTTGTGTTTACGACCATCCATCTGTCACGTCCTCTGATGAGGATAAAATCTAACTGACTAGAGTGCTCCCCTGATCTATAGGTGATCAGGTGGTTGTCGGGTTTTTTAAAGTTTGTGTTACATATCGACATGTCATTGGCGTCGCAGAATTCTAGAAGTCTGAATCCTTCCTCATTCCTTGTGCCAACCCCATGGCCTCCATGTACTCTATTGAAGCCGTCGCAGTGTTTACCTACGTGTCCGTTAAAATCTCCTGCGATGATTAGGAAGTCCTTGTCGTCTGTTAGAGCAGTAGTGTGTATTAGGGACTCGTAAAACCTATCCTTAAATTCGTCTGGCAGCCCCGATTGGGGTGCGTAAGCTGATATTATTGTGGTAATTGTTTTATTCAGGACTAGTCTGAGTGTGTGTATATATATGTGTATATATGCATATAAATGTATATATGTATATATTAGAGCTATTTAATTGTAAGAGACTACTCTGAGTTTCTAACTCACTATATATTTGTCGGCTCCATCATGTTGAGGTAATTTTAAAGTCTTGTTAACCAGGCTGCTATTTTTAGCGGCATGGGATTTCGAGACAAGCTGGGTTCCGAAGACACGTGCGATAATTCTTATCGCACACAATTCAGTCTTCTAATATATTTAGAAGTGAAAGGATCGCTAATTTCTCAACAACTACTGAGGAGTAGAGAAAAGTGTGGACTTCACTTAATAAGATGTTGCGAAACAGTTTCCAAAACTGTCTAGTTGTTACCAGCCTTTTGCCCAATATAGGTCTGTTATTTTTCTTAATTTACTACTTAAAATTAAGTCTGACAAAGCATATTGCTGTAGTTAGTATTTTTTCACCCTAGCAAACCTAGTCCTTACGATTCGAACACATGCATGTTTATATTAGTGTTCATCTCTCTTGTTTATTCAATTATATGTATATATATGTGTGTTGAATGTGTGCATAAATCTACAGATACCCATGGTACATATTTGATACAACTTTATAGTTACTTGATACTCGTGTTATATAGACTAGGAGAGAGGCTAGGTGACAAGTATACTTCACAAGAAGGGCAGCAGAAAATAAAAAAAATGTTTATGCTTTTTATGCAATGTGAGGTGTTCAAGATGGTTAGGCAGTGTGTCAGGGGAAATTGTGATGTTTGGGAAAAGTGTGTCTGAGATGACAATGGTGCACTTGCCCTCACCAACACAAAAAAGAAAACATCATACTGATGAATGAGGAGAATTCATGGGAGTAAGATAGCTTGCTCTAAGTAGACACAACAGAGGGACCAGCTGTAACAGCTGTCAGCATAGTAAGTAAGACTATTAAGGATATGAAGACAAGCAAAGCAGCTGAGACATTGGAAATAGTTGCTGAGATGCTGAAAGCATCTGGGATGGTATGTCACATCATAACCACCCATAATGTAAACCATGTTATTCAAAATGAATCTATACCCAATTACTGGCATAGCAGCATCATTGTCAACTGCTACAAGGACAAAAGTGATGCACTAGACAGAAGAAACTACTGAGGAATCAAATTGATGGACCAGGTCATGAAGTTTATGGAAAGAGTCATTGCACAACTGATAAGGGATTGAATTAACATAGTGAGATGCAGTTTAGATTGTGCCAGATAAATCTACCAAGAATGCCCTTTTTCTTGTGAGACAACTGCAGGAGAAGTACCTAGCTAAAGGTAAACCCCTCTGCTTGGCATTTGTTGACTTGGAGAAAACTAGGAGTAAACGAGTGGCTTTTGAGGGCAGTACAAGCCATATACAGAGGTGCAATCATCAAGATAAAAATAATGACTATAGTGAGAAGTTTAGCCTGCAAATTTGGGTCAACCACGGCTCTATCCTTAGCCCTCTCTTGTTTATTATCATCCTCTAGGCTATAACAGAAGAGTTTAAAACAGGATGCCCTTGAGAACTCTTGTATGTTGATGATCTAACTCCCATAGCTGAATCTATGGCAGAACTAGAGGAAAAAATTCCTGACCTAGAAGCACAACCTGGAATCAAAAGGCCTTAAAGTCAACTTGGCAAAGACTAAAGTCCTAGTGAGTAAAAATGAAAACAAGGCCCTGATCTCTTCAGGGAAATGATTCTGCTCAGTGTGTAGGAATTCTATCCTTTGTCCCAAATGTGAACTAAGTGTACACAAGATCTCAGGTAGGCTAGCAAAGAACATAGCTTTTACATGTGGTCATTGCACAGGAGCAGTAAGCAGCAAATACTCACTGAAAACAAGCTCTATCAAATTCTTAGAGGGTTCTGTAGAAGCAGTTGACAGCTTCTGTTACCTGGTTGACCAAATTAGCAGTGGTGGTAGATATTCCAAAAGTACAGTAGCCAGAGTGAGAACAGGATGGAAAAAGTTCAGTAAGCTACTACTGCTTCTAACTACAA
>OZ024740.1:175090355-175157855 GCA_964016885.1 Eledone cirrhosa
AGTAGGGGGCTGAGAACAGAGCCCTGATGGACGCCAACTTTTACGCTAAACTCTTCACTATATTCGTTGTTAATTCTAACCTTGCTGACTGTTTCTTTATACATGGCTTGTATAGCTCTCACAAGCCATTCGTCAACACCTAGTTTTCTAAGGGCCCACCAGATAATGGAACGGGGGACTCTGTCGAAGGCTTTCTCCAAGTCGACAAAAGCTAAGTATAGGGGTTTACTTTTAGCTAGGTACTTCTCCTGTAGTTGTCGTACAATGAAAAGAGCGTCTGTGGTACTTTTGCCTGACACAAACCCGAACTGCATTTCATCTAGATCAATTCTCTCTCTGATTAGTTGCGCTATTACTTTTTCCGTGACCTTCATGACCTGGTCGATTAATTTAATGCCTCTATAGTTACTCCTATCTAGGGCATCTCCTTTACCCTTATAACAGTTAACGATGATGCTGCTACGCCAGTCCTTCGGAACAACCCCATTCTGTACGACTTGGTTGACTATCCGGGTGACCATGGTGTGTCCCACCGTACCGGATGCCTTCAGCATCTCGGCAACTATTTCCGAAGGCCCAGCCGCCTTACCCGTCTTCATATCTTTGATTGCCTTACTTATTATACTACCCTCGACTAACACTGCTGGTCCCTCTATTGGGTCGATGTGGGGGAGACTGTCTTTCTCCCATTTATTCTCCTCATTTAGTAGCCTTTCATAGTGACACTTCCAAGCTACCTTCTTATCAGCGTCGGTGATGGCAAGTACGCCGTCATCATTAAGGACACACTTCTCCCCGACAATATCACGGTTTTCCTTGACACATTGCCTAGCAATCCTGAACACCTCACGTTTTTGGTCCTCGCGTTTTAGAACATGCTTGAACTTTCTTTCCTCTGCTTCCCTTCTTGCAAAGTACACTTGTCTCCTAGCTTCCTTCCTGGCCACTTGATAGTCTTCTCTGCTTCCCCCATCCCGCCATACTTTCCAAGCCTGCTTTTTGGCCTTAATTGACCCCTCCACCTTACTGTTCCACCACCATGTTACTCTCCTCCTGCCTACAGGCCTGCTCCAGCCACAGACTTCGTCTGCCGCCATCAGCAGGTTTGCTTTTAGGAATTCCCACTGCTCCTCTATATTGTACGACTCTAAATGCTCTTCCTTACTGTCGAAAGCATCAAGTAGTATACTTTTGAATTTATTTCTGGCTGTGGGGTCCTTTAGCTTCCATATTTTTCTCCTGAGGATAGTCCTCTTCTGTTGTCTAGTACGTCTTGTCCTGACTATTAGGTCGCTAATTATCAGTCTATGTTGGGAGGTGCATTCTTCATGGGGGAGGGATTTAGTGTTTACAACAGACACTCTGTCACGTCTTCTGGTAAGGATATAATCTACCTGGCTTGTGTGTTCCCCCGATCTATAGGTGATCAGGTGATTGTCACGTTTTTTGAAGTTAGTGTTACAGATGGTTAGGTTATTTGCGTCACAGAATTCCAGGATTCTGGAGCCTTCCTCATTTCTAGTACCAAACCCATAGCCTCCATGGATTTCGTCATAGCCGTCACAATATTGTCCAACGTGACCATTTAGGTCGCCTGCAATAATTATATAGTCACTGTCGGTTATTTGGGAGGTAGTGAACATCAGTGTCTCATAGAATCTGTCTTTTATAGTGCCGGGCAGTCCGGATTGGGGTGCGTACGCAGATATTACTGTCACTGTCATTCTACTGAGGACAAGTCTTATTTTAATTATTCTGTCGTTCACTCTATTTACGTCTATTATCTTATCTGCCCACTTTTCTGCTACCATGATTCCTACTCCACCCAGCCCATTGTCATTTCCCACCCAGAAAAGCTTATAGCATCGTTTTTTACCCACAATGAATCTAGCAGACCCACCCCTCCACCTGGTCTCTTGAATACAACAAACATCGACCTCCTTACGTTCAAGCATTTCTACAACCTCGTTAGAGCGACCCTTTAAGGTGCCTACATTCATGGTACCAACTCTGAAGTTTTGGATTGCGTTTGGAGGGTGGGAGCGGTGGGAGATGGGGTTATATTAGCCATCCGCGGCTGAAACAAAGAGGAATGCTCACATTCTCGTCCACGAGGTGAATTTGTCTTTGGCATTGTCGCTGAGCGTCCAGATTTTTCTCTCTTCAACTCTCCGGAATTCCGTAGTCCTTCCATCCGTCATATTGAAGGCGACCAGGTAAGCGATAGTATAGGCCTCTGGCTTATGATTGGTCCACGTAATAATAATGGTGGTGCGTGGGGGCGGGAGGGAGCGTATTTAACAAGCAATAACAAAAAATACAAGATTTGTTTTGAAAAATACAAGAAAATACACAGAATACAGGAGGATTTGTTTTGGAAATAGGATAGAATAGCTAGTAGTGAAGCAAGAATTGGAATCTGAGGATGGAAAATGCTATCGAATTGTCGCGGATTGGAAGGACTATGAAATTAAGCGGATGTTAGGAAGGCAAGAAAAATGTGTACATTACATTATACCGTGAAGGAAAAACAGCCACGATATATATATATATATATATACACACACATATATATATATACATACATACATATATATATATATACATACATACATATATACATATATATATATACATACATATGGTGGCTGCCAACTCGTTTTCGAGTACGGCCAGTATTTATATCCAAGTAGGACAACCCCTATCGATGCGCTGAACAAGTCTGACTTTTTAGTCCAGCCAGCAACTTGAAAACTCTGGTACAGACACTACACCTGTGACAATTATTGACACATAGTGCTGGGCCCATGCAGAGAGATCTACAAATATAAAGCAATGCCTGTGCCGTGAAGCTTTTATAGAGAGCAAAGGCACTGCACAAAGCCAGTCCCACTCTCTTAACCAAGATGATATTTACCAAAAAGAATAACAAGTCAACATCATTGGATACAATCAGGGTTGCAGGTTTTATATCAGAGTTTTCCTTCTCCTAGAATTCTGCCTTGACAAAGGCTAAGGGGTCATCTCTCCCGGTGATTTTGGATGGCCATTGACTCTTAAGAGCTTCTTTGCCCTTTGACAGGTTTTGTTTTTAGTCCTGCAGGATGTCCAAAGTCACCCTCCTCACCAAGAAACCTTGGTGGGGTTGCCAGTTTAGTTGCCAACGACCCGACCATGGGACAGGTTGTACTGGGATACGTTACCAGTAGCACCAACTGGTGACCTGACATACATACATATACATACATACATACACATACATATATGCACACATACATATACATATATATACATACATACACACATACATATACATACACACATATGCATGCATATATACATAGAATATAAGTTGTGTATGTGTGTGTGGAAAACAGATGTTCATCTACTTCACAGATGAAATCTTAATCATCTGAGCTAAGTATATTTTACTGAGAGTGCTCAATAACTATTTTAAAATTAATTAGATTTGTGATAAAAAAATAATCATCAAAGAAATTAAAAGTAATGGTAAAATTCAATATATATATATATACATCATCATCATCATCATTTTATGTATATATATATATATCTATATATATATATATATATTACATGAACACATACATATGTATGTCTGTCTGCGCGTGTGCATGCACATGTATGCATATATATTTTCAATTAATTCTAAAATTAAATTCTTCCCATGGCAATGATGGCTTTGTATAAGATATTCAAAAATTCCAATTCTGGCACTTTTAATAATCATTCTCAAGAGAGAAGTAGGAAATAGTGAAATCAACACCACACTCCAATGAGACTGATAGTCAGGCAATTCATAGAAAATTTTAACCCTTTCATTATGATATATCTGATGAAAGATTCTGTCTATAATTTTAAAATAACTTTGAAAATCATCAAGAATTTGGAGGAATTTGGTAAAATAACCTTTAAAAAAAACTTTTGAAATCACTTTTGGTTCATTAAAACAAAAAACATCTATTTTAAATTAAAATCTAACATTTAAAAAAAATATATATCAGAGCCATATGTTGCTATTTTAGTAATGAAATAATTAATGATTTTAGTAAATGCTTCAAAATTCTTAACTAATCAATTGAAATAGAATGTATTTTATTAGGAATATGGTAATGAAAGGGTTAAGCTAGTCATTGAAGCATAGTCAACAAAAGTCATTAAATAAAACTATAATTGTTTCTACTTTTGGCACAAGGCCAGCAATTATTTCAGTGTATTACTGGTACTTTATTTTATCGACCTTGTAAGGCAGTTAGTTAACCTCGGTGGGGTTTGAACTCAGATCATAAAGGGACGTAACTCTATGCTGCAAAGCATGGCGCCTGACCCTCTACCGATACTGCCAATCCACATGCAAAATTTTTAGGTAAATATAAACATTTTAAAACAAATATATTTGTATAGTAGAACCAGAGGCAGTTTTAGGTAGTTTGGTATCAGAAGGATAAAAAAAAAAAATTTCTATTGATTTAATTGGTAGAGCAAGATTTTCTGCAACCCAGTCAATTGTTTTGCAATAGTTTCTGCAGAACATTAACAGTACCAATCTAACCAGTCTCCAAAAGCCTGCTAAGGCTTAAAAAAAATTTTTTTTTTAAATAATATATAAATAAGCCACATCACAGCTTTGTCTTTAAAACAGGGGGATACCCCTAAAATGAGGAGATGGTCATGGCCAGCATACCTCTGACTAGGAGTGATTGATAAATGTTGACCAGAAGTTAAACAACAGAAGAAAAAAGAAAATGACTATGCATACAGAAGATTGTAACCAATTTCATCTGAAATATGTAAATAGACACTCCATCCACCCAAAGACCATTATTAACTATATATATATCATCATCATCATTTTACGTCCGCTCTTCCCTGCTTGCAAGGGTGGGATGGGTCTTATTCAGCACAGCGTCTCTCCACTTGTTACGGTCCTTCGTCATCTCCACCGTGAGCTTCAGCGATCTGAGGTCTGTTCTCACCACCTCCGCCCATGTTTTTCGTGGTCTACCTCTACCGCGTCTTCCTTCAACTGGCATTTCTTGGCACTCTTTACCCCTCGGTCATCCTCCATGCGCATCACATGTCCATACCACCTCAGTCTTCTCTCCTGTACACAACATTCTATCCCTCTCAGACACAGTTTCTCTCTCAACACATTCATGCTGGGTCATTCACGCACATTGACACTGCACATCCAATGGAGCATGCTTGCCTCATTTCTCTCCAGCCGTCGCATATCCTCTGCAGTTGCTGCCCATGTCTCACTACCATGCAACATCGCGCTCCTCACACAGGCATCATATAACCGGCCTTTCGTACGCAGGGAGAAACCCTTCTTCGTCAGCAGCTCCCTAAACTTCTTCCGACCCGTCCTTATTCTAGATACTATGGCCTTGGAACACCCCCCCACTCCCATGCTAATCTGATCTCCTAGGTACCGGAAGCTATCCACCACTTCTATAGCACCCGCCTGCATTTGAAAAATGTGTCTATCAATGCGACTTCTACTGTCTAATTTCCCTGTACATCTACTGCATACATATTTCTCCTTACCTGTTAGTTTGCCTGCTATCCTGCTACATCTCTTGTGTACCCAGGATCTACATTGTGTGCATTTTATAGAATTTATGCCAGTTGCTTTTCTGTATATCGAACATGGCCATTTCCCTGACGGAATCAGAGTTTTGTCCTCATTTCTACTCATCAACACTTTTGTCTTAGCTAGGTTCACTCTCAGTCCTCTTGCTTCCAACTGCTGTTTCCATAGCCAGAATTTATTCTCTAGCTCCTCTACTGATTCTGCTATAAGAACCAGATCGTCAGCATAGAGAAGTTCTCATGGACAGCCAGTCTTAAACTCCTTTGTTATGGATTGGAGGACTATAATGAATAGGAGCGGGCTGAGGACCGAACCTTGATGTACTCCTACTAAACTCCGTTCCTACCCTGACTTTACTGACAGTACCTCTGTACAAAGTTTGCACTGTCCTCACAAGCCATTCCTCAACACCTAGTTTCCTTAGGGACCACCAGATGACAGATCGGGGTACCCTATCAAAGGCCTTCTCTAGGTCAACAAAGGCTAAATATAGTGGCTTATTTTTCTCTAAGAACCTCTCTTGCAATTGTCTCACCAAGACGAGGGCCTCTGTTGTACTCCTGCCAGGCACAAAACCGAACTGCATCTCATCTAGTTTGACCCTTTCTCTAATTAGTTGTGCTGATATCCTTTCTGCCACTTTCATAACCTGATCCATCAGTTTTATACCCCTATAATTGCTCCTCTCCAGAGCATCCCCTTTACCTTTGTAGCAATTTATGAGAATACTGCTGCACCAGTCTTTTGGTATGACACCACCATATATAGCCTGATTGATGATGCGTGCAACCAGCTTAGTGACTACATCCCCTGATGCCTTCAGCATCTCAGCAACTATTCCCGATGGTCAAGCAGCCTTACCATTTTTCATTTCCTTAATCGCCTCTTGGACCCTATATTCATCAATCTCAATAGCTGGTCCCTCTGTCGGATCTACTGTGGGTAATTTCTCTCTCTCCCATTCGTTCTCCACATTCATCAGTCTCTCATAATGACATTTACAGGCCTCCTTTTTTCTGATCATTCGTGACACTAAGTACACCGGCATTGTTCTGGACACATTTATCTCCAACAACATCCTGATTTGCATTGACACCCTGCCTTGCAATGTGGAACACCGCACGCCTCTGATCTTCCCGTCACAGAACATTGGCAAACCTCCTACTCTCGGCCTCCCTGCGTGCTAAGTACACCTGACGTCTAGCTTCGTTCTTAGCGGCTGTATATTCTTCCCTATTCCCACCCTTTTTCCAAGCCTTCTATGCTAGTCTTTTGTCTCTAATGGCCTTATCTACTGTGCTGTTCTACCACCAGGTCACTCTCTGCAGAGCTCCAACCACAAGTTTCATCAGTTGCCTGCAGTAAGTTGTCACGTAAGAAATTCCAGTTATTATCTATGTCATACGTCTCTAAATCGTCTTCTTTTTCATCATACACATCTTGAAGGGCTTTGCTAAATTTGTATTTTAGTGAAAGGTCTTTTAGCTTCCAGACCTTTCTTCTCCACACTTTCCTGTATGTCTCATTCCATCTCTTGCTTACTGAGATATCACTAACGACTAACCTATGCTGTGGGGTACATTCTTCCCCAGGGTATGCCTTGGTATTAGACACTATCTGCCTGTCCCGCTGCCTAACTAGTAAGAAGTCAATCTGGCTTATGTGCTCGCCAGATTTGTAGGTTATTAGGTGGTTGGCAGGTTTCTGGAAGTTTGTGTTGCAAATAGTCAGTGTACTTGCATCACAAAATTCAAGAAGTCTCACCCCTTCTTCATTTCTTGAACCGTAACTGTGCCCACCATGTACCCCAGTGTAACCATCCTGGAGCTGTCCAACATGACCATTGAAATCCCCTGCTAGCATAACGGTGTCTCCGTCCTCTGTCATTGCGGTTGTTTGTAAAAGTTGCTCATAAAAGCAATCTTTCTCATCTTTGCCTAGGCCTGCTTGGGGAGCATAGGCAGAGATGATTGTCAGTAATCTCCTGCCTAGAACTAATCTAAGCTTAATTATTCGATTACTAACTTGAACTACCTCTATTGTCTTATTGATCCATCTCTCAGCCAGGAAAATGCCTACTCCCCTAACCCATCATCCTTACCTACCCAGAAAAGCTTATAGCTAAGATGTTTGCCTACGACTAGTCTCGCAGAGGCACCTCTCCATCTCACCTCTTGCACGCAGCACACATCCACATGCCTTCTCTCCAGCATCTCCTCTATTTCAGCAGATCTACCTTTGAGAGTGCCAACATTAAGTGTTGCAACTCTGAGATGCGACATCTTCATATTTTGTTGTTGTTCCTATTTGTTGCTGTGCTGATAAGTGTTTTGGCATTGATACACTGGTTGGATGCCCTTCCTAACACCAGCGCCACTTTACAGCATGGACTGGGTGCTTTTATTTGTGCCACCAGCACTAGAGAGGATGTCTTTCTAGACTCAAGGGCCCTCTCTACTCCTCCATTTTACAGCATGGTCATAAAAAAGAAATTTAAAAAAACTTGACGCACGCATGCGTGCGCGCACACACACACACACACGCACTCATGCATACAAACTACAAACACACACACACCACTCACATACATACACATATATACATATATTACCGGCAGTACTGATACAAAATCAAAATCATGTCAACTCTTGACTTTTCCCAGTCCAGTTCAGTTTTTATATAATAATAATAATTGTTTGCTTTACGCTGGTGATGGTGGTGGTGATGGTGGTGGATGGTGTCAGTGATGGTGGATGGTGTCAGTCATGGTGATGGATGATGTCAGTCATGGCGATGGTGGTGGATGGTGTCAGTGATGGTGGTGGTGGTAGTGGTGGAGGTGGTGGATGGTGTCAGTGATGGTGATGGTGGTGGATGGTGACTGACGGTGGCTGGTGACTGACATGGCTTAGTGGTTAGAGCATTGGCCTTGCAATCGAAAGGTTGTGAGTTCAATTCTCAGACCGGGTGATGTGTTGTTTCCTTGAGCAAGACACTTTATTTCACATTGCTCCAGTTTACTCAGCTGTAGAAATGAGATGATAGGGACTGGGCTCCCTATCATTCTACTGCAAAGTGGTCGTGGAGGTGCCACGGCAAAAAAGCACCCAGCACTCACTGTAAATGAGGTTGGTGTTAGGAAGGGCATCCAGCTGTAGAAATCAAGCCATAATCAGTTCCCGTCCCACCCTTGCAAACAGGGAAAAAGCGGACGTAAAATGAAATGATGATGATATATCGATAGTCGATCGACTTTCGATGAAGCGAACCGAGGAAACAATGGTTCCATTGGTCTTTCGTCTTTCCAATTGCTAATACTTTCTATCAGTCGCAACTCCAAATAGAAGGAACGTGAAAATAAAGTGTCTTGTCCAAGGACATAATGCATCGTCCAGCCCAGGAATCGCACTCACAACCTCACGATTGAGAGACCAATTCTCTAACCACTCAGCCACGTGCCTTCACATGTATACACGCGCACGCGCAATGTCTGATATTTGTTTCATTGTCCCTAGAGGGATTACATGCACAGTTAGCCTCAGTGGAATTTGGGATCAGACAAAACTAGATATAATATCCAGTACTCCACACTTTTTTTTAACGATAATAATGACAGTAACAACAATAAAACAAGCAAATAGGAAGTGATTAAAGAGTAGGACAGAATGATTGTTATTTGTTTTGGCTCTTTATACCCAAAGTATAAATACTGTCATGGTAAACTTCAGCTTTTATGATTTTGGAGTAAACAACATTTTTAAAATATACCACCTCAGAGCAGTGGATTGGGAGAATTACTAGAGTATTGTCCAAGCTGCTGGCAATATTTTTTTCTGGCTTTCATGTTCTAAATTCTCCAGTAGTGGAGTTTTGAATCCATACTACTTGAAGCCGCTGCCGTGCATGTGTTAAGCCTTCCATTATAATTTTATGAAAGGCCTTTTGATGAGCTATGCTCCAAACATCAGCTTAATAATGAAAATGTTACTTAAATCTCTCAAAATTATTAATATTTCACAAAAAGATTTGAAAATGAGTGTCTTTCATTAGAAATATGATAATGAAAGGGTTAATCTGTCACCTAGTTTAACACCACCACCTTTTCCTTGGATGCCTTTAGCAGGGTTCACTCTGTTGCATGCATTAATCTTAGCGGCCCTGATAAAATAAAGAGTCATGCATACTGCCCTTCTCTCCCTGATTAAACAAACAATGACACATCAACAGAAATATCAACAAACCAGCAGGGAAACTCTTCAAACTACTTGATATACTAAAAATAGCAAACAAATTTCCCTCAAATGACACCCTACGGTTTTAAATAACTAAAGAACACATAGTATAGTCTAGTTATTTGTAACTCTAAAATAGTGGTCAGATAGAATGCTTTTGATCGATCAAATGCCTACCTGCTCAGGACTTGACTGGAGCTAACCAATAACACCAATAACAACAGTAGCAACTGCAGTAAAATCAGAAACAGCGATGACAACAGCAGTAGCAATAACAATGACAGCAACACAATAGTAAAAATACAACAGTTGCAAGAATAATAACAACAGAAGTAAGAAACAGAACAAAAATGTCAAACTGCCCCACAAAATTAAAAACTTTTTCTTTTGTGGCTTTTTTAATTATAAACCTAGCAACATAAGATTGAATTTTTAAAAAATCATTGAATTTAATTACATTGCATGCATGCATATATATATATATATATATATATATATATATATATATATATATATATATATATATGTATATACATATATATAGTTATTAATGGTCTGTGTGTGGTTGGAGTGTCTATTTACATATTTCAAGTTTTCATTGATATATATATATATCTGCAACATCGTCTGTGGTGCTATTATGTTTCCTCCTATTGTATTGTATGTCTGACGATGTTATTTAAATAAAGATGGCGTAGACATACAATACAACAGGAGGAAACATAATAGCACCACTGACGATGTTAGACTATATATACGAAAGAACTTTGTTAGACTATATATATGTGTGTTTGTGTCTATATTATATCTGTATTTTTGACCGTTGGTCAGTCAATGGTAAACATTGAGGACCGAATAAATTAAATTAACCGATATAAAAGACACAGAAGCGAAAACCAACCAAACAGTGAGTGTGTTCTGTTATTAATTCTGGCAATATTATTACAACAATATGACCCTCCACAAGTATAACAATATTTGTTTCGACACACGATTTCATATCAAAAACCTCGCAAAACTAATTCATCGCCATCATATATATATATATATATATATATATATATATATATATATATATATATATATATATAAATGTTTGTATATGTATAATAAAGCCAAAACAATGCAGGTATGGACATAGAATAAAGAATGCAAATGCAAAAGATATTGTTGACAATTAGTCTTTTACCTTAGATTTATTGAAATGTCCTTAATTTTCAAGATAATATCTCTTCTTCGGAGGGAAGTAAAGCGGTTAAACCAGTGTTCTAAATAGCTTGCAACATATAACTTCCTCCTATATATATATATATATATATATATATATATATGTATATATATATATATATATATATATATATATATATATGTATATATATATGTATATATATATATACATATATATGTATATATATATGTATATATATATGTATATATATATATACATATATATGTATATATATATATGTATATATGTATATATATATATATATATATATAAAATATTAAACAAATAATGAATAAAACAATGAAACAGTTCCTTATATTAAACAAAAAAAGTTCATTATTTAACGATCGTTTCTAGGATATATATGTGTTAGAATTGGCATGCATATTCAACAGATCTATGTACAAAATTATACAAAATTATACAAACTATCAAGATTAAATATACATACCAACACATATATATGCCGTCTTCAGAAATTATTTCTGAAGACGGCATATATATGTGTTGGTATGTATATTTAATCTTGATAGTTTGTATAATTTTGTATAATTTTGTACATAGATCTGTTGAATATGCATGCCAATTCTAACACATATATATCCTAGAAACGATCGTTAAATAATGAACTTTTTTTGTTTAATATAAGGAACTGTTTCATTGTTTTATTCATTATTTGTTTAATATTTTATCTTGACTCTGTATTCCGTTTATCTTTCACCGAAAGTGATTTTTCATTACATCTCTTCTTTCCATGATATCCGGAATACATTGAGTTCTTCATACGGATTGGACACTACCGTAAACTCTTGGTAGATTTATCTACATATATATATATATATATATATATATATATATATATATGTGTGTGTTTGAATCTCTTTAATTAATTCATTTAAAATAGTTAGATAATTTATTGTTATATTTTGTACAGCATATCTTATTTATATATTTAATAAATTCAAACAAACAGGAAACATTAGTCAATATGGAAGTATTGGTTTAAATAACACATCATTTTTTTAAATTGAATTACAAAATATAATAACAATAAAAAAGGAAATAACGAAAAATTAATCAAATATATCTTTCCTTTAATAAAATTTTCATGGCTTGTAATTACATTTTAATTTAGTTGTTGTTATTGTTATTATCATTATCATTATCATTATCATTTTGGCGGTATCGGTAGAGCGTCGGACACCAGTTTGTGGCATATAGTTACATCTTTTTATGTTCTGAGTTCAATTCCCGCCAAGATTAGTTTTGCCATTCATCCTTACGGGATCAATAAAATAGAGTACCAGTAATGCACTGGGATCGATTTAATCGACTTTCCCTTCGCCCCAAATTGTTTGCCTTGTGCCTAAACCAAAAACTATTATTATTATTATTATTATTATTATTACCAATTGGTGGATTGGCAGTATCGGTAGAGGGTCGGACGCCATGCTTTCCAGCATAGTTACGTCCCTTTACAATCTGAGTTCAAATCCCACTGAGGTTGAGACTTTGCCTTTCATCCTTACGGGGTCGATAAAATAAAGTACCAGTAATGCACTGGGTAATTGCTGGCCTTGTGCCTAAAGTAGAAACAATTATTATTATTATTTTATTCTTAAGTATATCTGAGACAATGTTTCTGTGACATCACTTGCTATTACTGATAATAAAATAATGATCATTATGGTGGTGGTGTTAGGAAGATAATTGTTGACTAAATCAATATCACTATTTCACAGGTACAATTTTTTTATTATCGATTTAAATTAAGTAAATAGCCCAAATTAGCGTATATGCTCACATGCGTGTGCACACATACACACACACACAAATACAAAAGCTTTGAGAATCACATCCACTTTAAGAAATTTAATAGCATGGTAAAGTAGTAATATTTATCTAAGATATCTTCATAATAAATCACTGTCACTGAACAGCCGTGGGCAGTCTAAACCTGGTAGTACCCATCCCTTTCTAGGTTTGATCACAAATGATATATATATATATATATATATATATATATATATATATATATATATATATATATATATACAGGGTGTGGACGATATTTGTTCGTAAGATTACTGTCTAGGAAAAAGTAACACAGTAGTTTTATTTTTTAAGATATATTTATCAAACTTGGGTCAGTTTGTCTTCATGACTTGTTCTTTCGATTTCACTCGATAAACCCGTCATTTGCTTTGATGACGGCCTCAAGGCGGCCTCGGAACCGGCTACAAGCCTTCGTCACTGTCCCCCGACTTAGGCCCCTAAAGGCACTTGTGATCCTGGCCTTCAGATCGTCTTTTGTATTGCAGCTAGATCTGTTGGTGTCTTGTTCCACTGCACCCCACATAAAGTCGTCGAGGGGGTTGCAGTCAGGCGAGCTGGGAGGCCAGATGTCAGGTGAAGTGTGGTCGACGAAGTTCTCTGACAGCCAGGATGGGTCTTTCGGCTGGTATGGCAGGGTGCTGAGTCTTGCTGCCACACGTACGGCCTACCTGCAGTACCTGGTCGATCCAGGGCTTTACTACCTCGCTCAGAATGTGGATGTAGCCATCGGTGTTCAGCTTGAGGCCCTCAGGGAAGAAGTGAGGTGGCACAACATCACCTTGACTACTGGTGACACCTTAAGACCAATGTTGTCGCTGGAAACTTTGTCTGCATGACTCTGGGCACGTCTTTGGATGAGACAGCGAGCCACCTGTTGTTCTGGGAGTTGATCTTCTGGCCTTATTTGTCCTCCCGGTGCAGATTCCAAGAAGAACTCCGTGTCTCTTCCACAAATTTGGAGGTTCAAAATTATTCAGAATCAATTATTCTGAAAATAAATAATGGAAATATAGTCACTGTTTTTATGAAGACAAGAGTGACAACGGAAGTAAAACCCATTTGCATAAAATTAGCAGTTGAAAATTGCAAACAAATATCGTCCACACCCTGTATATGTATATATATATATAATGCACCAGAGTCCTCAATACTTAGGGTAGTAGAGTGGGTAATAGTAAAAGAGTCAGGACTCCAACGACTGAGCTCCGGCCATTTTAACAGCTAGATCCGAACAGTTTGGATCTAGCTGTTGAAATGGCCGGGGTCCTGACTCTTTTCCCATATATATTAAGAGAGAGAGAGAATTCAACCCTAGTATTGAACAGGTATTTCATTTATCAACCTGAAAAGAATGAAAGGCAAATTTGGCCTTGGTGGGATTTGACACAGAGCACAGAGAATTTGAATGAGTATCACAAACATTCTATCCAATCTTAATGACTGCTAATTTGCTGTCTATCATAAGACACTGGAAAGATGAAAGGACATGTCGATCTTGGAAGGGATTGAAATCAGATTGTATAAGTATGGAACTAAATACTGTAAATACTTTTATCCAGCACTCTACTAATTCTCTCATCCACTGCTCAGAGTTTACAAATCAAAAATAATACAACAAAAGTGAATATAACAATGATGTGCAGGGTTGTCTTAATAAGAGTAAACCAATACCCTGAGACTCCTAAATACACAAATAGTGCAGAAATTCAATATTGGTCCCACAACAACTGGCCAGTATGCCCGAGACAGCGCTATGTATATATTTGAGTTTTAACTTATTTTGTACTTTGTTCATTTTTGTTGTTGTTATGCCTTAAATCTACACAGTTTTAGGGCTGCTTGTCATATGTTTCTTGCCCTATCATATTACTATTTTCTGGTGGCAGGATGTAGGATTTGAATTCAGAGCACAGAAAGCTAAAGCAGGTACTGAAGGTACTGAAAGGTATCTCATCTGATAGTAACAATTCCACCAATTGCCTTGGACTGGCACTTTCTTTATAGACACCAAAAGAATGAAAAGCAAAGTTGATCTGAAATAAATATCACAAGACATTTAATTTAACATTCTCACAACTAACAATTTGTTGCCTTAGTTACTTCAATAACAATGGGTGATGGTTATTTTCCACTTAATTCACAAGTGTGTAAGCGAAAAACCTGTCAATTTAGTAATAAGTAATTAACTGATGAATAATATCATTCATTTAGTATCCAGATAATATCTCATTGTTTACATACATGATACACATGAGATACATGTGGTTTTGTTAGCAACAATAGGTAACATCTACCCCTTAATTAGCAACTGGTAATTACCACTTAGTAAACAGGTATTCTCAATTAACCACAAGTAAAATATTTGCTGCTTAATTGACATTAAATAATATGTCAATTAATTTAGACTAGAGATAAATTAGCTCCCAGATAACTAGGTGATGGCCTGTCATATATAGTGTTTCTTAAAGGAAATGTAGAGCACAGTATTGCTAGCTAATGGATCTTCATGAACGCAATAAATTATAAACACTTATATAACCCTAAGTAAATAGTTAGAAATAGTTGGAACCAGTCATTAACCATTTTAAACACTATTATTTTCATATCAATTTGAAAATGATCAAAAGCCTGAAAGTATTCAATCGCATTAACAGAGGTTTTACCAATCACAATGATAAAAATTACATACATTCACAATTATATTCAATTAAGTTGTATTATATATCATAATATAGATACGTTTTATATTTCCCATGTATTTCTGATGACAATTATCATCATTATCATCATATATATTAATAGATAATACATTATATTACCAGTAAAGTGATATTTCATATATAGTTTGAAATGACAGGTGTGTTGCATCGTATTAGTAATAGACAAAATTCCAACAAGTACATCCATTGAGAGGTGCTGCATAATAATATTAAGTTATCTGTTTATTACACATATTCCACAAGTATAGCCTTTGGAAAGTAGCACTTATTGAGATATTACATAAACTTCTTAAATATTTTCTATTAAGTATTATATATCATAATATAAGAATGAATTATTATACATATACATATTCCACAGGTATTTCCATTGTTAGGTTTTGTATATCACATGGCAAACAATATCTATTGAGAGACATTACATAAATTTCTTAAATATTTTCAATTAATATGTATTGTATATCATAATATAGGTATCTGCTTTCATACATATGCCATCTAAGCATTTCCAAAGACATGTTATATATAATAACGAAGGTCATATTAACAGAAATATTCAGTAATTCTTTTCCTTACCAAATAGACACCAAATTGCAAATAAGTACTCCATAAGTATACCAAAGGCAAATTCGTATATATCATTATATCAGTGGTAATTACCATAAATATCCAATAATTTATAATAAAAGGTGTTGCATATCCCATTCAGATTAAGCAAGCATTCCAGTAGTGTTTCCAGTGAGAGCTTTACAAATCACATTAGAAGATATATGTTATCAAAAATATCCCTCAGGTATTTTCCAATTTCCAATGAGATTATATATATATATCATCCTTTTACATTCATTTTTCCATGCCTGTATCGGTTGGGCCATATATATATATATATATATATATA
The DNA here is from genome assembly GCA_964016885.1 of Eledone cirrhosa. NCBI lineage: Eukaryota > Metazoa > Mollusca > Cephalopoda > Octopoda > Eledonidae > Eledone > Eledone cirrhosa. The sequence continues at coordinate 175,106,887 of OZ024740.1, forward strand.
TATATATATATATATTCCATGTATATTTCCAATGATACATTCACATATCCCATTAGAGATTATTTCCATATTACATTAGAGAATATGTGTTATCAAAAATATCCAACATGTTGAGAGGTTATTCCTGTATTATATATATTCCATGTGTATTCCCACAAATATTCCAATGATAATTATGTGTCTGTATCCCATTAGAGGTTGTATTATCACAAGTATTCCACAAGTATTTCCAATTATATATGTTGCAGACCAGATTGGAAGATATGTATTGTAACAAATGTTACACAAAGCAAGTATATCCAATGGCATATATCACATCATATCAGAAGATATGTAGTATCACAAGTATTCCAAATTTCCAATGACATATCAAATATTGTAAGATATTTATTACCACAAATATGTATTCTCAGATATTCCAATTTTCGATATTGCATATCACAGAGCATATTTTCCTAAATAGTTCATAAATATTTCCATTCATAAATATTCCATGTTGTGTTAAAAGTTATCAGCTGCAAGTATTCCATGGATATTTCCTAGAATCATGTTATATGTTATCATAAGTAATCCAAATAACTTGTAAGTGTACTTCACATTACATACACATTTCCTTTCTGAAGCTCATCCATTACCAGGGATAGCTAATTGTGTTGCTGTCAGTGTTTTAAAGAATGTTTTCTCAAAGAAGACATAAATCCAAAGAAATTTAGGGGTCCTTTTATGCAGATATAGATGTTTACATATATACATTTTCATACAGAAATAAATAATAAACAAATTATATTAATTATGCTTTCTAAACATAAGTATAAAGTTACACATTTTAAAAGGGTACAAATGATTCAATTCAGGGATCCCTAAACATTTTAGGTGATTGACCCCTTTGTGGAATCTAACCTCTCATAAATTCCTGGCATGTACAAAATTGAATAAGGAAATAAATAAATTAGTAAACAGAATATAAAATATATAGACAGAAAAGACTAATTATATATATATAACTCAGAAACTTGTCTTAACAATTATGTTTTATTGTATTATTTTATGTATATTCGTTTCTTATACAAATGTCAGGTTTTGGCCAAAATGGTTCAATTCATCTACCTGGGTATTCCCATCAACCTTATGGATAGTCCCAATAACATTGGGGATCAATATAAACCACTTTAGAGAGCCCTATAAATAATTACCACATACCATTTAATTCTTTACCCAACCAATTTAGCTGACTTTCCAACTTATATATTATTAAAAATTGTAGTAGTAAAAATAATAATTTCTTTACCTGCCTCAAGGTCAGTGGACAAGGACATTACAAAAACAGTAGAGTTTACATAAACTCTAATATAAAAATGAAAAAAAAACTGCCATGAAAAACAGTATAAAAAAAGGAATCAAATGAGGCATCCCAATAGAGGGACAGCTACACAGATTGAATCAAGAAACCCTGTAAATCCAGAATTATCCTGATTACTATGGGGGCAAGTTTCTTCTCCCAGTTGTGTTCTCCAGCCAAGAAAGACTCCATTCATCTGGATCATTCTTACTACTCTGCACCTTTTAACAAATTTACTGGAAGGAGCACTTCCTTATGTCTCCACTCATTTTCAATACTATCTGAGTTGACAAAGACAAGCAATACCTCAATCATATCTCTAATAAAATGCATTATCTTATGTTTCAACAAGAATTTAGAGTGACTTAGTAAAATAACTAATTTCTCCATCATAAAGCTGCTGTTTAGAGCATAATAAATATAACAGAGGGTTACATAAAATTTAGTGTGTTTATATTTAAATAAAATACTTTTAAGATGCAGTTTTGAATAATAAAACTAGGGTTGATCTCAAGCAGGTTGTTAAGTAAAAAGATAAAGGCTGTATCAATACAGCTATAACATTTCTGAAAGTTGTGATCAAAATGTTTATACCAAAGCAAACAAGCAAACACATCGAAACAACAATGATGATGATGATGATGATGATGAAAAATCACCCCTTGCTCAAAATGGCTAACTAAAATTGTAGTCAATAGTGTGTGCATGCACACACATAAAAACACACCAAAGTATACACACACACACTCAAATGTCTGCTCACACACGCACATGCACACACCCCTAAGTGCACACAATGTACACAAGCATGTATGCACACAGAGACAGACACACAAACAGAACATATATTTGTGCGTTTCTTAAACAGAAAACCTCAAATGTTTGATTATCTAACATTCTATTAGCAATCTGATATCAGCTTTTGCTGAATTCTTGTTTAATTAAGTCATAATTGTTTAATTATGTTTGGCTGGCACAAAAGGTCAATGCAAGACAAAATATTGAAATAATTGCATTGTAGAATTTAATTTCATCTGGTTATAGTCTGAGATCAAATCTTGATGAGGTCAACATTACTTTTGTACCCACTGCCATGCTGAGAAATCATAGGCAGTGAATTAGAAGTGTTAGAGTGTTGGGAGAAATGCCTTCCAGTATTTATTCTGACGCCTTGCATTATTAGTTTAATTTTCCCCTCCACATTCTCTCTCTCGCTGGGCAGTGAATTGGCAGTATCAGTAGAGCGCTGGACAAAATGATTTGTGGCATTTAGATTTTCTGTGCTCTGAGTTCAAATTCTGTCCAGGGTCGATAGATTTAAAACCAGTAAAGGACTGGGCTCAATGAAATCAACTTTCCCCTCCCCCAAAATTACTGGCCTTGTGCCTAAATTATAAATTATTATTAGTTCAAATTCCACTGTGGTCATCTTTATCGTTCATCCTTCCAGGACTGGTAAAATAAAGCATTAGTCTAGTGCAGTGCACTGGTGGAGTAATTAGAGCATCAGATAGAAAGCCTCGTGGTAGCTGTTCCACCTTTTTGCATTCCGAGTTCAAATTCCACCAAGCATACTTGGGAGGAACACTGACCCTTGAGTTCACTCTCTTTTGCAAGAATTCAAACCAGTCTCCGTTTTCAGGATATTTTTCCGTCCTCCCATCCCACATGTCTTGAAGGCCATGAGAGAGGCCATGAACACTGTGTTTCTGCCTGACTAAACAATAGAAAAAACTTCTGCCAGCATTAGAGTAGAAAGGAATAACATTTGTTTAATGCACTCAAAAGTCAAAAACATATTCTACATTTAGTGATTCATCTTCATTTCAGCAAGTATAGTGAAAAGTTTCTGATTCACTTAGATGGTCTAATAAATCAAAAACATATAAATTGTCTCCTGTACTTGCCAAAATAACTAAAACTAGCAAGACCTGTGGAGTTTCCACATTTTATATACATACTAATTTCTGTTTTGATGCATAAATTTATAGATTTTCATAGCATTCTTCCATTATGTTGAAGATTTTGATTTTGATTGTCTTTGATTCTTTCTGTTCCATAGTTAAGTTAATTATATTCAATCACATAATACAAGCAAAATAATGATATAGATACTGTTAGTTTCAAACATTTCATATTGATTTCTATTGTAGGCAATCAGGTTTGAATAAGTACATCGTCTCTTTGTATATTGAAAGAAAAGTTGACATAAAAATGATGATGATCATCATAGTCACTAATATTGTCTGTTCACCACTGCATAATTGTTTATAATTAATTTTTTGAATACACACTGTACTAACTTAATTATATGTTTTATAGTATTCAGTTATTCAGAGCAATATCAGTGTTTGGCAAGGTATTTCACCTGATACCTTGCAGTATTTGATCTGGCTCTTTGTGTTTTAAGTTTAATTGGGCATTGCTCTTTTCTCACTGACAGTGAAAATGAAAGAATGTAAAAGAAAAAAAACTAAGGAGAGATTCAAAGTGATAGAGTAACTGCAGCTATCCATGTTGTATGAAGCAATTAAAAAGATTGGCATCAGGAAGGGCTACTTCCATGTAACCCATGCCAACATGAAAGAACAGATGTAAAAACAATGAGGATAATATTTCTTTCGCCTTTGAGAGGTTGGAAATGTAATACATCAGTAATTGTCAAGTTCAAAACGGCATCAAACAATTGGAAAAGGAATGATGGAGAGGAGGAGAAAGGGTAATGGAAAGAGAAATATTGGAGGGTTTGACAAGGATATGAGTTAGATTTGGAGCATTCCATTTGAGGATATGGCGAATGTAACAGAACCACAAACCTTTCCAAGAAGATATTTTAATAACATCTACACACCCTTAAACTTTTTTAGGTATTTATATTTTCCTTTTCTCCTTGAACATCAGCTACTGATGTAGTTGTAGTGACACTGTCATGACATCTTCAGTATTTTAGACCTGTCAGATATTAATTCTCTAGGTAAGAGAAGAATTTTGGGGACACCCTGTATATGTACCTGTCAGATAATAATTCTCTAAGTAAGAGAAGAATTATCTGACAGGTGTAAAACACACACACACACACACACACACACAATGGATCCAGTAGTTGACTTCAAACAATGAAAATTTAGTCATTTGATTCACTGAATGTCCAACTTATGAATTAATGGGTGAGTGTTTGAATATTCCACAGGCATGTGTACCCTAAATGTAATTCTTTATCAGAATGAGTGTGATACAATTCTAGCAAGACTGGACTTTTGAATTACACACAAATTCCATACTAAGTGACATGTAGTTTCCCTCTAACCAATTTAACTCACAAAGTTTGAGTTTACCTCGAGACATGGTAAAGGCACATCATCAAGATATCACACAGTGGAATAGAAACTGGGTCCTTATGATTACGAAACAATCTTCTTAACCTCTCAGCCCCACACGTGTGTGCATATCTCTCTCTCTCTCTCTCTCTCTCTCTCTCTCTAATCTAAGTTTTCCCAAATATTTCCTTACCAAAAAAAAAAGGTTATGTTCTCCATTTCTTTTTGTCGAGTTCTACATTTCGCCATTTGTATGTGTTTTGTCCCATTTTCTACTTGTTTGATTATATTTCACACACATATATACACACTTACACGTATATATACATATGCACACACACATATATACACACACACACATATATATATACACACACACACACACACACACATATATATATACACATAATATGCATGCATACACACACACACGCATGAACGCGCGCGCGCACGCACACACACACACACACACACACACACACACACAAACATGCACAAACCCATCCTCCTCCTCTCACACACCAGTATAGAATAAGACATTGTCGTGACTAAACAAAATATTGGTTGGTGTCAGCTGTTGCAACTTGTATCAGACAATCAGGAATATTGTAATGGCCCATTCTCTTATGACCCATAAGATTAAAAACTGGGTTATGCTCTTAACATACGCCACAAGTAAATGGCAGTAAGATAGCATAACTTTTACATTAGTATGTATATGGATGTGTCTATAAAAACATCAATATATTTGAACATATAAATATATGTGTGTGGATGTGTGTGTAAAAACGTCAATGTCAATATATATGTACATATGAACATATATGTTGTTATGTACATATACAGGGTGCCCTAACAAATGTATACACATTTTTATTAGAATGATGTTGAAGTGTGTATACATTTTTTGGGACATCATCATCATCATTGAAACTAATGGACATATATGTTCACATATCGGCTGAGGCCATGTTAGAAGACAATTTTCGTGTGAATGTATGTATATATTACTAGCATAAGTTTAATATGTTAAATTACTTCTCTGAGTTTGATAAAACTAAGGATGTCTGTGTGTGTGAGTTTGAATCCCTAAAACTAGAGAACCACCAAACCGACTGTTTTCAAACTTTACACATGTAATACTTATGTTTCAGGAAGTGCTCTGATCAAAAGAAATTACAAATTTTCAATGCCCTAGGGACCGCATTAGGCGATTTAGCGATCTCACTCTATAATTCTTAGTCTTTCTCTTTTTAGATAAATACATGCATATAACGTCGCGCCCTTATAACCTTATAATATCTGTCTGTATGTCTGCATTACGTCACTTCCTACAATTCGGTCTGCGTCCTGAACGCACCCTTATAATATCTGTCTGTATGTCTGGCTGTCTGCATTACGTCACTTCCTACAATTCGCTCTGCGTCCAGAACGCGTCCTTATAATATCTCTCTGTATGTCTGGCTGTCTGCTGCCTTCGGTTATTCCGCCACCCTTGCTCACGACCAATCTCACACTCATTCCCCAAACAGTTGGTAAGTGAACACAACTTCTTCCTCACGTTTTAAACCACAGTGTTGCTTACTTACGTACCACCAGACCCTTACTTCTTTGCCAGCCGTGGTTGTGGCAATACTAAGCTTAGCTAAGGCGGTTATATATTTCACAATACCTTATTCCGTGCAACCCCGGGTACCACTGCTAGTTATTTTATCCATTCATTGAAATGTCTAAGTATTGTAGACAAATACCTTTTTAATTGATAGGTATGTGTGTGTCATCATCATCATCATTTCATTTTACGTCCGCTTTTTCCCTGCTCGCAAGGGTGGGACGGGAACTGATTCTGGCTTGATTTCTACAGCTGGATGCCCTTCCTAACACCAACCTCATTTACAGTGAGTGCTGGGTGCTTTTTTTTTTTGCCGTAGCACCTCCATGACCACTTTGCAGTTGAATGATATGGACCCCAGTCCCTATCATCTCATTTCTACAGCTGAGTAAACTGGAGCAATGTGAAATAAAGTGTCTTGCTCAAGGAAACAACACATCACCCGGTCTGAGAATTGAACTCACAACCTTTCGATTGCAAGGCCAATGCTCTAACCACTAAGCCATGTGCCTACATATATATGTGTATACATATATATATATATATATATAATATAATATAATCTTCATCATCGTTTAACATCCATCTTCCACGCTAGCATGGGCTAGACGGGTTTGTCTTACTTGAGGCAAGATTGGTCGGAACTGTTTCTGGCTCGATTTCTACGACTGGATGCCCTTCCTAACACCAACCACATTTACAGTGTGGACTGGGAACCTTTTTACCATGTCTCCTACACGACCACTTTACAGTGTGGACTGGGTGCTTTTTGTCGTGACACCTACACAACCACTATACAGTGTGGACTGGGTACTTTTTGTCGTGACACCTACACAACCAATTTACAGTATGGACTGGATGTTCTGTGGTACTAAAATACATGGTATTGGTAAATGTGATAATGAGTACTTAATACTATAGTAGATAATAATAGTTTACTAGAGCTGATCCAGTGACCTGTTCCTCTGGATTGGCCTTAATAAACTACACACACACACATACGACAATGAGGAAAGAAGATATCAATACACTAGAAAGAGAGATGAAGAAAAGACTTCTGAACCAAAATAAAACACAGCCCAAAGTGAATTGGAAATAATCTATCGACTTGGTAATCAATTACCCTAATTCAAGAATGCATTGTAAGTTCTGGGTGATCAATTCATGAGATTCTTTATTTAGAATGAAAGCTGGAATAAAATATTTTACAAAGCCATGAAATATAGCAAAGACATTAGTTATAACAATGGAATTAATTCTATAGAATTAGGAAGAGTAGAAGGGAATTTAGCCTGTGCAGATAAGATGAGATTTAGGGGGGGGGGGGGGGGGCATAGATAAATAGATAGACAGATGGACATATAAATAGATAAATAGATAAACAGATAGACATATAAATAGATAAATAGCTAGGTGGATAAATAGATGGAGAGTTAGCCACATAAATAGATTGTATATTTTACATCCATTTTCAATACTAACATGGGTTGGATTTTCTGTAGCAGGTTTTCTATGACTGCATGTCCTTCTTGGCACCAACACACTTTATTCTAAATATGATATATGCCACTGACATTTGGAACATAATATAACAAATACTATGATGTACAATCTAAATTTAAATATATGTATGAACTTGTAACTCTTGATGGAGTCATAGGGGTGCCCTCACGACATACAATGTGTTTTGTGCATTTTAATTTTAAACCTGGAAAAGCCTATCCGCTCTCCAGGTCTGAATACAGCCAATTTCTTCCAGAGAAGGAGAAAAAGAGAGTGTGCATACCACAGAGAGGACATGAGAAGGAGATATAAAGAAAGAATCACCTTAGTACTAGACTTGTACTTTTTATTTGAATTTAAAAGGATGAAATGCCAAGTTGACATTGTGGCAGGATTTGAACTCAGAGAACGCAGAAAGCTGAAACAAATGCCACAAAGTAATTCACCCGATGTCCTAATTTGGCCAATTCATCAGCTATGAACATGTTACGAGAAGATTTTGTATCATAGAACCAAGGGCAGTTTCAGGTGGTGTGGTATCAAAAGGTTAACCCTTTAGCTTTTATATTACTCTATATATACTATTCTATTTTTGTGGTAAAGACTTACATAATTATCTTACATAATATCGAATCTACAAAATTTTGATAATATTTATTTTGAGAATAATACCTTAATGTAGGTATGAGCGGCCAGTTATGGCTGGTTTGAACAGAAAGTGAGAAAATTCTGGGCAGATACAGCTGGTTTAAATGCTAAATGGTTAAGAAGTATGCTTTGCATTGATGTGTGTCTAAGTTTGATCTCATTACTTGGTACTTTGAGCCAGCGTCTTTAACCATAGCCTTAGATAGGGTCACCTGAGACAGAAAAGAGAAACAGGCCTACCGTATTTACCTGTGTATAAGATGTACTTTTTTTTTACTCAAAGAACATTCTGGAAGCAAAGACACATCATTCAAATATCCCAAAGAAGAATTGTTTTACGAAGATTTCAGTAAATTTTGATGTCATTTTTTTTACTAATATAAATTATATGTTAAATGTTTTCTTTAATTGCTATTCATGAAAACAGTCAAAATAATTGGTTGCTCTTTAATTTATGGAAAGTGTGTATATTTCTTTCTGTTCGTTGTGTGCTTGTGCTCTCTCTCTCTCCCTCTCCCTCTTACTGTGAATGTGTTTATAACAATAGTCAATGTAATTGCACAATCCTAAATACTCACACAAATGTGCATGCATGTAAATACGTGCGCACACACAAACACACACACACATACATACACGCACACACACAAACACACACAGCAGGTAGGCTTAGTGCTGACACTATGCCAGCAACACCACACTACCACCTACCAGCACAACCATTATTGTTATTATTATTATTTGGAAACATGTTTGAACAACTGTCAATGATGGTTTAAAGATTCTCCTACACCTCTTCTCTTCATTATTTTCAATGTGTGGGTCAGTGGGGGTCTTGCTTGTGTGTCTATCAGTTGTATGCGTATGTATATATTCACACACACACATGCACACAAAATGTTTCTCTCTCTCCAGACACACACAGACACACACACAATTTGAAGAGGAAAGAGAATTCACTGAAGAGTCAACAATGGTTACTGATTAATATGTATGCTATATCTCTCACACTGTTACTTAATGGGTGATGCCACACACACACAAACACACACAGATGTAAATGTGTGTGTGTTGTTTGAATGCTGTCTGGAATATTGATTTGCTTCTCAGTAGGCAAGACGCCAAGACAATCTTTGTAGTGCAGGGTATATACAGTTGAATTAATAAACAAGAGTATATTACTGATCTTTGGTCCTTTGACCTCTGCCCCTAGAAGAGGATGAAAGGCAATGTCAACCTTGGCCACAACAGGAATAAATAGTCTAATGAATTTCGTCAAGTCTTGCCTTTAGCAATATTTATATCACAATTTTTGTCAAGCTGATGTGGGGAGCCTGTACATAGATGATTAACCTAAAGGGAAATAGTGCATAGACTTAACCATTTGTTACCATATTTCTAATGAATAACACAGCCAATGATTTTCAAGTAAAGTTGAAAATAATCAAGAATTTGGAGAGAATTAGTAATATAATTTTCTCATCATTAAGTTGGTGTTTGGAACATAACTTAACAAAAGTTCTTACATAGAATTATGATCGAAGTTTGTTAGACAAATATAAACACTTTAAAATATGCAGTTTTATACCATGGATTCAGGAGCAGTTTCAGGTGTTATGTATTGTGTTAAGTCACCTAGTTTAACCCCCATCACAGCTGCCTAGGGGGCTTTAGTAGAGTTCACACTCTTCCAATCATTCAGACTAGCTTTCCAGTTTGAGAATATCTTACAGGGGCCTCTCTCCCCCCCACTAAACTTTTAGGCCATTGAAAAAGGCTGTGGGAAACTAAGCCAAAAAAAAATATAAATACCATCTTTAAAAAAAGACATTCAACAAAGTGATCCTGAGTTTCCTGCTCATGGAGAAATATAGCTCTGACAAGGCTGACATGGGCTCAACAACAACAAGCATCTTTTCTTTTTTGTTTTGTATGCATACCTGTTTTATTGTTGTTCAGTTTCAGGTCAAATGATAAAAGGCATTCTAGTCATGATGATCCCATCTTTTTTCTATTTGCAGGGAGCCCAGTGCAATCATATATGACATAACTGTTTCTTAAGAAGATAGAGTGTCAGTTAGAGATTTGACTGTTATTCTTAGCTAATTAAGTGACCATACAGAATCTCCCTCAGCTTATGCGGAGAGAGAGAGAGAGAGAGACAGCCAAGAGAGATTACAAATATTAACTTAAAAAGCCCGTGTAGTTCCAACTGGAAGAAACCTGAATGAGACCCAAACAGGTAAAAATTTCAATCCTTGATTTAGTATACAATTTAAGATGTATAAACAACAAAATTAATTTTGAAATTGCCTCATTTAGAATTCATGTTCCCTAGTGTCTTATGTAATTTTCCTTGTGTATTTCTTTGGCAATTAACTTGGTCTGAGACCATGTATTGAACCTGAAATTTTGGATTATGGCATCACACCTGAGAAAGCAGATCCATGAGATCAAATGGCTGATACAACAGATAACACTGGCTGTTCTCCACGACAATGCTTTCAATATTTTGTTTGCAAAATCTCATTATAATACCCTTCATGTTCTGAGTTCAAATCCTGACAAGGTCAACTTTGCCTTTCATCTTTCCAATTGAATATAACCTTCCTCTAAAATGTGTGGCCTTGTGCTTATGTTAGAATTTGCTATTATTATATACCAATAAGCGTGGAGCATTAGCAAAACCATTAATGTGTCGGATGAAATACCAGTATTTCATAATGACCCACTGCATTCTGAATTTAAATCCTTCCAAGGGTTGATAGAATAAAGTACCAGTAAAATACTGAGGTTGCTATAATCGACTTTCCCATTCCCCAGAAAGTTGTTGCCTTGTGACCAAATCAGAAACCATTACATACCAATAAATAGATAAAATAGTTATTTTAGTCAGTCATTCTTAATTACTTATGAAAATGAAATAAAACATGGTGTTGTTAGAAGTACTAATATGGAAGACTCAATATGATACTGCACACTAACACACATTTCCACGTCTGCAATTTTAAACATGATATGAAAAGATAAGAGAAACAGGAAAAAAGAGAAACAAAGGGACATGCAGACAAGTCTATAAACATACTCACACAAGAACACAAATACACACACATATGGATACACTAATACAGACAAACACAAAAACACATACGTAGTGGTGTAATTTTCTAAGTGTTTGACAAGTGGTTTAATGTGAGAATAGAACGATATTATATGGGACAAGATTATATTATGAGCAACTAAAATATTTCAAGGTCTCCACCCAGTTTTCATGTTTTCATAAATAGTTACAATGCACTTTAGATATACTTTGAGATATATGTAAAACACAATTGTAAAATACACATGTGACATATATACATATACAAGTACGTACACAGACTTCTGTTAATACATAGAATACATAAAGAATCTCACAAACACAGATGTGTGTGTGTGTGTGTGTGTGTGTGTGCGTGTGTGTGTGTAATGTATACTAACAGCAGATTTTAACAAAGCTATTTTCATTTATCACCACTACTAGCACACATATATATACTACTAGCACACATATATATATGTGTGTGTGTGCCATATATATATATGTATATATGGCACACATAAACCAAGAATAAACAGTTGAAGATGTAGAAGCAATGAGTTTCTCTTTTTTTTTTTAAGACTATAAAAATCATATCACTGAAGCTCTATAACATATGTCTGATCAAAAATGACAGGGAGTACAGTTGTGTGAATTCATTAGAAATTTATTTATTTTGTATGAGAAAAGGATTTCAGAGACAACAGTAGATTTATTATGCAAAAATGTCTCCTTCCAAAATACCTCGACATTTTGCATCCAAGAATCTGATAATAACCAATGTAATATTTTGACAATACAAAACCCTCCCAACATATCTTGTACAACTATACAAAATTCTCCAAACATTCATATATTCTCGAAGAAAAAAAAAGGCCATGTACAAACTCAAAACCTCCATGCATGCACAACTCCTAGCAATCAAAAGAGTAAACAGCCCCACCACATATATTGCCATAAATACCAAAGTCGAAAAATGAGTCACCCTACTGAAAGTAGAACACTGCATGGATTGTCTCCCTGTGTAGCTCGCTTACACCGCACTTTAGTAACTTATTAAGGGCTCTGAAAAAAAAATTGGAATTAAAAAAAAAAAAAAAAAAAATCCACGGTTGTCACTCACAATCAAGTATGTACCATACTTTCACTAAAGGCCAACTTCTTCCCTAATGCAGGGTCACAGAAACTATAGCATGATGAACAAATTGCCTTCTAGTATATTTAGTTAGATAGGCAGCAAATTAGCAGAGTCATTAGAATGCCGGATAGCATGCTTTGCAGTATTCGTTTTGCCCCTCAGTTTTCTGGGTTCAAGCCGAGGTCAACTTTGCCTTTCATCCATTCAAGGTGAATAAAAAATTTTAAAAATACTAGTCAAGTACTGTGTGGTCGATTTTTCCTCTATATTTCTTTCTCACTTCCTTTCTCTCACTTTCTATCCTTCTCTGAAAGAAATCTGTTGTAATCAGACCTAAAGAGATGGGCTCTGCCAGGTTTTAAAAATTGCCCTCGAAATGTCCTATGTTAATATGACACACCTAAAACTTCATCAGGAGTTATGTAACCATGCATGCATATATAGAGCAGTTTCTGTTCTACATACAAATTCTTCTTGAGTTTGCTGTCATGCTTATGGATAGGTGATGGATATTAACCCTTTTGATACCAAACTGACTCAAACTACATTTGGTTCTGCTTATTTTAAAGTGTTTAAAGAGATCAAAATGTTCCTTCATAACTTTATGTAGAAATCTTTGTTACGTTACAAACAACAACTTAACAATAAGAAAGTTGGTTACATTAATAAATCACTCAAACTTCTAGATTTTAAAATTCTGGATAGTGTGACTTAGAAATATGGTAATTAGAAATATGGTAATGAAGGGTTAAATAGTTGAATCAATCAACTATACTACCCTTCTTCCCATGCACTCCATATAAGAAACCAATATTATCGTTATTTATTGGCCATGTTCTTGTTTCTGCTAATGTGAAGAGATATTAATTCTATTCTATGTAACAACTTATCACGATGTCGTGTCATTTAAAATTACTGAACTATTTTTAGTACTATATATTAAAAACACAAATATCCTGTCTGTCACTATAACAGCTCACACATTTGAATTTAAATTTTATGTTGTTTTTTTTACGAACTTATGAAGGGCTTTGAAAAGAAATTGAATAAAAACAATAACAAATCCACAGTTGTCATTCACAATCAAGTACGATGTGGAAGTATGTACTATGTGTCTGCTAAAGGTTTTAAGTGCTCATGGAGTCGCAAGTGGACAGACACTTTCTTGACACTCCCTCCCTTGATCCAGCAGGACATCCAGGTTATGACAGCTAGAATGAAAGAGGACTGCACTAACACTGAGCTGCATCAACCCCAAAAAGATGAAAGGCACAGTGAACCCCAGTAGGATTTGAACTCAGAATGCAAAGACCCAGAACAAATACTCTATTGGCTGAGAAGTTTGCGCTTTTCCACAAGCACAGTCCACTTCTACATTTTAAATATAGTCATAGGTGCAGGTTAAGGAATTTGCTTTGCAACAATGTTTTTTTAGTTCACTTCCTTTGCATGGCATCTTGGGAAAGTATCTTCTACTACAGTCTACATGTATGTGCCTATAACTGGGGTTTTCCCCATAACTTAGCAGTTTCACAAATAGATTGACAAAATAAGTATTAGATTTCAAAAATATAAATCTTCGGAATGGTATGATCAACTACATTCCTCTAAGGTGCCAAGGCATGGCCACAGTCTGAAGACCGAAGCCAGTAAACGAGTTAAAGTAATTATGTTCAGCACAACTACTATTGTCTTCTATGCTAATATAAGTTCAGTACAACTCTGTTGTCTAACATGTTATATACTTTATAAAACTATTTAGACTGTCATGTATAATTTGTGCAGCATTACACTTGACCTATTCTTCTGTGTGATCTTAATTTTCCTCATACTTTCATACAAATTAATGTAATCTTTTAATGTCAAAAAGAAGAATGGGTCAAGTGTAATGTTGTCTATTTACTCAGACATACATGTATATAAAATAGGATGTGATTGCAAATAATAACAAAGGGGAAAATATAAACAAAGAACTCTACTATTTGATATTTGTTTATTGAAAAGCTTATGTTTCATTCATCGAATTCTTCAGAGTTTTATGATGATGTTTATGTGTTTAATATAGAAGAAAATTATGATGGAGATAGAATAAAGAGTGTTGGAGTAAGATATAAAATTTAAACTTAACCCTTTCATTGCCATATTTTTAATGAAAGACACTGTCGATGATTTTCAAATAATTTTGAAATAATCAAGAATTGTAAGGATTTAGAAATTTAATTTTCTTGTTAAGCCTGTGCTTGGAATATAAAGATTCATAAATATAATTATGCTAGAAGGTTTTTAGATAAATATAACACGTTAAAACAAATAGCTTAATATCATAGTAACAGAAGTGGTTTCAGGGTTAGAATTGTGGATAATTGATCATAGATTTCAATTTGATAACAACATGAACAATTTGGATAAGGGAAAGAAATTTGCATTAACCCTTTAATGTTCAAACCGGCCAAACCCGGCCAGAATTCTCTACCTCTTTCTGTTGAAACTGGCTGTAATTGGTTGCTCAAACTGATGTTAAGGTATTGTTCTCAAAATAAATACTCTCAAAATCTCATAGATTCGATATTATGTGAGATAGTATATGAGGTAAAGCCTTTATCATGAAAATATAATAGTATATATAGAGTAATGTGAATGTTAAAGGGTTAATACTATTAATATTTGGCGGCTATGAATGTATGAATAAAATCTAAAATTTTGAGGTTAAGTTAAATTCAACAATAAGTTTTAAGTTATGTGAAAGTAAATGGTTTACATCTAGTTAGAGTTTATGAGGTTTAGTTAAAGTAATGAAAAGTTGCAAATTATACAAAACGAGAAAAGACCCTCTAAGTGACATAAGACTATTATTAAATTTGCTTTGTTTACTGCAGTTTAGATGAACAAAACACTCTGTATTCCTTGAAATAGATGTGTACATGCAGATATAAGACATAAAGAAATAGATGTATACATACAGATATAAGATATAAAGAGATAATGAGCAAAATTCTCTTTGGTTTCGTTTTCGGAAATGTAATGAATGTGAGGGAAATTAGTTTGAACAATTATTGTAACCATTTTTTTGTTGAGTTAATAATTTTGTTCTACTGAACGTTATGTGAATAAAATAAAACATTACCGTGTCTCTTATATAAACGTTTTTTTTTTGTTTTTTTCATGATTAGAGTGGTGCATGGCTTTTGTGCCATCACCCAGACCCTCTGTCCATGTGAGTATGTTGGTTTAATTGCAGTTAATCCTAGAATAAATGATGTCGTACTGAATCTCCCTGTGAACTATATTAGGGGCATGTAAATTTATGGAATGCTCAGTCACTTATACATCAATTTTATGAACAAGCCCCACACTGATCAAACAATAGGAACACTCATTGTCAGAACCAACTGACATCCAACAACTAGCATATCATCATCATCATCATTATTATTATCATTATCATTATTATTATTTAGCATCCATTCTCCTTGCTGGCATGAGTTGAATGTATCCTCACATACCAAGTCAGTTATATATCATGCATATACACTTAACTAACAAGTCACAGACTCTGGATTCCTTGATTCCCATACATGCAGATATAAGATATAACGAAATTGAAGTTAATACAAAGAACTCGTTTTCCAAAACAAGTGGAATGAATGCAGCAGACCCACTTACCTCCCTCTACTCTAATCCCCCAAAGCAGAAAGATGTTACAGCATTTAAATCACATTTTGCACCTACCACTATACTCCTGAAATTCCTATCAGCATGCCCCCTGATCCCCTTCTCTACCCTAAACCCAAAGAAGCAAAGAGATGTATCAACTCTCAGCTCCTGACTTCTTCACCCAACCCATGTTAGCATGGAAATCTAGGAGGAACCATGACTGATTCCCCTTTACCCTGTTGAACCCTTGCACCTACAACACTCGCCCAACTGAGAAAGCCTGGTATACCCCCAAATGATGGGCACCACTCAACCATATGCCAAAGCAGTATATAAATCCACCCCACCCACTCAGGCTAGCAAGGGAACACAGATACCAGCACCACCACCCTAGCAATGAAATGATGGGTCCCACTATGTACACTAAGTGTCCTAATGTTATAATAAAATAATGCTGGTTCTATTACAAAAGCACCCAGTACACTCTGTAAAGTGGCTGGTCTTAGAATGGACATCCGGTCATAAAAACCATGCTCCCAATACACACTGTAAAGTGGTTGGCGTTAGGAAGAGTATCAAGCTGTAGAGACCAAGCCAATAAAACGTATGAGCAGGACCTACTCACCTGACCAGTCTGGCCTTAGCATGCAACAGCTGTCTAACCATTGTAAGCATGTAAAATAGACATTAAACAGTGATGATGATCATCATCCTCATCATCATAATAATAATAATAATTAATACATTGTTAAAATGTCATTAAAGAGTTTTTGCTTTCTTTTATAAGCAATATCCACCTCCACTTGTAGTTTCCCTGACTGTAAAGTGTCTTTTATGAGAGTCACTGGAATGATTGTGCTGTTAACGTCTCCAGTGCACTTACACTTCTAAATAAAACACGCTAAGATAAATAACTGAAGTAGACCAAGTACATGATCTAATTAATTAAAATTTCTCACTAACAGTTTGTGACTCTTAATGAAAAAAGGAGATAATTTCAAGAAACTGCAAATGAGCAGTCTCTCCTGACATGCCAACTAACTTATGCCCCATGTTAACCAATAAACTTCAGTTAAACACCATAAAGGTTAAGGAGAAGCTATGTGGTGTCACTTTGCTAAAAATAGTAGCTAAATCTTACAATTAACGCCCTACCATTGTCTTTTTAAAACAAACTGAAAGGATAAATTGGATGATATAGTTCTAGCTGGATTCACTCTCTAAAATAAGACATGATAGTCACGACTGGAATGCTTTAGATCATAGATGGGTTCAATCAATGATAGAGTGGCTTAAAAAAAACAACAGCCAAGAAAAAGGTGACCTTTGGGAAACATATATTGCCATATAATAGCTTCAAAATACAATAAAACAACCAAACTTTGTTATTGGATGGTGAAGGAATTATTTTTCTACACAATGAATATGAATGTTGGAGGCGGGAAAAAAAGAACATTTGTAAAATAAACTTGGTTTTTCTCTGTAAATTATCCGTTAAAATCTTGATTTATGATCATGACCGTTGATATAAATTGAGCTGATGTTATAAATGATTCTATAAAATCGTACAAAAAAAGCCAAGAGATTTACAGAAAATTACATTTTCAACAATTGTTAATCTCGTTACAATAAAACGTATTTTCCATCATTTAAGTGAATAGGCTTTTTTCCCAAGATTTAATAATCAAAACCTAAGTTCTGCCAAGAAATCAACTCAACCAACAAAGAATTACAAAAATATTTTGTCACCTTATAACCAAAATAACAACAAAAACAAAAAACAAATCAGTATTCTGTCTATCTATTGATTCTATGGAACACAATATTTCTGACAGGTATGGTCTGTGTATGGAGAATAAAAATTACTGAAAATCAATAGAGCATTAAATGTTTATGGATTTTGAGATGTACAAGAGGGAAAGTAGAATCTAAGAGAATGTTAGCAGGAGAGAAAGAGAGTGTCTAAAAGAAATGGAAAGAGCGGTGAGGTGGGTGGAGAAAAACAAAGATGGAAACTGACAGAAAGGAAACAATGAATGGAAAAATTTGAAATAAAAGGAAAAGAGAGTCAGATAAATAAAGAAGGTGGTGAACTGGCAGAGTAGTTAGAGCATAGAAGAGAACGCCTTGTGATATTTGTTCTTACTCTCTACAATCTTGATAAATAAAACACTTGACCAGGGCAGTGGATTGGAATTGTTAGAACACCAAACAAGATGCCCTGTGATATCTGTTCTGCTCTTTGCATTCTGAGTACAAATACTGCTTCTAACAACAAACAAATCTCCTTGCAACAACAAACAAATCCTTCAGAATCTGGCTTACAGTCAATTGGAGTAACAACACAGCCAAATCAATAAAAATAAAGAAACCCTGCATGAAATGGGATAAATCGTTATCACCATTATCATCATCACTGTTTTTATGTCTATTTTCCATACTTAAACAGGTTGCCATATTCTGAAGCCAGTAGGTCAGATGACTGTATCTTGCTCATACATTCCATTTTGGCAAAATTTCCAACAGTTAGATGCTTTTCCTAATGCCAACCATTTCACAGTGTGTACTGAGTGTGTTTTATATCATGGCACTGCCACTACCATCTGACATAATGGACTGGATATTTTTTATTGTGGTACCAGTACTACCACTTTACAGGGTGGTTGGAGTGCATTTTATTGTGGAACCAACACAAGGATAGGAAACAAACAAAAAAAGATACAAATAAAGAAATGAAGAAGAGAGAAAGAGAAAGTTTATGAAAAGAAGAAATAAGTAAATGGATCTCTATGAGTTCCAACAATGAGTATTCATAGAATTAGCATGTAAGTTGTCAAGTATACTACAAACATGTAACTTTAACATAATCAGCAAGCAGAATCAGCATGATATTGTGTGGACAAAATACAATCCATCCAACAGGTTTCAACACAGTTTCCATCTACCAACTTCACTCACAAGGCCTGGGTCTATTTGAGGCTATGGTAAAAGACACTTATCTAAAATGCCATGCAGCAAGATTGAACCTGAAATCTTATGATTACAAAGCAAACTTCTTAACCATGGCTGTATCCACTGACCACCAAATACCATTCTCTTAACTAACAACCAGTCTCTACATGGTCACTCATCCTGCCAAAAATAGCAGCCAAATCTGCCATACCCAACCATCTTAAAAAACATACTATCTGAAATTCCTTTTATCAGTGATCTGATTACTACTGGGCAATCAAACAAGGAGGATGACTATACTTTCAAAACTATGGTACGATCCAGACATGTTCAGAGTTGTGTCCCCTTTCTTACTTGACCAGAAAATAATATAACCTATAATAACTAATAAACCATATTACTTTCCCCGCCATCACAGTAATTAACACGAATGTGGTTATTTCTGATGTTGAAAACAAGATGATCATGACTAGCATGACTGTTCACACAGGAGTGACGTGAGGCTAAACAACAACTTTTTTTTAAATGAGCTAATGCTAAAAATAAATAGGTATCAATACTCCAGCTGATCCAGTAATAATGTTATAGTTATATTCTTAACTAATGATGATGGTGAGTTGGTGGGGAATAGCCAAAAATTCATTAAAAATACTGAAAACCTGTATTAAAAAATGACTAAAACATTAAATAGAATTGAAATAGTATGTGATGCAATATAGATTTGATGATGTCATGTGTCATTAGAGCTGTAGATTAAAAATGGGACATTATGAAACAGATTTTCATTACCATTCATAAATAAAGGTCACCATGACCATTTGAAGAATCAGTAGACCACCAATATTTCTAACAATATGGGACTGTGGTGCATTAACATTTACAAGTTAGTATGTATTATTAATATTAGGATAAATATTTGTTTGTAATTTTCAATTGTCTCCCTTGCCATTGTTTAACAATATCTACTTCTACTTCCCTTTGGGTATGGGAGTAGTCTCAATTAACCCTTTTGTTACTGTATTTCTAATGAAAGACACTGCCTATGTGTTTCAATTAATTTCTGAAATGAAAACAAAAATTGGAGGAATTTAATGAGATAACTAACTCTTTCTATAGTAAGCTGACATTTAGAATATTATTTAACAAAATATACAAATGCCCAAGTATTTGTGTTCAGATAAATGGTGCTAAATCAAAACCATTCAATGTCGGAGTTGGATTCTGCCAAGAGCGCATACCGTCTCCTGTTCATTATTTACATAAACAGGATTGACATGTGCATCCAGGTTGGAAGTGGTATCATGACTGGTGGGTGTATAATCAGTTGGCTGCAATTTGAAAATGATATGGTGTTACTTAAGTCGAGAGAAAGTGATCTCCGACTTGCACTCGATAGGTTTGATGCCGAGTGCTGCATGGCTGGAATGAAAATCGGTTCTTCAAAAACTGAGGCACTCGTCTTCTCAAGAAAGCCAGCACAGGTCACTCAACATATGAATGGAGTTCCACTGAAGCAGGTAGGGAATTTCAAGTATCACAGGGCTGTGTTCATGAGTGATGGAAGGCAAGAGGCTGAATTAAGTGTAAGAATTGCAAAAGCTGGTGCATTAATGTGCCAGCTTTGGTAATCAGAAGAAGGGAGGTAGGCAAAAGGACCAAACTCACTATCTTCAATTCAAGATTTATGCCAACCCTTACCTATGGTCATGAATCTTGGGTAATTACCAAAAGAATTCGAACACAAATACAAGCGGCCAAATTGGGGTTCCTCTGAAGGGTCTTTGGAGTAACGTTACTTGATAGAGTGCATAGCTCGGAGATCAAAGAGCCACTCCAGTTAGAGCCGCTATTTCTCAGAATTGAGTGATCACAGCTCCAATATTATAGGCATGTAGTTAGAATGTCTCGGGAAAAATCTCTGGACAGATTATCTGGGCAAAACCAACTAGCAGGAGATCCAGAGGTAGACCCAGAATAAGATGGTGGGATAACATCCATGAGATTGGCTCATCTCTCTTGGGGATCCAGCTAGGTCAGTTGGAGGCAGTTGCTTCTGACAGGACCCACTAGAAGAAGTATTTGAGGACTCTGCTCCCATGACCCTCTCAGGAATAAGTGGGCGAAGATGAAAATTTAACAAAAGCTTTGAAAATAAAATTACAATATAAGGATTTATAATATATGGATAAATATTTTAAAATATATAAATCCAGGGTGGTTTCAGGTAGTTTGCTATTAAAAGGGTTAATTAAAAGTCATCATGCTCATGAAGGTTCCAATCAATAGACACTACATTTTAAATAAGTCACTCTAGGTTTAACTCTTGCTGTGACTCACTTATGTGTAGAATTAATTCGTCATCTAATCTAACACCACCACTTGGCCTTTGTCTGCTTTTAGCAGAGTTCATGGTGTTGCATGCAATTGGTATCAAATATTTTTGATTTGAAGATAGTTTTTCTAATTCAGTCTTGGAAACCTTGAAAAGGGTCATGGACTTTGACTAAACAGTAAAGCAGGTCTCTATGAAACTATTCTAATAGGTCACTGTCAATGATTGTAACAGGTCATTGTGGACATTTCTAATAATTAGGACACCATGAGTGTTCTTAACAACAGATCACTGTGAACGTTTCCTGCAGCAGAGTGCTGTGAACAGTTCTATCAATAAGTCATGAACATTTTCAACAACAGGTCACTATGACCATTTCCAAAGGTCACCATGAACATTTTTAACAACAGGTCACTGAGAAAGTTTTTAACAATATATCACTGTGAACAAGTCCAAGGAAAGGTTGTGAACATTTCCAACAGTAGGTCACCTTGAATGTTTATAATTGCCAATGTTTCTAAAATAGTTCAGCATGAACACTTTTGAACAATAGATCACCATGAATCATCTTAACAATAGGTGAATGCTTTTAACAAGAATGTCATGGTTCTTTAACCTATCTTTTCTCAGGTCATGACAGCTCCAACAACCTATGCCAGCATGGAAAATTGATATACAATGATGAAAATTATATTTTTATATCATGAAAATTTACAATAAAATAGTATACTCTACATATGCAAATCAAACATATTGAAAAGTGTAAATAATTGTTTTGATATACTTTGGTATATCAAAACCAATCAAGTCAACCACCTTTTTTCTTCTGAAGGAAGGATTAAGGCATTTATTTACATTTGTCCCTGATAACATTCAAGGGCTGGTATTTTACTCTTAATTTCCAGTACCACATGAAACCAAATTACAAAAGAACACTGGGATTTCATTACTTTAGAAAATTAAGTTTTACTCTAATATTACAAATTTTCACAACAATCTTTTGTTAAATAGTGAAGTTATTATGTCATTACAGGATGTTAAAAGTTTAATTAACTTTGGTTTTACTGTATGGAGTAGATACAGAAATAATTCTCTTCATGGGATGAGTCATGAGTCTATTAGGAAACACTTTCACACTATCAGCCACTTATTACAAATATCTAAATGAACTGATTTCTTAAGTGAAGGCTACATTCCAACCTCTTGGGAGTACTGAGTCTCAAAGGCAGCATAAGAAGACAAAAGGATAGTAAAGGGTCACTGGAAAACATTGAGTGGTAAGGAAGGAAAAGAGCAAAGTGTACAAATTAATAGTTACTTAGAGAAAACAGTTGCCATTAGATATTCAAGAAATGCTTAAATTAAAAAAATTTATTTTCACTGCATTTTACCAACTTAAAGAGATTTGATGAAATATATTTTCTAAAAGGGGTCAGTAATCCAAAAAGGTTTGGGAAACTCTGATCTAGATGAACTGAAACAATATGGAATTGGGAATAATTCTAAAAATGAAAGCGTGGGTGTGTGTGTGTGTGTGGGGGGGGGGGGGGGGGGGGTTAAGAGATTAATAATGCTTGCTGTAAATTTGTAATCAAAACCTCTTACTCTTATCCTTGCAGTTCAATAACCATATGTACTGAACAACATGCAGTTTTATAAAAATAAACCTTTTGTTATCATATTTCTATTGAAACACAGTGCCTATTTGTTTCAATTAATTTGAAAAAAATTCAAGGATTTGAAGCTATTTAGTCAAATAAACTTTATTGTCATGAAACAGGTCTTTTGAACATAACCCTTTTGTTACCATATTTCTAATGAAAGACTATGATTTTCATATCATTTTCAACATAATCAAGAATTTGGATTGATTTAATAACATCATTTTCATTGGTAAGCTGGTGTTTGGAACATAACTTAATAAAAGTTCTTACACAAAGGAAGGATTTTATGACAAATATACACACTAAAATAAACAGCTTTGTATCAGAACAAGTGGTTTGGTATAAAAAAAAGTTAAACATTTTTACATAAAATTATGATAGTCATGTTAAATGTGAACACTTAAAAAAAACTATTGTGTCACAGAATGAGATTAGATCTCTTGGGAATGTTGGTATTGATAATGTGAGGCTGATGAGAGATAAATCAGCACAATTAAAAAAACATGTCTACATGTATCATTCCCACATGATCCAGTAAATATTGCCAACATAATGTAATGACCATGTACATAATGAAATTCTTGTACTCATTGATCTGTATGGTAAAGAATGCAAAATCTACAGATTACTTCTAAACATTCAAATTATTTCCAAATACAGCAGCATGTTGTGTGTGCACATGCTTTTTGGTGCATATATATACATACATCAGTATATCATACACACACACACACACACACACACATATATATATATAAAATTAGAATTGGTGCTCTGAAATAGCGATATATATATGAATGTATATATAGTGTATTTTGCAATACACTGTATGCTTAATTAAAAGCATTTCGAAGACCTTATGCTATTGTTTTAGAGTAGTGACAGTCTCACTTACTTTAAATTTTCAGCAAACAGGGCAGATAAAGCTGACAGAGCTCTGTTTCGTACTGATTGGTATATACAGATTGGTATAATCTGTATAATCAGTTCGTGATTATTACTAGAATTCTATAAGAATCAAACATTCATGATTTTCAGCAAACAGGTGGAGTACTTGGCTTTGATAAATACCAATCAGTACGAAACAGAGCTCTGTCAGCTTTATCTCCCCTGTTTGCTGAAAATTTAAAGTAAGTGAGACTGTCACTACTCTAAAACAATAGCGTAAGGTCTTCGAAATGCTTTTAATTAAGCATACAGTGTATTGCAAAATACACTATATATACATTTATATATATATATTTATATATATACATATATAATCAGAGATATATATTAAAAATGTGTCCAAATCTGGCAGGGTTGGCTCAATGAATAGTTCAGAGCATTATATATTTATAAGATGGGTGACGTTAGCAAAATAAATTCAGAGAGAATGAATCTATACTCCTGTTAAAATTCTCTTACTGCATTTTCACAGCATAAGGCCAATATCAATTATCTTAATTAACAAAGACATTGGGAGAACATACTTTTTTCAGAGGGATTTCTCTTGCAATAAGAAAATATTTTTCACCCAGCCTCAATATGTGTTTTCACTTGTAAAAAACAACAACACATGCATGGTGGCCAGGATGAAAAAGCAACAGGAGGACAAACGACAGGTTTAAAAGAGAGCTAAAAATAGCTCACCAACTAATGTCAGTTTTTACTCAACCGCAAGAGGGTATAAAATAATAAAATGTCCAAATGTGGCTGGGTTGTTTCAATGAATTGTTTAGAGCATTATATATTTATAAGATTGGAGAAGTTAACAAAATAAATTCAGAGAAGACTAAATCTATAATTGTCAAAATTCTCTTACTGTAGTTTCAAAGCATAAAACAGCAGCACATATTATTGAGGCTGGGTGGGAAAATGTTTTCTTATTGCAAGAGAAATCTCTCTGATAAATAGTATATTCTCCCAAAGTTGATTGTCTTCGTTGATTAAGATAACTGATATTGGTCTTAAGCTTTGAAACTGCAGTAAAGGAATTTTGACGTGAGTATAGATTTATTCTCCTCTGAATTTATTTTAAAAATGTCTCCACTTTATGAATATATATATATACACACACATATATACTAATTAGTTTTACATTCTGCTTTGTACAAAACCAATATACATACTGGAAACTACGCATTGAGTGCTCACTCTGGGCGTTACAATCCCTATCATTCATTTCATTTTACGTCCACTTTTCCCTGCTTGCAAGGGTGGGACGGGAACTGATTCTGGCTTGATTTCTACAGCTGGATGCCCTTCCTAACACCAACCTCATTTACAGTGAGTGCTGGGTGCTTTTTTGCCGTGGCACCTCCACGACCACTTTGTAGTGGAATAATAGGGACCCCAGTCCCTATCATCTCATTTCTGCAGCTGAGTAAAATGGAGCAATGTAAAGGAAACAACACATCACCCTATCTGAGAATTGAACTCACAACCTTTCGATTGCAAGGCCAATGCTCTAACCACTAAGCCATGTGCCTCCATATATATATATATATATATACACACACACATATATAATTTATTAAAATAACAGATTAAAGTTTAAGCAAAGAATCGCTGCTTTTACAGGATCTTCTGAAACTAAAAAAATAAATCTGTGAACGGAGAAGTTAATATTTCGAAAAACCTTGCAACCGAAGGAAAACAGGAAGACGATACTTTGGTTCGACGAGACGTTCTCTGGCAATGAGCGGAAAAAAAGCGAAGATAATACGTCATTATGTGGAGCGATGAGAACAATTACGCGCAAAGACAAAAACACGTTTATGGTATAAATGAAGTCGTAGACTAATATTCTATTTAGGAAGCCGAATGTTCTTAGCTTCAGAGTTAAGAATAATGTAAATAAATTACAGAGGTTATTGAAATCAACAATAATTAAATATATACATACATGTATCCATATACGTACATATACATGCATATGCGAAAAAACCTGCCATATACAAGCACGTACACAAAAACACGTGCACACATACAAAAACCCGCGCAACACCTGTACCTACACACATACGAACGTATACAGAAAATACACAAAAAATATATATATAAAAAATATATATATATATATGTGTGTGTATGTGCATGTATACATATTATATAAACGTATATAAATATACACACATAAATACGTATATAACGCACACGCACACATACCTACAGGTAAATACACATATGTTCGCTAAACGTGCAAACCCGCATACAAAGAGGGTGTGATAAGATACAAGGTGGACCATAACGCACCAGAGTACTCAATACTTTGGGTAGTAGAGTCTAGCTGTCGAAACGGCCGGAGCTCAGGCGTCAGGGTCCTGAATCTTTTCATATGTATGTGTGTGTGTATATATACATATATATATATATATATATATATATATAAATGAGAGGTATAGAGATTGTTTTAGCAAGATTGTTTTATATATATATATATATATATATATATATATATATATATATACACACACACACTTTTGCCACTGTGGTTAATATCAACTTTTATGACATACATACAATAATTATAATTTAATTTTTTTTTCAAACCTTATGGTCGTTATACAAAATAATGTTAACTGAAAAAAAAATTTTTTTTATTAAAAAAAGGAATAAAATGTTTACTGATGTTATTTTTGCTACTTTTCTTGTTAAGTATTGTTTTATTGAATAATTATTAGAAAAACCTCCCAAATGTTAACAATTTTGATGTCTGCTTTTTTGGTCACACGATACTCCCACTTTTACTCTAATATATTATTCTTACTCTGATTCTTTCTCCTCCCTCGCTATATAATTCTCTCCTTCTCATGCTCTCCCTCTCTATATATTTTTTTCTCTTTAAATCTCTCTCTATATAATTCTTTCTCTCTCATCTTCTTTATACATAATCTCACTCACCCTCTATAATATATCAGATGTGTGTATGTGTGTGCATGCATGCACATGTATTCCAGTGTAACATTCCATTAACTTGCTATCTCACTGCTTGCCTGCCACTCTACTCAGTATGTATACTACTCCTTTAACCCATATGTTGATTTTCTCTATATCACTCTTTTACTATCTCACCCCTTCTCTCTCTCTATGATTCAAATGTGACATCAGACCAACTAACCAACCAACACATTGGATATCATATATAATGTTATTTTGGTTGTTGAGCCTATCTATAATCAAAATCATTCAAGCTATGACGATTCCATCTTTTTTTTATGTATCAGAGACTACATTAACTAATTTGTCCTTTATTATTCAGGAATTAATTTTATTTACTTTCAGTTATTTTTGTCACTTTTTGCATTAATAATTGCTGCAGGACATAAACAAATATCAAATGTCTTACATGAAGACATGGAAATACATGCAAATATGCGCATGCACAAGTGCATTTATGTGCATGCATGCACAAGTGCATTTATGTGCATGCATGCACACAAACTCACTACAGGTTTTTATCAACCAAACTTCACTCACAAATTATTGCCCAGCCCAATCCTATAGAAGACACTTGCCTTAGATGCTATGCAGTGGGACTGAACCTGAAACTAAGTGGTTGCAAAGGGAACTTCTTAACCACACAGTCATGCCTGTGTGATACAACATATGCATTTTCATGAACATTAACATTTTAAGTGGAAAAGTTCCATCTGAGACTGAAATCATGTTGTAGTTCATAAGACTGATGATGACTTATAACGATTAAATTTAAGCAAACAACTCTCTGAAGTCAGAAAGCCAAGAGGAAAGTATAATGGCAGTAAAGGAAGGCATAACAGATTAGAGGTTTAATGTGTAGCAATGAGCAGTAACTGTTGGGAGTGAATTCTAAAAGGGGAAAGAAACTGAAGTCACAGAATAACAAGTATTTCTTGATGTGAGGAAATGTCAGAGAATATCAATCAATCTAGTCAGCTGGAGATCAACAGGAAGGGAGCAATCCAATATCATGTGGCACAGAGGGGTGGATGTCCTGTCACCATAACTGCTATTTAAAACTGATATTATGTCCAGCATATGACACAATAAATCTATCACATGGATGGATAGATAGAGATAGCAACAATATCATTGCCATGAAAGTATTAATATATCATCAGTAGAGAGATGAATGTTACCTACCCACCCTTCTTCCCTCAGATCAATAGTGAATCAGTGATGTTTTTTTATAGCCTAGCAATCCTTCATACATTCAATACTGAATATAAAATGGATATTCTGAATATGTAATTTATGGATGTTCGACAAATACATCCCAACAAAGAATTACACATATCTCATCTGAAGGTAATGAAAGCATGAATATAAAAAAAAAACCTTTTACAATGAAACGGTGAAGAATCTTTGAATGGTCAAAGAATTTCCTGGAGATAAAGATAGCTATCTTATTTAGATATTGACTAAGAAACAAATCTAAATGGGGTATAACAATAACTTTCGCTAAATAGCAAAATATAGGATTTTAACAAAAAAGAAAGCAGGGAAAAATCTACAGATCAGACCAAGGAAACTATATTTCCATTGATTCTTCTATTATGGACATTATCTGCTGTTAGCAACTCTGGGCAGAAGAATCAAGACGAATTTCTTTTTTTTTTCTGGTGACAAAACTTGAACTCAGAACACAAATACCACTAAACATCCTGCCTGACTCTCTAACAATTCCATAAACCTACCATACTTGGACTGGTGTTCAATAGA
Organism: Eledone cirrhosa; assembly: GCA_964016885.1. Lineage (NCBI taxonomy): Eukaryota > Metazoa > Mollusca > Cephalopoda > Octopoda > Eledonidae > Eledone > Eledone cirrhosa. The sequence continues at coordinate 175,135,810 of OZ024740.1, forward strand.
ACACCAGTACAAGTATCAACACTGAAACAATGACAAGTAATATTGATCTTGGTGGGATTTGAACATAGAACACAGACAGGAGGAACAAATACTTTTTATTTATATATATATATATATAAATAAAAAGTATTTTGCCCTAAGATCATTTCTAGATCCATAATATTTTGTGTTTTGTTCAATGGCAAATTGGCAGCCATTAAAGCATTGTATTAGATACCTCAGTATTTTTATATATATATATATATATAAATAAAAAGTATTTTGCCCTAAGATCATTTTAGTTTACACACAATGCAGATAGTAATTGTGCAAAGAAAAGAAAATCTTTAGCCCAATTGGCTTAGCTGGCCTCAACACCTATTTTTTAAGCTAATGATATATATATATATCAACACCTATTTTTTAAGCTAATGATATAATATATATATATATATCATTAGATTAAAAAATAGGTGTTGAGGCCAGCTAAGCCAATTGGGCTAAAGATTTTCTTTTCTTTGCACAATTACTATCTGCATTGTGTGTAAACTAAAAGTAAAAATTCACAAAAGTGAATACTCTGAACAGTAATAAATGTTAAATAACCAAAGGCCTAAAACAGCACCTTGAGGTGTACAATATATGAAAGGAATAACTCTCTTTCACTTACTCTGGCAACTCGGTGAAATTGATCTTTTGAAGAGAATGTGTCCAGCTTTTTTTAAAAGATAGTATAATTTGAGGGAGAGTTGATTTCTATTTCTAACAGATTGGAGCAACCATATACAACAAAGTGAAGCTGAGATTATTTTGTTCATAATAACTTTACTGATGAACAGGATTACAATTGAACTAATTTTCAAATAGCAACTTTATTACTCACACATTATTTGAATGCTAAATGACTGGTAATGCTTTAATACTGTACCATCTGTGGCTCAGCATGTGTGAAGAATTTATATCAATATTATCATTATCTTTCTATGCCTGCTTTTCCAAGCTTGCATGGATTCAAAGAGTTTTTTCCAGCACAGTGTCTCACCATTCTTCTTGGTCCTTCATCCACACAGCTCTGAGGTTCAGTGATTTGACATCAGCTCTAACAACCTTTGCTATTTAACCTTGGGTTATTTTACTTGAAGCTATTTTATAAAATATAAACGTTTGTTCTGTGTTAACAACTAGCTTAATGATTAACTAATTATCTAACTCATTTAAATAATTTATTAGAATTTTATTCAGTGATTCTGCCTGTCAAATTTACAGAGTAATAAGTTGTAGTATTGCTATCTCCCTCTCTCTCTCTCTCTCTGCTTAAGTGCATGTGAGTATGCCCATGTATGAATGTGTGTGTATTTGTGTCTATGTAACAATATTATGTATACACATGCATATACCAACAATGTGTGTGTGTGTGAGCACATATATATGTCCACATATATACTAATGTGTACATGTGTATGTGTGTTTTTGTGATTGTGAGTATACAAAAAGTGTGCATATATGTGTGTGGTAAGCATGTGAGCATATGTCCATGCAAGAATGTATGTAATGTATATGTGTGAATATGTGTTTGCATGTATGAATCTATGTGTATTTGAATGAATATGTATGCAAGTATAAATATGCATATGAATATGCATGAATGAATATGTATATATACACACATTTACATATGCAAGCATGTGTATGTATGTGCGTGTGTGATGGGCATGTGAAATACTAATTCAAAATTCCCTGCAGACATTGCTGAAATTAGCTAATTTACATCAATCAGGTTTGCTCCTGCGAATATTGAAGTGACCACACATGAAGTAAAAAGGCTTGTTCCTGGCAGTGTGGTTACAAAGTTCCCTTTGTAAACAAGTGGTTCTAGGTTCAATTCTCATGTGAAGTACTTTGCTTAAATGTTTTTTTTAACATATAATCAAGTTGACAGATGCCTTGCATATGAAATTTCCAGACACAAATAATGAAGCATGTGTGTGTGTGCACACATGCATAGATGTTTGTGTATAAAAAGAACCAGCTTCAGTAGACAAGAGGTGATGATAGTAAAACCATAGGTGTATTGTGTGACAGATAATGGGACATGATAAAGGAAAGGAAGGTGAGAGAAAGATCAAGCCGCTACCTGCAGCCTCATATAGTCAGAACGTATTGGAGGGTACTTGCTGTTGCTAGTAGGCTTGCTTTTTGAAGTTTTCCAAAACAGGAGGCTGAGCTAATATTCTTTAGCCACCCTTGGAAACTCTTCAAGATAGTAGCTAGTGCTCCTATGACCATGAGGACAACCTTCATCTCATGACAGTCCCATCAATGAAAATAACCAATAAACAGGGGCTTTTGAGTAACAATACTGTGTAGTTATTTTGACACTCTCCTCATTGTAAATGCAGTGAATAAAGTGATTAGTGTATTAAAAATCTGTAAGCAACGACACCATTGTTGACAATATACAATATAAAAAGAAATCAATAATCAAAAACTAAACAAGTCAGAGAACTCGACTGATGATATACTGAATTAAATAAAAATCAAGTATATAAAGACGTTATATCTAACTTTTATGTGATTTGAATACAAAAGTTTAACAATACAGAACTTTGAAGGAACACAGAACAATCTGGAACAAGTTTGGACTTGATTTATATCTGTTGTCCAAGATACTGCAAACTACCAAACCACCAACACCACCAACTCCACAATTACTACTATAACATAAAGAAGCATTCGAGACAATAATAAACCCTGTAGGCAGTCAATTGATTTGCAAGACATAGCAGTCAAATTTCCTTAACACCACACCATCTTTAAAATAAAGAAGGAAACATTAAATAATGTAATGCTATATACATTGTCTACTAGAAAAGGAAAGAAAACACACACACAGGGCAGTCATAACTACCAGGGCTGACCGGAAGATAATCATGTCATTATCATATGTCTAATGAAGGACACTGCCTATGATTATCAAATACATTTTTTTTTAATACCAAGAATGAGGAAATATTTAATAATTGTTTCTACTTTTGGCACAAGGCCAGCAATTATGGTACTTTATTTTATCAACCCCGTAAGGATGAAAGGCAAAGTTAACCTCGGCGGGATTTGACCAATCCGCAACTATCTCTCTCATTATTAAGTTGGTATTTGGAATATAAAGAATCTTATATCAAATTATGATAGATGGTTTTAAAATAAATATAAAAACTTTAAAACAAAGCTTTGTATTGTAGAAATTGGCAGTTTGATGTGGTTTGCTATCAAAAAAGTTAAACATCAATGACAGCTAAGAGGCGTTGGTAATAATTTTACAAGTAGCACTCCAACAATTGTTCCTAAATTGGCAGTAGAGTTGCAGAAGCATTATAGTGTCAGACAAAATTTCTTATAATATTCATTCTGGCTCCTTGTATTCTGAGTTCAAATGCGACCATGATCAACTTTACCTTTCATCATTCTGGGTTGATAAAGTACCTTCTATAGCAGTTGAGTAACGGAATCATTAGAATAACAAACAGCATGCTTTATGTTATTTTTTTGGCTCTTTTCATTCTGAGTTCAAATTCTGCTCTAGTCTACTCAGATGGTAAGCTTAATTCATTACTCAGTATAATATCACACTAGCTTTTGGCTGCCTTTAGTAGACTTCACTCAGTTGCAAACATTCTGGTCAGGTTTCTGGTTTGTGGATATTTTTCTCTTTCTCAACGATGAGTTTTGGAGGTCCTGAAAAGGCTCATGGGTACTGTCCTTCCTGACTAAGAAATAAAACACACAATCATACACATTCTGCCCTAGTGTCTTGTGGGTGAGTCCCGGAAGACAAAGTGTAAGAAAGTATCCTGAATATAATTCAATCCAGTTTTGTCTACATACTTTCAAGTTTTTGCATGGTTTCTACAACTGGATGTCCTTCCTACAGAATGTATTGAGTGCATTTCATTGTGGCACCAGCCTAGGGAGGTTGTCATGTCCTTGATATGGCCAAAGAGTCCTTACAAACCTGCATGTGTCTGCACAGGCACACACACAAGCACATTTTAAATATACAAAAAAATTCAATACAAGCAACTAACAACATGTAATTTACCAAATTGGTGTTTATGTAAACTGATACTATACACAAAATAAATAAATGAATAAAATATATATATACAAAAATTAAACAATAATCTGCATAATATAAAATCTGTTAGCTGCTTATTCAATATAGTTTACTCAAGAAATTGTATTTTCAGATGAGTGGTAGCGGGAATACTATTGACTTTCAAAGTATAAGAATTATTGGGCGGTGAATTGGCAGTATCGGTAGAGGGTCGGACGCCATGCTTTCCAGCATAGTTACGTCCCTTTACGGTCTGAGTTCAAATCCCGTCAAGGTTAACTTTGCCTTTCGTCATTACGGGGTCGATAAAATAAAGTACTAGTAATGCACTGGGTAATGGCCTGGCCTTGTGCCAAAAGTAGAAACAATTATTATTATTATTTACTTGTGTTTAGGCAGGGAGATTAGGGCAGCTCATTTGGAAGAGATGTTAGAGCATTAGATATTTGTTCCATGCCTCTGCATTTGTTCCATGCCTCTGCCTTCTGAGTTCAAATCTTGCTGAGGTCCACTTTGTCTTTCATCTTCGTAACATTCCATATTTAGGTATCCAGATTAATGGCTTTGGTCCATAGGAAATATATATGTGCTGAACCTAACCAACATTAGCTGACATTCCTGATGATTTAAAACTAAACTGTTGTTACACAGTCTGCTAAAAAATAGCAGTAAAATCTCTTTCGGCCTTCAGAAAAAAAGCAAAGTAATATTGGCTAAATATACAATAGACAGGATGGTGAGAGTTTTATTAATTTTTTTAATTTAGTCTAGAAGAAGGCGTTATGCCCAAGGCTTTCTGAGATCTCTTGAAATACCTTTGAATATAAGTCTGCATTATTACAAATCCCGCCGAGGTTAACTTTGCTTTCATCCTTACGGGGTCGATAAAATGAAGTACCAGTAATGCACTGGGTAATTGCTGGCCTTGTGCCAAAAGTAGAAACAATTATTAAGATTGACCTGGGTCTAAACAACAATGGATAAGAAAACATTGGGTAGTGTGGTCTTAGATATTATGCTATTCTGAATTAAAAAAAGAGATTGTAATGATAGGACTGTCTGATAAAAGGTCTGCTCAATAAGAGCTGACTTAGTGTTTAAACAAAAACATCAAGTGCATAATTGACAAGCCAACAATGAGGTGAGCTTCTACACTTGCTAGAAATAGCAGTCAAATTTCATTCATATCATACACTAATATAATACAAAAGGAAAGTTATTTTTAGATAATGTAGTTTTATGTATATTAAAACTGAAAAATATAGGCAAAACTGCCTTTGGTCCTGTTTGATCAGATATATTGTCTTAATAAAATATGAAATTATCAAAAATAGAACAACACTGCTCTGTGTTTGCTTGATTAGTACTGGTCTGGTGCTAGACAAACCCAGTAAAATGATAGACTGGGTGAGGAGGATTAGTTCTTTTATATGAAAATAAAGGAGTAAAGTGTAACTGATATCTATTTTAATTGCTTTGTTTGTTAACTTCAAATTAACCCATGGACAGACATTTAACCTCATCCTTAAACATGAAACATTTTGTTAATTTATACATGTACATTACATTACAATTGGTTTGATCTCTGATCATAACGTTATGTAGATATAAATATTATATTAACTCTTTTGTTACTATATTTTCTAATGAAAAACACTGCCTATTATTTTTAAATAACTTTTAAAAGAATAAACAAAAATTGAGACTGACTTTCTAATGCTTGGAACCTAACTTCGAGGATTATGATAGACGGTCTTTAGATAAATATAAACAATTTTAAAACAGTTTTCTATTGTAAAACCAATGATGGTTTCAGACAGTTTTGTACAAAATGGGTTTACGAAATGCTTCAGACATAGATATAATTCCTCGAAGATTAAAATATCTCGAAAATTTATCATTTTCAATCTCTGCAGATGGTGGCAAATTGGAAGAGTTGTTAGAGCATTAAATACCTTGGAGTAAATTGATGAGAGTCTTTGCACTCCAAGTTGAAATCCGGATGAGTTCAACTTTGCCTTTTCCTCATTTTAGCCTACTAACAAAATACCAGTCCATAGCTGGGGTTTATTGGACTTGTTAGAACATTAGATGAGATGCATCACAGTATCTGTACTAGTTACTTATAACAATGCCTGCGATGACACCGAAGCCAAGCTGTTTTAGTACTTGCTTTTCCCTTGTACATTACCAGTGGTGTGGGGATGGGAAACTTGCATGCATGGTCTTCCATAAAAAACCATAGTCACTTGCTTTGGAGACAAATACCCTACTACCTTACTGATATTACCATCAGGCTCATCATAATCAACACAACTACCATAAGCATCATCACCATCATGATCACATGGACAGCACCATTATACATAAAAAGCAAAGCAAGGATGGGTATAAGAGGAATCAAATGTAGTGTGCAGGAGAGAAGATTGTGCTGATATGGACATATGATACATATGGATAATTTTAGAAGACATGTCAGGTGTTCCCAGCGGAAGGAGTCTGCAATAGAGGAAAACCAAGGAAGACCTTGGCAGAAGTTGTGAGAACTGATCTTAAAATGCTGAACCTCACAATCAAGATAACAAACAAATGTGGTTAAATGGAGGGAAAAGACTTGTCCAGTCCATACAAGTTTGGAAAAACCACCATACTTGAATATTTCAACACCACTTGGGAGTCTCTAATCTGATCACTTGACATGTTATAAATAGCACAACAGCAAATTTCCCAGAAATCAGTTTTCTGAGAAAAGTCTAAAAAGCTGAGATAGTCACTACCATCATTCCCACCACCACCCCCACTTATGGTTTCTGATTTAGTCACAAAGCCAACAATTTGGGGGGAGGAGAAAGGTGATTAAATCGACCCCAGTGCATTACTGGTACTTTATTTTATCGACCTTGTAAAGATGAAAGGCAAAGGCAACCTTGGTGGGATTTGAACTCAGAACGTTAAGGGCCAAGACTATGTTGCAAAGCATGTTGCACAACGATAATAATTGTTTCTATTTTTGCCACAAGGCCAGCAATTACCCCAGTGCATTACTGGTGCTTTATTCTATCGACCTCCTGTAAGGATGAAAGTTAACTTCGGCGGGATGTGAACTCAGACCGTAAAGGGCCGTAACTCCATGTTTCAAAGCATGGCGTCTGACCCTCTACCAATCCACTGTTTGCTGTTGTAGTTGCTGATGGCAACTTACAAATTACACAACACTGGCCTGCTGCTGCTGGTGTCAGGAGGAGGAGACCATGGTGGAGGTTTGTTTCATAAGTATTTGTTTGATAATCATAAGAAAATAATAATAATTGTTTCTACTTTTGGCACAAGGCCAGCAATTGCCCAGTGTATTACTGGTACTTTATTTTATCGACCCCATAAGGATGAAAAGCAAAGTTAACCTCGGCGGGATATGAACTCAGAATGGCAATGGACGTAACTCAATGCGTCAAAGCATGGCGTCCGACACTCTACCGATACTGCCAATCCACCGCCCTTAATAATAATAATTGTTTCTACTTTTGGCACAAGGCCAGCAATTACCCAGTGCATTACTGGTACTTTATTTTATCGACCCCGTAAGGATGAAAGGCAAAGTCAACCTCGGCGGGATTTGAACTCAGATCGTAAAGGGACGTAACTATGCTGGAAAGCATGGCGTCCGACTCTACCGATACTGCCAATCCACCGCCCTTAATAATAATAATAATAACTAGCTGGATCCGTGAAAATTCACGGATAATCCCCTCTCTAAATATATTAAAACCCCCTCTCTCTATATATAAACCCATCCCTTTCTCTATATATTAAAACCACCCTCTCTCTATATATATATTAACCCTCCTTTCTCTCTATATATTACAACCCATCCCTTTCTCTATATTATAAACCCCTCTCTTTAAATATAGTATAACCCCCTTCTCTATATATAATAACCCATCCCTTTCTCTATATTATAACCCCATCTCTCTAAATATAGTATAACCCCCCTTTACTTTCCAAACGTTGCAACGCTCTTTGATTTACTTTCGCCGTAGATTTTCGTAGATGTTTTCACCCCACTCCTATTGTTTTAGCACGTCTCACGGACGTCATTCGACTTTTATTTATATTACTGAAAGCGTGACACTCACAGTCGGACGTACAGTACGTATGTATTAGCGTATTAATATATAGATGTTTCTACTTATGGCACAAGGCCAGCAATTATCCGAGTGCATTACTGATGCTTTATTTTATCGTAAGAATGAAAGGCAAAGTTAACCTCGGTGGGATTTGAACTCAGAGCGTAAAGTGCCATAACTCCTACGCTGCAAAGCCTGGTGTCTGACACTCTACTGCCAACAACGGTTTCAAATTTAGGCACAAAGCCAGCAATTTGGGGCAAGGAGGGGGTGAGTCAGTTAAATCAATCCCAGTACTTGACTGCTACTTTATCAAGCCTGGAAGGATGAAAGGTAAAGTTGACCGTGACAGGATTTGAACTCAGAACATAAATAAATTCTGCCACTCATCATCATCAACAAGAACAACAACATCAGCAACGACGGCGACGGTTTTTGTTGTCACCCACCGAAATAATACAAATAAACAAAGACTGGGGATCTACAAATAAAGAGAAAAAAAAGCTAATCATGTAACATTAAATCAGAGGTTATTAAACTTGTGGGGCCAAGTCATTTGAGACAGTATAAGGAAGGCGGAGGTGAGGGTGGAAAAGATAAAAGAAACGATGGATTTACATTGATTATGAACAAGAGTAAATAAGTAGAAAGATGAATGATTTAAAAGGAAAACGAAAATGTTAGAAAGAGGGGTAGAAGAGAGAGAGGAGGGAGTAATAGAGGGGAAGGGGAAGGAGGGATAGAAGGGGTAGGGGAGACTGCCGCTAGACCAGAGCATGTCAGAGCTCGAAGTTGAGAACAAACAACAGCATTATGTTTGTGTTTACACACACACACACGCCGAGGTTGTAATTCAGTACATTCTTGTTCTGCTCTGCCCTGCTGATTCTTCGTGAGTATTATGTTAACGTTACCACCGTATGTCGAATACTCAACCACCGACACCTCGGCCTTTTGGCTATGATCAAATGGTAATTAATTAGTAGGTAGTTCAGGTGATAGAACAACTGAAATACTCATCATCGAAATCGACGGAGGAGTCATTTTTATTTTTTATTTTATATATATTGTTTCTACTTTTTAGCACAAGGCCAGCAATTCGACCCCGTAAGGATGAAAGGCGAAGTTAACCTCAGCGGGATTTGAACTCGGATCATAAAGGGCCGTAGCTCTATACTGCAAAGCATGGCGTCCGAGCACATAGAAGATGTGAGTTGTGATTGATATTGTATTGTTTAAATGACATTGAAAGAAGTGGTACGAAAGATGTCTTTTTCTATTACTGACCACTACCATCCTACCCAACTATCACATGTACTCATTACTAGAACTATACCAAACACTAACTACTACAACTACCATGTTATTGTCATAGCAACTACTAATACAACAACAACAACCAAGTTATGGACATCCTCTACAACACCCACCACTACGAATACAATCACAATTACTAAACATCAACACCGCCACCGTATGACTACCACCACAAGCAGCAGTAACACCATAACCACAAATACAACCAATACAAACACCACCACAACTAACAAATACGTAACAATTATCACCACTACAACTACAATGATAAGCACTTTCATAAATACCACCACCACCAGAATCAGAAAATACCACGATCACAACTACCATTACCAATAACTGAACTACGCAGTAGATTTAATGCATACAACACGAAATCACTAATATTGATTTCTTTAACTAAACCCCAAATTTCTAAGAAAACCATAGTGATGTATGTAGTAATATCTTTGCAAGCTGAGATGGCGATGTGGTTTCAATTCTCAGCCGAAGCCGAGTCTCTTTATTTAAACTACTGTCTGTGAAAGGAAAGCATACTCATTAATACATCGCATTTTCCAATCTCCTTCATAAAATAGATTTTATTTTTTAATCGTTTAGTCAGGATGGAGGAGAGTGGCCATAAACTCCTTCAGGGCTTCCGAAACAGGTGAGAGGAAAGCATCTTTAAACAGGAGACCTGACTCGAATGCTTGCAACAAAGTGGAATCAGTTAAAAGAACTCAAGGGCCAAGCGGTGGTATTAAATTGAGCAACATGTTAATTCTACCAAGTAGGTCACAACAAGATTTGAACTCTACGTAACAAGCCGAAACAAATACCTAACCCATGACTGGTACTTTGTTTTACTAACCCCTAGAGGATGAAAGACAAAGTTGACTTCAAACGACGTTTGAAAGTTGATCTAAAGCGGGATTTGTGCCTAGTCGAAATAAATCTTACAAAGGAATGAAAAGATTTAACAAGTTCAAAAAGCCTCGACGTGGATACTCCAAGCTGCTAGATATAGCAGCCAAATCTTCTGATTATACCGTCTTAAAAAAATGGAAGGGCCACATATGATAATGACGCTTTCATAAACAATGCTTGGAAAGTCTGCTCGGTGACGTGAGGTTAAACTACTGATGATAATACCAGATTGCAGAAGTGACACGCTGCTAATCGGCTTAAAATTTTGCATCCACAGTGGTTGCTACTAGTAACTGATCAATAAGAAAAGGTTATAATAAAAAGGGAAAAAAGGCAAGATAATTTAAGGAAAGTTCTATAAGTACTGATTTCTAATTTAGGCAGAAGGCCAGCAAATTAAGGGGAAGGGAAACGTTGACTAAATCAACTTCAGTACTTGACTGGTACCTTATTTTATCAACGCCGGAAGGATGGAATGCAAGGTTGACCTCGGCAGGATTTGAACTGCGAATGTAAAGAGCCACAATGATATTTTATCCGACATTCTACCAATTCTGTTTTATGAATAACTAGCAGAAAAACCACTCTTCGGGTGGTTTTCTGCTAGCATGTGTAGTGTGTATATTGATATTATACGCAGGTATATATACATGTAGATATGATACATCAAATAAAATCGTAATTGACAATATATAAAGAAATTGAACGAAGACTACACTGTCTTCTTTAATCAGTAACGTAATCCACGATACATTAAAAATGACGATATTATTTATATATAAACTGCATTAGGAGAAAATTAGTATGTTTATTTACGCGATGGCCAACCGGAAGTGTTGACATTTCATAAATTTTAAAGAAGTGAATCTTTAAATAAATAAAATATATTTAATCAACAGCCACGAAATTTAGTAGATAAATTATGTAATATTCATTCATTTGGATTGGCAGTATCGGTAGAGGGTCAGACACCATGCTTTCCAGCATAGTTACGTCCCTTTACGATCTGAGTTCAAATCCCGCCGAGGTTGACTTTGCCTTTCATCCTTACGAGGTCGATAAAATAAAGTACCAGTAATGCACTGGAATAATTGATGGCCTTGTGCCAAAAGTAGAAACAATTATTTATTTATTCAAAGTAATCCAACTTATTTTACAAACGGGATAAAAAAAAGATATTCTGGACGCTGTCCCGCACTCCTCCCTTTATTATAGTTAAGACTGACAGTGGTACCCGGCGTTGCACGGGATAAGGTATTTTGGAACGCGGGCCGCCAACAGACCTAATCGTGGAAAAACTGCATGCCTGGACAATATGTAAGGAAAATAAACCGAATACTCTGATGGCTGGATAATCTTTAAGATTTTCCTCGATGAAGCAGAAAAAATGCAGGTTTTCACCTAATGTGGGCCCTGGGGATCATGAAAATGAATTTTTTTTATGTGCATAATATGCCTTAAAATTTCGGAAAAATCGGCTAGATTTAACGCCTCAAAAAAGCCCTAAAAAGCTGGAAAAAATGAAGTTTTTCACCTAATGCGGGCCCTAGGCCATAAGAAAGTTGGATTTTCTTTGCTTACGGTATGAAGAAGAGACTGACTAATACATAGTTACAATTTCAAGAAAATCGGTCTGACGTAACGCCTCAAAAAACCCCTAAAAATCTTTAAAAAACGCATTTTTTCACCTAATGCAGGCCCTAGGAGATAAAAAAAAAAGTTGAATTTATGTGCATAACACTCCCTGAAACATAAGTAATACACAGGTAAAGTTTGAACAAAATCGGTTGGGTACTTCTCGAGTTTTAGGGATTCAAACTCACACACACACACACACACACACAGACATCCTCAGAGAAGTGACGTAATGCAGACAGCCAGACAGACAGATATTATAAGGCCACGACGTTATATGTATGTATCTATCTAAAAAGAGAAAGACTAAGAATTATAGAGAGAGATTGGTAAATCGTTTAATGCGGTCTGGTCCCTAGGGCATTGAAAATTTGAAATTTATTTTGCTCAGAACACTCCCTGAAACATAAGTATTACATGTGTAAAGTTTGAAAACAGTCGGTTTGGTGGTTCTCGAGTTTTAGGGATTCGAACTCACACACACACAGACACAGACATCCTCAGTTTTATATATATAGATAATTTCTTTATTGGCCATAAGGGCCTACATATACGGGACAATACAATAGACAGGGACAGTGGGGGTTTACACATATAACGTGTAAAAAATATAAATAATAACAAAATAAGGAAAATAGGTACAAGGCAAGATATTTTGAAGGGTAAGTTAATTGATTATATGATCCCCAAGAACTTGACTGGTACTTTATTTTAAAGGCAAAGTTCACCATGGCATGATTTGAACTTAGAACGACTGGGTTAGGTAGCCGGTAAACCCTAAAGAGACGCGTTTCACCAGTCCAAACCTTCTGATGTCTGTATCTGTTTATGTATTTACGTGTACTTGTGTGTGTATGTACCTAAAGCGTAACGTACGTTACGAACGGACGACTAAATGATTTTAACTTGTTTTTTAACAATTGATGACGGAAAAGATTTCAAACTGTCTTAACTCAGGTCGCAGACACTCTTACCGGCTACATAGCCTCTTCCTATATAAAACGTACGAAAATAAAATAAAAACTCAAGATAAAAATATATATCATCAAAGAAATGTCTCTAACGGGGTTGACACTTACCTAGAGACAATCAAGAACCCCATAGATCCTGGAATAACAATGGCCACTAAGAGCAAATGCTTCATTGCAGCTGTTACTTCCCAGCCAACAAACCGTTTACTGGGGCCCATGTTCGTTACTCCCACGAACCTTTCATGATGTAATAAGTGTCTTCACTAAGTTACATTAGTTCAAGATACATTAAAAGGTGTGTGTGAATCTAAGTAGAGTGGCCGGGTACACTCACTAAGTTTAATCAGTAATTCTGGCTAAAACAATTCATTTTACCTCAAGGATGTTGTATAGAAATATCAAATGTTTTTACAGTACTTGACCGGCATTTCATTTGGTAATCCTTCATATTAAGATCACAAACAGAATTCGGCAATTTCCGTGAGTGATGATATATTGGACCCGACGTTTCATGGGCAAATTTATAATATCTTATAGTATCGTGATTTAATCTCAACGATGCAACAATTCCATTTTATTTCCAATATCTGATGTTATAAACTGATGAATATCATGTTGGTAATACTCTTTCAGTCATTACAACACTGGTTATTACATCATGCACGACTCTTACACGTTCGGCCATTTCTTCAATATGGAAAGAATAGTCAGAGAGGGTCCGATTTTTCTTTACCATTCTATACAATGAATAGTATACAAAGAAGAATTACGGAGTTTGCCAGAAGTGTCATTTTCACCTGTGAACATTTACGGTGATTACCGGAAGTTGTCTGATCTTAAAACGAAAGATTGCGCTTTATTTTAATAATACTTTTGGTCTATCAATCAAATTCGTAAACAAATTCAAACGGTATGAAGTGAATGGAAGGATGTTTGGTGGATGTGTCTAGCATATCAAATAATTATTCAGAGCAGGCATGTCAAACATGCTGCCCTTTACAAACACACTTAACGACCGGACACCCTTTTGCGCCCCAGCATACGAACTGTGGAACTAGTACCCACTTACTCAGGCCGCTACTATTTATATGTAGTGGTCCAGCTCATTCTCGCCAGGGGGCGTCGTACTCTCGCACCACAGTAATATAAAATTAGTTTTAATGTGTGGCCCTCAGTTTGACATGCTTGATTTAGAGGCTCTCCTCTCTGGTATAATGAACCAACATGTTAGTATCAAATACTTGGTCACTTGGCGGAAGTTTGTGCGATACTCGAATATTTGATGTTACTTCCATTTCAGAACAGGATGAGTGATTTTTTTTTTAAAAACAAAATCTTGATTATACAGATGTCTAAACAATGAGAAAGTACGGTAATTCTTTCAATACCACTCTGCCCGAAACTGCCTGTTTCTACACACACGCACAAAGAAAACCGGTGCTCATATATAAATTAGAGCCTTCTATCCTAATTTTAGAAACTGAATGAAAAAATGTATGACCACGTTCCCCGGGACTTGCTGTGGAAGGTTCTGCAGGAGTATGGGGTCGATGGTCAGCTTTTTGTTGCCCTGATATCTTTATACAAATGCCCGAGTATTTGTGTTTGGATAAATGGTGCTAAATCGGACTCCGCCAAGAGTGCGTATTGTCACTTCTCTTGTTAATTATTTTCATGAACAGGATTAACATGCGCAGTCGGGTTGGAAGTGGTAACACGACTGAAAGGTGTAAAATCAGTTGGCTGGAATTTGAAGGCGACATGGTGTTACTACCTAACTCGACAGAAGGTGATCTTTGATTTATCCTGAATAATTGATCCACAATTCTCAAATTGCTTGAGTATGCGATAGCAATAAATATGGTGTAACGTTGAACTACGAGCTCAGAAAACCGATTTAACAAAACACAAACGTAATGCTTTAATAAACTCAAATTCGTAACAAACTACCAAAGTAGTTTTTTTTTCAATAACAAAATTAAAACTGTTTTGCTATTGAAACAGACGGAGCTGCGTTAATAATTCTCTCTATACGTTAATGAAATTAGATAATCTAAACTGAATTCTAATAAAATGCACACTTTAGCATGTTCTCACTTCCTAACATTGATTTTCTGTTATAAGAAACGTACAATCTGTGCAGCTAAGAGAATTTTACATGGGAATATATAAACAGACGCTGAGATGGAACAAGTTTAAATTATTCCTCTCTCAGCCACATGGTGGTTAGTGAGAAGTGACAATGTAAAAATAATTTTTTAGCCAGTGAGATGTATTAACTGTTTTGTTACCGCATTTCTGATGAAATACGACTTGTCTCTTTCAATTAATTTAAAAAATGGGAAAATTTAATTCAATAACAAACTTTTTTCATTGGTAAGCTAATGTTTAGAATATTAACTAAACAAAAAAATTTGGTAATTTTTTTTATTATTACACCCGTCCGAGACGGATGTTATTGAATTAGTTCTCAGGCGGAAAAAAACACTGAAAATTCGTAATTTATTATGGTTTTTGAACACCACATTCACAAAACTATAGAAAAAATAAATTTTACCTTCAAAATTCTTACTAAATCTATCAACTGACTATCCTTGCTTTTTGTTTTACTATTACTTACATCTCGGAGACATGTAATAAACAAATTTAACACAATTTCTTATATGATGGAAGGTTTTAATATATGTATGAGTACTTTTGTATCATAAAACTAGAACGGTTTCAGCCGGATTAGTAACAAAATTTTGAAATGCTATTGTTTTGCTCTTGAAACAGACGGAGCTGCGTTAATATATACTCAGTATTGAAATTTATTAAACATTTATGGCACCTGTGCTGAATTTGAATTACCAGATTTGTTTGAATATACATTGACTGTTTACAGCATTCCACTAAGCAATGTCAAGGTTGAAAGAGTATTTTCCAGAGTAAACACCACCAACACACTCTGTCGTCTGCCGTTTCCGTTCTTTCCTAACAACAACGTCAACACATTGCTTGGTAAAGAATCATTCTCTCTTATGTACAAACACATACACCAGGTCCGAACACAAAGGAACCAAACTGTCACTGGCAGCAAATGGGGGGCCCCGGCGGACTGAATTGAGGATAGTGACGGAGACGCGTTGGAAAAGTCATTCCAGCTTGCGAGGCTAAAACCAAATTAAGAAAGGGGATGGATCTACTTTTGTTAATTTTAAAATAAAAATTCAAGAATAAGTCATATGTTACATTGATTTTTAATCATATCTAAGCTATGCTGAAATATGACTCAAACATCTACGAAATAAAGAAGAAATAAGCGAAGAGAATTTTGGAAATTATTCATGTATTAACATTTGTTAATGGTAAGGATCCTATTGAATATCATTAAGTTGTCACCAAAGTAAATTTAGAGAAAAGGATATTAAATTTGTATAAGTTTTTTTTTTAATTATAATCGCCAATGTTTAGAACACAGCAACTAGAAAATATTTTCAAAAATTAGGTAAATGAATAACATACATTTAAAGGTACGAGGGTGCATTTAAAAAAAATTACAAAGCTAAATTTTCATTTGAGCTACTTTCTAACGCTGAAAGGTTTACGTTTCATTTTATGAAATTAATCAGAGTAACCTTGCATATACAGGGTATTATCCCAAAATGTATACACACTTCAACAATATTCTAATCAGTGTGTATACATTTTTTGGGACACCCTGTATAATCAATGGTCTTTTTTTTTCACTTATTCCTTGGAGGGTCATGAGGGCAGAGTCCTCAAGCACGCCTTACATTTAAATCGTTGAGGAACGTTCTGTATACATTGTTGTTTTATTCAGTTAGATATTGAGAAGTCCTGAATTGTTACATATTACACCTGCCTAGGTTTAGACAGTTCCTATGAGTGTGCGTCTCATGAGTTTTTTAATGTGTTTATTGAAAAGAGTCAGGTCATATCATTTTTCAGATGACAGGAGATGTTATTTGAACTCAGGCCGTACGGAGCCGGAATAGATGCCACAAGACATTACGTTTAATGCCATAACAATATTGCCAATCCATTAACCTGGACTGATATTTTATTTATCGATGACAAAGTTGACTTCAGTGGAATGTGAACTCTGCGCAGAGAACCGGATCAAATGTCGCAAGACATTAGTACTCTGTGACTTCGCTGAATTTTTTGGCAGTCAGCACACTCCTATTCGATGTTTTTACGTTCTAAGTAGACGACAATCTCTTCATTTAAATCGACATTTTCTTTCATATTATTTTTTCAATTATTATCAAATATAATTGAATTTTAAACATTTTCGTTTACTAATAAATCATTCTGAAGATATGCGCGAAAGAGATAAAATGATGTCTTTACAATTACTAATAGACCATTCAGATTTTATATATACAGATTGATCAGGTATACATTGTTTGCTGTATAATCAAGGCATGGCCTAATGGATATGAGTTATAAGGTTGGTAGCTTGATTCCTGGACTAGGCGGCCCGTTGGGTCCTTAGCAAGGCGCTTTATTTCACGTTGCGTATTATGATAGGAACGATATCCCTATCATTATAACACCTGAGAAATCTCTTACGATACAACCTTGTAGGAGGCCAGGTGAAGCTGCATGTGCATGAGCAACAAATTTCATTTTCAAAACGAAATAACGCCATCTGTTTTTCTAGTTATGTCGTGCCTCCGCCTATCTCAGGACCATACAATAAAACAGTCCGGTCATGATGCCATATCTCTACTGTCCAACTTTTAATGTGATTTAGCCACCGATAAAATCAAATTCTTATTAAACACGTAAAATATTTCAGAGCAAATGGTTTTTGTTTTTGTATTAAAATATTTTCCTATATAATAGCGTATAAGAAAGAGTGGGAAAGAGAATTATATTGGAACGAAAGCTGTCCAATTTCCGAGCTGAAATTCTTGTATTTCTATCTGATGTTTAGCAATGCCACACCACCATGCGGAATATACCTTTCTTTCAGATTAAAAGAAAAAAAGGATTCAAGAAAATAATGTTAAGTTGACCCCATGTTTAATTCAATTAAATAACACACTCGACATGTCATGCCCTATGAGTTTTATAGACAAGTCAGCGCAAGTAAAATCAGCCAAAGCACATATTGATGTATTGTGTGAAAGAACAAGCAGGGAAGTATTTTTCCCGTTTTAGAAATGGGTACTTCAGCCTAAAGGATGAGCCAAGAGAAAGTCTTCCAAATGGACCTGATTCAGTCATTTGAAACGGCTGTTGAAGGAAATCTTACCATCACGGCTAAGAAACTCATCGGGCATTTCAATATTGAATTGCCCTGCATGAGTTTAAAATACTATGAAATGGATCCCACACGACATGTCTGTTAAGCACCTGCGACAACGAGTCGATTAATGTGAGCATTAGTATCATTTTTGGACAGAACTGATAGTGAGCATGAGCACCATCATCACTTGGTCGTGGTGATAAACCTGCCCAGCAACCAAGATGGGATCTGCATCTAAGGATGATCCTATTGTGTGGTGTGATATGCAAGGAATAGTTCATTATGAACTGAAGTTTACTATCAACAATGTCAACGTTTGAAAATAGCTTTAGACAAAAATTGCCTAAAGCAAGCAAAAAAAGGGTCATTTTCCGACACGATAATGTCTGTCCTCAAGTGTAACTAAAGACCTCTTAGAGGAACTCTGGCAGAGTAATAATTGCTTCAGTCACTATATTCTTCTAAGTTTGCTCCTTCTGATTATCATTCATTTAAAACATATTTTCTCCAAGATTTTAATAGCATAAGAAAAAAAATTTCTTGCCAATTCTGGCCATGAGATGGTACAAATGCGCAAAGTCAATAAAAAGGGGAATACCATGTATGTTCGTATACTGATGCTGCTTGTCGAAATGGCGTATTTCCGTGCAGCGAGAGCTGAAACAGAACACGAATCCAAGGCTTCAAATATCGAGTTTTAGCAAGAATTTCAAATATCGAGTTTTAGCCAGAATTTCAAGAAACATACGACAAACTAATTGCTAAGTAAACATATATTTCTACGAAAAATGCACTAAATTAAGCCATAAGTCTTCTAGAGCCCAACATTAGCATGGAATCATCGTATTGAGAATGTTGTATATGCCCTCCCACTGTTTTAACATGTGCAGATCAAGGTCACAATTTTCGTTTTTCTTTGAGAAATATTGGAGAAATTTCGCCAATAAATTATATTGTGTAATGAATATTATTTTGTAGACTATTAAAGTCCGATGTGATGTTTTTTTTTCTGATTTTGAATACAGTCGGATAATTTGTGGTTTGTTTACATTTCCACAAGTAGTGCCAATTGGCTTGTATCACAACGGGACGACTCTTCTAACGCAGACTAGCGTGGAAAAATCGACGTTAAACAGTGATAATGATGCATTTAAACATGTTTTTTCCGTCTTTTTCTAGCATACGTTTTTATCGTTCATTCCACTAAATATGCAAGCATTTATAATTCGTTTCAATTAGAAGCATCCCAATGGTTAGGTAGCCATTTTCCTCCCCACCACGTGATGACGAATGTGCCGCCCCCTTCTGCTGAGAAGCTCCTCTTTGTGTGGGAGTTGGTGATACATATGCATAAGCCTACATGTTGAGAGGGCTGTACGATTTCGTGATATGTACATGCATATTCCCCCCTTCGAATCCACCCAAACGATATAGTAAATGCTATAATCACTACATCAGGGATCAATAGGAGGACCATGCAAACTACAATGGAGCTAGCGACTAGAGGTGGTCCGAGCTGGTGCTGGTGGAAACTACAGGTATCTGGGCGACTTCAAAATTCATTTATACGCCCTGACTATCTCCAAGTGTTCGTGCAGTCCTTCTACCCTTCAGGCCTATGAAAATAGCAAGACACCCATGCACCTCCTGATCATGATCATCAAACGCAGCGCTTAAGGTTTGCCATTATCAATGTCGGGAAAATAAAAGATAAGTGTGGTGGGATTGTGGAGATGCTCGAGAGGAGACAAGTAGATATATGTTGGGTGGTGATCACATGCAAAGAACAACGGTTCAAATTCTTCTGGATGGGTAGCAATAATGGAGTGAGTGGAGTAGGAATGCTCCTTGCTGATATATGCGTAGTCCAAGTAACTGATGGTGAGTGATAGAATAATTAAACTTTGACTAGCCTTGGGCAGCTCTACAGATAGCATGTTATCAGCATACACTCCACAAGCAAGACTTGTCGACGAACAAAAAGAACATTTCTATGAGGCCCTTCTACGGACTACATCAATGACAGATGACAGTGATCTTATGATCGCAGCTGGTGACTTCAATGGACATGTTGAACAACATCATGACAGATTCCCTGGCATACTCGAAGCTACAGTTATGGCGCAAAACAGAAGAAAGAGTCTAGAGTTCTTGTGATGCTTTCGACTTAATGATCTGTAACACAAACTTGAAACCAGCCAACCACCTGATTATTAACCAATCAGCGGGGTATACAAGACAAATAGTTTCATCCTCACCAGGAAAGGGGACAGGTAAATGGTTGTAAATGCCAAAGCCTTTCCTACGGAAAAATGTACCTCCCAACATAGATTAGTTTTCAGTGACCTTAGGATGTGCTAAACAGACTAAGAGACAAAAGTCAGTCTGGAGAAGGAAAACCTAGAGCTAAGAGAACAAATATATATAAATCCTACTTGACACCTTTGACAGTAGGGAAGATATGTAGACATATAACATAGAGGAAAACTAGGGCTTCCTACGGGACAACCTGCTGGAAGCTACAAACCAGGCCTGCGGCTGGAGTAAGGTTCCAATGAGACGGAGAGTGATGTGGTGGTGGAATGATAAGGTAGATAGAGCTATAAAAACAAAAATACAAGCCTGCAAAGACTGGAGGAAAGGGGGGGGGGAGACAGGGAGAAATATCAAATAGCTAGAAGAAAGGCCAGGCAGAGGTAGAAAAGAAGAAATTAGCTCATGTTCTGTGTCGCGAAGATCAGAGGTGTGAAGTGTTTCCTATTGTGAGAGTGTGTTAGACACAACCGTGATGCAGTTGCGGAAAAGTTTGAAATGATAGTAGAGCGATTGCTCTGTTGCATGCCGAAAAGAAGGAAGCATGGAAGACTTACTATGAGAGACTACTGAACAAAGAGAATAAATAGGACAGCAAGGGCCTACCTCATCCAGACCCAACTGAATATCCAGCTATAAATGTTGACAGCAGAGTGATAGATAAAACATGAAAATAGAGAAGGCAGCTGGACCATCTAGTATAGTTGCTAAGATGTTAATAGTATCTGCCATGGTAGGGTATGCAATAGTCAAACACTTAGTTAATGAAGTAATATAGGAAGAGGTCATACCCAATGACTGGTGCAGCAGTATCATTGTAAATTGTTACAAGGGCAAAGAAGATGCACTAGAGAGGAGTAACTACAGAGGTATCAAGTTGATGGACCAGGTCATAAAAATTGCTGAAAGGGTTATATCACAATTAATTAAGGACAGAATCAAGTTAGATGAGATGCAGTTTGGATTTATGTCAGGCAGAAGTACTAATGGTGCCCTCATAGTAAGAGAACTGAAAGAGAAGAGTACTTAGCTAAGAGTAAGCCACTGCATCTGGCTTTTGTAAATATGGAGAAGGCTTTGACAGAGTCCCATGATCTGTAAGCTGGTGGGGGTTTACAAAGCTAGGTGTAGATGGCTTGTGAAGGCTGTGCAAGCCATGTATAAAGGAGCAACCAGCAAGGTGAGGATTAGAAGCTAGTACTTATGAATTTCAATTGCAGGTGGGGGTCCACCAAGGGACCATTCCTCAGTCCACTCCTGTTTATCATTGTTCTTCAGGCCATCTCTGAAGAGTTTAAAACTGGCACTCCATGGATGCTCTGATATGCTGATGACCTAGTCCTTATAGTTGAATTCATAGGAGAGATAGAAACAAAATTTCAAACATGGAAGAAGAACCTAGAGGTGAAAGGCCTAAAGATAAACTT
>OZ024740.1:175167855-175185355 GCA_964016885.1 Eledone cirrhosa
GCATAGAGAAGTTCCCATGGACAGGCAGTCTTAAACTCCTCTGTTATGGATTGGAGGACTATAATGAACAGGAGTGGGCTGAGGACCGAACCTTGATGTACTCCCACTTGTATCTGGAATTCCTCACTAAACTCCATTCCTACTCTGACTTTACTGACAGTACCTCTGTACAAAGTTTGCACTGTCCTCACAAGCCATTCTTCAACACCTAGTTTCCTAGTTTCCAAATCGGGGTTGCGAGACTAACTTAAAGATAGGTTTAATGAGTCCCTAATGCACACTACTGCCCTAACAAATGACAATGACTTCCTAATCATTGCAGGAGATTTTAACTGACACATAGAGTCCATGGAGGCTATGGGGTTGGCACAAGAAATGAAGAAGACTTCAGGCTTCTAGAATTCTGAGATGCCAATGCCATGT
This sequence comes from Eledone cirrhosa, assembly GCA_964016885.1. Taxonomy (NCBI): domain Eukaryota; kingdom Metazoa; phylum Mollusca; class Cephalopoda; order Octopoda; family Eledonidae; genus Eledone; species Eledone cirrhosa. The sequence continues at coordinate 175,168,279 of OZ024740.1, forward strand.
CGATATGTAACACAAACTTCAAAAACCCGACAACCATCTGATCACCTATAGATCAGGGGAGCATTCTATTCAGATAGATTTTATCCTCATCATAGGATGACAGATGGACGGTCATAAACACAAAGCCTTCCCTAGTGAGGAATGTACCTCCCAACATAATTTAGTTGTCAGCGACCTCACGGTCAGAACTAGACGAACCTGGAGAAGAAAGATATGGAAGCTGAAAGACCCCTCAGCCAGTAACTGATTTAAAGATATTTTACTCAACGACTATGACAGTAAAGAAGAACAGATACAGACATTCAATGTAGAAGAGCACTGGGAGTTCCTAAAAAATAACTTACTAAAGGTGACGGATGAGATCTGTGGCTGGAGGAAGACCACAGTCAGGAGGAGAGTGACTTAGTGGTGGAACAATAAGGTAGGTGAGGCAGTTAAGGCCAAGAGATAGGCATGGAAAGAATGGAAGAATTGGGGAAGCAGGGTACATTACTTAGAGACCAGGAGAGAAGCTAGGCGATAAGTATACTTAGATAGGAGGGAAGCAGAGGATAGAAAATTCAAGCATGTTTTGCAATGTGAGGATGAGAAACAGGAGGTGTTCAAGATTGCGAGGCAGTGTCAGAGAGAATTGTGATGTCATTGGAGAGAAGTGTATCCGGAATGATAAAGGTGAGCTTGCCCTCACAAGAGCTAAGAAGAAACATGCGTGGAAGAGCCATTATGAAAGATTACTAAATGAGGAGAATGCATGGGAAGAAGAGACCCTACACCAAGTAGACCCTATAGAGAGGCCAGCAGTACAAGTCAGCAGCAGCGTAGTAAGTAAGGCAATCAAAGATACAAAGACAGAGAAGGCAACCGGTCCATCGGGTATAGCTGCCGAGATGCTGAAGGCATCTGGGTCGGTAGGTCACACCATAACCACACATATTGTTAACCAGGTAATACTGGGAGCTGTCATACCAAACGATTGGTGCAGCAGCATCATTGTCAACTGCTACAAAGGTAAAGGTGATACACTAGATAGAGGAAACTATAGAGGTATAAAGCTGATGGACCAGGTCGTGAAAGTAACGGAAATAGTTATAGCACAGTTGATTAGGGACCGGGTGAAACTAGATGAGATGTAATTTGGGTTTGTACCAGGAAGAGGCACCACTGATGCCCTCTTCCTTGTGAGGCAGTTACAGGAAAAGTACCTAGCTAAAAGTAAGCCGCTCTACCTGGCATTCGTCGATCTCAAGAAAGCCCTTGACACAGTTCCCCGTGCTATAATCTGGTGGGCTCTTAGAAAACTAGGAGTAGATGAATGGCTTGTGAAAGCTGTACAAGCCATGTATAGGGGAGCAGTCAGCAAAGTTAGAATTAGCAATGACTATAACGAGAAATTTAGCCTAAAGGTCGGTGTCCACCAGGGCTTTGTTCTTACCCCTCTCCTGTTCAACATACTTCTGCAGGCAATAACGGAGGAGTTTAAGACCAGATGCCCATGGTAACTCCTGTATGCAGATGAGCTCACGCTTATAGCTGAATCTATAGTAGAACTAGAGAAGAAATTCCAAACTTGGAAGCAGGGTCTCAAAGTCAACCTGACAAAGACGAAGGTCCTTGTAAGTAGACAAGAAAACAGAACCCAGATCTCTCAGGCAAATGGCCATGCTCAGTATGTAGGAAAGGTGTAGGTAGGAATTCCATTCTCTGTCCCAAATGCAAACAATGGGTACTTAAGAGATGTAGCAGGATCTCAGGAAGCTTAAGTAAGAATGTAGACTTCACATGTATCAGCTGTGCTGGGACAGCAAGTAGCTAACAGCCACAGGAAACAAGTACCACCAAACTCTGGGAGTGCTCTGTAGAAACAATAGACAGCTTCTGCTACCTAGGTGACCGAATTAGCAGCGGAGGTGGGTGTTCGGAAAGTATAATAACTAGGGTAAGAACGGAATGGAAGAAGTTCAGGGAGCTACTGCCACTGCTAGCTGCAAAAGGCTTTTCCCTCAGAATGAAAGGGAGACTGTATGATCCATGTATACGAAAGGCAATGTTACATGGTAGTGAGACCTGAGCGCTATCTGCGGAAGAATTGCGTAGATTAGAAGGAAACGAAGCCTGCATGCTCCGATGGATGTGTAATAGTAATATACGCGAACGGCAAAACATAAACAAATTGACAAGAGAGACTGAGCATAAGAGGAATCAAATGCTGTTTGCAGGAGAAGCAGTTGCGTTGGTATGGACAAGTGATGTGTATGAAGGATGACAGCTGCATAAAAAGGTGCAGAGCACTAGAAGTCGATGGAGACCGTGGCGTGGGGGTACCCAAGAAGACCTGGAATGAGGTGATAAAAGCCGACCTTACCCAATTACACCTCTCAAAGGTGATGACACACAACCGTGACCTCTGACGTCATGCAGTAATAAAAAAACTCGAGCCTCCATGGTACAAGCTGAAGCATATAGACAGCATACCCCCACCCTTCCCACTGCAAAGTGGTCGTGGAGGCACCACGGCAAAAAAGCACCCAGCCCACACTGTAAAGTGGACATGAAGGCGCCACGGAAAAAAAACACCCTGCACTCACTGTAAATGAGGTTGGTGTTAGGAAGGGCATCCAGCTGTAGAAATCAAGCCAGAATCAGTTCCCGTATGAGCAAGGCATGGTCAGCCGACCGGCTACTGCCCACAACAGAACAACCCGTCTAACCCATGTTAGCGTGGAAGAACGGACATAAAATGCTGATGATGATATATATATAATATAATACATATATATATAATATAATACATATATATATATATATATATATGTATATGTATATATATAATATATATATATATATAATATATATATATATTTATATATATATACAATATACATATATAATATATATATATATATAATATATATATATATTTATATATATATATATATAATCTATATATATAAAACTGAGGATGTCTGTCTGTGTGTGTGTGAGTTTGAATCCCTAAAGCTAGAGAAGCACCCAACCGACTGTTTTCAAACTTTACACATCTAATACTTATGTTTCAGGGAGTGTTCTGAGCATAACAAATTTCAAATTTTCAACGCCCTAGGGATCGGACCGCATTAGGCGATTTAGCGATCTCTTAGTCTTTCTCTTTTTAGATAGATACATACATATAATATAGCACCCTTATGTCTTTATGTCTGGCTGTCTGCATTACGTCACTTCCTACAATTCGCTCTGTGGCCAGAACGCGCCCTTATAATATCTGTCTGTATGTATGTCTGGCTGTCTGCTGCCTCCGGTTATTCAGCCACCCTTGCTCAAGACAAATCTCACACTCATTCCCCAAACAGTTCACACAACTTCTTCCTCGCGTTTTAAGCCACAGTGTTGCTTACTTACGTACAACCAGACCCTTACTTCTTTGCCAGCCATGGTTGTGGCAATACTAAGCTTAGCTAAGGTGGTTATATATTTCACAATACCTTATTCCGTGCAACTCCGGGTACCACTGCTAGTATATATATATATATATATATATATATATATATATATATATAAATTTATATGTATGGTGCAGAGCAAAATACCTATGGATAACATGATATTCCTTGTTTGATCATTATACCAAAAGCTTATAGTTTTAAGCAGACAGATTTATTGATTTAGGTGTCATAGAAACACTGCATTTGGATTTTACCATAAATTCCAATGGGTCCAGGTCTGTTTTTATCATTTATTTTGTTTGACCTGTTTAGCTTGATTTGTTTTTTGGCTTAGGTGGTTAATGCCCTCTTGACCACTTTTTCAGTTTGTATGGCGTTTTAACATATTGTTTAGCTCTGGCTTTTTAACTATTGAGCACCTGCCAGCATAATTCTGATTTTGCGTTTTGTTTCGCTTTTTCTACCCGCCAAAATGCGATTCTCGCTGAATTTTTATTTATATTTATATATTTATATATATATATATATATATATATTTCATTTCATTTTATTTTACGTCCGCTTTTTCCCTACTTGCAAGGATGGGACAGGAACTGATTCTGGCTTGATTTCTACAGCTGGATGCCCTTCCTAACACCAACCTCATTTACAGTGAGTGCTGCGTGCTTTTTTGCCGTGGCACCTCCACGACCACTTTGCAGTGGAATGATAGGGACCCTAGTCCCTATCATCTCATTTCTACAGCTGAGTAAACTGGAGCAATGTGAAATAAACTGTCTTGCTCAAGGAAACAACACATCACCCGGCCTGAGAATTGAACTCACAACCTTTCGATGCTCTAACCACTAAGCCATGTGCCTCTTTATATATATATATATATATATATCAATCATCATTTCATTTTACGTCCGCTTTTCCCTGCTTGCAAGGGTGGGACGGGAACTGATTCTGGCTTGATTTCTACAGCTGGATGCCCTTCCTAACACCAACCTCATTTTACAGTGAGTGCTGGGTGCTTTTTTGCCGTGGCACCTGCACGACCACTTTGCAGTGGAATGATATGGACCCCAGTCCCTATCATCTCATTTCTACAGCTGAGTAAACTGTATATATATATATATATATATATATATATATAAAATGAAAGCAGTGTGCTAAGGAAACATGTGGACCATAACGCACCAGAGTACTCAATACTTAGGGTAGTACAGTGGGTAATAGGAAATGGTTCAGGACCTCAACGGCTTGAGCTCTACCGTCGGGGTCCTGAACCTTTACCTTTATATATATATATAAATATATATTATATATTATACATATATGATATACATAATACATATATAACATATATAATATATATATATATAACATACTATATCATCATCATCATCATCATCTTTGTTTAACGTCTATTTTCTATGCTAGCATGGGTTGGACGGGAGTTGTCCCACTTGAGGCAAGGCTGGTCGGTGACCATGTCTCGCTCATATAGGACTATCTGGCAGGTTTTCTACGGCTAGATGCCCTTCCTAAGACCAACCACATTTACAGTGTGGAACTGGGAACTTTTTACCATGTTACCTACACGACCACATTACAGCGTGGACTGTGTGTGTTTTTTTTGTCGTGACACCTACACGATCTCGATCTCATTTTCTCGTGCTGTTGGTGGGAGTGGGAGGATAGGGTAGGGGTAGTGGATTGGGGTGTATATTTGGTTAAGAGGTGTCTACGGACTGTAGGTTTCACTTTGTACATAGGCAAGGCGGGTCTTCTGTATTACTGCGTAGCGCCAAAGATCTCGGTCCAGAGACATTATCTTAGAGAGATGTAAGTGTGTGAAGTCGGAATTTATCAGATCATCCCAGGTTTTTCTGGGTCTACCTACTCCGTAACTACCATCAATTTTGATCGCCCTGCACTTTTTTATGCAGCTGTCGTCTTTCATGCGCATCACATGACCATACCAACGTAGTCTTCTCTCAAGTAAACAGCATCTGATCCCTCTTATTCCTAATTTCTCACTTAGTTCATTTATGCTTTGCGGTTCACGTATATTACTGTTACACATCCAATGGAGCATGCATGCTTCGTTCCTTTCCAGTCTATGCAGGTCCTCTGCACGTAATGCCCATGTCTCACTGCCATGTAACATTGCTGTTCGTATACAGGCATCATACAATCTGCCTTTCATTTTTAGAGAGAAACCTTTTGTGGCCAACAGCAGTATAAGCTCTCTGAACTTTTTCCATCCCGTTCTGACTCTGGCTACTGTACTTTCAGAACACCCTCCACCACTGCTGATTTCGTCACCCAGGTAACGGAAAGTGTCTACTATTTCTATAGAACCATCTGGGCAATAGGAGCTAGTATCTTTTGGACACTTGCTACTTATTGCACCTGAGCATTGGCCACATATAAAGTCTACGTTCTTAGATAGTTTACCTGTGATACCACTACATCTTTTATGTACCCATACTTTGCATTTGGGACATAAAATGGAATTTCTGCCTACTCCTTTCCTACACACTGAGCATGGCCATTTCCCTGAGGGCACCTGTGCCTTATTTTCCTTCCTACAAACTAGAACTTTAGTCTTAGACAAGTTAACTTTAAGGCCTTTTGATTCTAGGCCATGCTTCCATGTTTCAAATTTCTTCTCTAGTTCAGCCATTGATTCAGCTATGAGCGTTAGATCATCTGCGTATAGGAGTTCCCATGGGCAACCGGTCTTGAACTCCTCTGTTATAGCCTGAAGGGCAATAATAAATAAGAGGGGGCTAAGGACAGAGCCTTGATGAATGCCAACTTTTACACTAAATTCTTCACAATATTCATTGTTAATTCTAACCTTACTGACTGTTTCATTATACATAGCTTGTATAGCTCTCACAAGCCATTCATCTACACCTAGTTTTCTAAGAGCCCACCAGATAATGGAGCGGGGGACTCTGTCAAAAGCTTTCTCCAGGTCTACAAAAGCTAAGTAGAGGGGTTTACTTTTAGCTAAGTACTTCTCTTGTAGTTGTCGTACAAGGAAAAGAGCGTCTGTGGTTCTTTTACTTTACACAAACCCAAACTGCATTTCATCTAAATCAATTCGCTCTCCGATTAGTTGCGCTATAACTCTTTCTGTGACCTTCATGACCTGGTCAACTAACTTAATGCCTCTATAGTTTCCCCTATCTAGAGCATCCCCTTTACCCTTGTAGCAGTTAATGATGATGCTGCTATGCCAGTCTTTCGGTATGACCCCATTCTGTATTACTTGGTTAACTATATGGGTGACCATAGTGTGTCCCACCATACCAGATGCCTTCAACATATCAGCAACTATCTCCGAAGGTCCAGCTGCTTTGCCTGTCTTCATATCTTTGATTGCCTTACTTATTATACTGCCTTTAACTTGCACCGCTGGTCCTTCTATTGGATCGATTTGGGGCAGACTATCTTTTTCCCATTTATTCTCCTCATTTAATAGTCTCTCCTAGTGAAACTTCCAGGCTATCTTCTTATCAGTATCAGTGAGTGCAAGTACACCATTATCATTACGGACACACTTCTCCCCGACAATATCATGGTTTTCTTTGACACATTGTCTAGCATTCTTGAACACCTCACGTTGAAGAACATGCTTGAATTTTCTATCCTCTGCTACCCTTTTTGCAAGGTACACTTGTCTCCTAGCTTCTCTCCTGGCCACTTGATAGTGCTCTCTACTTCCCCCATCCTGCCATACTTTCCAAGCCTGCTTTTTGGCCTTGATTATCTCTTCTACCTTACTGTTCCACCACCAAGTTACTCTCCTCCTGCCAATAGGTCTGCTCCAGCCACAGATTTCATCCGTTGCTTTCAGTAGGTTCACTTTCAAGAATTGGCACTGTTCATCTATATTGCACATCTCTAATTGCTCTTCCTTATTGTCAAAGGCATCAAGTAATAAGCTTTTAAATTTGTCACTGGCTATGGGGTCCTTCAACTTCCATATTCTTCTCCTCAAGGTAGGCCTCCTCTGTCGTCGAGTACGTCTATTCCTGACTATGAGGTCACTAACTACTAGGCTATGTTGGGAGGTGCATTCTTCACGGGGGAGGGATTTAGTGTTTACAACAGACATTTTGTCCCGTCTTCTAGTAAGGATATAATCTATCTGGCTGGCGTATTCCCCTGATCTATAGGTGATCAAGTGGTTTTCACGTTTTTTGAAGTTTGTGTTAGGCTATTTGCGTCACAGAATTCCAGGATTCTGAAGCCCTCCTCATTTCTATTTCCAACCCCATAGCCTCCATGGATTCCATCATAGCCATCACTATGTTGTCCAACGTGACCGTTTAGATCGCCAGCAATAATTAAGTAGTCACTGTCAGTTATTTGGGAGGTAGTGTGCATTAGCATCTCATAGAACCTGTCCTTTATAACATCAGGTAGACCAGATTGCGGTGCATAAGCAGATATTATTGTCACATTAGTTCTATTTAGAACTAGTCTTAATTCAATTATTCTGTCATTCACTCTATTTACGTCAATTACCTTATCTACCCATTTTTCAGTTAACATAATTCCTACACCACCCTGTCCGTTGTCATTTCCCACCCAGAAAAGTTTATAGCATCGTTTTTTACCCACGATGAATCTGGCAGACCCCCCCCCCCTCTCCACCTAGTCTCTTGAATACAACAAACATCAACTTCTTTACGTTCAAGCATCTTTACACCTCATTTGAGCGACCTTTCAATGTGCCTACATTCATGGTACCAACTCTGAAGTTGGGAGGGTGGGATGGATGGGTTGGAGGGGCAGGGAGGAGTGTGGGTGACGGGATTTTGTTGGTCATCTGTGTCTGAAATAAAGAGGGGTCCTTGTATTCTCGTCTTGCAGCGGGAGGTGAATTTATCTTTATCTGTGACATTGTCATTGAGTGCTTAGACTTTTCAAATTTCCGCAGTCAACCCATCAAACAGGTCTAAACTTAAGGAGTAGTAACCGGGGTGGTAGCTTTGCTATACTGATTTGTTAGAGAACTTACTAAAGTCGCTGAGTTATGATTGAACCATATAGCAATGGTGGTGTGTGGGGGTTGGGGGGCGGGAAATGGGTGACTTTAGGAGAAGTTTAGTTTTTAGGAAAGGTCCAACAGATTGGGACATATTAAACAACATAGTAAAAACATGTAAATAGTAATTTAAAATCAGAGAGGAAAACGGAGAATTTGAATTTGAGAGTGGTAAAAATAAGATTTTAAAAACACTGCTTAATTGAGGAGACTACGGAAATAAAGAAAAGACAGGTTTTGCTTATATTCTCAAAATCGACAGATCGCCGTTAAGATAGATTAGATAGATAAATTCTGTCATTGGAAGCCAGCAAGATTTATTTTATACTTGCGATCAGGCAGACGGGGGGGGGGGGGGGGGGGGGGGCAAAGTGATATAAATAGGAGTTTAAAACACAGACGACTTTAGGAGAAGTTTAGTTTTTAGGAAAGGTCCAACAGATTGGGACATATTAAAAACATGTAAATAGTAATTTAAAATAAGAGAGGAAAATGGAGAATTTGAATTTTAGAGTGATATAAATAAAGAAAAGACAGGTTTTGCTTACATTCTCAAAATTGACAGATCGCTCTTAAGATAGATATATATATATACAATATAATATATATATATAACATAATATATATACAATATAATATATATATGATGTATATATAGCATAATATATATACAATATAACAACTCGCTATTTCTGGGATGGCTGTTCCCTTCGGTATAAAGTAACGTTCAAATTTTTCTCGATTCTTCTCTCCATTCGAACCCATTCATTCAATCACTTCTATGTCCTAATTTCACACTATATCATATTTTCACCATCCTATATCATATCTTTTCTCTAAAAATCATATTTCCCCTATCACCGCATTTTCTCTACCGTATTTTCTTAAACAAAACAAATCTTGTATTTTCGTTTATTGTTAAATTATGCCCAAAATTTTTTTCTCGATTCTTCTCTCCATTCGAACCCATTCATTCAATCACTTCTATGTCCTAAATTCACACTATATCATATTTTCACCATTATATATCATATCTTTTCTCTAGAAATCATATTTTCCCTATCACCGCATTTTCTCTATCGTAATTTCTTAAACAAAACAAATCTTGTATTTTCGTTTATTGTTAAATTATGCCCAATTTTTTCTCGATTCTTCTCTCCATTCGAACCCATTCATTCAATCACTTCTATGTCCTAAATTCACACTATATCATATTTTCACCATTATATATCATATCTTTTCTCTAAAAATCATATTTTCCCTATCACCGCATTTTCTCTATCGTAATTTCTTAAACAAAACAAATCTTGTATTTTCGTTTATTGTTAAATTATGCCCAATTTTTTCTCGATTCTTCTCTCCATTCGAACCCATTCATTCAATCACTTCTATGTCCTAAATTCACACTATATCATATTTTCACCATTATATATCATATCTTTTCTCTAAAAATCAAATTTTCCCTATCACCGCATTTTCTCTATCGTAATTTCTTAAACAAAACAAATCTTGTATTTTCGTTTATTGTTAAATTATGCCCAATTTTTTCTCGATTCTTCTCTCCATTCGAACCCATTCATTCAATCACTTCTATGTCCTAAATTCACACTATATCATATTTTCACCATTATATATCATATCTTTTCTCTAAAAATCATATTTTCCCTATCACCGCATTTTCTCTATCGTAATTTCTTAAACAAAACAAATCTTGTATTTTCGTTTATTGTTAAATTATGCCCAATTTTTTCTCGATTCTTCTCTCCATTCGAACCCATTCATTCAATCACTTCTATGTCCTAAATTCACACTATATCATATTTTCACCATTATATATCATATCTTTTCTCTAAAAATCATATTTTCCCTATCACCGCATTTTCTCTATCGTAATTTCTTAAACAAAACAAATCTTGTATTTTCGTTTATTGTTAAATTATGCCCAATTTTTTCTCGATTCTTCTCTCCATTCGGACCCATTCATTCAATCACTTCTATGTCCTAAATTCACACTATATCATATTTTCACCATTATATATCATATCTTTTCTCTAAAAATCATATTTTCCCTATCACCGCATTTTCTCTATCGTAATTTCTTAAACAAAACAAATCTTGTATTTTCGTTTATTGTTAAATTATGCCCAATTTTTTCTCGATTCTTCTCTCCATTCGAACCCATTCATTCAATCACTTCTATGTCCTAAATTCACACTATATCATATTTTCACCATTATATATCATATCTTTTCTCTAAAAATCATATTTTCCCTATCACCGCATTTTCTCTATCGTAATTTCTTAAACAAAACAAATCTTGTATTTTCGTTTATTGTTAAATCATGCCCAAAATACGGCGATCTTATCTTAAACCTTACATTCTCGCTATCACTATTATATATTCCTTTAAATATAATTTGTTAAACTTGCTAAGTTTTACGCAAATCTTCGAGTACCTATTTAAACTTTTAACCTCTGCTCCATCCCATATTCTACCCCCTACCCATTCACCATGCTGGTTCCTGCCCCCCCCCCCCTCCCTCTCTATACATATAAGATAAAACCCTACCAAAATTAATCAAAATCGCCAACTCGCTATTTCTGGGATGGCTGTTCCCTTCGGTATAAAGTAACGTTCAAAATTTTTCTCGATTCTTCTCTCCATTCGAACCCATTCATTCAATCACTTCTATATCCTAATTTCACACTATATCATATTTTCACCATCCTATATCATATCTTTTCTCTAAAAATCATATTTCCCCTATCACCGCATTTTCTCTACCGTATTTTCTTAAACAAAACAAATCTTGTATTTTCGTTTATTGTTAAATTATGCCCAAAATTTTTTTCTCGATTCTTCTCTCCATTCGAACCCATTCATTCAATCACTTCTATGTCCTAAATTCACACTATATCATATTTTCACCATTATATATCATATCTTTTCTCTAAAAATCATATTTTCCCTATCACCGCATTTTCTCTATCGTAATTTCTTAAACAAAACAAATCTTGTATTTTCGTTTATTGTTAAATTATGCCCAATTTTTTCTCGATTCTTCTCTCCATTCGAACCCATTCATTCAATCACTTCTATGTCCTAAATTCACACTATATCATATTTTCACCATTATATATCATATCTTTTCTCTAAAAATCATATTTTCCCTATCACCGCATTTTCTCTATCGTAATTTCTTAAACAAAACAAATCTTGTATTTTCGTTTATTGTTAAATTATGCCCAATTTTTTCTCGATTCTTCTCTCCATTCGAACCCATTCATTCAATCACTTCTATGTCCTAAATTCACACTATATCATATTTTCACCATTATATATCATATCTTTTCTCTAAAAATCATATTTTCCCTATCACCGCATTTTCTCTATCGTAATTTCTTAAACAAAACAAATCTTGTATTTTCGTTTATTGTTAAATCATGCCCAAAATACGGCGATCTTATCTTAAACCTTACATTCTCGCTATCACTATTATATATTCCTTTAAATATAATTTGTTAAACTTGCTAAGTTTTACGCAAATCTTCGAGTACCTATTTAAACTTTTAACCTCTGCTCCATCCCATATTCTACCCCCTACCCATTCATCATGCTGGTTCCTGCCCCCCCCCCCCCCCCCTCCCTCTCTATACATATAAGATAAAACCCTACCAAAATTAATCAAAATCGCCAACTCGCTATTTCTGGGATGGCTGTTCCCTTCGGTATAAAGTAACGTTCAAAATTTTTCTCGATTCTTCTCTCCATTCGAACCCATTCATTCAATTACTTCTATGTCCTAATTTCACACTATATCATATTTTCACCATCCTATATCATATCTTTTCTCTAAAAATCATATTTCCCCTATCACCGCATTTTCTCTACCGTATTTTCTTAAACAAAACAAATCTTGTATTTTCGTTTATTGTTAAATTATGCCCAAAATTTTTTTCTCGATTCTTCTCTCCATTCGAACCCATTCATTCAATCACTTCTATGTCCTAAATTCACACTATATCATATTTTCACCATTATATATCATATCTTTTCTCTAAAAATCATATTTTCCCTATCACCGCATTTTCTCTATCGTAATTTCTTAAACAAAACAAATCTTGTATTTTCGTTTATTGTTAAATTATGCCCAATTTTTTCTCGATTCTTCTCTCCATTCGAACCCATTCATTCAATCACTTCTATGTCCTAAATTCACACTATATCATATTTTCACCATTATATATCATATCTTTTCTCTAAAAATCATATTTTCCCTATCACCCCATTTTCTCTATCGTAATTTCTTAAACAAAACAAATCTTGTATTTTCGTTTATTGTTAAATTATGCCCAATTTTTTCTCGATTCTTCTCTCCATTCGAACCCATTCATTCAATCACTTCTATGTCCTAAATTCACACTATATCATATTTTCACCATTATATATCATATCTTTTCTCTAAAAATCATATTTTCCCTATCACCGCATTTTCTCTATCGTAATTTCTTAAACAAAACAAATCTTGTATTTTCGTTTATTGTTAAATTATGCCCAATTTTTTCTCGATTCTTCTCTCCATTCGAACCCATTCATTCAATCACTTCTATGTCCTAAATTCACACTATATCATATTTTCACCATTATATATCATATCTTTTCTCTAAAAATCATATTTTCCCTATCACCGCATCTTCTCTATCGTAATTTCTTAAACAAAACAAATCTTGTATTTTCGTTTATTGTTAAATCATGCCCAAAATACGGCGATCTTATCTTAAACCTTACATTCTCGCTAACAACCCATCATCCCTCCCTCCCGCCCCCACGCACCACCATTATTACGTGGACCAATCATAAGTCAGAGGCCCATACTATCGCTTAACTGGTTGCTTTTCTATATGATGGATGGACTACGGAATTCTGGAGAGTTGAAGAGAGAAAAATGTGGACGCTCAGCGACAATGCCAAAGATAAAGCCAAATTCACCTCGTGGACGAGAATGCAAGCACTCCTCCTTGTTTCGGCCCAGGATGGCTAACATAACCCCATCCCCCCCCGCGTCCCACCGCTCCCACCCTCCAAACGCAATCCAAAACTTCAGAGTTGGTACCATGAATGTAGGCACCTTAAAGGGTCGCTCTAACGAGGTTGTAGAAATGCTTGAACGTAAGGAGGTCGATGTTTGTTGTATTCAAGAGACCAGGTGGAGGGGATGGTCGGCTAGATTCATCGTGGGTAAAGAGCGATGCTATAAGCTTTTCTGGGTGGGAAATGACAATGGGTTGGGTGGGGTAGGAATCATGGTAGCAGAAAAGTGGGCAGATAAGATAATAGACGTAAATAGAGTGAACGACAGAATAATTAAAATAAGACTTGTCCTCAATAAAACTACGGTGACAGTAATATCTGCGTACGCACCCCAATCCGGACAGCCCCGCGCTATAAAAGACAGATTCTACGAGACACTGATGCTCGCTACCTCCCAAATAACCGACAGTGACTATATAGTTATTGCAGGCGACCTAAATGGTCACGTTGGACAACATTGTGATGGCTATGACGGAATCCATGGAGGCTATGGGTTCGGTACTAGAAATGAGGAAGGCTCCAGAATCCTGGAATTCTGCGACGCAAATAACTTAACTATCTGTAACACTAACTTCAAAAAACGAGACAATCACTTGATCACCTATAGATCGGGGGAACACACAAGCCAGGTAGATTATATCCTTACCAGAAGACGTGACAGAGTGTCTGTTGTTAACACTAAATCCCACCCGCATGAAGAATTCACCTCCCAACATAGACTGATAATTAGCGACCTCAAAGTCAGGACGAGACGTACTAGACAGCGAAAGAGGACTATCCTCAGGAGAAAAATATGGAAGCTAAAGGACCCCATAGCCAGAAATAAATTTCAAAGCAAATTACTTGACGCTTTCGACAGTAAGGAAGAGCAATTAGAGTCATATAATATAGAGGAACAGTGGGAATTCCTGAGAGCAAACCTGCTGACGGCGGCAGACGAAGTCTGTGGCTGGAGCAGGCCTGTAGGTAGGAGGAGAGTAACATGGTGGTGGAACAGTAAGGTGGAGGAGTCAATTAAGGCCAAAAAGCAGGCTTGGAAAGTATGGCGGGATGGGGGAAGTAGAGAAGACTATCAAGTGGCCAGGAGGGAAGCTAGGAGACAAGTGTACTTCGCAAGAAGGGAAGCAGAGGAAAGAAAGTTCAAGCATGTTCTACAACGTGAGGACCAAAAACGTGAGGTGTTCAGGATTGCCAGGCAATGTGTCAAGGAAAACCGTGATATTGTCGGGGAGAAGTGTGTACTTAACGATGATGGCATACTTGCCATCACCGACGCTGATAAGAAGGTAGCTTGGAAGTGTCACTACGAAAGGCTTCTAAATGAGGAGAACAAATGGGAGAAAGACAGTCTCCCCCAGATCGATCCAATAGAGGGACCAGCAGTGTTAGTTGAAGGTAGTATAATAAGTAAGGCAATCAAAGATATGAAGACGGGTAAGGCGGCTGGGCCTTCGGAAATAGTTGCTGAGATGCTGAAGGCATCTGGTTCGGTGGGATACACCATGGTCACCCGGATAGTTAACCAAGTCGTACAGAATGGGGTTGTTCCGAAGGAATGGCGTAGCAGCATCATCGTTAACTGCTATAAGGGAAAAGGAGATGCCCTAGATAGGAGTAACTATAGAGGCATTAAATTAATCGACCAGGTCATGAAGGTCACGGAAAAAGTAATAGCGCAACTAATCAGAGAGAGAATTGATCTAGATGAAATGCAGTTCGGGTTTGTGTCAGGCAAAAGTACCACAGACGCTCTTTTCATTGTACGACAACTACAGGAGAAGTACCTAGCTAAAAGTAAACCCCTATACTTAGCTTTCGTCGACTTGGAGAAAGCCTTCGACAGAGTCCCCCGTTCCATTATCTGGTGGTCTCTTAGAAAACTAGGTGTTGACGAATGGCTTGTGAGAGCTATACAAGCCATGTATAAAGAAACAGTCAGTAAGGTTAGAATTAACAACGAATATAGTGAAGAGTTTAGCGTAAAAGTTGGTGTCCATCAGGGCTCTGTACTTAGCCCCCTACTATTTATTATTGCCCTTCAGGCTATAACAGAGGAGTTCAAGACCGGCTGCCCATGGGAACTCCTATACGCAGATGATCTAACGCTCATAGCTGAATCAATGACCGAACTAGAGAAGAAATTCCAAACGTGGAAGCACGGCCTAGAATCAAAAGGCCTTAAAATTAACCTGGCTAAGACTAAAGTTCTAGTTTGTAGGAAAGAAAATAAGGCGGCGGTCCCATCGGGGAAATGGCCATGCTCAGTGTGTAGGAAAGGCGTAGGTAGAAACTCCATTTTATGTCCCAAATGCAAAGTATGGGTGCATAAAAGATGTAGTGGGATCACAGGTAAGCTAACTAAGAACATAGATTTTACATGTGGCCGGTGCTCTGGTGCAATAAGTAGCAGCAAGTGCCCACAAAATACTAGCTCCTTCAACTGCGCAGAGGGTTCTATAGAAATAGTGGACAGCTTCCGTTATCTGGGTGACAAAATCAGCAGTGGGGGAGGGTGCTCTGAAAGTACAGTAGCTAGAGTCAGAACTGGATGGAAAAAGTTCAGAGAGCTTATACCACTATTAGCCGCTAGAGGGTTCTCCCTAAAAATGAAAGGCAGGTTATACGATGCCTGCATACGAACAGCAATGCTGCATGGCAGTGAGACCTGGGCATTGTGTGCAGAGGATATACGCAGACTAGAGAGGAACGAAGCTTGCATGCTCCGCTGGATGTGCAATAGTAATATACGTGAACGGCAAAGTATAAACGAACTAAGGAAAAAATTAGAAATAAGAGGGATCAGATGTTGTTTACTCGAGAGAAGGCTACGTTGGTACGGTCACGTGATGCGCATGAAAGACGACAGCTGTATAACAAAGTGCAGGGCAATAAAGATAGACGGTAGCCACGGAGTAGGCAGACCCAGAAAAACATGGGACGAGCTGATAAATTCCGACCTCACACGCTTACACCTCTCCAAGACAATGTCACTGGACCGAGACCTTTGGCGGTACTCAGTAATAGAGAAGACCCGCCTTACCTAAATACAAAGTAAAAACCTACTACAGTCAGTAGGTATCTCTATCAAAACACCCCCCGGTCCCACCACCTCCACCCCATCCACACCGCCCCTTTCAATGTAAAGTTATGTTGGTGCCACAACATCCAGGCCGAAACAAATGAGATCGTGTAGGTGTCACGACAAAAAAACACACAGTCCACGCTGTAAATGTGGCCGTGTAGGCAACACGGTAAAAACCTCCCAGCCCCACACTGTAAATGTGGTTGGTGTTAGGAAGGGCATCCAGCTGTAGAAAACCCGCCAGACAGTCCACGCTGTAATGTGGCCGTGTAGGCAAAACGGTAAAAACCTCCCAGCCCCACACTGTAAATGTGGTTGGTGTTAGGAAGGGCATCCAACTGTAGAAAACCCGCCAGACAGTCCTATGCGAGCAAGACAACCACTCTTGCCTCAAGTGGGAAAACCCCCGT
>OZ024740.1:175187855-175195355 GCA_964016885.1 Eledone cirrhosa
CCTTACCTAAATACAAAGTAAAACCTACTAGTCAGTAGGCATCTCTAACAAAATACACTCCCGTCCCACCCCATCCACACCGCCCCCTTCAATGCAAAGTTATGTTGGTGCCACAACATCCAGGCCGAAACAAACGAGATCGTGTAGGTGTCACGACAAAAAAACAAACAGTCCACGCTGTAATGTGACCGTGTAGGCAACACGGTAAAAACCTCCCAGTCCCACACTGTAAATGTGGTTGGTGTTAGGAAGGGCATCCAGCTGTAGAAAACCCGCCAGACAGTCCTATGCGAGCAAGACAACCACTCTTGCCTCAAGTGGGAAAACCCCCATCCAAACCCATGCAAGCGTGGAACAGGGACGTTAAACGATGATGATGATGATGATATAGGCTTGGCAGCTTGTTGATACGAATGTGCTTTTCTGACCGTCGAGATTTGAAATTTTAAATCGACAGAAATCGGTGTTATGTATTATTGTAATTTTTCATAAAACAAGGAAAACATATGAATGAGATAAGTATTTGTACTTTGACGCGATTATTTTACGTGTGTTAGCGTTTTAAATGGGTTTATTTTCACTGTGTGATATTCTCCTAAAAACAACACACACACACGTGCTTTCTTTGTCTACCATACAGAGTATAGAAAGCTAGTCAATTACCGTAATTTAATTTAATTTAATTTAATTTTGTAATATTTTGTTTTATTTTGAGTAACATAATTTAATATAATTTTATTTTTATTTTTGACTCGGTGGGCATGTGTGTTTGTTGTTTTTGATATATTGATATTACAATAACTACGGTTCACTATATATGGTTGCCGTTATTTATATTTGTAAACAAACCTATACCTACATTTGAAATCAACTTATATACAACTTATATAAATCTTTGTATCTTTAACTTATTTGGGTTTCATTCATTTAATTTATTTTAAATTTATCTTATCTTAATTTATTCTGTCTCCTTTTATATTTCATGTTGATATCATTTGTTTTTCACTTTGTTTTGGTGTTTAAATCTTCTTTGAACGATATTAATTATTAATATTTATAGTTGTCTTTGACCGCTCCACGTTGCTATTTTTCCTCTCTCTCTCTCTCTCTGCATTGCTATTTCTCACACTGTCTCCGTCTCTCTCCTTCTTCCTTCCTCTCTCTCTAAATCGCACCTTGAATTTCTCACCGGACTTATCTATCTCCCTCTCTCTCTAACCTTTCCCCCACTCTTCCCGCTATCTCTCTTTCCCCTTTCTTTTTTTCTTCTTTCTTTTTTCTTTTTCTCTCTCTCTAGATCACACAAGCTATCTCTCTCTTTCCCTCTAAATCGCTCCTTAAATTTCTCACAGGACTTATATCTCTCTGTCCCTCTCTAACCTCTCCCTTACCCTTCCCGCTATCTCTCTTTCTCCCATCCACAGCAAAATGGACAGCATACAGGGAAAAGGTGAAATGAGGAGTCAGCGAAACTGGTCAAAGATGGAACTAGCGGTTTTGATCAAGGGGTGGAGCCTGGCTGATGGGTCACAAACCAAGCAAAAAGATTGCGGAGACCCTGAAGAACCATGGGTTTCTGAGGACTCTGGCACAGATAGAAAGAAAAAGAAAAGAAATCGAGAAGGCATATGTCAGGACATAGGCCTTCTCGATGCTAAGCCATGTCCTCAAGGAGGAGAAAAACGAAGAGAAAGGAGAAGAAAAAGAAAAGGAAGAAAGCACAAGCACGGACCTGAAAGAAAATCAGATACCCGCCGGCACAGTTAGGGAGGGCAAGCCGGGCAACCAACAAGCAAACGGTAAAGGTGAGAAGCGAAATCACCTTTCAAAGGAGAACCAAGCGCAGAGGGACCAGTGGACCACTGTCCAAAGGAAGAACAGAAAGCACCGACACACTGGCAGCAAGAAAGCCCAGCTAATGTGCAAGTTCTTCAGTAACGGGACCTGCTGGCATGGAGAGATAGGGATAGGCTGCAGATTCGCTCACTCCAGCCCCCAAACGAACTATGCCCATCCTACTCGCGCAGCATGCCCCAGCTAAAGCAGGCCGCTCCAGAGGTATACTGATGTCGCGCATGCCACGCCAACAAGGAGAAGGCACGCACATGCTGACGAAATACAGATGGCAGCAGCAGAGCAGAACATTTTTTTAGTGATGGCAGAGAAGATTGTGGAACAGCTGACCTGGCTGCATCATTTTCAGAGCCAGGGTCACCCACACCAACACTCGAGACCATCTCAATTAAGAGACCCAGAGTAGCCGCCGCTGACACCAGGCCAGGTGTCATACCGACAGCCATTGCTGGCACCCCAAAAGTCACACCAGTGCTGCTGCTGAATGTCAGAAGCCTGGTGAAACTCACTAACATGAGTAAAATTTCCTACCTGGGAGACTTAGCCATAAGCAATCAAGCATTATGCATGGCACTAACCGAAACGCACCTGACAAGCAGTATAGCAGATGCAGAAATACATATACCGCAGAAATACATATACTTCAGAAATAAATATACTGTATTTCGTTCGGACAGGAAGGAGAGAACTCATGGTGGGGTTGCTCTATATCCGTGAAGATGTCACTCTAATTGTACTGTTGCCACATTCAAACTCAGTGTGTGACACACTGATAGTACATATGAAGCAACTAAAGACAGTAATATGTGTCACATATCGGCCGCCCGATGCCTCCAGTCATGAGGGTAAATTTGAGGATAGCTTCAGTAGAATAGAAGAGGTCCTTGACAAACTGGACCAGGGTCTCAACATTCTACTGCTGGGAGACTTCAACCTGCCAAAAGTCAAATGGCCTGAGGGCCACTTCTTCCCTGGAATGACGTCAATAGAACAGAGACAGACGGAATACCTGCTGGCCCTCACACACAGGCTGTTCATGGAATAAGCAGTACTCCTCCCAACAAGAAGCGAACATGTCCTGGACCTCTGTTTTGCAAACAACGAAGTGCTCATCCACAATGTAAAGGTGACACCAACAATTTTCTCAGATCATAACTTAGTAGAACTAATGATATGTGGTCTGAGAGAACCAACAGAGACACAACCATCAAGAAGCACCGGGACGTTATCCAGCCTTAACTTCTACAAGGCTAACTGGAAAAAAATCAAGAGAGAAACTCGGAAGCAAATATGGAGCGAAAACACCACCACACAAGACACCAACACACAATTTCAACACTTCATGACAACGATACACACTATATGCAAGAAGTTTATCCCGGAGAAAAAGGCAAACAGATACAAAAATCTTATTCCCAGAGATAGGAAAATCCTCATGAGACATAGAACCAAGCTCTCAAACCAGTTGAATGCATAACAAGAAAACAAAAACAAGAAGGAACCCTATTTGAAACATGCACTAATTGGCACCGAGATTGCACTCAAACTCTCCCATAAAATTGAGAGGGCAAAGAAAGAAAGCAGAGCCATAGAAAATATTAAAACAAACCCTAAGGCCTTCTTTAAATTTGCAAAAGAAACTGCTTCGGTACACTGCAAGATTGGGCCACTCTTCCATACAGATGGTTCATTAACAGAGAATCCCCAAGAGATATGTGAAATACTGAATGAACAGTACAAAAGTGTGTTCACATGTCCACTGATGCACATGCAAATAACAAAGCCAGAGGAGTTCTTTGATGCCACAACACTACATGAAGAAATGGCGAACATCAACCACATAGACATAACAGAGGAGGATGTAGTATACGATATAGTTGAACTTAGAACAGACTCAGCTGCTGGACCTGATGGATTCCCAGCAGTCCTCTTAAAAACATGTAAGCGTGCCTTAGCAACTCCACTGAAGATGCTCTTCAGAAGCTCCTTGGCTAGCAGTATACTACCCAGGGAGCTGAAAGAAGGCACAATATGCCC
Organism: Eledone cirrhosa; assembly: GCA_964016885.1. Lineage (NCBI taxonomy): Eukaryota > Metazoa > Mollusca > Cephalopoda > Octopoda > Eledonidae > Eledone > Eledone cirrhosa. Next base: position 175,191,747 of record OZ024740.1, read on the forward strand.
TATCCATAAAGGAGGTAGCAGAGCGGAGGCCAAGAACTATAGGCCAGTCTCCCTGACTTCGCATATCAGTAAGGTCATGGAGCGAGTCATCAGAAAGAAACTGATCACTTTCCTCGAGGAAAATGACCGCCTGACTAGCACGCAACATGGCTTCCGCCCAGGAAGAAGCTGCCTTACACAGCTGCTACATCACTACGAGTGGGTACTGAAACAACTGCTAGACAGCTCACATGTGGATGTGATATATCTTGACTTTGTGAAGACCTTCGACAAGGTCGACCACAGAATGATATGTCACAAACTACACGGACTTGGCATGGACTGGAAAAGTAGGGGAGTGGCTGCATGAATTCTTAAAGGACAGAAGCCAGACAGTCACAGCAAACGGGGCCCTCTCAAAGTGGGGTGCCCCAAGGGACAGTCCTGGGACCACTACTGTTTTTGGTGGCTCTCTCAGACATGAGGTCTATTGTCTGGTGATCCTGAACCGCATACGTGGCATGGTAGACCGAGAACTGCGAGAACAACAGGCAGGGTTCCGACCAAAACGTTCCTTTGCAGAGCTGATCTTTACGCTATGCCACATCATTGAGAAGTACAACAAATTCCAGAGGCCCCTCGCCATCAGCTTCATCGATTTCGCCAAAGCATTCAATAGCATTCATCGACTGTCACTCTGGAGCATCATGCATGAGTATGGTATGCCCCAGAAAGTCATTTCGGCAGTCAAACAGATTTACGCAAACTCCAAGTGCTGCATACGTTACAGAGGATGGTTACAGTGACTGGTTTGAGGTGGTTACTGGCGTGCGTCAAGGTTGCTCGCTCTCTCCAATTCTCTTTGCCATAGCCATTGACTGGGTACTAAGAAGAACGTCTAAAGACCAGGGTATATCTTGGGTGGGAGAGCAAAAGTTGTCTGACCTGGACTTTGTGGACGATATTGCTGCACTTGCAGAGAGCACAGCTGACCTTTAAATCATTGTGAACAATGTCAATGTCGAGCAGGAAGCTTATGTCTCAATATCAGTGCCAAGAAGACCAAAAGCATGTTATCTGGGACACATCCACCACCAACCAGTGTCTTCATTGAACAGGGGGAAGTGGAGATAGTGGACAACTTCACCTATCTAGGAAGCTCCATTAACAATGAGGGCACCATGGACAGTGAACTGCAATGTAGAATGGGAAAGGCTTCAGCAGCATTTAACCAACTTGACAAGATCTGGAAGAGCAGGAAGTTCACCCTCAAAACAAAGATGAGATTCTACAACAGCAACGTGCTGTTCAGACTCTTGTACGGAAGTGAAACATGGCACCTAAGACCAGCCAAGAGAAGAAGTTGGACGCATTCGATTCCAGGTGTCTGCGAAAGATCCTGGGGATTAAATGGAGTGACCATGTAACAAACCAGGAAGTCAGGAACCGCACCAACCAGCAGATAGTCTCTTCTACCATCTGCAAGTGACGCCTGGGCTGGTTTGGACACACTTTGAGACTTCCCCTGGAGAGACTGGCGAACCAAGTAATTAAATGGAGCCCGCAGGGAAGCAGACGGAGAGGGCGACCCAATATGAACTGGCGCCAGACAGTTGCGAGGGACTTGCAAGCGACAAACAGACAATGGCGGGACGCTGTGCAACTGGCTGCTGACCGAACGCGATGGAACACAATGATTGCCTCATGCGTCGCAAGACGCGGGAGCTTCTGAGTCTGAGTCTCAGACATGCCCTCTGTAGTACATACAACAACATCCCTCACTAGCTATGCTGATGACACTAAGGTAGCACAGGCAATAAAAAACCCGGCTGACGTTGCCCTTTTACAACAAGATCTGGATGCCATATACAAATGGGCGGAAGAAAATAACATGCAGTTCAATGCTAGCAAATTCCAAGCCCTACAATACAAACCTGCAAACACAAATACAGTACAACACAGTTATGCAGGACCAGGAGGGACCGATATCCCCGTGTCAAAATCGATTCAAGACCTGGGTATAGACATGAGCGATGATGCATCTTTTTCCTCACACATCATGAAAATGGCGACAATCTGCAGATGACTCGCTGGCTGGATCTTGAGGACTTTCCAGACAAGAGACCGTGACACCATGTTGACACTATGGAGGACATTTGTCCTAAGCTGCCTGGACTATTGCTCCCAGTTGTAGCCACATCATAGTGCCAAACTAACGACGGAGCTTGAGGCAATCCAGCGAAGCTATACCAAGACGATTGCCATGATGAAGGAGATAACTACTGGGAGTGGCTAAAGGAACTGAACCTCTACTTCTTGGAACGAAAACGGGAGAGATATGCAGTGATCTACATGTGGAAAATCCTGGAGGGACTAGCACCAAACTTTGGCATTGGGAGCTAGACCAACCGTCAAACAGGACGTAACTGTGTGGTGCCAAAGGTCCCGTCTTCCACATCTAGAATAAGGAGCAGATATTGCAATAGCTTGGGATTCAAGGGCCCTCAACTCTTCAACATGCTGCCGAGGGATCTGAGAGATCTGCATGTTATGATAAGCACCAAAAAGTGCAAAACAGAGCTCTGTCAGCTTTATTTCCCCTGTTTGCTGAAAACTAAAGTAAGTGAGACTGTCACTACTCTAAAACAATAGCGTATGGTCTTCGAAATGCTTTTAATTAAGCATACAGTTTAATTAAGCATACCGTTTTACGTCCGTTCTTCCACGCTAGCATGGGTTAGACGGGTTGTCCTGTTGTAGACAGTGTCTGGTCGGCTGACCATGCCTTGCTCATACAGGAACTGATGTGGCTTGATTTCTACAGCTGGATGCCCTTCCTAACACCAACCTCATTTACAGTGAGTGCTGGGTGCTTTTTCATAGCGCCTACACGTCCACTTTACAGTGTGGGCTGGGTGCTTTTTTGCCGTGGCACCTCCACGACCACCTTGCAGTGGGAGGGTGTTGGGGCATATTGTCTATATGCTTCAGCTTGTACCCATGGGAGGTCGGGTACTCTGTATTACTGTGTGACGCCAGAGATCACGGTCGTGTGTCATCGCCTTTGAGAGGTGTAAGTGGGTAAGGTCGGCTTTTATCACATCATCCCAGGTCATCTTAGGTCTCCCCACTCCGCGGTTTCCATCGACTTCTAGTACTCTGCACCTTTTTATGCAGCTGTCATCCTTCATACGCATCACATGTCCATAACAACGCAACCGCCTCTCCTGCACATAGCATTTGATTCCTCTTATGCTCAGTCTCTCTCTCAATTCATTTATGCTTTGTCGTTCGCGTATATTACTATTACACATCCATCGGAGCATGCAGTCTTCGTTTCTCTCTAATCTACGTAAGTCTTCCACCTTCAGCGCCCAGGTCTCACTACCATGTAACATTGCTGTTCGGATACACGCATCATACAGTCTGCCTTTCATTTTGAGGGAGAAGCCTTTTGCAGCTAGCAGTGGCACAGTTCCCTGAACTTCTTCCATCCCGTTCTTACCCTACTTATTGTACTTTCTGAAGACCCACCTCCGCTGCTAATTCGGTCACCTAGGTAGCAGAAGCTGTCTACTGTTTCTACAGGGCCCTCCCAGAGATTGGTGGTACTTGTTTCCTGTGGCTGTT
>OZ024740.1:175205355-175220355 GCA_964016885.1 Eledone cirrhosa
CCCATTTTATATTGCACCATTCCTCTTTAAATTTGTTAAATTATACACACAGTTTGGTAAACGTTTCTGCAGTTGCATTTACTTACTAAGGGGCTGTGGACTCCTTTGAGAAGGCTCCACATGCTGTCCGATTGCACGTCGTGCCTTGCTCAAGCATTGCAGACTTCCCTCTGACATAAGTGGTGACATCTATCCTGCTGACTCATGCCACTTTATTAAAGTACAAAAGCACCAAGCCGATTTTCTCCACGTGGTATTTGGTTTATTTTCTTTTATATATTATATATATATATATTATATATATATATTTTATATTATATATATATATTTTATATATATATATATATATATATATATGTACGTATATATATTATCCAGGGATAACTTGAACTGTTAAGGTATATTATCCTTGGTTATGTCAAATATTTATAAAACATTTTGTATTTTATCTGATGATAGCGTACCAAAATTTTGGTATCCTTGAAATATATATAATATAATAAATATGGTTTTATAAATATAGTTTCCATTTATTTAATATCAATATATATTATACTCCAGAAAACTGTTGAGTGCTCTAAATCAGTTAGAAACATTTATATTTGTTGAATTACCAAAAAATTGAATATCCCTTCTGCTTATATATATATTATATATATATATTATATATGGTGGATTGGCAGTATCGGTAGAGGCTCGGACGCCATGCTTTGACGCAAAGAGTTATGGCCCTTTCCATTCTGAGTTCAAATCCCGCCAAGGTTGACTTTGCCTTTCATCCTTACGGGTCGATAAAATATAGTACCAGTAATGCACTGGATAATTGCTGGCCTTGTGCCAAAAGTAGAAACAATTATATATATACATATGCAGTATCGGTAGAGAGTCGGACGCCATGCTTTCCAGCATAGTTACGTCCCTTTACGATCTGAGTTCAAATCTCGCCGAGGTTGACTTTGCCTTTCATCCTTACGGGGTCGATAAAATAAAGTACCAGTAATACACTGGGTAATTGCTGGCCTTGTGCCTAAAGTAGAAACAATTATATATATTATATCATCATCATCATCATCATCATCATTTTATGTCCGCTTTTCCCTGCTTGCAAGGGTGGGACGGGTCTTATTAAGCACCACATCTCTCCACTCGTCATGGTCCTTCGTCATCTCCATCGTGAGCTTCAACTACCTCCGTCCATGTTTTTCGTAGTCTTTCTTCAACTGGCATTTCCTGGCACTTCTTCACCCATCGGTCATCCTCATTGCGCATCACATGTCCATACCACCTCAGTCTCCTCTCCCGTACACTACATTCTATCCCTCTCAGACACAGTTTCTCTCTCAACACATTCATGCTGGGTCATTCACGCACATTTACACTGCACATCCAACAGAGCATGCTTGCCTCATTTTTTTCCAGCCGTCGCATATCCTCTGCAGTTGCTGCCCATGTCTCACTACCAAGCAGCATCGTGCTCCTCACACAGGCATCATACAACAGGCCTTTCGTACGCAGGGAGAAACCCTTCTTCATCAGCAGAGGAAGCAGCTCCCTAAACTTCTTCCAACCCGTCCTTTTTCTAGATACTATTGCCTCAGAACACCCTCCTCCCATGCTAATCTGATCTCTTAGGTACCGGAAGCTATCCACCACTTCTATAGCACCCTCCTGCATTTGAAAAATGTGTCTATCAATGCGACTTCTACTGTCTAATTTCCCTGTACATCTACTGCATACATATTTCTCCCTACCTGTTAGTTTGCCTGCTATCCCGATACATCTCTTGTGAACCCAGGATCTGCATTGTGTGCATTTTATAGAATTTATGCCAGTTCCTTTTCTGCATATTGAACATGGCCATTTCCCTGAAGGAATCAGAGTTTTGTCCTCTTTTCTACTCATCAACACTTTTGTCTTAGCTAGGTTCACTCTCAGTCCTCTTGCTGTTTCCATAGCCAGAATTTATTCTCTAGCTCCTCTACTGATTCTGTTATAAGAACCAGATTGCCAGGAACAAGACCAAACTGCATTTCATCTAGTTTGACCCTTTCTCTAATTAGTTGTGCTAATATCCTTTCTGCCACTTTCATAACCTGATCCATCAATTTTATACCCCTATAGTTGCTCCTCTCCAGAGCATCTCCTTTACCTTTGTAGCAATTTATGAGAATACTACTGCACCACTCTTTGGGTATTGACACCACCATATATTGCCTGATTGATGATGCGTGCAACCAGTTTAGTGACTACGTCCCCTGATGCCTTCAGCATCTCAGCAACTATTCCCGATGGTCCAGCAGCCTTACCATTTTTCTTTTCTTTAATCGCCTCTTGGACCCTATATTCGTCAATCTCAATAGCTGATCCCTCTGTCGAATCTACTAAGGGTAATTTCTCTCTCCCATTCGTTCTCCACATTCATCAGTCTCTAATAATGACATTTCCAGGCCTCCTTTTTTTATATATTATATATATATATAGGAGATAGCCGTCGAAACGGCTTGAGCTCTGCCGTCAGGGTCATACTTTCTCCTATTACCCACTCTACTACCCTAAGTATTGAGTACTCTGGTGCGATATGGCCCATCTGGTTCCTTACCACAACTCTTTCGTTATTATATATATAATATATATATATATATATATATATATATATATATATATATATATATTAATATACATACGTGAAAGTGTATAGTTTAGTGGTTAGAGTGTTCGATTCTTGGACTTGGCTTTACGTTGTGTTCTTGAGGAAACCACTTTATTTCAACTTGTTCCAGTTCACTCAGCTGTAAAAATAAGTTGAGACGTCACTGGTGCTAGGTTGTATCGGCCTCTTCATTTTCCTTGGAAAGCATCGGCGGCGTGGAGTGTAGTGACTGGTATGCATGGACGCCTGCTGGTATACCACAAACAACCTTGTCCGGACTTGTATCTCGAAGGGGAACTTTCTAGGTTCAAATCCCATGGCCCCTCGTGACGGAAGGGGGTCTTTACCCATATAATATATATAACATATATATAGAGATATTATAAATCTCAGGCACTCTATTGTTCAATGTATCCTTTTTATGATGAGGGTAATTTTGCAGCTATTTCTAGCAGATCGATTACGTCGTAGTGTACTTGCTTTATCGGTCTAATACCTCAGAGTCAATATTGATAGATCGAAATTCTTGATCAAAATCCTTCGAGCCGAGACCATTTTATGGGTATATATACATATATCCACAATAGTTTTTGTCGCATCGTCAGTCTGAAGAGCAGATCGATAATGGAGTCAGCTCCATAACTCCTATGAGTGACCCTGACCCTGAGCCAATCCTCTGCGAAACGCGCGTAAGAGGTCGATACACACTAAAAATCTAATACATTTAAACGAACCTTCGTTTATATATATATATATATATATGACTCCATTAACTAATGTATATGTCCCTTTTTAAAATAGTAGTGTATGTGATATGAGGGCAATGTACTCGGTATATCTGCTGTATTGCAAAATAATTGTTTCTACTTTTTGGCACAAGGCCAGCAAATACCCAGCGCATTACTGGTACTTTATTTTTATCGACCCCGTAAGGATGAAAGGCAAAGTTAACCTCGGCGGGATTAACTTTGCCTCATCCTTACGGGGTCGATAAAAATAAAGTACCAGTAATGCGCTGGGTATTTGCTGGCCTTGTGCCAAAAAGTAGAAACAATTATTTTGCAATACAGCAGATATACCGAGTACATTGCCCTCATATCACATACACTACTATTTTAAAAAGGGACATATACATTAGTTAATGGAGTCACAAAATAATGAAAGTAATGTGTAATCATTCAATAATGAAAACATTTGTGAAGTACTTTCACGATTTCTATTCGAATGGAGAAAGTTTCCCACTATTTCTATTCAAATGATGAACAGCGACATAAATACGTGTATAACTACTTTTGCATTTGGAAATTAAAACAGCGGAATTCCAAATTTTACGATTTCTAAGTATGTTTTCTGGTTGTTATCAATTCATACAATGATCAGGTACATAAATATTAAGTGCATAAATGTTTCGTTAGCATTTGAAGTGACTAAAATATATTTTGTTTACATGGTTTCAGTCTAAAAAAAAATACATTTCAAAGTAAAAAAATAAATACAATATTAATTATTTTATGATTGAATACATATTGCATTCTGCTGTAGAATCGCTATTTCTGAAGAAGGTCGAGAGAGTACGTAGGGCTTCGTCGTTGGCAACCTGTGAATGCCTCGTTGATGTTCTATGCATGGTGTATAATAATGTGTATGCAAAATCGTCGTGGAACAGATATGTACATTATGCACTCTAAGAGTTAAACAAATAATCCATTAATATAACGAGACCAGAAGAAAAAAATCAGACTTTAGACTAATTTTATGCCTTTGGATTTTTGTTTCAGTTTTATTTTAAAACATTCAATAAAACCGGTGTTTTTTCACGTACATGTATGTTATATTTTCCCAAGCCAAAATTGACTTTTTCTCAGTTAGCACACCCACCTAGTAAGGGAGCTGTTATGTTTACAAGATTATATTTAGCCGTCCGATACTTTTGTCTTCTCGTTCCATTCTAACCAGGTGTTGTAATTTAACTACTTATTCTTCATACCCCAGATCAGCCCTGATCAAGCAGACCTCTATGATCAAACGTGCTCTAATTGTGACCATCACATTGTATTTATCTTGTCCTATATTACCCAACGTGCCCGTCCATTTTAGAAGCTGGCAAAATGGGTGGTTTGAGGGAGGTTTAGCTGCTGCTTCTAGCAAGTCGGGCGACTACATAGAGGATTTCTCGTTTACTCGGCCAAATACTTCTAATCAACTACAATGCCCACCAACTATAAATGTGTTGCTTTTGTCACTACTAGAAATTGGTATTATTATAATGTAAACTATCGTGTGTGGATAAATTAAGTCCTATCAATTATAGAGAGTGCATACGTTAAAAGTAGTTAGTTGTTGCTTAAGCCCGATCGAGCATACCTGTGATCAAAAGCGTTCCAGTAGTGGCCTCACGTCATCTTTCTAGTCACAATGAACAGGACTACATTATTCAATGAACAACGGTCGAGCATGATTTGGGGAACATTTGGCTGCTGTTTCTAACAGGTTGAGCAACCACATAGAGTCTCTCCTTCGGTAGCTCATATTATATTAGTTTATGGGTTACGTTTTATTTTGTGTATTTTAATATTTATTTATCTGTGTTCGCCTATCTACTATATATATATAATTCTATCTGCCCAACCATCTATACACCCATGCCTATTTTATCTATCTACACCCGTCTGTCCAATTATGTCTGCTGTTAACCAGCACATTATATAGTTAGCTCATGATGTATCTGGTGTGCTCATCAGTCTTGTCTGCCCATAACGTAAGCTCCTCTGCCCACAAGTCTATTTAGCTATCAATCTTAAATCTATCTTGTGGCGAGTTTTAATAGGATATAGCAAACAATATTTCGTTGTGTAGGTGTAGTAAGGCATCTTCAATGCGTGTTTTAAAATATTTTTATGAGTTATTGACTCTGCTAAACGTATTGAGGCATATGAGAAATATGAAGAATTACAGAAAGATCACGGTAAGTGGTGGATAAAAATAAAGAAAATGAGGAAAGAGAAAGCTCACCGGTTTCAATGATATTCCTTTAAAAAGAAAAATAAATAAAAGTTAAAATAAAAGCATAATCTTAAATCTTTTATTTATTTACTTTCAAAATACACTGTTTCACGTTCAAAACATTTTAAAGAGATAGAAAAGAGTAAAAGAAAGAAAAAAAAACAACTATATTTTACTTGAATTAGACAAAAAGCAAAATTTACAGACTGTCCTCAATTTAATTTAAGGTTTTAATTGATGGGACATTAATAACAACAGAAACTACACTATAAATAATGCAAAGTAAACAAACGAGAAAGAGGGACCATATTGTTGACATAATGTCGTTTCCCGCCACATACGCACACACCTATGTACATGGTGGTGTTCTATGAATTTACGTAATACAACAATGTCATTTACTAATAAGTTTTAAACACGCATATAAACCACACGCATGAATCGCTGAAGGGAGCAGCTTCTTACGTGGTCGCTGGACCTTACCAGAAATAGCAGCCCAAAACTCTCTTTCAAACCACACACACGTTTCGTAAAATGGAAAATGTCAGAATGTGGTCCTATAAAAACTACGTCTGAAAAATAAAAACGATATGGTCACGACTGCAACGCTTTTCATCACAGATCCTGCTTGATAACGATTAATATATATTAACGATTGTATACATGTGGCTAAAAAGCAACAATATATACACAATAGGAAGCAAAAAGGAATAATTAAGTTTGTTTAGGTTTCGAAACTTAAAAGTACAGTTTATATATGTATATAATGAAAAAATATTTCCGGTAAATAAATTTTTGTTAACAATTAATTTAATAAAAAATGTAACATACTTCCGAATCACTCGTGTGTGTAAAGTTGATTACGGCAAACATAGAAGAATCATTGATACGCTATGTTTATTTTTTATTTTCATTTGAAAAACGTATTCCGTGAGTGGTAAAAATAAGTAAACTTACTGGCAATTATTCATTCATTCATTCATTCTTTCATTCATTCTTTCCTTGTTATTAATTTCTTGGTTGAGAAATCCACAAAAGAAATATATCGAAGTAACGTGTCGTATATTATTATAAACTTCAACAATAACAACAATAGCTGTTACAAAACAAAGATGTACCTACCAGAAGATTGAAAATATATATATTTTCTGTAGTAAAAATGTTTTCGTAACAAATATTACTGCCAACTGTTGCGTAATCATTTGGTTTTACTTCCTCGTCCATCGAAAAAGCAATAACAAAAAACGTTCGAGATTTTTTTAATGAATTCGAATGATTTTTTTCCTTTGAAAACTAGTTGTTATAAAAAATAATACAACTCCTCGTAGGATATTACATTTTTAAAAACTCCAACAAAGCTGTGAGCGTTTGCTTGTAGCCACAACTTAAGGCTAACTCGTCTTGGTTAATAAAAATCAATTGAAAATATCCCATAAGAAATATGTCATTTAAAAAAATCTATATAATATATATTAACTACCACTACTACCACAAACAATGCAAACAAGGAAATTAATTGAAATACTTTATTAATGACTTATAATTTTTTAAAGCCAATTAAACAATTAACTAATTCCTCGAATCCAAATTAGTCATTAAGCTTCAGGATGAAAAAGATCCGAACGGAATAATGTGTTCTCAAAGTATCTTTTCTTTACAGACCATCACTAACTGAATGCATGATGCACACACATTTCCCCATGTCACTATATATATATTATACATCCTATATATCATAACTATAGTTTAGTGTCCTCACCCCACCCCTCTATTGCGCGTATCCCGACTGTTTCCTTATAACTTTCTTAATAATGCGTATTTTAAAATGAAATTTTGCAAGGATACCTTTTCGAAAGTATAGATTACGATTATATTGATGGAAATTAAAAAATAAAATAGATTTTAACTATTGTATTGATGCCTTCATTTACTGGATACTTTCGATCTGTACATGCAGAGCGAAAAAGAGGCATACATACCGCTATATGGAGGAAAAGGCACACACACGTACCTATATGCATTTTATATATATATATATATATATATGAGCGAGAGATAAAAAGAAAGAGCGGTATAGCTGTATATAATACAAGCACATGGTTAAGTGTTCAGTTCATCAGCTGTTGCTACTCATTCCAGTTAGTGAATAAATAGTATGCTACAGTATATAATGATATATATATGCGTAATATGTAGTGTGTGTACTTTATTAGATGAATAACTTTATATTTTTCTAAGTGTGTGCGCGTCTAAGTTCGTGTGTGTGTGTACAATACATGTAATTACTGTATATATTAGCCTGAGTCGATTATAAAATGTAGGCGTGTGCACAACACCCGCAAGGGTAAGTCTGTTACGCTAGTTTATTAGTCTTCGGCCATAGCATGTTTCATGAAGAGTCTGACAAAGTTGTAAGTAAACGAATACGGAATAAACTCTATACAAACAAAACGGAGATGGCACAGGAAAGAACGATGATGGTAAACAGAGAAAACAATAGCGATGGTGATGGTGATGATGATGATGACGACAGCGATTAATAAACACAAGCAACAATGTTCGATAGAAGATGAAAAGAAAAGAAAAATCAACGCTTAAATAATAGTTTATAGTGTATTTTGACTGCGGAAATTAGAAGAAAAAAACTACGTCAGCGAATGAATAGTTTTCTCATGACTAATTAGGGCTACGAGAATATATACAGATATTATATAAACGAAATGCTTTATAACTATTTTAATGTCGCTAATCAGTAATTTAACGACTGAACATTAGGCTCGTTGACCATTCGTTTGCTGACATTAAATTTCTGTCCACAGTGAAAAATACAGAAAATCAAATTTGTTTGTTTTTTTCAATTCTGTCAGTGTGTGTATATATATATATATGTGTGTGTGTGTGTGTGCTCCCGTAACAGTTTAATAGCCGCAGTTCAAATTCACGATAATCAGAAAAATGGTGTTGACTGTGTGGGGTGGTGAGAGAGTTGTTGAACGTCAGTGCAACGGGTGGTAGTGTGCTGTCAGCGTGTGTGTATTATGCATTTTTGTTTGCGTTGTGGCCATCAAGATTTGGGATGTGCCAACCTCCTTCCTCTTTTTACTTTCTTTCTTCATTCATTCATTCATTCACTCATTCATTCGTCGCTAACAATCAACAATGACAGTTGATAATATCATCCCCTCCACCCATATTTATCAAACGTACTATTAACACACAGACACACACACACGCACAGACACACCTACCCTGCCATTAACAACATATGATGACATCAACACAGAGAGCGGCAAAAATAATGATGCCTACCTGCTTCTCAAAATTAACATTTCTCCGTCAAGTCAGCCATTTTAAGTACACACACAGGGAGAACTCATTGCTTCTTGCTTTTACTCCGTCGCAGACCGCATTATGTTTCCCTTTGCTTTCTATATGTTGTGTGTAAAGTCTGTATAGTGTGGTGAGTTAGGGTTATATGCGAGAAAAAGAGAATCAGTGGCATGTGAGAGAGAGAGAGAGAGTAATCGGCAGTGTATATATTGGAGAGAGAGAGCGAGAGAATGATATAATACTGTGTATGCGAAAGAGAGAGATTGAGACAGTGTATGTGTGCGAGATAGTTTAATCACCGCGTCGTTTTGTCGATAGAAATAAATTCCATACGGCTGAGAGAAGGAGAGAAAACCACTAAGCTTGCTGTAGCAATAACAATATTACCACACGTCTACTACTAGTTTTGACCATATATCTACTCAAACTTGCAAAGTATAAATGATTTTTTTTTTTTACTGGAGTATTTTAAAATTATTTTTGATCGGCAACAAGCAACAAAAAAGTATCAAAATTAAACAAATTCCTTTTCGCTTCCTCTCACCCCACCACCCTCTCTTACTTCCTCCCTCAAAACAACTTTCAAACAAAGAGAAAAGAAACGAAAAAGTATAGACATGAAAAAAAACTTAACTTTATTCATAAACGCGCGTGCGCGCGCCCACACATATACACAAACAGACACACATAGACACATACACGCACACATATATATAAATATAAATATATATATATATATATATACGTTATTATGTATACAGAATGTAGTCAACAAGTGTTTGTTTTATAAACCGACTAAGCAGCCAGCTAGCAGTCCCACAGAAAGGCAAACAGAAAAAGAGAGATAGAGACGCACACGCATATAGACACAACAACAAACACATACATACGCAAAGAATCATATATAATTACAACATACACATTAATACATGTAGACATACATACAGAATAACTAAACATAAAAGTATAACAATAATTATTTCAATTCTTATCTTGTATTTTTTTCTTCTTTTTCTTCCTGCCCACCCTCTTCTCTCTCCCCCACTTTTCTTTCTCTCCCATCTTCTTTTTTTTTTTCGCTTTCTCTCTCTCTGGCTGTGTGCTTAAGGAGTTCGCTTCGCAATCACGCTGTTTCAAGTTCCCTCGCACTGCGTAACACTGTCTGTTACTACGGCATCGAGTTGACCAATTCCTTATGAATGAAATTTGCTAGACGGAAACTGCAGAAGCCGGTCATATATATATATATATATGTCGACTCTCCCCGTCCCACGGGAGATTTGGGGTAGAGTGAGCGATGTATTCTCTTGTGAAAATGGGTATAGCTTTCATTATGTAAAATCTCCCCTGCCGAGGTTAACTTTGCCTTTCATCCTTACGGGGCTATAAAATAAAGTACCAGTAATGCACTGGATAATTGCTGGCCTTGTGCCTAAAGTAGAAACAATTATGTAAAATCTCCACATTTTGCTTCATTTCAACCCCTTTTGGGCCCCTTTTTTTTCATGGTACTCCCCACTTGGGTTTTTAGCGGTTGGCAGCTCTGATATATATATATATATGTATTTAATTTGTTTTGCGAGATTTTTTTTATCTGAAAACGTGTGTTGAAACATATTGTTAAACTTTGCGAGGGTCATGCTGCCAATTAAAACACACGCACCTGTTGGTTTTCACTTCAATTTATTATAAGTTTCCGGTTGGCTGGTTGGTTCGATAACCGGAAGGTTGTTTATATATTGTCAATGCTCTTTCGTCACACACTCTGTGACTAGGTTTTCATTTTGTGTCTCTTCTCTGTTTTGTCCTACACCATCTTGTTTTTGTGACACAACACACAAAAGCAAGATGGTGTAGGTCAGAACAAAGGAGACACAAAATAAAAACCAAGTCACTGAGGAGGTCACAGAATGTGTGACGAAAGAGCTTTGACAATATATAAACAACCTTCCGGTTATCTAACCAACCAACCGGAAATTTATAATAAATTGAAGTGAAAACCAACAGGTGCGTGTGTTTTAATTGGCAGCATGACCTTCGCAAAGTATAACAATACATATATATATATGTGTCTGCGTGTGTGTGTGTGTGTTATATGTATGTGTGTTTATGTTAACAAATAAAGATCGATAAAACAAGTACCGGACTTTTAAAAAAGGGGGTGCCCCAACATGATCGAAGTCACATGACAGAAACCAGTAAATATATATATATAGTTGAAATGGACGAACAAAGCACAGGAGGCAATTGTACACAGTTATATTAGGTTCGTTTACATGTTATTTATGTTTCTATTGTGTATCGACCTGTGTATCACTGAATCATTGGAATTCCGTCCGAAACGTATAGTTAATAAATTAAACAAAACAAACACAGGGATGCAATAATACAAAGTAATATTAGGTTCACGCTTAGAAGAAGTGGGGAGGGTTCTACGTTTCGGACGGAAGTCTTTCATCAGGAAATTTCGGATAAGGAGAGAAGAAGTAGGTACTTGAAAGTCTGTGTGAAAGTTAGGAAAAGTAGTTAGGAAATGGGTGTTAGGAATAGATTAGTTGGTTGGGGGTTGTAGGCGAGAGTATATCAATAATACAACACGATAGCGTCAGATTATCATGATGTAGCCATTTCACCAAAGAAATACGTATCATGGTTATTACATAATTAATTAAATAATTAAATCTAGCCTTCGTGGTTGTTTATTGATGTTTAACTTGATCAAACGATGCCATATTAAAATTGATAGAATACACATGAAGTCAAATGCGTTTCCGTATGTCAGTCACCATGGTTTTCTTAATCAAAACACCTGCTACCAATTAGGAAAAAGCCTATAACGCACACACACACACGCGCGCGCACACACACACACACACACACACACACACACACACACACACACACACACACACACACACACACACACACACACACACACACATATATAGGTAATTTACTATTTTACGTTCACAAACTCAAATAAACATTATCGCTAGTTATGTCTGGAGGTCGAAAGTGAAACTGTTAAGCGGTGAATTAAGCTTAAAAGTTTCACTTTTGAAAATTACTTTCACTTCTGACCTGGAGGTCGACCTGCTACTGCGCCAAAATATATTGTTCCACCAGATGAAGTAATGAATAGCACTCAAATTTTGGCTGAGAAATATAATATAACCAAACTTGCAAGAGATGTAACTGTAGTTGGAGTTGTATACAGTGGTGTGCACGTAGACGGCTTTTACGCAATACTTTGATTTGTGACTCCTGTAGTGTTGAATGCTTCCTAATTAATAGAGGTGATATATCTGATGGCAAAATATGGTATTGCAGTAGATTGATGTAATTTTTGTCGCGAGGCATGTGAGATGTGGCTTGAGCAAAACCCCCCAACAAATAGGTGGGATTAATGAGGGGTCGATAAAATAAAGTACCAGTAATGCACTGGGTAATTGCTGGCCTTGTGCCTAAAGTAGAAACAATTAATGAGGATGAGAATCAATGACGGTGGAAGTGGATGAAACTAAATTTTTTCATCGAAAATATCACTTTTAATTCTGTCTCTTTTTGTATCTAATAATTTCTCTCTCTCTTTTTCAATAAATAACCTAACCCTAACCCTAAACCCTAGTCAGTAATTTTACTTGTGGTTCACCGCTTAACAGTTTCACTTTCGACCTCCAGACATAACTAGCGATAATGTTTATTTGAGTTTGTGAACGTAAAATAGTAAATTGCCCATATATATATAGTGTACATGTGTACAGAGTAATGACCCCATTAGCACTGCAGATAAGCTCCTAAAATGCATCGCTCAACGAAACAGCGCTCTATACAGTTGTTATGATATTAGCTTGATCAGCGATTTTTAACAATAGTATGGATCCGAATAAAGATGATTGGCATCGCCAAGCGATCGAAAAGTTCAGAAATTCGCAGTGAACACTGTGACAGCTCTATGTTTATTTCCTTTTTAAATAAATTTTAAACAGTATCACCAATTAAAGGAAACATCAGGATATATCAAAATCTCCACTATATTCTGATTAAGGAAAATATTTCGTTTCTCATTGAAGCCGTTAAGAAAAGGTGACTAGAAGATTGACACATCAATCGATATCTATTCAGTCACATATACAAAAATTGCCTAACATCGTTATATAATACATGAACGACATTTAAGAAGGCAGAAAACATCGCGAGTAGATTTCATTAAAAAAATTTATTTGGGGCGGAGGGGACAAAACATTTTCATTTAAAAGAACATTTCAAAAATTAAAAATAATTCTTTAAATGATAAGTTTAAAGGGATTTATAGCAGTAATACTTTTGTGTGTGTGTGTGTCTCTCTCTCTCTCTCTCTCTCTCTCTCTCTCTCTCTCTCTCTCTCTCTCTCTCTCTCTCTCTCTCTCTCTCTCTCTCTCTCTCTCTCTCTCTATGTATGTATATGTAGTATATATATATATATATATATATATATATATATATATATATATATAAACGGAAAAAATGAAACGAAATTTCATTTCCCATTCTTAGTACGGCTGTTACTTAAATATAAGTATGTACACGTACATACATATATGTATACAGACGTACAGTAGTATGTATATATATATACATACATGCACACATATATATATATGTACGTATGGATTCACCGAACATTTATTATAATGCTCGGTGTGTTTGTAAACAAACATCGCGTATTAAGCCGTAGTGTCCAGCAACCATCGTTGCTCGTTTGTTCAACACTGACAAAGGAACGCTGTACTAGTTTCAAGCTTATTAGCTATCGTCAGCAACGTATACCTCTAAACATCACAACTAAAAATTAAGGACAAAATGAAAACACACACACACACATAGAACAAACAACCAACCAGTAACATGTAAATAAACAAATAAAAACAAACACAAACACCCGGATGTAACACATGCGCAAACTAAGCACACAACACACACAAAAACAAGATGGCGTAGGACAGAACAAAGTAGAGGCACAAAACAAAGAAAAGAATCTCCAGTCACTGAAGAGGTCACAGAATGTGTGACGAAAAAACTTTGACAATATATGAACAACTGTCTGGTTGTGGAACCAACCAACCGGAAATTTATAAATTGTTAAATTTATAAATTTAATTTATAATAAACTAGCAGTAAAGCCCGGCGTTGCTCGGGGTCGCTCAGTAGCTGTGTTAAAGTTACAATGTTAAGTTTCTTTCTTGGCTTAAAAACTGTAGTGTCTACTGTGCAGACTTGCATGTGGTGTTTTTGATTAATATTCCCTCAACCAACAATATGCCTTATGAAGTTAAGAAAACATAACGATAACCCGAATGTTATAACAAAAGAGGATGCTGGGGATAGAAACTGCACTGGTTATTTATTAACAAAGATCGAAAATGTAAACACTGCAACGCAGAGAAAAACATTAGCGTAACCAAATTATCAGTTATGTCTGTCTGCACGCCTATATCACCTCTCTGCACGACTGTCTGTCTGCACGCCTATATCACCTCTCTGCACGACTGTCTGTCTGCACGACTGTCTGTCTGCACGCCTAACGACGAAATATTTGCTTGTTTTACGTAGTCTTTAAATAGACTTGTTTTCAAGTAAAAATATTGTTTTAAAATGCTTTTAAATGGAAATGAAGCAAAACGGAAGTTTAGTGTTCGAACTGATGAATTTTGCAGGTCATTATTTTGCTGGCTCGACAACGCTGAGAAAGCCAGCGTAATTTTTTACGTAAGACGCTCAATGTAAACAGAACAAAGGGAAATAACTGATAACTTACGCTCAAAAATCGATACATTATATTCGATTTCGTCACATAGGGTGGGTCAATTTGAAATATTTTTTTTTCCGATGTCTTCGCTAGGGCTCAACGTACAAGTATAGCAATTTCGGTGCAATTCCGTGAGAGATTCTAAGAGGAGATGTGTGCCAAAAATCGATAGACAGACAGACAACCACAGTTTTATATATATAGATTGGAGTGAAAGCAACTGGTGCGT
>OZ024740.1:175225355-175275355 GCA_964016885.1 Eledone cirrhosa
TTCTTGATTTTATGAAGAAAACATTGGATTCTAATAACATAGTAGTGTATCATTGTTATTCGCCAACAAAATATGTTAACTTCATGAAAAATATCGAAGGATCTCGTAGTAGAATATGATGGCTTATTGACCCATTTTAAAGTTTGTTTAAGAACGCATGCTTAAGCACTTCTATGTGTTGAACTATGAAATGAAACCTTTCATGGATTTTAAATGCATTCTGATCATGGTCGTAGTGGAACAAATATTTTCATGTGATTTGACATTTCCGCTGGATATCACTTGCCACATTCAACTGTCTTTCTCCATGATAAACAAATATTCTCAAAAAATCTGACCTTTTCTGGATTCAAAATGCATACAGTAGCAGCTATACACTCTTTATCAAACTCATCTTGGGTGTGTACTTTCAATATTTTTATTTATTTATTTATTTATTTATTTATTTATTTATTTATTTATTTCGTCATCATCATCATCATCATCATCATCATCATCATTATCATCTTATTCTTCTTGTAATTAGCTCAAACACCCTATAACATTCCTTTGATACGGACGTAGTTTCATTAATATGTCTTTTGAAAATTGATTGCTCTTTTTAAATTCCTGGCTTATGATTTTCGTATTTCTTATGCTTGGTCAAATAGCGATCAAGATTGTACATTTTATAAAGTACATCCGAATCTTTACAAATAAGACATATAAACTTTCCAATTTACTTCAATGAAAAAATAATTATCTGTTAATTTTTCATCAAACAAAGAAGCATCATCAGAAAATATTTCTCTTTTATTTCTACTGAACTATTGCAGAAGAGTTTCTTTTCATGCACTTTACAATATTGATTTATTGGATGCCACATGGTCGAAAGATTAAGAATTTCGATTCATAAGTTCTATCCCATTACGTGGAAACTTGGGCAAGTGACTTTTACCATAGCCTCAGATAAGTCTCTATACTCTTTTTGAATACAATAGGGTGGACTGGAGTCTATCGGATAAACTGTATCTATAATTCCAAGGGCACGTCTTGTCAAATACTGTGTTGCACCCAGTGGCGTGCAGAAGATTGGTGGTGTCTGGAGCTACCCTCTTGTTTGTATGCCCTTAAATCTCAAATATGTAAGCGGGAAAGTGCTGAGAGATGTGCAAAGAAAACATTTTAAAATCAGCCACATTTATTAAGACTGGTTCTCAAAATGAAACCTCTTGTCAGAAAACAAGCATACACGTCTTTGACTAAGTTTGTCATAAGCATTGAAATTCAAGTTGATAAATTTCTAACCAGGCGTAGATTTGGATGGGCGCTGCGTTCAGTAGCCGTATTGGAGAGCGCTGCTTGACTCTTTGTTTAGATTTCCCATTAACCAGACCCAATATGGATGCCATGTGCAGCCGAAACCCATGCCCTCTTCTCTGAGAGAAACTAGTAAAATAGTAAATCAGCTGCTTAATGTTAAATGTTAATCGATTGTAATTTTGTCATCAATTTATTTATTGTGACTCATAACCAGCGAGTAAAGACTCCCTTCGGACACGAATGGCCATGAGATTTGCACCTAGTAAGTTCCCATCAAAGGTACAAGTCCGGGCAAAGTTGTTTGTGGAAAACCAGCAGTTGCCTATGCATACCAGCCTCCCTTCTCCACGCCACCGATGATGTTCAAATAAAGTGTCTTGCTCAAGGACACAACGCATTATCCGGTCCGAGAATCGAACTCACAACCTTCCGATTGCAAGCCCAATGCTCTAACCATGCGCATTCAATGTCACAAGATAAACATTACGGCTACTAAACATTTGTTTACTTCTTTAGTGTTTTGGCATTATCGCTTAAACCAGAGGTAACTCTTTGGGCCACCGCCCTCCTCACGGCCACGTAATAACCTCAACACCCCCACTCCTATTTCCAAGGAGACCTGCCTGCACGCAAATTGTAAATAATATATAATGAATAAAATCGTTAATTTATATACAATAATTTATATAATATATACTATGAATAAATAAATATTATATATTTTTTATTTTACTACATTTCTATATATGTATCATTTGATATTTAATATACTATTATATTATCTCTAGCGCCCGCTGGAACTTCTCAACGCCCCCGGGGCGCGGCATCGCCATCTTTGAGAATCTCTGGCGTACACGGATGTAGGCATCGCAGAGTGGTGAAGAAATTCGCTTCGCAATCGAGAATTCATGTATTCAATCACATTACATGGCACTTTGGGTGTCTTTACCATAGCCTCGAGCCATGGGAGTGAAATTATGTAGACAGGTACTGTATGGACGCCCGTCAGGTGAAATTTACCTGCAATTCATAGGTCCACATATTGTATCACACTGGTTCAGGCTGGGAATTTCATTAAGAGCAGTCGTATTTATGGGGTATTCGATGTCAAATTGATCGGACGACTGAATCCTCATCGTCAAAATTAACTCAGGGTCTATGATTAAGGCTTAAACAATTTGTTTGTAAAGAAATGTCGATTTGAAATTAGAAAACCAGGCGAAAAGTTTCGCCCGCAAGCGTGTGTTCCATACCTCTGCTCAATTTGGTGACTCGACTTGATAGAATTAACAGCAAAATCTCCATGAAACAATATTCTGTAATCTTAAAAAAAAAAATAAAAACACAGATTGAATGGTTACCGCTGCAACGCATTTGACTATAAGCCAGCTTGTTCGAGATTGATGTGGGACTATACAACGCAAACTTGAAAAAAAACTGCATGTCCTATTTTCATCAAAAGAAGACAGTGGGATGGCAAGGCTTTCTTAGCAACACACTAGATCCATGACATCATGCCTGATGGTCCGCAAATATAAGATGAACAGTTATGACATATATCTGTTTATGGGCTCATGTATGTATAATATTATCGTTCATCAACATATTTTTATATACACAGAAACTCGTTAGCAAATCATTATAACAAATGCTTTCTCAGGAACCACGGCATGGAGGCGAGGTCGGCTCGGCCCTCGCCTACACATTATTCGATATAATCTTTCAGCACGACAAAAAGAGATATCTAGACCAGCAAGCGTGCGTGTGTAAGACGACTTACTCATTCTTTTTTACATCAAGAAACGTCTGTATTACCGTATGCCATTTTTAAACAGCTTTTTTTAGGCTATATTTAAAATGGCAGACTCTAGCTAGTATTTTTTTTCTTTTTTTCTAAGCAAAATTGTTCACAATCATCGACTTGGAAACTCTATTGAATAAAGGTCATTGTTGCCTATTAAAAAAAATCACCCAGTTTTAAACTGTGACTTTCCTTCGACGTTATGGTTCACCTATAGTACATATCAACAACTTCTTTACCAAGTATCCATATGCACTCCGTGCGACTTTACTGGCCCGTGAAACCGATACCTATTCCAGTTCCTTACATTCTGAGTTCAAATCCAGCCGATGTCAACATTACTATAGTTAAACATTACTATAATTATAGTCAACATTACTATAATTAAAGTATTATTGCATAATGCAGAGCAATAAACTGACGGACTCGTTAGACTAGAGCAAGAGACCTCATAGTATTTTCCAGGCTGTTTTCGTTTCGAGTTTAAATCCTACCGTAACCTATTTGGTTGCTTTACTTAATATGATGCCCGGTTTCACACCACTACCAGACACTTGAACGACTTTGGCAGAGTCAACACCTATAATGAGAATTTGGGTTTGAGGATATTTTCTGCCCACCCCTTTACCAATCTAAGAGGCCCTTAAAAGAAAGCCACGGACGCCGCCTTTTCTCCCAACCAAGTGATAAAACGAACACTGTTAAATCTAGAACTGTTTCGCAGTTATAGTGTTGACGAGCTACCGAAAGGAATATATGAATAAGTATTTCTAGCATTGGCGCATGGCCACATTTTCAAAAGAAAGAGCTTAATCGATAGAATCGATCGAAATATATTATTAGTAATTATATTATTGACTCCGGAGCGATGAAAAGCATACTGAACTCCGGTGGGATTTTAATTCAAAATCTAAAATAATGTAAGTAAACTTAGAAAGGTAAAATAATAAGTAAATTACTGCAAAATGTTTTGTTAACCCTTTCAATGCCATATTTTAAATGAAAGCCACTGCGTATGATTTTAAGTAATGTAACTAATTTTCTTGCATAGTAAAATGATGGAAGTTTTTCCCCCTAAATATAGGTGGGGTAAAGGACCTTTAAATCCTGATGGAGTCGGTGAACACCTTCCTAACATATGACATGTCTTGGACATTTTAAACCTGGTAGAACCCATCTCTCCCCAAGTCGGAATACAACAAATTTCTTCCAGAGAAAGAATCGATCCCAGTGATGGACAACTACTCTATCGATATCGAAAGGATAAAAGACTAAGATGACTTCCGCGGGATTTAAATTCAGAGCACAGTAAGCCGTGCCGGAACAAACACCGAAGCATATTTCATCCGACGCCCAAGCGACTCGCTGCCATAGCTAAATATGAACACGACAATAAACAGCTTAGTACCGTAGAATCTGGAGCGGTTTAGTATTATAAGGGCTAAATTTGTCAAAGCTAAGGCATAGAAAATGCCACGCTGAGGACCTCAACTCGCCATTCTTATGGCTATACATGTCACTCTAATGACTATAACACGCCACGCTAATGATTACTAAATGTCACGCTAATGTCCACAATATGTCACGCTAATGCCTACAAGATGCTATGCCAATGGCTACAACACGTCACGCTAATGATTACAACATGTTATGCCAATTACTACAACACGTCACACTGATGACTACAACACATCACGCTAATGACTAACACGTCACGCTAATGACTACAACACATCACGCTAATGACTAACACGTCACGCTAATGACTATAATATGTTATGCTAATCACTAAATGACATTGAGAGGCGACCATTCCCGTCAATAACAACATGTAAGTCTTTATATGTATGTATGTTTGTGTGTATGTATGTATGTATGTATGTTTGTGTGTATGTATGTATGTATGTTCTTCTGGTTATATAATTTTATAATTTTTTACCAATAGAGAGAGAGTCAGTTTCTAACATAGATACAAGACTCTCTCATTAGGATTTACACAACATCAACTAGGTAGATATGTATGCATGTCTGCATGCGTGCGTGTGCTGGTGTGGATGTTATTGCATGTGTGGATGTTTTTGTATCTGTACATGTGTACATGCAGTTATTAGATGCAGAATTTTAGGAATGTTTTACATATTTTTACTGTTCCATTAATGGATTGTACTTGTAATGTCCTAACTAGTCGTGTTCTTTTTGTTTCTGTAAACCCCAGCTTCTCAAGATTTGTACGGGGGCAGTTACTAACATAGTCCAAATAATCACAGGTATGAATCTGAAGGTATAGTCAGTGTGGAGTATCTATAGTGAGGGTGGAGTATCTGCAGATTTCTCATTAGTTCTGCATAGATATTCTCCTTTTCACTAATCTTTAATATTATATTGGCAACTGCTGGGCAGCTAACCTCCACTAAGTGCATGCCTTCTTTTCCCTGACCCATATCATTATATCTGGTCTGTTATGCTTGCATTATATTGGGGCATTTTATTGGGATATTTTAATGTCCTGGGTATGACATTAAACTGCATCCGGTGGGAGTTCAAGAGCTGTGTGGAATGTGGAGTTACCCTTTAGTTGTTATCACTCCCAGGTCTGCTCTGGCCCGGAGTAGTAGTACCTGTTAGAGCCCCATTTATAGGTTAAATAATTACCTCATTCGAGTGGCGCCGGTAAGCTATTATCAGTCACTGAAAAGAACCATGGAGAGTGTATTTAACAGCACTAGGGTTAGAGCCCTTAACTACAATTTATTGGGGGTTTTGACTGGAACATTCCACCAGTACTCTTTCATATCTGTTAGACACGCAGTGACTAACAACGGAATGTCTGCATATCTGATCTGATCTGATCTGATCTGATCTGATCTGATCTGATCTGATCTGATCTGACAATATATGCGTAGCTTGTGAATAAAAGATTCAAGGGGTATCGCTGGCCGTGGCGATTCCTTCCAAACATGTTTTGTAATGTATCGTCTTATTGACTAATTTCATCGTCTTATTGGCTAATCAACCAACGAGAGTAATTGTTGCTCAAAAGCGTTTTGTTTGCACATTTATCTATCGTTTCGCTTTCGAATCTCTCTCCTGTATTTTGTCGTTTCATCATCAACATATTTTTCTCGTTTTGGTAAGTTATATTGTTAATTTATATATGATTTTTTTAATTTATATTAACTATTTGTTTTCAGTTCGTTATAACATGCTTAGAATATTGGTTGTATCATATTTACTTGTATATATGTCCATATTATTGTTCGTTTTATGTTAGATTATTTTATTATTATTATGTTAGATTATTTTTTTATTATTATGTTAGACTATTTGTCTGTAATATTTAATTTTTATTAATTCACCTATAACAATTATTATGTAAAATATATTTATTTAATATCTTTGTATCTTGTTTCTCTTTATATAGTGCAATGGAATATGGGCAGGGTTCGGATTGTAATACAAACTGCATTTTCTTTGTAAAAATTTGTAAGAATAATTTTTCTAAAAACTTTTTAATAATTTTTTTTTCTAAAAACTTTTTTCTAAAAACTTTTTTCTAAAAACTTTTTAATAATTTTTTTTTAATTTTGTTTGTAAAAGTTTGTACAAATATATTTAAAACTATCGTTTTTACAAAAGCTTGTCAATTTTTTTTTGTAAAAAATTTTAAAACAATCCAAGATATCGTATATTCAATAATAAATTGATAATTTATAGTGATCTGGCAGTCATATTATGATTGTAAACTTTGTAATTTTGATTCAAAAATAACTTTGTAATTATAAAATTTTGTAATTTTGATCTAAAATAACTTTGTAATTGTAAAATTGTGTTCTAAAATAACCTTGTAATTGTAAAATTTCATATTTTTGAAATTTGTGCGCAAAAATATCAATTTTTAATTTAATGTACTTAGTTTACTATGATAGTCAACTACAGGTGTCACGTGCGTTTAATATATTCGATCGCAAATTGGCGTATTTATATCTGAACATAAGTATGACAAATGTTATTTCCTCTTATTTTGTATTTATTTAAGCTACTAATAAGTATTTATTTGCAGGTTCGTGATGTATCCCGCAAAGGAATCGGAACCCGTCACCGATTTTGGTGTCCCCACTGCCGATGTGAATGAGCAGTGCCGGACTTGTGAATTAGGTCTTGATGTTGCGGGCAGTTCATCTTCTTACAATCATGCGGTCCCACAAGCTTGTTCGCATTGCTGTGCCAATAATCTGCCAGATAGGCGTATTAAATTGGACGCGAAAGCAGCTTACCGGATGCGGAATCGGGAGAAGATGAAACAAAAACAGGCCGATTATAGAGCTGCGAATTCGGCTAAAATAAGGCAAAAACAGGCTGAGCATAGATCTTCAAAACGGCATGAGTTGGCAAACAAGCAGGCCGAGTATAGATCTGCAAATTCAGTCGTTATATCTTAAAAACAAGCCGTGCGTAGTACTAGGAAACGTACCGAGTTGGCTAAAAAGCAGGCCGAGTACAGATCTGCGAAGCGAGATAAAGTATTGCAAAGAAAGGCTGTGTAAAGAATTGTCAATAAAGATAATATACAGTCTTATCAGAAAGCTTACTATAAATACAAAAATGTTCTTCGTAAGCGGTCTTTGCATCGAATAAGGAAACTAGAAAAAATGCTTGACTTCCGGATGCAGCATCAGATCTTGGTGCACAGATTTGTTAAGTCGTATAAAAAGACGATAATCGACACCAATCTTCGAAAGGAGGCACATATTCACGTGCAGTGTGTGTTCTCCAGATACGTTGGTATGCGCAATTTTCTGTGTGTTCAACTAAATATAAAGGTGAAACCTGTGCACGCATTGATTGAAAAGGTCAATGCTAACGGTTTGTTGCACTATTGCGGAAATGAACATTACCACAGTTTCACCAATGAGCTTGCTAATTTTGATAAAAGCACCGCAGAATACATGACAATAGACGAGTTTAAAAACCAGTCCGTTGAGAAAGTCCGAATAGTCGTTACCGATATTGAGGAGACGGACGACTTTGTGAATGAAATGGCTAATGCGGGTGAGCAGAATGATGTGTCTAAATGTTTGGTTAGACCTTGCGGATCTTCCATACTAGATACTTGTCCAGATGACTCAGCCGCTCGTCTAGCTTTTTGCCAAAGAATTCACGATAAACTGGCAAAACTCAATCCCGATATGACAGTTGCTAAAATAAGGCAGTTGATGGAGAAATATGAGTCTTGCAATGTTACTCATGATGATGATCAGCACTGTATTGGTCAAACTGGCTGAACCAGTGAACTTGGCTTTTTGAAATCGATAGCAGTTCACTCACCAAAGTTGCGCACATTGCTGAGAAAATCTACAAAGTTCGTTCCATATGTATTTGGCTCAACAAGTACAATGAAGCCGTTCTCGATCGCGATTGGACAAACTTTGAGAATTTGACTGACGTTGCCAACATTGAGGGTGATATTGCGGTTCAATTCAATGATATGTGCACCGTTTTCAATGATGTCGAACACACTGATGCAGATGTTATTGATAAATATGGTAAACAGGTTCAAAGATTTGAATCTGACATTAGAAAGTATCAAATCCGACATTGCGATATCTGCAAACTGCGCAAATATCGCAAGGAGCTAAAAGTTTGGGATAGTTGGAACTCCAAATATTTTAAAATGGCCGTTGCAAAGCATGCAATAACTACCAACTACTCTTTGCCTTGCACGGTGTGCACAACATGCGCTACACATTTGCGCAAGAGTCGAGTGCCTTCAATGCCTTCGATAAACGGCTTGGACGTTGCTGCAGTCCTCCAAAGAACTTGCTGATCTCAACACGCATGAGCGTATACAACGGGCCAAATGTTTCGTCAATATCCTTAAACTGGTACCATACTCGTTCAGAGGCAATATTTCGGCATGCATTTCGGCTATTAAAGGAATTGTGATTCACTTGCCTTTGCCTATGGACGGAACTATTAACCGCACCGTAGATACGTTACCTGCGCTTCAAGACGACATGCTTAAAATAGTCGTTGATAGCTTGCCTTCACGGAAACAAGTCATCTGGCGTTCAATTGTAGATATAAGCAAAGTAATGAAGGCTCTTGATTGGCTTGCGGCAAACAAATTATGTATGTCGATGTTAAGATCAATCGATACGCCGATACGGTGAATGAAAACATTGTAGAGTGCTCGGGAGTTAATGATGCCAAATTCGATAATCTTTTGCTTAAATCGAACGCTGACATTACCTATGAACATCACACTGTTAAAGAGATGAATCCGTGTCTCCCTGCAGACACTGACTTGGCCTTGTACACAATGAAAAGAGTGGAAGGCGATTTAATTGTAGACAATGATAAAACGCTTGATTTGATGTGCTTTCCTTGTCTTTATCCAACTGGTCAGTTTGGCATTTTCGTGGACAATAGACCGTTTGGCGCTGTAAAGCCATACATGTTCATAAGAAACAGACTGAATCATTTCGGCGAGATATACAATATCTCATGTTTTGTCTTGATAAAGCCGACAAGAGAGGCATTGATTCCGGTATATATGCCATAATGAAGACCACCAAAAACAGACGCATGACTATAAGCGAGTTTAGAAGGCGGCTTGATGAAAATGACAGGCACCTTGAGGGCAATTTCAATATGATGATGGCCAATGTCCGAGGTTCCAAGCAGTTTTGGTCTAGAAAATGTTCAGACTTGATGGCTATGGACGAGAAATTTGGCCCGGCCCACTTGTTCTTAACTTTGTCTTGTGCAGAGTACTTTTGGCTTGATCTGAGAGAGTTTCTGGAAAAGTTGAACGCTGACATACCAGGCATTGCTAGAAAACGCAGCAATGAGTTGTGCGCGGATGACGTTGTGGCCGTTAGCGAGCATTTTTACTATCGGTTTACCACCTTTATGAAAGAAGTCGTTAAACATACTAATTCTCCGTCTGGTATTGTCGAGCACTTTTTTTTTTTGGAGGTTGGAATACCAAATGAGAAGTGCTCCGCATGTTCACATGAAATTGTGGATTAAAGATGGCCCGATTATGAAAGAGACGACAAGAGTGCTATTCAGACGTTTGAACAGTCCATGATCACTTGTCGCATGCCCTCCAATGTAGAAAGTCCCGTTTTGTCAGACTTGGTGTCGCGCTTTCAACGACATGTCTGTAGTGGATCCTGCAAAAAGCAAATATTTTCGAGTGGTCGTTTTCACACTCGATGCAGGTTTGGATTTCCACGTCCCGCCGGGAAGTTCAATTTGCTTAGTGTCAACGAGAGTATAAAATCTCGGCACAAAGGTAGAGTTGTCAAAAAGTTGTACAAAGTTGACAGACGACAGGGGGAAGAGTGCATCAATGACTACAATCCTCTTGTTCTGTATGTCTGGAAAGTTAATGTTGATATTCAGTACATCGGTGAAGATAGCATGATTCTAAACCGATATGTTACTAGTTATCAGACAAAGTCCGAAAAGACTGAAACTGAAGGCATTTGGGCTGAGATTGACAAGTCCAAGTCCATTTACACGAGATACAAGCGTGCCGAACTTAAGCTGATGAGCAAGCGCGATATAGGCGCCTATGAGGCTGCGGACAAATTGCTTGGCCACCATTTCTATGAATGCTCTAAAAGCGTAATTTGGATTTTAGCCGATTTGCCTAGCTACCGATCCCACAGGTTCAGGCCTCAGTATGAACTGGACAAATTGAACCCGTATTCCACCGATCTTTATTATGAGAATATGGTTGAAAATTGGTATCCAAACAGGCCCGATTCGATGGAGCACTTGTGTTTGTATGAAATTGCGAGTAAATACGAACATGTGAAACGAATTGATACTAGCAATTTTGATGACGACTTGAGGTTGAGAAACAATCTTGGCTATTTCAAATCTGTCAAAGAGCGGATTGTAAAGTCGCCAAACATTAGATTGACTGCAGATACCTGTGAGCGCTATCACCAGAACCTGCTCATACTCTTTAAACCTTGGCGAGACGAGGAAAAAGACTTGCTGGGAGGTTGTTAGATTTATAAAGAGTCTTTTGAACAGTGCGCAAATAATTTATCTGAAATGGTCAGGTTCCAGAATGTGCGCAAACGTTTAGAGAATGCGCTGGAACAAGGCAAACATATTCCAAAGGCTGATGACAATGATGACCATTCTTGCGGTGATCACATGGAGGCGTTGGCAGTTGATGATGCTAATGACAATTTGCCTTGCATGAGAGATGTTGCTGAGGATGCACTGAGAGATAAAGAAGGCAAACTCAATGAAGTGCAAAGAAAAATTTATGACGATATCGTTGCCGGTATTGACAAACAAGACAAATACTGGGACAACAACAAACCTTATCCGAGATGTAGTTGCGATGATTGTCCACAAGTCTTGAAATTTGTTTCGGGTGTTGGTGGCAGTTTTTTGATAAATGTACTGGCTGATAAAATTCAGTACATGTATCCAAATGACAATGGCTCGAACGTAGTGATATCGGCACCTACGGGAATGGCCGCTTTCCAACTCAACGGCATGACTGTTCATCGGATGCTAAAGCTCAAAGTGCAGCACGGCAAAACTCCCGTGTATGATGATCTACCAAAGGACTTTTTGAAAATGCTGAGGATGGAGCTTCAGTATTTCTGACTGTTTATAATCGATGAGATTAGCATGGTCAGTCACTTGCAGTTGGCATTCATTCACTTGAGAGTTTGCTTTCGGACGCATGAACATTGTTGTTTTTGGAGATTTGCTTCAATTACCGCCTGTTAGAGAAAAGCCGGTGTTTAAGAAAGTTACTCACCAAGATGCACAAAGATCGTGCATAGGCGTCAGCAGCCACCATTTGTGGAGGTACTTCAAGTACGACGAGTTGACAGTCAACATGCGTCAGAAAGACGACACGGATAATTATGTTGACATGCTCGCCCGAATCAGATTGGGTTCACCGCTTGACTCTGATATTCAAATTCTGAATGAGCACAGAATTTATCTCAATGGCAAAGCTTCCATTGATCAGGTTGCTTACAAAATGTGCGAGCTGACACAGGCTTTTGATTTGAGTATCGTATGTATCATGCCTCTAAACGAGTCAGTAGAAAAGTTTAACGCTGTAATGCTCGATAAACTTGGCATTAATACTGTCGAACTTACGGCTATTTATTCGAAGGTGAGGCAAACCAAAGGTAAAAAAAAAACTAAAAGTAAAAAGTTGACCACCAAGACTTCTGATACTGCTGGCCTTGAAACTGTTCTTAAAGTTGGCGATAATGCTCGAGTTATGCTTAAACGCAACATGGAGGTTGGCAAAGGCTTGTGCAACGGTTCAATATGAACTGTAAAGCAACTCAATTATGAGTTTGGAAAAATTACTTCCATTGACGCTCTCTTTCAGAGTACAAACCAAATCGTTGCCATCAAACCTGTCAAAGCCGATTACGAATTGTCTCCTGGTGTCTTTATCACTAGAGAACAATATCCCCTGTCCATTGCATATGCAATTTCTATCCCCAAGTCGCAGGGAATAAGCGTCGATGGAGTCGTTGTTGATTTGGGCACTGACGTTTTCGCAGACGGTATGGCCTATGTGGTCTTGTCTAGAGCCCGCAAACTGTGCAATGTTTACTTGATTGATCTTGATCCAACGAGTTTGATCATGTGCGATTCCAGTGCTTGGAGAGAATACAACTATTTGAAAGAGAGCATTAATATGGAACTGCTTCCATTGTGTAACGTGAGGCCTAACAGTATTGGACAGGCCAAAAAAGCAACTAAAAAGAATAAATTTGCTATTAATATTGACATTGAAATGGTCAACTTGGCGAATTCGAAAAAGGCCAGAACTGACGAAACGGTTGCAAAACCGTACATCTCGCTGATCAATGAGAGAAACGCTTGCTTTGTAAACAGCACCATGCAAGTTATACGCCAGCTGCTGTTGTTGGTTGAACACATTCAGTCCACCGATGATGTTGCTATTCGTGAAATTAGCGACATTATATCGTCATCTGGAACTAAATCGGTAGCAAATTTGAGAAATATCATCGGCGGCAGGTTTAACGATGGTACCCAACAGTGTGCGCACGATTTTTGGAAGCACATTTATGAGTTGTTGCCTGAAAATATTAAACAACTGTTCACCTTTGGGGAAAAGACTTTGCTCAGGTGCACTAGAAAACACGAGGCCAATTGCCCTAGATTGCACAATGATGCAATCGATTGTGCGTCGATCAACGGCTGTGGCACTTGCACAGATACAACTGATGTCAAGTCTGATCTGACGTTGCATCCTATTAATGGTCGGCAGCAGTTCAAAAGTTTGCTCAAAACTGATGTTTCGATCATTAAGAAATGCGATCTGTGCGGCATTGACACCGAGCACATTGGTACAGTTAACCATGTACTTCCAAACACAATGCGTTACCTGGTTGTTTATTTGAATAGATTCGAATATACAAACAATCAGATGGTCAGGATTTATTCGGGGTTGATGAACTTCTCTCCGAACAAGCAGAGCATTTACGGCCAGATATTCCGACTGATCGGCTCCGTCTTGCATTCACTGGCTAGTGTAGACTCCGGGCACTACACCAGTATCGTCCGCAACCAGGACAGATGGGACATTATTAACGATGCCGTCTTTTCCAAGCAGTATATAGCTTTCCCGTCTAAACTGCTTAACAACTACCTGTTGTTTTTCGAAAAGTTGAATTGAATTTTCATGGCCGATGTATAGCAACAAGCATTTTTTGAAAGATTTGCTTGATCCTAAAAAAAAGTGACATTGCTTTGTTTGAATTGCTTTAGGGCATTTCTGAATTTATTGGAATAATATGAATCCGGTCCCGCCATTGAGGTATATTATCTTAATGGTGAATGAGTGCCGTTTTTTGAGCCTCGGGAAATTGTGAAATTGGTTTGCAACTACTATGGTCATTTTTGCTATAATATTGGAAAGGCATGTCACTCGACCAGATTCTTGTGACCATTTTGTCACTGAACTATACTAGCTGCTGTTCAGTATCTCTCCGTAATCCTCTGTCTCTTTGGATTAATATGGCCGACTAAGATTATATATCACATTGTGCGGATATGGCTAGCAATTTGGTGTCAACTATAATTTTTTTGTATTTTATGCTTTCTTTTAATTTTTTAAATTTTAATCTTATATTTTTAAAATATATTTAAATAAATTATAAACTTTTTTTTATTTACAACATATCTTTATAGTGCATCTTCTAATATTGATTGTATCATATTTATTTACTTTTGTATTAATGATATAGTTAATAGTTACTTGTCTATTTGTCAATATGGTTTTGTAAAAGTAATTATTAACTATTATATATTAAATTACAAATGATACAAATTAAATTTCTTTATATAAAATGCTTATAATATTGGTCGTATCATATTTACTTGTATATTTGTCCATATTATTGTATTATTGTTCGTTTTATGTTAGACTATTTTATTATTATCATGTTAGATTATTTTTTTTATTATTATGTTAGACTATTTGTATGTAATATTTAATTTTTATTAATTCAACTATAACAATTATGTAAAATATATTTATTTAATATTGATTGTTTTTTGTAGTTGTTTATATTAAAAGTCTGAAAATATTTTTATACATCTTACAATAATATTTATAAGATCATTTATAATAACAATTATATAATCTAATTACATTACAACGATAATTTATTATTAATATATATTATGTTTAACTAGAGTTATTACAAGCGTTGCCTTAAAAAATATTAAACTAGACCTGAAAAATGCGCAAGCTCAAAAGAGCCACAGAATGTTATAATAAACCTTCAAAAGTGTGGGACTAGAGTTGTTGCTCAAAAATATTGTAATCATTATCTATCGTACATTCTGTGGCATCCTTTATAAAAATATCACAATAAATACATCTATGTTTAATGTAATAACAGCTATAAATAATTACGTAATATTATTATCATATACTCATAGTAACAAAATAATTGTCTTGAAAATTAATATGATGCTTATATGAACGATCAAATCTGTAATGATAATTTTATAAATATACTAATATTAAAATAATTTAGTTATATATTGTTACATTTTCATCGAACTATAACATTAACAATCGTATTGTCTCATCAAATTTTTATCACTGCAAACTTTCATATTGGAATTACCTTAAGCCATTTATCATTACTTCGCTTTCGTACTTTTACAGATGTAGATATTCGACTGTATCTTATATCTAATATCATGATCTCGTGGTAATTTGCATGCAGTGTAAAATAGGTTTATTAATAACTTTAATATGAAATGTATTATACAGGGTTGCAGAGTCGGCCAAAAATTGACTCGCTCCAACTCCGGATCCGATACTCCATTATTTCCTAAATTTCGGCTTCGCAGCTCTGTTATTATAATAATTTATTTTATAGTTGTAAATCATATTTTTATATTTTACACTCTAAGAATGAACTAAGTGAAATTGTGTAAAAAGAAAGGCATGGTTGGTTTAAGCTAATGTTCAATATCTCATATTAGATGTTTAGTAATGATTAATACGAAATGCACTTAAACCGAATTCTATATTATAAATTCATTTAAATAATTATCGTGTCGTCTTGAATTCGACATGAGTCTCTTTTTTATAAAAGGATGCCACAGAATGTACGATAGATAATGATTACAATATTTTTGAGCAACAACTCTAGTCCCACACTTTTGAAGGTTTATTATAACATTCTGTGGTTCTTTTGAGCTTGCGCATTTTTCAGGTCTAGTTATGTATGTGTATGTCTTCCACATTACTGTAGCATTTAATGTGTTTATTGTCGGAGTTATATTTTCTACGGATTGAATTGTATAGTGTTTTGGCCACTACATCATGCCTCATAGGTAGATAGTATTGCGATGACATCTTTGGACAGCTGCTTATGACATGGGTGACATCGTCGATATTAATTCTGTAGAGTCTTCATTTGTTGTCATATCTAGGTGTTTTGCCTGCATCCCCATCTCTTTTGTGAATCGGGTATTTTGTATTGATTTCCGGTTCTTGGATTGCAAAAACATATCCTTTAAAGTGAGAGCCAATATAGCGGTTGTTGGTCCATGATAGACTATTTTGTATATCTATATTACTCTCACGCTGGAGCCGCCTAGCAACATATCTAATGCATGATATTTTCCTGATAAGTATGCAGTTTTTCATTGCTGGGTGTAAATTTTTGATTATCATGGGAGTATTTCTCGAGGAGTTCCTTCCCAACTCTCATGATCTTATCTGTCTCATGTAGACAGACGTGCTCAATTGATGGGTCCCTACGCTTGGTGGTTCGTAGATGCTGTAGGAAGGATATGATGCGACACCCACATGCTGTCTGGACTGATGTTAGGCCTCTGCATCGTTGTTTAGGTTTCAAGTAGAGGCGGTCTATGTAACTGTTGACGTGGACATTTCCGGTGTTGTTTAGGACTTTTCGTGTTTTAACATGGACAGCTCGGATTTGGTCTTCGTCCAATTGAGTATTCCGAACGTTGGTGTTAGGACAGGCACAGCAAACACGTGAGCCACTGTTTTATTGTGTGCAGAGAGTTCCGATGTCCATATTTTTCTTAATCGGGTATAATATTCCCTGGTTACGCGTTCCTTGTTACAAATACTATTATAGGATATATTCTCATCTATCCCTAGGTCCTCGTCAGATATCGGTGAAACAGTTAGGCCATAAAAATGTTGCTAGATTGCTTGTAGCTTTTCCTCGCTTTTACAATCATATATGACAATTTATCCTGGTTAAACTCCATATATCTTTCGAGAACGTCGTAACTCGGTCAGGGTTTTCTTCATCTCATTTATGTTCTTGGCATAGCGTTTCAGGTCATCCGCAAAAAAAGTTATAGGTTAGGTTTGTACTCCTGTCCTCCCGTGAACCAATTATGTTATCCTTCATACTTCTTGAGCAGAAAGGACAAGGGATTTAATGACAGAATAAATAGTAAAACTGAGAGACTGTCTCCTTGAAATATACCCCTGCAGTATTCTATTTTATCAGTGACAATAGAGTCCTTCTTCTCTGTATTTAACTTTAGGATAGTAGCCCAAGAAGAAGATATGTTCTCTATGGCTCTGATAACAGTGTCTGGGATTTAGCAAGTCGGATGGCTTCTATCATACAAGAGTGGGCAACAGAATCGAATGGTTTCCTGTAGTCCAGCCAGACTGTAGTCATATTCCTATGTTGCCGCACCCCTGACATCGCGGTTTTGTTAATTAGTTGTTCATCACACACCCCAAAACAACCTTCCTTCCCAGCTGCTCATCTGTGAGGATGTTATCTATGGTATTTACTCCCCACATCTCTCTCTCTCTCTCTCTCTCTCTCTCTCTCTCTCTCTCTCTCTCTCTCTCTCTCTCTCTCTCTCTCTCTCTCTCTCTCTCTCTCTCTCTCTCTCTCTCTCTCTCTCTCTCTCTCTCTCTCTCTGTATAACACCATTTAATTGTTGCTGTCGCTTCACGACTCCCAGCCTCTCACTCTCTGCTTTTCTTTCCCTACCTTTCTCTCTCCTCTTTACCTTCTCGCCTTTTCTCCCCCTCTCTTCTTTGCCTTAATCTATTCTGCCATTTCTGTTTAGTCCCTGCTACTTTCACATCTTGTTTGGACTTCCCTTTCGACTTACATTTACTGTTGCCTTACCTTTTAATCTGACAATGACAACATTAAGACAAAGTTCACTATTCTTTCGGACATATGTCTATGCACTAGTTACGGTTTCTGTTGTCCATCATTTTAGTCGAACAAACATTAATGTTTAATCATTTATTGTTTTAGTTAAACCCAGTCTTAAGACCTTATTGTTAAATTGTATAATGGTTCTTGTTAGTCTTCTTTCCCATTGAAAGACTCCTTCTTGTACTGTAATTCTCTCAGGTGGTTATATTAATATTGATCGGCACTGTAGGGCAAATGGCTCTGGTGTCTACATAACCGAACCAGTGTCTATATCCCCTTACAACAGCTAATGATAACTGGTACTTTTATGTTACCGTTTCAGTCTGTCTTGCTTTGTTTACCTTGTCTTATGATGCTTTTTTGCGTACAAGCACATATACTACTACTACTACTACTACTACTACTACTACTACTACTACTACTACTACTACTACTACTACCATCACCACCACCACCACTAAAGATCGTGCCTGATTGTAGATGTAGCCTGCCCCTTTGACACAAGGAGAAGGAGAAAATTAACGGATACCAGGATTTAAAATGGGAGTTAAAACAGATTTGGGTCATGAGATTAAGGTCGCCCCGGTTGTCATAGGAGCACTATGTACTATCTATCTCAAAGAGTTTTCAAGGATGGTTAAAGAACATTAGCCCACCCCCCTTTTTTGGAACATTTCAAAAGGCATGCTTGCTGGGAACAGCAAGAACCCTCCGATACGTCCTGAATATCTGAGGCTACAGGTAGCGGCTTGATGTTCATTTGAACAAACTTTCCAGTTAAATGGCATTAATGACTGAGACTACAATAGTAATAATGATAATTGTTTCTAGTATTGGCACAAGGCCAGCAATTACCCAGTACATTACTGGTACTTTATTTTATCGACCCCGTAAGGATGAAAGGCAAAGTTAACCTCGGCGGGATTTGAACTCAGAATGCCGTAACTCTATGCGTCAAAGTATGGCGTCCGACCCTCTACCGATACTGCCAATCCACCGCCCATTAGTAATAGTAATAATTGTTTCTATTTTAGGCACAAGGCCAGCAATTACCCAGTACATTACTGGTACTTTATTTTATCGACCCCGTAAGGATGAAAGGCAAAGTTAACCTCGACCGGATTTGAACTCAGATCGCAAAGGGACGTAACTATGCTGGAAAGCATGTCCGACGCTCTACCGATACTGCCAAATCACCGCCATTAGTAATAGTAATAATGATAATGATTTCATTTATTGACCACAAGAGCCAACATGTAGGGGACAATACCAAGACACGGACAGTGGAGGTTTACAATAAGCTTGTGTAAAAGTGCACAATAGCAAAAACAATTTAACAATGAAAAAATATTAAAATAAACTATGTGTAAAAATAACAAAATAAATTCCCCAATAGGGGGGTGGGGGGTGAACCACCCAGGGGCGACTCAGATACCCCACTAATCCTGAACCAGCTGACCATTCTAACGCACCCAGGGAGAGCACCCCCTCTCCTCCTCAAATTAACCAGCCTACAGGTGCATGGCTAGAGTAGGCCCACTCACACGGGCCATTCTCGCCACATTCATCCACCTTTTAGCAAATGTACTGGGGGGCAGCACTTCTCTCTCCACCCTCACATTCCTTTCCAAGTGAAACTTGAAGAAGTTGATGAGAGATTGACCGAAAAGAAAAGTGTCTGTCTTCAGTCCTTTCAACCTGGTCCACCATACAACCTTTTTCGCAACTGCCACCAGACAGAGGAAAATTGCCTGTCCTTCCTGGCCAAAAGAAGGCGGCGGGTCGATCTTCACTATAGGCTCGGCTGATTATCCGGATCCGTTCTACACGCGACAACACCTGCTCGACATAACTCCACAAGTCAGTAATGCACGGGAACTGGACAAGTGCGTGCAGAACGGCTTCGTCACTCTGCGCGCATCTCGAGCAGGTCTGTCTGACAGCACTTCCATGCCTGTAGAGTTTATCTCGAACCGGTAGTGCCTCCATCCCCACCCCCGGTAGCACTGTTAAGCGAGGGATTTCTAGAAGTTATCCATTGTCCCCGACTTGAAAGATCTCCCGAACAGTCTGGTCAGTTCGATTTCATCGACGCCCAGAACGTCACCGAGTGCGTCGTCACACTTGTCCAACACTAATCCTCTATACAACTCGAGAGTGGAAGTTCCACTGACCGCATTGCCCACGTGGTAGAGGGCAGTGAGTGTCTGGCAACATTCCAGATACCAGTCACCCAGTCTCGTTTTCTTCTTGACCCAGAACT
The DNA here is from genome assembly GCA_964016885.1 of Eledone cirrhosa. Classification (NCBI taxonomy): domain Eukaryota; kingdom Metazoa; phylum Mollusca; class Cephalopoda; order Octopoda; family Eledonidae; genus Eledone; species Eledone cirrhosa. The sequence goes on from OZ024740.1 coordinate 175,245,451, forward strand.
GCAGCTCACCAACGGAACCTGTCCCCTCCACAAGAAGTTGAAGAGGAGCCGTTCCAAATTGGTGAGTCATGGACGGGGCAGGGTACGACGGTCAGGTGGTAGGATATGACGGACTTTATGTACGCATTCACCACCTCTGCCCGACCTCACAGTGAAAACTTCCTCGCAGCTCATTTCTGGGTGAGACTGGCTACCCTGATCATCACCTCGTCATAATTCTTATCCACCTGGAGTTCTAGCCCTAACCAAACCCCGACAACTTTACCGGTCCGTCCAGCGTCCAACAACACCGCCCTTTCCGGGTTAAGTTTCACTCCCGTTAACCTTTCATTCTTCCAATAAGTTGCCGATCACCTCGATTTTCGAGGTGTCCGACACCATCACGGTGATGTCGTCCGCTTAAGCCGACACAGCCTTTCCGATTCGCGGTTCGAGCGGGATGCTTTGCAACAGCTCTAGCTTCCGCAGCTTATGAAGACGGAGCCGAAGCCAGCTGCTCTTGAGAACAGCCTCCAGGTACCGATAGTCGACCCTATCGAATGCTTTCGATTGATCTAAATTGATCAGAGCCCCACCGAAACCAATTTTACACCCTACACTATCAATGATATATCGCATGAAGTGGAGTTTGTTGTGTATGGACCTGGCCTCCCCAACAAAATCTTCGGCGACAAGTGCCAACCTCTTCGCTAACACCTTAATCTTAAACTCTGTGTTGAGCAGAGTTATGGACCTGAAGTTGTCTAATGTGTACGTCTTGTTCTCGTCTTTCCTTATCAGCGTCACTACGCCCCAGCTCACAGAACTGGGAATACTCCCGTTCTGTTGCCAGTTGTAGTAGAGCGCTTCGTGGAGATCGGAGAACAAGTCTGGCATGTTTACATAGAGCTCGTAGGGCAGACCATCCAAACCAGGTGACTTGCGCCTCATGCAGCCGACAAAGGGCATCCTGAATTTCGGCAGAAGTTATCGGTCTTTCGCAGCTCTTAGCGTCGGCCGTCGCGGTAGGGACTGAAGTCCGCTACCGTATCTGAGCCGCCACTCCCCCCGAACAACCGAGCAAAGTGCTGGCAAAAGGCCTCACGCATCCACCTGGAATCGCTCAGCGCGTGTCCGACTCGCTCCGCAAAGACAGAATTGTGGTTTTATTAGCACGCTGCGCCTCTGCCATGCGGACCCATCGAACAGCTTTGGTTCCCTCGTTTCTCAGAGCACGCGCCTTAGCTCTGACAATGCAACCTTCGTGTTTCACGTTGAAGAAATGGTCTAATGCCATCAATAATAATAATAATACTGATAAGAAGAACAATGATAACAATAACAAAAACAACAACATTAATAATAGAATAACTGTGAACATGAACGTTATTTAATGGCACTAAGGATGTTTTTGTAACATGATTTATGAGATTGTTTTTGTAAAATGTTGATATAAGATGAGTTTTTTGTTAAAAGCTGGTGTAAAATATTTTTGCTAAACGTTGATATGAAATGTTTTTTAAATGAAAACCAGTTTACAAGAATAAAATATTTTATAGCAACATTTTACTAAAAAGTATATTGTAAAACCTATTGCAAGACACTTTTGATACCATTACATTTATATCCATATATATAATCCTTTTTTATTATTTCTATTTTTACTTCTATTATACATACATACACACACACATGCATACACACATACACACATACATACACACATGCATACATACATATTCATTATATATCGTACTTATTTTTTCATTATTTAGATTCTGATATACATTTGCATTAAACGGATATATTTATTATTATTAAATAAATAAAACATTATTGCATGTCATATATTGTAAATATTAAATGTATTATGGTGGATTGGCAGTATCGGTGGAGGGTCGGACGCCATGCTTTGAAGCATAGAGTTACATCCCTTTATGATCTGAGTTCAAATGCCGCCGAGGTTAACTTTGATTTTCCTCCTTACAGGGTCGATAAAATAAAGTACCAGGAATACACTGGGGTAATTGCTGGCCTTGTGCAAAAAGTAGAAACAATTATTAATACATACACATATATGTGTGTCTGTTATGAGTGCATGTACATGTATGGATAAAGGCGCTGGATTGACAGAATCATTAAACTGTCATGTTGATGGCTTTACAGTATTCGTTCCGCTTGTTCGTGTTCTGAGTTCAAATCCCTCCAAGGCCAACTTTACATTTTGTCTTTCCATGGTGGATGAGATAATGTACCAGATCGATATATTCGCCTATTTCCTCCCTTCATGGATTGATGGATTCTAATTGAAAACCTGTCGAATCTATAATAAACTTACCTTGTATATTCTAATATGCGTTGCATTGTAGCATATATATTTAATTTATACATACACACACAAACACGTGTGTTTGTATACACATACTCATGTATATATATATATATATATATATATATATATATATATATATATATATATATATATATATATATAAACGTTTGTATATGTATAATAAAGCCAAAACAATGCAGGTATGGACATAGAATAAAGAATGCAAATGCAAAAGATATTGTTGACAATTAGTCTTTTGCCTTAGATTTATTTAAATGTCCTTAATTTTCGAGATAATATCTCTTCTTCGGAGGGAAGTAAAGCGGTTAAACCAGTGTTCTAAATAGCTTGCCAAGTCATGCTGACAGAAAATGGTATAGAGCATCTGTTCTATCTCTAATGTCAAAGAGGTGGATAAAGAGTAGTCTCCCTTTAAAAGGGTTTTTTTGTACATGCCTGTTTAAGTGTGGGGGATAGATGTTATCTCGTGCTAGAACTGGTCTTTGTGTGTGTATGTGTGTGTGTGAGAGAGAATAAGTGGAGGTGTAAGCGTGTGTGTGTGTGTGGGGGGGGGGTAATTATGGGGCTATATGCTATATCAAGTTATAAATTGGGTGTTGAGTTCTAGTCTATTATTGATTGGTGGTAGTGTTTTGTCTATAATTAGTGCTTCCTTAATTCTAAGATTGCCGAGGTTTCTTTCCTTAGTTTCTATCCTAACTGTTATGGTTTTGTCGGTGTTTTTGCATTTAACTAGGTGTTTCTTAAATGAGGAAGCGTTAGTATTGAGGTGTTCTTTTATTCTGATGTGGAGTGGGCTGGTGGTGCTACCTACGTAGAAGTTGCTGCATTTGTCGCACTCTAGTCTGTATACGACGTAAGCCTGGTGGCATAGGTCTGTGTCGTTGATGGGGCAGTTGGCTAGCCTGTAGCGGTTGTCATGTCTGGTGGAGTGTCGTTTGGTTAGCTGTCCGCGTAGAGGACCTGAGTGGGCCAGTTGGATATCTAGTCCCTCTCGTCTGATAGCTCTGCGGATGGCTGTTGTTGTTTCGTCACTGAAGTGTGGGAGCTTCAGGAAGCAAGTGTTAGTGCCTCGGGTGTGGTGTCCTCTGTTCTTTCTGGCACGGTTTGTGGTGGATGTCGTGTATCCGTTCAGTTTGAGTACTTCCAGGAAATGTGTGGTGTGTGTGTCTCGGTCTCTAGCGTCGGTGCATTTGTTCCAGATACGTGTTACTTCGTTTTTTATGTATCCGAACTTACGCTGGCTGGGAGAGCCGATCTGAAATGTACGAACAGGTCCCTGCTGGCGGCTTTTTTATAGAAGCAAGTGTGGATGTTGCCTTCCTCTGTTACCCTGAGTTGGAAGTCCAGTGGGGATAGGGATCTGCAGTCATCGGGGTGTTCCATGCCGAACTTTATACTGGCGTCCATGCTGGAGAATGTTCCTCATTACACAATGCTTCTAGTGAACTATAATTTCCTCATATATATATATATATATATATATATATATATATATATATATATATATATATATATATATATATATATATATATATATATATATATATATATATAATATAAATTACAGAATAATCAAAACTATGTTCAAAACATTTTATTGCTGACAATCGTTTCTTCCTAATTTTCGTTTGAAATCATCGGAGCACTAGCAACGTTTAGACATATAATTAACCTCCTATTCCACAGAGTAATCGTAAAGATACGTAGATGTGTTTTCATTAACAGTGTCATATTTAAAGAGTGAAGATGATGTGGTCAGTATCAGTGGATGCGACAAAGATTATAAAAGAATAATACAACAATTATAGAGGAATTAAAGAAGAAAATTACTCGCAAAACGAGGATATTAACGGTACATATGCAAACGTATAGAAAGAGTGCAGAGGTATTAGGCATGTACAGAATAACCAGGTAAGAAACAAGCAATGGTACTAAGCATATATATCACAGTATGGCAAAGGTATCACATAATACAATGCAGGTATAAAAGCATATTAAGCAGAGAGAGATGCATGGCTGTGAAAAGCAGTTTCTATGAAGTTTATGGTGGATGCAATGTGATAATTGTTCAGGTAATAATATTATTATCATTATATATATATATATATATATATATATATATATATACGTGGGAAAGTGAAAAATCGGAGAATAGACCGTTAAAACATGTTTATTTAAAATATCACCTACGTACGTTTCGCCCAGTTGGGCTTCTCAAGGGCATAAACAATCACAAGTGTTCCTTATATAGTTCGGAAAGAGTTTTGGGGGTTAAATCCACATCAAGATTCATTGCTCGCAAAAATATCTTGTTTTGATTTTGCAGCAGGTCAAGGGAGGTAACTTTGGCCGGTGTTAGGGCAGTCTTTCCCGGATAATTTTTGGTATGCAGGGATTGTTTTCTGGGTGTTATTTTGCTGCGCCTGCCCGCCGGGGTGTTAAGACTTGTTGCAGGGAGATCCAGTGTGCTATTTCACTCTTCATTCTTAACCCATCTAAAGAAGGATATTTTTAAGCTGAAACAGCGATAAGTTGTACACATCGCTTAAAAATATCCTTCTTTAGATGGGTTAAGAATGAAGAGTGAAATAGCACACTGGATCTCCCTGCAACAAGTCTTAACACCCCGGCGGGTAGGCGCAGCAAAATAACACCCAGAAAACAATCCCTGCATACCAAAAATTATCCGGGAAAGACTGCCCTAACACCGGCCAAAGTTACCTCCCTTGACCTGCTGCAAAATCAAAACAAGATATTTTTGCGAGCAATGAATCTTCATGTGGATTTAACCCCTAAAACTCTTTCCGAACTATATAAGGAACACTTGTGATTGTTTATGCCCTTGAGAAGCCCAACTGGGCGAAACGTACGTAGGTGATATTTTAAATAAACATGTTTTAACGGTCTATTCTCCGATTTTTCACTTTCCCACGTGCTTACGCTCTGCTAACTCTCTAGCCCACTAAATATTAACAATTCGAATATTTAATACTGCCGGCACTAGTATCGAGCACCTTTGGCATACGCTACTTGGCAAATAACTATATGTATCACCTATCCCTCCTTTTTTTCTCTCTTTCTCGATACGTAAATACTATATATATATATATATATATATATATATATATGAATTGGAGCTCTGAAATAGCAATATATATATGAATGTATATATAATGTATTTTGCAATACACTTTATGCTTAATTAAAAGCATTTTGAAGACCGTAATCTATTGTTTTAAAGTAGTGACAGACTCACTTACTTTAATCTCAGCAAACAGGGGAGATAAAGCCGACAAGGCCTTGTTTCTGCATTTTTTAATGCTTATATGTATATATATACGTTGGGTACTTCTGGGTGTATGTTCCTATTCAGAGCATTGTTATTGTGGTTAACTAAGTTAAAAGGGGCGTCGTCCTGGTATAAACATCCGCCCAGTCCCGGTATCATACGTTTAATTAGGTGGGGAATGTATAACCCAACAAGGTGAGTTTGTGGAGCCCATGGTGATGTCAAAATTACTGGGTATGTCCCTGACTGCGTGTCGAAAGTTCATCATTAAATTTGATAATAGTTTTCCTGGCTGCGAGTATTAAGTCGAATGCTTCCCGGGTAAGATGCGTTTATTTTAGTGTGTGTATATATATATATATATATATATATATCCCCCCCCCCCTCTCTCTCTCTATATATATATACATATATGTGTGTATATTCACACACTCGCAGAACATATGAGTATGTATATGTATCTATATACATCTATACGTATATATTACATCGTCATACACACACAAAAAGACATATCTGTATAGAAATGTTTCAATGGAAACTTCAAAAGGATTTCAACTGTATGAGCACACACAGACACAAAAGTGATCAAAGAGAGATAACGCAGATAGATAGATACAACAATGAATATAGAAGTGTATACGAGAGAAAAGATTCTGTCTGGCAGGAGAAAAAACGATAATGCAAAAATACATTTAGCCGTTTACAATCTCTCCCGCTTCTTTTGAACTTTTAAAGGAAAAACGTAACTAAAACTTTCTTATGTTTGTGTGAAGGTTTTTTTTCGGGTTCATTTATTTTTATTTCATTTACTTTCATATAGTTTAACATTATCAATTTTCTAACATATTTTTTTTTAGTTTATAACATGTTATATATGTATGTATATATGTATATATAACATGTATGTATGTATATATCTATGTGTGTGTGTATATATGTGTGAATGTGTCTTAGTGTGTGTGTGTGAAATTAATGTGGAAATGGCTGAGCATACAACAAACGTATGTAATATTAACGTAATAATCAATATGTCAAGGTTGTCCGTTTGAATTATAGATAAAATCCATGCGACCGGCTTCTAAACAGTTTCCGTTGATACAATTTCACCCAGAAAGATTTGGGTAGTCTCAGAGCTATAATAAGTAACGCTTGCCCAAGTTACCACATAGTATCAGTGAACTCAGGAGGATCTTACACCAAATGAACTTCTTAAATGTTCTGTCTGCCATGCATGTGGGCGGATGTTCTTGTATAAAAATAAATTTCGTTTTTAACTGTAATCTCTCTCTCTCATTCACTCTCTCTCTCTCTCTCTCTCTCTCCCTCTCTCTCTCTCTCTTTCTCCCCCCTCTCTCTCTCTCTTTATATATATAAAAGAGGAAATGTGGTAAGGAACCAGGTGGACCATAACGCACCAAAGTACTCAATACTTAGAATTAGCCGTCGAAACGGCTTGAGCTCAGCCGTCGGGGTCCTACTCGTTCCTATATATATATATATATATAATTGTTTCTATTTTTGGCACAAGGCCATCAATTACCCAGTGCATTACTGGTACTTTATTTTAACGAATAATAATAATTGTTTCTACTTTTGGCACAAGGCCAGCAAATACCCAGTGTATTACTGGTACTTTATTTTATCTACCCCATAAGGATGAAAGGCAAAGTTAACCTCAGCTGGATTTGAACTCAGACCATAAAGGGCAGTAACTCTTTGCTAATAATAAATGTGAAGACTAAAATCCAAAGAGAGCTCGATAAGGATAAATATATATCAAATATATAAGAACTCTAGAGCAAATATTTATTAAAATAACAGATTAAAGTTTAAGCAAAGTATCGCTGCTTTCACCCTTAACGGGATCTTCTGAAACTAAAAAAATCAATCTGTGAACGCAAAGTCAATCTGAAGCCGAGAATTGTTCGATTTGCGAAATAGAATATTATTCTACGACTCCATTTATACCATAAACGTGGTTTAGTCTTTGCGCGTAATTATTCTCATCGCTCCACGTAACGACATATTATCTTTGCTTTTTTCCGTTCATTGCCAGGGAACGTTTTCACGAACCTTCGGTTGCAACGTTTTTCGAAATATTTACTTCTGCGTTCACAGATTGATTTTTTTTAGTTTCAGAAGATCCCGTTAAGGGTGAAAACAACGATTCTTTGCTTAAACTTTAATCTGTTATTTTAATAAATATATATATATAATATATATATTATATATATATATATATATATATATATATATATATATATATATATATATATATATATATATATATATATATATATATATATATATATATAAGAGGGTGTTAAAGTTTGCTTGAAGCATTGTGAAATGTGTAAAATACGTATTTAAGAAAGCCACCACAATGCAGAGGGAAATCTCGAGGTAGGAAGTGAAAGATAGATAGGAAAAACAGGTGAAAGTGAAAATTGAGAGAGACAAAGATGAAAACAAAACAAAGGTAGAAGGGTTACCGTAGTAGAGATTTAATCCCAATATTTAATCCCAATATGCCGTATAACGGCATTCCTGTCTTAACGACATCACAACTTTCTCCGCTTGGCCTGTTCGCCCCCCCTTTTGGAACTTTCCCCCGTTGATGGGCGTGAGCCCGAAATATTGGGATTAAATCTCTACTACGGTAACCCTTCTACCTTTGTTTTGTTTTCATCTTTGTCTCTCTCAATTTTCACTTTCACCTGTTTTTCCTATCTATCTTTCACTTCCTACCTCGAGATTTCCCTCTGCATTGTGGTGGCTTTCTTAAATACGTATTTTATATATATATATATATATATATATATATATATATAAGGAAAAAAGCTTAAATCGAAAATGCAAGTGGAATCTTATTTTTTTTAAAAATATATATATATATATTTATTTGGTTCCTTTACCGGTTTCGCAGTTCTTCTGCTTTTCAAAAGTAGAGTTGAGATGGAGGGTCTGTGGTTTTACTCACATCAGTCCAAATCAAAATACAGATTGAACTTCCACAAATATTTATCAGAGAATTTGAAACGCTACTTGGATGATTGTCTCATTCTTTGGTCATTCTTCACTCGACCAACTGAATGATTTCAAAAATTTAATTAACGGCATCAATAACCACATCCAATTCACAATGGAATACAGCCAAGATCAACTCCCATTTCTGGACATTTTAATCTTAAAAAAAGACACAAATATTGAAACTGACATACACTACAAACCAACAGATTCCAAACAATGCCTACTATTCACCTCCAGCCATCCAAACCACACGAAGACGAACATTCCTTTTAACCTAGCAAGAAGAATTTGCACAATTGTCTCCAATTATGAAACGCGAAATAAAAGACTTCAAGAATTAAAGGAAATTCTACTCGAAAGACAGTACCCACCAATACTGATAAATAATGGAATAGAAAGGGCTAAAGCAATAGGCATTGATGAATTACGAAAGCAGAAACAAATTCAAGGTACATCCAATATTCTATCATATATCTCAACACACAACCCAAGAAATGCGGAAGCTTACAACACTATTGACAAGAACATCCCACTATTGAAACAAGGCCCAAGAATGAAAAAAGCCCTTGAAACACACAAAATAATCAAAAGCAAAAGACAACCGAAATCACTAAAAACATTACTCACCAATGCCAAATTACCTACCACAAACCCACAACCAACCGTCAAAAAATGTGGAAACTGCACTCACCTTATTGAAGGCAACACGTATACATTTCAATCAGGACAAATTGTTGCTGTAAAAAATCACTTCACTTGCTCATCAAAAACTCTAATTTGTGCCATTAAATGTAAAGGATGCAATGAAGATTATATAGGACAAACTAAACTCACACTCAGAAACAGAATGACAGTTCATCGCCAACAATTACGAGATCGAACCACGAGACAGATACCACTAAGTGCATATCTAAACATATGCGCAAGTAATAAGACACCAAAATTCCAACTCCTCCCATTTTACCTTTGCGCTGACAATACAACAGAACAAATACGAATAAATAAGGAAAATATGTTTATTCAAAAATATAGACCAGCATTAAATATAGTTTAATATACATTATGTCAACACCATAACATGCTAACCATCAAAACAGACACATACATACACACACACATAACACCTACTTTAGAAAATACAAACCAGATCTAAATAAACCTTAACATACGTTAATACTCTAACACCTTAACATGCTAACCCCCCACCCACCCAGCCACACATAACTCCCTACCCCCTTTCTACTAACGGAATCATTTTCCTACACACACACAAAAAAAAATATATATATATTCTCTTCATCTTAACATGCTAACCATACTCATAAACACACATAACACCCATACACACACACATAACCCCCCCCCCCCCACACACACAACTCCCTCCCCCATTTCTACTAATAGAATCACTTTGCTACACACATACACACACAAAATATATATATTCTCTCCATCTTAACATACTCCCCCCCCACACACAACCCCCCCCCCATTTCTACTAATAGAATCATCTTCCTACACACACACACACACACACAAGCACACAAATAAACATACATATCTCTACTTTCTTTATTTCAATAGAAAGTCTGAATTCCGACACCCCAGCGAGCCAGCCATATTCACTGAACCAGAACAATTCTCCCCATCCCATTTCTCTTGACCATTATCTTTTGTTTGTCATAAAATTCTCTAAAAGGCTACAAAATAAATTCCCAAATACGGGTGTGAAATTTAATGAACTTGTTCACGTGACAGTCATAATTTCATTTATAACCAATCAAATTACATTTATAAAAAAAAAGCCTTCGTGAGCCCCATTTTTTAAGTAAAAAGAAATTCAAACAAACTGGCGCGAAAGCTGATGTGCTTATTCACGTGACTGCATCAACCAACCAAACTTCACTCATATATGAAAAAACAACCTGAAACCCCCCCCCCCCCCCCCCACACACACACACTCCTTTGTTTGAAGAACTTTGTAACGCGAACTGGACCGAAATTTATTATACTCATTGACCAACCAATCAAATTACTTCTCTAAAAACCTGGCGTTTCGAGCCACTTTTTTTTCCATATAAAATAAGTAACATTCAAAGACCAACCAGATGTGAGAAAAACCACAGACCCTCCATCTCAACTCTACTTTTGAAAAGCAGAAGAACTGCGAAACCGGTAAAGGAACCAAATAAATATATATATATTTTTTTTAAAAATAAGACTCCAGTTGCATTTTCGATTTAATCTTTTTTCCTTATACTTTCACTCGTGTAGGACACCTCGATTATTTTTCATTTTGAAAAAAAACCCTTACTTTCTAATATATATATATATATATATATTATATATAATTCTGGTGGTCCAGGTAATAGTCTAAACTTAATATTTCCATTTAAACAGCACAATCCAGTTGAGTCACCATTCCATGTTTTAGCACCACAATTTGGACACATTTTGTTCATTGAGAAATTTGAATGAAAGGCTATAAGATAGTTTTTGATGTGGATTGTAACTAAAAGCAACAAAATCCCACTTGGCAACCTTTTTAAATTGTAAATCTTCTGTTCTTTCTCCCTGTACACATAGCTTTTGAGTTGTTTGAGCTTCAGTTTCTTCATGCTGCTTTTAAGCTGCCCTATTTTTCTTCATTTGCTGTCTTAATGATTTTCGTACTCTTGATTCATCCTGACAAATATTTTCTTCCATTGTCCTATCTTCAGCAAGCCTTTTTGATCTTTCTCTGATTCACCCTTTCTATTCTGTTTACTTCTTTGTTGTTAAAACCTTAATGATCTTTGTGAATCTGATTCACCCTCTCTGTTTTGTGCTGTAGTTTCGTAAATCTAATTCCTCTTGACGAAAAATTGCTTTCCTTGTCCTATAATGAGCAAACCGTTTAGATATTTAAAAAAATTCATTTTGCTTACAGTGTTGTGCATAATTCAGGGACCAGCCCAATAATTTTACTAGGTTAGGTTTACATTGAACAAGGTACAGTTTTTAGATAAAATAGTATATCATTACAAACATACAAATCAAAGCATTATGCTACAAATTTTCTATTCCATATTAATACTTTATTTGATGACCTTTAGCAGCAATTACTGCAGCAATTCTGTGTGGCATTGATTCCACCAAGGAGATACAATGTTGAGGAGTAATGTGTTGTATCCATACTGTAAGAATTTTTTGTTGTAAATCAGTAATCGAGCTGGAATTTAGCTTGGCTTTCATCAATTTTCAACAGTTTTCAATTGGGTTTAAGTCAGGACTTGAACCTGGCAAAAGTGCCAGCTCTTCAATATCAGATTCTAGAAAACATTGGTTAATGGTTTTGCCGCATGGCAAGTAGCACCATCTTGTTATTATATTTTGCAACAATACCTCTCCATCCATAATGGGACCGTTTCTCGTATGATTTCCTAATACATGTTTGCATTTACAGTCCTTCCTACTGGAATTATGGTCATTGCAGCCCGTCTCTTTATGTTTATTGATTCTCAGACCACCAATGATTGTGGATGTTTATCTGTTGGTTTGACACATAACGAGAATTATAACGCTGTCCGGGTGGTTTTCTTACATGGTGAGGGGGCAAATTGTCTAATTAATGTTTCATAACTAAACATTATCTCTCCATATTGAGCAGAAGTTCGGTGACGATAAGTGTTGCAGAACAACAACGTGTATAGGAGAGATAGCCTATAAAATAGTAGAGATAATTGATGAACACTGAAGTGAACTAAAAGGACAAAAAGACAATTCATTATTATAAGAACACGCCAGACTAAGATATAATGGTAAAATAGACAACATAGAAGTTAAAATAATATTTAAACATAGGAATGACTCGACAATTAGACACATTAGAGAGGCTTCAGAAATAGAATTAAGAAAACCTAGGCTAAACAGAAAACATGAATAGAATAACAACAACTATACACAAACACACACTAGTGATCAAAGATAAAATATAAATATACACAGATACAATAACAACACCCACTGACAAACACACACTAGTGACCAAAGATAGAATATAAATACATAAACACACACAGACTAAGACAGAAGCACACACCAAACAGAATACATGCACACAAACGCATGCGCAAATAGAGACATCAAAAACAAAAACAAAAATAACGTTATAGCACAACGGGAGTAAACACAGCGATAATCACTGAAGTTGTCACAGATATGTGTGACGAAAGAATTTTAAGAAATTATATTTATATTTATATATTTAAATGTTGGTCAATCAATGATAAACATCGATTGCCAGCTAAATTATTTTTAGGAAAGTAAAAATATACTGAAGCGAAAATGTAACCAGACAGTAAGTGTGCTATACTATTTTCTGGCAACATCAGGACATGAACCTCCTCAAATATAACAATACACACACACACACACACACACACACACACACACACACACACACACACACACACACACACACACACACACACACACACACACACTCTCTCACTCACACACACACATATATATATATAGAGAGAGAGAGAGGGGGAGGGGGAGGAGAGAGAGATTACCATAATTTGTCAGCAATGATAAACTGAAAAATGTTTTAAATGTTCTCATTATTTCGTTAAACGAAGAATAAAAATAATGTATGATGCCACAGAAAGATACTTAAATTGTTAATGCTGCCAAATAAATGCGAAAAGAAATGAACTATCAAAGACAGAAAATGTAAATAAAGAAATACCTAATTATATAAACGGCTAATCAAATAAACAAACTAAAGATCTTTTTAACTTAATCTGATGAATCTTACATTTTCAATATGGGTCATATTTTGTCGCGAAAGTAAACATAAACTTATTACTGTTCTTGTTACGTGTTAATATTTTACAGTAAAAGATAAAATCCTGAACCCTTTGACCAATATATATATATATATATATATATATATATATATATATATATATATATATATGTTTCTTTTATATATATATATATATATATGTTTCTTTTATATATATATATATATATATATAGTATATATATATATATATATATATATGTTTCTTTTATATATATATATATATATATATAGTATATATATATATATATAGTGTATATATATATATATATATATATAGTAATAATAATAAATTTGAAGACTAAAATCCAAAGAGGGCTCAATAAGGATAAATATATATCAGATATATAAGAACCGTAGAGCAAATATTTATTAAAATAACAGATTAAAGTTTAAGCAAAGAATCGCTTAAGGGTGAAAGCAGCGATTCTTTGCTTAAACTTTAATCTGTTATTTTAATATATATATATATATATATATATATATATATATATATATATATATATATATATATATATATATATATATATATATATATATATAAAGTTGAATTCAGTTAGAAACTGGTTAAACCATTACTCATAGGATGGTTATATGAATGAGTCAGGACACCGATGGCTGAGCTCTTGCCGTTTCAACAGCTAGTTCCAAACTCACATATATATATATATATATATATATATATATATATATATATTTAACGAGGGGCATAAGTGACAAGTAGCGGAGGTAAAAGTAAGTATTTGTTAGATAGGTTTAACATGATTATTAGATGTAATAATAATTGTTAGAGGAAATAACAATAATAATAATAATAAATGTTTTTAGTTTATAAATGGTTTACTTCGCTTCAATCAAAAAGTACAATAAAACAAGTTACCAAGAGTTACGAAGGTTGACAATGACATTTTGTTGTTGATGTGAAAACAGCAAACGACGAGATAAAGTTTGTTGCAGACGTCATAGTAGTTTTCGTCGTGAGTCTGAGACCATAGTGAGTGAGATATAGTAATGGTCTGTAATTGATTGTAGACCATTGTGGCTTCTAGATAGCGGAATATCTTTCACATAGCGGGTCTGTAGTAGTAGGGCTCTGATCTCTCTCTGTATCTCTGTAGACCACTAGGGTCTGTTGATAGCGGTGAATCTTTACATAGTTTGTTATGTATCGTAGAGCTCCGATCTATATGTTCAAGGTGGGAAAATATAGGCTTTATATATCTGTCGCTTTCTGCCTCCCACCTTTAGGGGATAGCCCACGCATGAACCTGTTCACACCAAAAGGGTGATGACCTAGAATTTGACCTTTAGGTGTCACCCAAGGTTCAAGGCGCGGACAGATTTCACTACCCAGATCGATGCAAGAGCAGCGATCGATTATAAAAGGGGTAGCGAAATCTGATTCCTAGAAGCGTCTCCCAAAACACGCAAAATGTGGGTACTGCGCCCGCATTTCGAGTGTAGAGAAATTTGGAGAGAGAAAAAAATATATCGTATAACTGTGTATGTATGTGTGTGTGTAACATTTAGAAGGAACTGTAAAAATACAAAGTTGTGATCATGTATTTCGAACTGTTGTGTATGGATGGCTGAACGTTGGGGTTACGGTATCGGATTACGATATGACAACACAGAGGACTATTTCTCTAGATGTATCATCATACGTAAGATTGTCTTCTAGTGAGTCGAGGTTTACGCTATGACATGAGTGTGTGCAATTTTGAGTTGCGTGCTCAGTGAGTCGAGCGAGTAGTAACCGTGGGTTGATTATCATGTGTTAAATAGCTGTTGCCGAACTTCGACCAGTTGAATCTCGATGTATTATCATACGTAAGATTCTCTTCCAGTGAGTCGAGGTTTACGTTATGACATGAGTGTGTGCAATTTTGAGTTGCGTGCTCAGTGAGTCGAGCGAGTAGTAACCGTGGGTTGATTATCATGTGTTAAATAGTTGTTGCCGAACTTCAACCAGTTGAATCTCGATGTATTATCATACGTAAGATTCTCTTCCAGTGAGTCGAGGTTTATGCTATGACATGAATGTGTGCAATTTTGAGTTGCGTTCTCAGTGAGTCGAGCGAGTAGTAACCGTGGGTTGATTATCATGTGTTTAATAGCTTTTGCCGTACCTTGCCCAGTTGAAAAGTGATCCCGCAGAGACCCAACAGAATCCAGAATATACCATAGACAAAAACATGTTGGTGTGTGACAAAAAAATTATGTGTGTTTGATGCAAAACGTGTTATTCATACAGGCATATAATACAGTAAAACGAATAAAAAAAATAAAAATGACATTCATATACAACCTGTAAAAATAATAATAAAAAAAATTATATAATTGCTCTTTATAAAAAGTTCAGTTCTCTCTTCTTTATGTGAATGTTTTCTTGCTAGGAAGCTAGTAGTATTGTTTGTTGTTGTTGTTGGAAATTACTAAGCAAGTGGTGAAGTGTTTGGTAAGAGAAAGTTGTTGATATTGGCAAAAGAAGCCATGATCATATCAAAAGGCTGCGTGCGATTTCTTTTTTTTTTTTTGTATATACCACTTCGTTTTATTTTTAATTTTTATTTTTAAACGTCAGGTCACCAATTTAACGAAGGGTATAAGTAAGAATATTGTTAGATGGGATTAACATGATTGTTGGATGTAATAACAAGAATAAAGATTTAATTTATATATAAAGGTTTACTTCACTTGATTCAAAAAGAACAATAAACATATTACCACGAGTTGCAAAGGTTGACAATGTTATATTTGTTGTTGGTTCATGAGGCTGATTTAGTCTGCGCCAAGAGAGAGAGAGAGAGAGATATAATTGTCTGTAGTTGACTGTAGACCACTGTGGCTTGTAGATAGCGGAATATCTTTCACATAGCGGGTCTGTAGTAGTAGGGCTCTGATCTCTCTGTATATCTGTAGACCTCTAGGGTCTGTTGATAGCGGTGAATCTTTACATAGTTTGTTATGTATCGTAGAGCTCCAATCTATATGTTCAAGGTGGGAAAATATAGGCTTTATATACCTGTCGCTTTCTGCCTCCAACCTTTAGAGGATAGCCCACGCATGAACCTGTTCACACCAAAAGGGTGATGACCTAGAATTTGACCTTTAGGTATCACCCAAGGTTCAAGGCGCGGACAGATTTCATTATAAAGATGCACTTCACTTCTAGCACTCGACGTTATATGACTTCTTAAAAACAAGGATGACGGAATATATTTATAAAGAGGAAAATGCGAAGTTGAAAATGTTAGGGTCCGTTATTAATTGAACCGTTATACATATTTCCATGATGATAGATATCGTGATTTCTTCAGACAGCAAACATTGATTAAAAGGTAACATTTCCGAGGCAATTTTGGGTGGAAAGGAGCGGACAAAAAAAAAATGTATGTTTTTGCTTTGAGTGCGCAGAAGCAGAGTTGTGGGTGGGTGACCACTCAACTATCACCTAGAATACTAACAGCCTTATATGTTCGCTCTAGCTAGCAGTGCCCCACCACCTCGGTTGATAACACTATACAGTCAGTGGAAGTTCACGATATCTACTGTCATTGAAATATGTATAACGGCTCAATTAAAGGACTCTAACATCTTTAACTTCGCATATTCCTCTTTTATATATATATATATATATATATATATATATATAGAGAGAGAGAGAGAGAGAGAGAGAGAGAGAGCGAGAGAGAGAGGTAGAACACTGAAAGGTATTATCCGTAGTGGTAGAGCAC
The DNA here is from genome assembly GCA_964016885.1 of Eledone cirrhosa. NCBI lineage: Eukaryota > Metazoa > Mollusca > Cephalopoda > Octopoda > Eledonidae > Eledone > Eledone cirrhosa. The sequence goes on from OZ024740.1 coordinate 175,262,694, forward strand.
TCAGTCCATAGCACGAGTTAGGTAGAAGTGGTTACACAACAGTTAGTTCACCATACCGAGAACAATTGTTTCACCTTAGCGGATCCTCAGCTCGTAAGCAGATTACGAGCTGAGGATCCGCTAAGGTGAAACAATTGTTCTCGGTATGGTGAACTAACTGTTGTGTAACCACTTCTCTCTCTCTCTCTCTCTCTCTCTCTCTCTCTCTCTCTCTCTATATATATATATATATATATATATATATATATATATATATATATATATATATATATAGTATTAAGTATACTATTTATGGTTATGCAAATACAAAAACCTTTTGTAGTTATATATATTTTTATAAACCCTAAATAGTGGTAGGCAGTAATATATTACTACCTTATTACCAGTAAGTTAAATAGCTCAATGTAATAACATCAGATGATTTACAGAGCAGTTATATGAATTATAAGAATTATATAATTCATATATATAATTCATATATATATATATATATATATATATATATATATATATATATATATGCGATTCAAGAACATGCACCTTGTCCATTCCCTTGTCGTTTCACTTTGGATTACCTTGGGAACGTAACCTTATTATATAAGAAGCTGTCTGATGAGGTTATGGCACTGGGTACAGGGAATCGTGTGGCCACTGTCGTTATTGGAATAAGTATCACAGCATTATCAATAAGGAACTTTAACATCTGAAACTACTTTGCATTTTCTTATTCTCTCTCTCTCTATATATATATTAGGCATGGCCTGGGCCAATACTGGCCGAAGTTATCAATATATATATATATATATATATATATATATATATATATATTAGTTAATTGTGTAATTTCAATTACAGGCGGTGCGCCAACTGAAGCACACGATGCTTTTATGAGGTCCGTCTTTATATATACATATATATAATGCGTAGGTGTATCTGAAACAACATTCTTTTATAAAATACGATTTGTAGTCGTTGTATTTATGTGCTATTCAAGCCAGTGTTCGGATCGTAGGAAACGGTGATGAAATGAAATAATGTAGAAAGGAAGTAAGATAAAATAAACTGAAAGAAAATTAAACGAAACAAAATTTGTTTTAAACGGTATAAATTTTACTTATTTTTTGGTTTGTTTAGATATGGAATCTGACAACATAGAGATGGAGTGATTATGGAACGGGAGAATTAAGATATGGTAAGATAAAATAGGTTGTGACAAATAGAATGAGCTGAAATACCGTTAACGGGCACTTAACCTTGGCTGCCGTAGAGGTTTGTAGTGATTAATTTTGAATATTTTCGGCTATATTATCCATCTTCAGACATGTATACTGTTCCATTGCTGACTTGGTAATTCTATTACTGATAAGATTATGTATAAACTTGTTTCTACAAGTGCAGGTCATTTCGACAATTTAGGGTAAGTTGCTGCTTTATCATCGTAGGGATTAACGCCTTCATCTGGCATTAAAAAAATGCGGGTTTCGATATCTCACTGCCGCCTGTCTACCTTTTATCGCATACAGGCCTTCAATTTTTTCTCAACTATTATATATAGTGATCGACTACATTTCAAATGTTATTTTTTTCTTAATGCTTCTTAAGTCACGGTTGTTATCTCTGTGTGTATATATATATATATATATATATATGTGTGTGTGTGTGTGTGTGTGTGTGTGTGTATTTTATATATATATGTAGGTATGTATGTATATATATATATATATGTTAGTTCACCAGTTGGTGCTACTGGTAACATATATCCCAGTACAACCTGTCTCATGGTCGGGTCGTTGGCGACTAAACTGGCAACCCTACCAAGGTTTCTTGGTGTGGACGGTGACTTTGGACATCCTGCAGGACTAAAAACAAAACCTGTCAAAGGGCAAAGGAGCTCTTAAGAGTCAATGGCCATCCAAAATCACCGGGAGAGATGACCCCTTAGCTTTTGTCAAGGCAGAATTCTAGGAGAAGGAAAACTCTGATATAACACCTGCAACCCTGATGGTATCCAATGATGTTGACTTGTTCTTCTTTTTGGTAAATATCATCTTGGTTAAGAGAGTGGGACTGGCTTTGTGAAGTGCCTTTGCTCACTATAAAAGCTTCACGGCACAGGCATTGCTTTATATCTGGAGATCTCTCTGCACTTGTCGTCACATGGTACCATGGCACTATGTGTCAATAATTGTCACAAGTGTAGTGTTTGTACCAGAGTTTTCAAGTCGCTGGCTGGACTAAAAAGTCACACTCGTTCAGCGCATTGGTAGGGGTTCTCCTACATGGATATAAAGTAGTGGCCGTACTCGAAAACGAGTTGGCAGCCACCATATATATATATATATATATATATATATATATATATATATATATATATATATATATAAAGATCCGAAGGCATAGTATAAATTTCCAATCATTTCAATAAGAGATAAATCAATCGTGTAGCCATGATCGATTATCACTGACCTCGTCAGGTGAAAATGAATTATCTTCAAATCCTTGATATGAGGGAGAAAATTAACGGTGTTCATTTACAGAGTTTAGTCCCTCATATGAAGATCAAGCAGTCAGAACACGGCGACTGCTATCGTCCTCAGTTAGGGTCATCAAATTATCAAGTCTCCCAATAACTGTAAAAGACACTGACATCAATCAAATCTGTAGAATTACAGTGGGTCACAGTTAATGTGAGTGGGTACACACACGCTCACATATACATAACACGAGGTCAAAGAAAAAAAATATATATACACATACCAACACGGCATCAAATCTGTAGAACTATAGAACTATAGACGGTCACAGTTAGTGTGAGTGAGTACACACACACACTCACACACACACACCGACACGAGGTTAAAGAAAAAATAAAAATACAAATATACCAACATAGTATTCACCGAAAGTTAGTTTACAAAACAACAAATGTTATATTGGTCAAATCTCAATTTGACGATGTAAATTGGAAAAATTGGGTCAACCGCAACCCTATACACTCGCAAGTAAGTTCAGTTCAATGATTTGCTATACGTGTATAGATTGAATTGTAACATCCGTATCTCCAAATAGTGTATGTTATGGTACATACATCCGTATCGTCCAAACACCTATCAAACACCTATCTTAAAAGCTCAAGGGCCCATATGACAAGAAATCGCACATACTGACACCTTAACCTTAGTACCCAACCCTACACAGAGCCCCTTGGTGGCCTACATAGGGGTTGCTTGCACGCACAGATTTGGGGACTCAGATTCTCAATGTGTTCGATATGAGCTGACTACTTGCTCTTCACAGGGATGTGTGTATACCTAAACACACATTTTTGGACCATACGGATGTGTAAATACTATAACATACATTATTTGGAGATACGGACGTTAGAATTCAATCTATACACGTATAGCAGAACACTGAATTGAACTAACTTGCTTGCGTATAGGGTTGCGGTTGACCCAATTTTTTAAATTCTTTTGGACGATACGGTTGTATGTACCATAACATACACTATTTGGAGATACGGATGTTACAATTCAATCTATACACGTATAGCAAATCATTGAACTGAACTGACTTGCTTGTGTATAGGGTTGCGGTTGACCCAATTTTTTCCAATTTACATCGTTAAATTGAGATTTGACCAATATAACATTTGTTGTTTTGTAAACTAACTTTCGGTGAATACTATGTTGGTATATTTGTATTTTTCTTTTTTCTTTAACCTCGTGTCGGTGTGAGTGTATGTGTGTGTACTCACTCACACTAACTGTGACTGTCTATGGTTCGACAGATTTGATGCTGTGTTGGTATGTGTATATACATCTTTTTTTCTTTGACCTCGCGTCATGTGTATATGAGTGTGTGTGTACCCACTCACATTAACTGTGACCGACTGTAATTCTACAGATTTGATTGATGTCCAGTGTCTTTTACAGTTATTGGGAGACTTGATAGTTTTATGACCCTAACTGAGGACGATAGCAGTCGCCGTGTTCTGACTGCTTGATCTTCATATGAGGGACTAAACTTTGTGAATGAACACCGTTAATTTTCTCCCTCATATCAAGGATTTGAAGACAATTCATTTTCACCTGACGAGATCAGTGATAATCGATCATGGCTACACGATCGATCTATCTCTTATTGAAACATGTGTCGTGCTTAAAATGATTGGAAATTTATACCATGCCTTCGGATCTTTATTTTGATACAAATACTCCGTTTTACATCATCTAGCGGTTCCCATAAATGGAATTGGAGATATACAAAAGCGTGGAGAACTTAATATTGCTAACAAAAATTTTATTGGGCCGTTTGACACAACCAATAATACAGCTTACTATAAATCAACTATATATATATATATATATATATATATATATATATATATATATATATATATATATATATATATATATATATATATATATATATATATATATATATATATATATATATATATATATATATATATATATATATATATATATATATATATATATATAGATATAGATATATATATATATATATATATATATATATATATATATATATGTCAACCGCTAGATGATGTAAAACGGAGTATTTGTATCAAAATAAAGATCCGAAGGCATGGTATAAATTTCGCACACATATATATATTAATATAATAATAATATAGACGAGGTGTTAAGTTTTCATTATATTTATTGAGGTGTGACGCGCACTTCGCGAATTATCAGCTCAAGGTTTGATCTGTATCGATCAGCCCGACTCTGGAATCAAAGACTAATCGGACTCTTGTATGTATGTTTCGGCAATACTGGTCCCTTCGTGGCTACAGTGTCTGGCAAAACAGTCAAATACTGTTAAGACGAAGACAAAAGAAAAAAGACTCATGTATTGTGTATTGTTACCAATATTATAATATCACATGTGAAGCACTATATTCCCTTCTCTTCTTTTGTTTTTCCCTATATTTGCCGCTTCACATCTCCTTTCCAACCAGGTGACTGACTGTTGTGGCATTCTTCGTTTTTGTTTCTTCCACACCACCTTGTGGCTGTTGGTGCGTCTCGTTCTCTGTTGGTTTCTTCGTCTCCAAGTCTGGCTGGGACTTAGGCGCTGTCATTTGGTTCTATACATGCAAGCTTTTGTCTTAGTACTCTAGGGACAGTATTTGATTATTTTGTGAGGCACTGTGGATCCGGATGGACCAGTGGAGCCGTCGGTAGGGGTTGAAGCTGACTAAGTATAACTAAACATGTAGGTGGTAATATATTTTACAATCGCATTGTTCCTGTCTACAGGGAAGAGTGCAAATTATGGCCATCATTACTTTATCTTTAATTATGAAGACCTAGAAACATTTGTGATAAACGTTGAAACTAAATGCAAGGAATTCATACAAAACAGAAAAACTTTAGATAAAACGAGGAAAGTAGACACAATCATTTATTCAATACGAATTTGTGTACTAATGGAAGTGTACATATGGCGCATGAAGGCACATGGTTTAGTGTTTAGAGAGCTGGGCTTTCAATCATAAGGTTGTGAGTTCGATTCTCGGACCGGGCTTAGCGTTGTATTCTTGAGTAAAATACTTTATTTCACGTTGTTCCAGTTCAGTCAGCTGTAGAAATGAGTTGGGACGTCACTGGTTCCAAGCTGTATCGACCTTTGCTTTTCCTTTGGACAACATCGGTGGCGTGGAGTGGGGGAGATTGGTATGCAAGGGCGACTACTGGTCTTCCACAAACATCCTTGCCCGGACTTGTGCCGCGGAGGGGAACTTTCTAGGTGCAAACCCCATGGTCATTCTTTACCCTTTTATATCGCACAGGTACAAATGGCACAGATAAATATGGTACAGATCATATAAAATAAATAGAAAATAAAACTAATGGCACAACACAGACATTTATTAAATGTATATAATGAAATATCATGTAACATTGTTATGACATAACATATTCTATTATATATTTATCTACTACGAATGTAATTTATGTATTTCTATGAAAAGTAACTCGAATACTGCAATTAAAGAATTGTGTTTTATGTTTTAATTACTTCACTTCGATTAAGCTAACATCAAACACTTTTATTATGTTGTGCTAATATTACTATATACTATTCGATTACGCGTGCGTACACATCATACGCACACATACATACATTTTATATATATATATATATATATATATATATATATATATATATATATATCCCAAAACAATGTATACCCACTTTGATTACTTCTACAGGCAATATTATTTTGGAATGCACAGACTTTGTGTATACATTCTTTGGGAAATCCCTGTATATAATCTTTCTATGATTTCCGTTTTGTATATAACATTACCCTTTGTGGCTGAGTGGGTAGCGAATAGGATTCACAATCGTGAGGTTATGAATTCGATTCCTTGACTGGGCGATGCGTTATGTCCTTGAGCAAGACACTTTATTTCTCGTTGCTCCTTCTACCTGGAGTTGCGACCGACAGATAGTATTAGCAATTGGCAAGACCGATGGAAACATTGTTTCCTCGGTCCGATTTGACGAAAGTCAATCGACTATATATATATATATGGTGGCTGCCAACTCGTTTTCGAGTACGGCCACTACTTTATATCCATGTAGGAGAACCCATACCGATGCGCTGAACGTGTGTGACTTTTTAGTCCAGCCAGCGACTTGAAAACTCTGGTACAAACGCTACACTTGCGACAATTATTGATACATAGAGCTGGGGCCATGGTACCATGTGACGACAAGTGCAGAGAGATCTCCAAATATAAAGCAATGCCTGTGCCGTGAAGCTTTTATAGTGAGCAAAGGCACTGCACAAAGCCAGTCTCACTCTCTTAACCAAGATGATATTTACCAAAAAAGAAGAACAAGTGGTCGGGTCGTTGGCGACTAAACTGGCAACCCCACCAAGGTTTCTTGGTGAGGAGGGTGACTTTGGACATCCTGCAGGACTAAAAACAAAACCTGTCAAAGGGCAAAGGAGCTCTTAAGAGTCAATGGCTATCTAAAATCACCGGGAGAGATGAACCCTTAGCCTTTGTCAAGGCAGAATTCTAGGAGAAGGAAAACTCTGATATAACACCTGCAACCCTGATGGTATCCAATGATGATATATATATATATATATATATATATATATATATATATATATATATATATATATGGGGGTGTTAGTAGGCGTCTGTCATCTTACCATCCCATTCCTACTGACTAGCCTCAGTGTCACGTGATTGATTCTTTAGAATCGGCCATATGACCAGTAGCAGTGAGAATTTTCAGTACCTGGAATCCAGTCCTCGATAGCTGTTCCATTTACCGAATTATTATTATTTTTATATGAGTCCCCAGTGTCCGCGCATTGCCTGGAGACTTGGCTGAGAATAGACCTCCCTGATGACGCAATGAAATTCTCAACAGTTCATTACGTAACTGTCTTTATCCCATTGCAGAAACTAATTAGTTGGAGTGAAAATTTAAGTAAGTTAATTTTTTAAAATTTTTTTAAAAAAATTTCTTATTTTACGTCTTTTATATTATTGTTCTGCATCCTCCTGCATTGAACCACCTAGGTACTATTACATAACCTGTGTATTGGCTGGCATTAGCGTACATCTGTGCGCTTATGTTAGTAGATATATTAAATTATCTATATTTATCTCCAAATCACTGATTTGTCGAGCAAACCTGCCAAAACCACTTCTAAATTTTTTGGGGGTGTTAGTAGGCGTCTGTCATCTTACCATCCCATTCCTACTGACTAGCCTCTGTGTCACGTGATTGATTCTTTAGAATCGGCCATATGACCAGTAGCAGTGAGAATTTTCAGTACCTGGAATCCAGTCCTCGATAGCTGTTCCATTTACCGAATTATTATTATTTTTATATGAGTCCCCAGTGTCCGCGCATTGCCTGGAGACTTGGCTGAGAATAGACCTCCCTGATGACGCAATGAAATTCTCAACAGTTCATTATGTAACTGTCTTTATCCCATTGCAGAAACTAATTAGTTGGAGTGAAAATTTAAGTAAGTTAATTTAAAAAAAAATTTTTTTTTAAATTTCTTATTTTACGTCTTTTATATTATTGTTCTGCATCCTCCTGCATTGAACCACCTAGGTACTATGACATAACCTGTGTATTGGCTGGCATTAGCGTACATCTGTGCGCTTATGTTAGTAGATATATTAAATTATCTATATATATATATATAGATATAGTTAAAAGAATAGAGGTGTAAACACACAAGTTATTATATATTGGTAAACGGAATAGAAAATGCTGACAAATTGTTCACAGTTGAAAAATGGTTTAATTAGGAATAAAAGAGTATTAGTGATTGTATGGGTTAGTATTCAGTTGTGGTTTTAAGTTTTTAAGTTTTTACCGGTTGCGCATTTCTAAATGCTTTTCAAAAATAATTTTGAGATAGAGTGTCCGTGTTGTTTGCTCTGATCTGATTAGTTTTGGGAATTCTACCTGTTTTTATGTTAAAAAAGTGGCTCCAGCGTTACTTTGGTGTTGCAAAAATTCTTCTGGTCAAAACAATTTTGATTGGTCGGTAGAGGTCATGTGAATGTAAAAAATTGATTTTGCGCCAAGATTGTTTTTATGTTAAAAAAAGTGGCTCCAGCGCTATATGGTGTTTGCAAAAATTCTTGTGGTCAAAACAATTTTGATTGGTCGGTAGAGGTCATGTGAATAAAAAATTGGTTTTGCGCCAAGATTGAGAAATGACTCTTTCACAACAAATATGTGTGTGTGTGTGTGTGTAGTAGTAGTAGTAAGGTGTTCGATGTTGTGATAATGGTTAGCAGGGATGTGTGTCAAATGACTATTAAGATAAGTGTGTGTGTCTGTGTGTGTGTGTGTGTGTTCGTGTGTGTGTGTGTGTGTGTGTGTGTGTGTGTGTGTGTGTGTGTGTGTGCGTGCGTGTGTGTGTGTGTGTGTGTATAAGTCTCTTTGTATGTTAATGTACGCGTGTGTATGTGTGTGTGTATATATATGTGTGTGTGTGTGTGTGTGTGTGTGTGTGGGTGGACCAGTATTTTTTTCCCCCTGGTAAAATGGTGTACATTATTCGATTTTTTCAGTAAAATCGGTTCTCTTAATAGAACATCAAAAATCTTAACAATAAAAGGTGTGAAATGATATTCACTACATATATATACACATACATATATTCACTATATATATATATATATATATATATATATACACATATTTTTTTTTCTGTGTTGCACCATAGAGCATGTGTGTTTACGTATGTCATTGTGTTTATATGTGGGTGGAGATGTGTGCTGATGTAGGTATGTATGTTAACGTGTGTATGTTGTGGGTTCGTCTTAGGGAGAAGTGTTTAGACGGGGTCCGTATTTGTTAATGAAGTAAGATTCCTTGCTGATGCGCTGGGTGTGGGTGGCATTATCTTTAAATTTGTAGAGGGGAAAGATTCTGAAGTTGGGATGATTGTGGGCGGCACAGGTATCAATGTGTTCACTCAGTGGTATTTTCCTGTATTCCCGTATTTTAATTTGGGATCTATGGACAGTCATGCGTTGGCGGAGGCTGTTTTTGGTCTGGCCTATGTATTGTTCTCGACAACCTGAGCAAGTTAATACGTATATTAGATTTTCCGATGCACATGTGAAATTGTGTTTTACTATAAAACGTTGTCCATCTTTGAAATAGAATTCCGAACCTTCTATTAGGTTGATGCAAATGCCACAGTTGGCTCTATCGCATTTTTTTACTGTGGGTTTCGTTGTTGTGGTTGGCAGTACTTTGGCATGTGTTAGGATGTTTTTCATTGACTTGGATTGTCTTTTGCTCTTTATGATATCGTGTGTTCGTAGAATTTGGTTCATTCTATGGTCCTTTTTCAACACAGGGATGTTCTGGAGGATGGTGTCAAAGGCCTCATTGTTGAGAGGGTTGTGTGTGGAGATGTATGGAAGAGCTTTTAGTTTCGGTTGATTTACTTTAGGGTGTCTAAGGTCCTGGGTACTGAGTTTTAGGGCACGTTGGATTCCATTGTCAATTAGTGATGCAGGGTAGTCCCTGCCTATGAGTGTGTCCTTTAGTTCTTGTAGCCGTAAGTAGCAGATGTTTTTATTGGAGACTATAGTACAGATTCTCTTGGCTAAGTTGTAGGGAATATTAATTTTAACGTGTCTAGGGTGGCAAGAGTTGGCAAGTCTATATCAACTTAGCGCTCTCCACTTTGGAAAACGAAACATACTACGAAAAGGCTGAACACTACAATCAACAGAAAATTATGAGAAACCTAAAAACTCTAATCATCTAATACAAACAAGGACTCACTAACAAGGAATTCAGCTTCATCACAGACTTCACAAGTAAATCCAGCCTCTTCTACGGTATCCCTAAAGTACATAAAAGCGAATCAATAAGTAAGGCATGCAAGGAAGCTACAGACATAGTCATCAATGTCCCCTCACCCAATGATCTCAAATTAAGACCTATAATAGCAGGCTCCGCTTGCGAAACGCACCGTCTTAGCAACTTCATTGATACCCTTCTCAAACCCTTCCCCAAACACATCAAAAGCTATATAAGGGACGACCTAGATATGCTCAATCACATCCCTAATATGCCACTTTCTGAACAAACCCTACTAGTGACGGTCGATGTAGTCAACCTTTACTCCAACATCCTCCACAACCCAGGAATAGAAGCTATCCAATTCTGGCTGGATAATTTCCACAATGAACTCCCACAACGCATCAAAAAAGAATTCGTGATAGAGGGACTCAAATTTATCTTGGAGAACAATTACTTCGTTTTCAATAACAAACCCTACAGGCAGAAATCTGGGACCGCTATGGGAACGAAAACAGCCTCCACTTATGCCAACCTAGTCATGGGATACCTGGAAATCACCCTCTACACTAAAGTCCTAAACAAATTTGGAAACACCCTCCACTTACTCATTGAAAGGAACTGGAAGCGATATCTAGATGACTCCTTCATCCTTTGGCACGAAAACATCGAAAAACTTAAAGAATTTAACACCCTTATAAATGGGCTCAACACGAATATTAACTTCACGATGGAATACAGCCATCAACAACTCCCCTTCCGCGACATCCTCATTAAGATCCATAACAAAAAATAGAAACAGACATATACTACAAGCCCACCGACTCCAAGCAACATCTCCCCTTCAACTCTTGCCACCCTAGACACGTTAAAATTAATATTCCCTACAACTTAGCCAAGAGAATCTGTACTATAGTCTCCAATAAAAACACCTACTACTTACGGCTACAAGAACTAAAGGACACACTCATAGGCAGGGACTACCCTGCATCACTAATTGACAATGTAATCCAACGTGCCCTAAAACTCAGTACCCAGGACCTTAGACACCCTAAAGTAAATCAACCGAAACTAAAAGCTCTTCTATACATCTCCACACACAACCCTCTCAACAATGAGGCCTTTGACACCATCCTCCAGAACATCCCTGTGTTGAAAAAGGACCATAGAATGAACCAAATTCTACGAACACACGATATCATAAAGAGCAAAAGACAATCCAAGTCAATGAAAAACATCCTAACACATGCCAAAGTACTGCCAACCACAACAACGAAGCCCACAGTAAAAAAATGCGATAGACCCAACTGTGGTATTTGCATCAACCTAATAGAGGGTTCGGAATTCTATTTCAAAGATGGACAACGTTTTATAGTAAAACACAATTTCACATGTGCATCGGAAAATCTAATATATGTATTAACTTGCTCAGGTTGTCGAGAACAATACATAGGCCAGACCAAAAACAGCCTCCGCCAACGCATGACTGTCCATAGATCCCAAATTAAAATACGGGAATACAGGAAAATACCACTGAGTGAACACATTGATACCTGTGCCGCCCAAAATCATCCCAACTTCAGAATCTTTCCCCTCTACAAATTTAAAGATAATGCCACCCACACCCAGCGCATCAGCAAGGAATCTTACTTCATTAACAAATACGGACCCCGTCTAAACACTTCTCCCTAAGACGAACCCACAACATACACACGTTAACATACATACCTACATCAGCACACATCTCCACCCACATATAAACACAATGACATACGTAAACACACATGCTCTATGGTGCAACACAGAAAAATATATATATATATATATATATAGTTTTAATATAGATGAGATTCTACAGGACTAGAACTGTTTCATTCATTTGAAATCATCAGGAATCTGGGTATCAAAAAATAAATATGGTATTTATAGGTCTCTACAAGTGGTAGGAGAGGGTGGGGAGTGGGATGGGTGCAGGTCATTGGTTGATAGAAAAGGGAATTCATTAAAAGCTAATTCTACAAAGCTATAGTTTATTTTTATTTTTATTTATTTATGTTTTAAGAGTAACAAGGGCAGACAGAATTCTATAAACAGGTTCCGGATGGCCTACCATTCCTTGTCAATAAGTTTCTCTTAAGCTAACAGATGTCTATAAAATCAGTGGGGGGTCAGTCATAGTCGATAGAATTAAAGAAAAGGGAGATTCTTTAAAAGCTAAAGTCATTAAGGTTCTACTAAGTGACAAAGGTCTAGAGAATTCTGCAGACAGATTCAAAATACTAAGTGCATATCTTACTATTATCTTCGAACTT
>OZ024740.1:175277855-175292855 GCA_964016885.1 Eledone cirrhosa
ACCTAAACTGCTCCTAAATTCCTCGACTACGTAGTTTCGTGGCATAAACAAAAACAATATATCATAAAGATATAGAGTCCTTGCGAGGTCTGCCGACTTATCAAGAGGATACCTCATTTTACTAGTCTCAAGCACGCGTCTACACGACGTGAGAAAGAATCCCAAAAGGCGGAGGGGGAGATAGTAACGCGATATAACGGTCGAGAAACAGAGCTAAGCCTCTTATAACCCCGAAGAAAATACCACGGAGGCGGAGGGGGTATTTATATCGAGGCCGTAGAAGAGGTGGCGAAGAAGGCGAGAAGTATGAGTAATGGAAGCTATCCAGCTGTCCCCACACTTCAAAGATTGCTCGACCAGAGGGAGTTATTAACAATATATTTAGAAACACACAGATACACGCGGACACACACATATATACATGAATGCATCCGCACCCAACTGTGAGTTAAGGGTGCCAACTTCACCGATGTTGCTCAATGAATGACTGGGACAGACCAATTCAGTTGAACCAGACTCAACCAGTATCAGCACTAATACTCTTTTATTCCTAATTAAACCATTTTTCAACTGTGAACAATTTGTCAGCATTTTCAATTCCGTTTACCAATATATATATATATATATATATATATATACATTATAAAGAGAGAAGAAACATTTAGATATAATTAGTAATAAAATGTATCATACCTAAACTGCTCCTAAATCACAGTTGGGTGCGGATGCGTTCATGTATATATGTGTGTGTCCGCGTGTATCTGTGTGTTTCTAAATATATTATATATATATATATATATATATATATATATATATAGAGAGAGAGAGAGAGAGAGAGAGTATGTGTGATAGAAAGGGGCAGAGGATGACGTCGCTCTTGTCTAGTAATAATAATTGTTTCTACATTTGGCACAAGGCCAGCAATATGAAGGGGAGGACAAAGTCGATTAAATCGACCCCAGTGCATTACTGGTGCTTTATTTTATCGACTCTGTAAGGATGTAAGGCAAAGCTAAACTCGGCGGGATTTGAACTCAGAACGTAAAGGGTCGTAACTCTATGCCGCGAAGAATGGTGTCCGACGCTCTATCGATACTACCAATCACCACCCTTAGTAATAATAATAATTTTTTCTACTTTTGGCACAAGGCCAGAAATCAACCAGTGTATTACTGGTACTTTATTTTATCGACCCTCTAAGGATGAAAGGCAAAGTTAACCTCGGCGGGATTTGAACTCAGACCATAAAGGGCCGTAACTCTTTGCTGCAAAGCATGGCGTCCGACCCTCTATAATAATGATTTCTTTATTGGCCACCATGACCGACATATAGGGAGATAATGATATTTATTAGCCACACAGGACTAAAATGAAGAAAACATTAAAGACGGCACAGGACGAAAATAAGTTAAGTTTGAGGGAATAGAAAAGTCGATTCTATCGATCCCATTACGTTATTTTATTGATCACAGAAGGATGAAAAACAGTGTTGAACTTTGCGAGATTTGAGGTTAGAATATAAAGGGTTGTAAACACCACATGACATTTGTCTTACGCTCTAATAATTTCGCCAATTAATTACCTCCTATTAATGGTAAACAACTGCAACAATACAGCACCCCCTTTCAGTCATGACAGACCACAGATTTGCATCTGGATATTTCTTCTTCAAGGTTAAAGCTGTGTAAAAGTGTTTGGAAGAAGACCATCAACCCCCCATGAATGCAAATCTCCCCCTTTTCTACACCATCGAAAGGAAAGACGAAACAGCGATATAGCTTGGTACTACTCCGTTTCAGGAGTAACACCCAACTTCTACTGGTACTAACTTTTTCCGTCTTAGTAAGACTGACCCAACATAAAATAAGTGTTTTGCTCAAGGACACAATGCACCACCCAAGAATCGAAATAACGACCTTATTCTTGTGAACTCAGAACCCCTTGCGCTTTCACAACAATAATAAAATTGCCATTGGCGACTTTGATGTGGCATTCTATTGAATTTCATATTATAAATGTATTTTTTAAGCGGTCATATGTCTGGTTGAGAAAAAAAAAAAAAGCATTTGATACAATTTATAAATCTTCAAAGAAAACTCGGAACAGAAAAATCAACACAAGAAAGCGATAGTTGTGAATAAGTATTGTAAGTTTCGGTTGAGAAAGCTAAACATCTATGTGTAGCAAATAAACCGTCACTTTATCAACTGTTTAGCAAAAGGAGGAGTTAGTAGCAGCATTTAGACTTAAATGTCTGGCGTTATTTTGTTACATCTATTGGTTTCGCCGTTCACGCCGTTATCAACTATATCTTTCATCTCACTGTTATGAGACATATTTATAAACATATAAAAACAAAAATAATCACTGGAAATACTTAATTTCCGGTAACAGTGTAACTTTTTTTCTATTTTAAAACCTACTCAATTGTATTTTTTTAAAGCGTTCTTCTGATTTTTCTTTATGATTTGAATATCACAGATTCAAAATAAAGAAAAAAAAAGAAGCTTTTTTCTTAAAAATAAGAAATTAAAGTTAGGGGATTTACAGCTGCAATACGTTATTGTATGTATATAAATATATTTCAGAAGCATATTGTTTGCATTTGTAATCATATATACATCCTTTATAAACCTCGTTTTTTAGAGCACGCGCCTTAGCTCTGACAATACAATCTTCATGTTGCGGATTATAGAAATGGTCTAATCATTAGACTCTAATGATATTCTCGCTGCTAGTACATCGGTTGCAATGCCACTCCTAATTTAGCTACTTCTATAAATTATAAAACTATAAAATTAAATATCATTAACATATTTGATATAAAAATTCTCATCCAAGTAATGAAATAATTCTTACTAAAAAACATTTTTTGGTTCTATTTTTAGGAAAAGTAAAGATGTAAATATCAAAATAATTTTTAAAAACTCAACAGGTTTGTAAAACCCTGTGCAAAAATTTCTATTTTTTCTAAATTCTTTGTACTTTTCCTATGTGTGTATATATTTTCTCGGTATATTTCGGCTTTATTATAGCTGAATTTGATGTATATATCCACATCTAGAAGATTTTAAAATCCGTTTCTCGATTTTTATTTAATAGTATTCATCAGACTTTTAGCAGACTGAATATGCGTTCCAAATCGATATTTACAAAGAATCAAGATGTGAGATGATATTAAAACAGTCAGCAGACTCCATAATGTAGGCCAGCATTTATTGAAATGCTTCGAAAGACTTTATTTTAACCTTCTGGATTATTAATTATGACAAGTCATTATATTGACTACAAATACTACTAAGGATGGTTTCATGATTAGAGTATTTGTATTTTTCAGTTAAATTTATTTATTCAACAAAATTTATTAATTGATGTCTGATGCAAAAGACGGGAATCAAATTCAGATCATTCTTCATGTTTATTAGCAGAAAGTCGGTTCTGCAGATGCTCACACAAGGAAACAAATATTAAAAGCTATTTGTGTTTATCTCAAACGTTTCCTCTTCTGTGTTGGAGGGGAGCTGGAGAGTTATCTTTTCAACTGTACTAATACAAGAAACAGTTTTTCTAAAGTATTGGATATTGTTTTCTTATCTTGCAAATCTTTCCTTTCACTAGTTGTAAATCTGCAATCGGGTTAAAATTGCATTTTGGTTCGACTCAGCTAACTTACTAAAATTATAATTTATTATGGAAATTGCTATCAGGTAAAATTTCTATTGCAGTATTTAGCGATGGGGTCATTATTTCCATTTTTCTCAATTTCAAAGTAATTCAGAAGTGCTTCATAATTTCATGCTACATCCACCATGAGCACCGAATGATAAAATCTCATATTCCATTACATTACCTATTCCTTCAAATTTCCTATTTAAAATTGATGGTCTATAGAAAACTGTAGAGATTTTCAATATTGGAACAGTATTCCAAGCATCGGTATTTGTTAAAACTTCCAGAAATCAGTTATTGCTAAACCAAATCTTATAGAGCGACACGGTTGCTCTATATTTTCTTTAAACCGACTGGTTCAAAGAAAATGTCCGTCACCCTATAGAGCAACTATAACATTCTTGATGCACAATCTGAAGTGAATATCAGAGATTTTCTCATACCCGACAGATTAATCTTTGAAAAACTTTAATTTGTAATCAATTTCAAATATCCAATGTTTAAATTTCCTCCAAAAGAAGACACAGTTGTAAATGGCAATTTCTTGAAGTTAAAATACATGATACCTACAAGAATGTAATCAACAATTAATGCATAAGATTTTGATTGTTAAATTTCTAACATAATTTCTAAGTGGAGGAGTGTTTTACAGATACAAATGTATACATACCAACCGGATGACAAATATAGATATTAAGCCATTGAGTACATTTTGTACAGAGTTCAATAAAATAATTATTTGTATTATAAGTAATATATTGTCTATAAGAATATTTACTTCGTTTGCCTTAGAAGTCTTTACTTCCGTTATTGCTGCTCTTATCTCTTTAACTGTAATTCCTTGAAAAATAATTTTTAATGGTTGAATAATCCTGCTTCTAAGAATTTCGGTATTGCTTTTGTGATAAATATTTCAAGTAATCCTGTTTACACGCCGCCACCCTATATTTTGCAATTAGAAAACAAACTAGGAACCTATATTTCAATACAAATTTACAGATTAAGCTATGACTTTCCATTGTATTTGAAAACATATTCAGTTGACTTACTGCCGGAGTCGTTAAGTCAGGCTTCTTTATGTCGAATATAAGATTTTTTAAGGCTCATTTTTGGCTACTTTCAGTGTTTTGCTGTGTTATTTGGTTTATTATGGAAACAATATTTATTATTTCTATGAAAAATAAAAAAATAAAAAAAGCATATGTATGTATATTGTTTATTATTTGAAAACTGTACTAAAAATGATGCACTAGTAAATTTTATTTTGATAAAAAAGGATTAACCGTAATCATGTATAAATTTAGTTAGGATCATGAACATAATTTCCTCCAATACCATTCATTCATGAAGATTGTTAACTCCTTTCTACATGTATGCACCCCAGGGATCAATTACCGTGCACAGTAAGATCAGCACAGTAGGACACTTCCTATTATTATGTGTAATTACTTACAACCAGTGCAAACTAAAGCATATCTTGGTGATTTGAAGAAGGTTTAGCTTCTATCATTATTAGGCTGATATACCATACAGAGTCATCCTCCAAAGGCACTTACATATATGTGTGCAGTTTAACATCTCGGTCAAGTCTTAGATTCTCTGATCTATTTTACTAAGAGCTCTATTCCAATCATCAACCAGTCTTCCTGATATAAGCTGTGAAGTTGTTGACATATAATCCTGAAAAAGACTGTCATTAGCCACCAAACGTTTATTTCCTGGCGACATGTCTCTACACTCATTTCTCAATCGCCAGCACATGTGTAAGGGAATGAGTATAAACATTCTTTCTCTTGACCGGGGCAGTGGAGTGTCTCTTGGCTAGGCCCGCAGATAAAAGTCACACCTCTGACGTCCAATATTGCTAAGTGACAAATATTTTTCTTTTCGTATTGTTTTCAAATATTTTCCCCCCTTCATTCATTGGCCTTTTGACACCATCATTTTGTACGGTATGTCACCGTGCGTCATTTAGTGTCATCTATAAATAGAGCGACTATTTTGTTCGTTTTGAGGAAAAGACCCCTGGTTTCATTTCGTTCCTACATCTGTATATCCAGTTATTTGGGTGACATTTGCTATCTTTGAGGATGATTCGGTCTGTCAGTTGCTATACAATACTCGATATTATTGTTGCTATTGGTGAGATTATGGAGCTGTCAATATTAGTAGAAGTTGTGGGGCAGTGAGATGTGTTGGTATCGTTTGGGGCTGTAGCACATGTACTGCTGGCTATTCAAAATGTCTTTATTCAATCTACAGCAGTATTGAGACCTCTGTAAATGTTTATGTATGTACACCAGTACAATATTGTAATATATGTAGAGTCCAGTGGCTTAGTGGTTAGGGTGTCCGACTCACGATCATAACGTCATGAGTTAGTTTTACTCTAGTCCACTCAGCTGAATCTCCCTGAAAACTACGCTATGTGTACACGTGTCTGTGGGATACTCAACGACTTTTACTTTAATTTCTCAAGCTGGCTTTTCCGTTTGTCCAACAACATCAACCACAAAACACAAACATTCACATCTCTCTCTTTAC
This sequence comes from Eledone cirrhosa, assembly GCA_964016885.1. Taxonomy (NCBI): domain Eukaryota; kingdom Metazoa; phylum Mollusca; class Cephalopoda; order Octopoda; family Eledonidae; genus Eledone; species Eledone cirrhosa. The sequence goes on from OZ024740.1 coordinate 175,284,069, forward strand.
ACACACACACACACACACACACACACACACACACACACACACACACACACACACACACACACACACACACACATATTGCAGACCTAAATTATTTACAAAATATCCTCAGCATATTATTGGCTGGCATTAACATAATATGCGATTTTCAAAGCTTGTTAAAAATTGATTTGTAATAAATTTACTCTGAAAAATAATGTTAGTAATAAAGACTGCTTTCAGTTTCGAATGTGAAGATCTCTAGCAATAATCTTGTTACCTCAACCTATACTTAACCCCCTTCAGAATTAAAACCTACAATCAGAAGCTTACACATGTGAGCCGTCAATTTTTATTTTATCCTGCGAAAATTTAGATGCGGTATTAGCAAGAATAAATGCAAGTGATTGTCAATAACTACTATCCTATTTAACTGACAAATATATTGATTTATTAACTTAGATAAATGGTCAGAAATTTTATGGCAAGGAACAGTCGATTATATCGATCCTTGACTGGTACTATTTTATTGACATTAAATACATGAAAGGTAAAATGAACATTGGCGTGATTTGAACTCAAGATGTAAAGACATGCGACTATTACAAGACATTCTGTCCGCTATTCTAACCAGTTTAGTCTATCTTAAAGGTTCTCAACGGGGGGGGGGGGGGGGGGGGGGGCGTTTCGTAGCTCCAGGGGGGGGGGGTTATGCAGTAAGGGGTCGTTTGAAACTTTTAGGGCGCTAGAAGCTCCTTTAGTTTGGTAAGTTTTGTAAGTCATATTTGTACGTCTCTGAGACAGTCAGTGATTTGAATGAAGAAAACAAAGAAAATAAATTAAAGAAGCTTGTCAACGAATTCCCTAGGGAGATAAAAGAAAATCAAAAGAAATCAGAGAATGAAAGTAAGGACTGCTTCAACAGAGATGACAAGAAGCAATGGTGGTGAACATACACACACATACATACATACATACATACATACAACACACATATATACACATACATACACACACACACACATATATACACACACAGGCCGGCGTTAGTGTTTGATGAAGTTGAGAACCTGCAGTGTGACAAAAAGCTTGTTTCCCAACCACATTTTTTCCGAGTTCAGTCCCACTGCTCGGGCCGACCAAAGCCCTGTGAGTGGATTTGATAGATCGAAACTAAAAGAACCCCGTCGTATATATGTATATATGTCTGTGTGTGTCTTTACGTTTGTGTTTGCCCTCCCACCAATGTTTGTTGGTTTGTTGACGTCCCCAGAACTTACCAAGGTGATGCTCCAGCATGGGCGTAGTCCAGATACAGAAAAAAAGTAAAATATATATGTGTGTGTGTGTGTGTGTGTAGAAGAGGGGTCTCAAACTCAAGGACACAAAAGGGCTATTACGTCCTGGAGGAGAGGCACAGTGGGCCAAACGTGGTAGTGGGTGAACATTTTCACCAGTTATAATCATTTCTACTATAGGAACAAGGCATGAAATTTGGGGTTTAGGGTTCAGTCGATTGCATCGATCCTAGTACACAACTGGTATGTAAAATGGTGTAAGGCAAAGTTGAGATCGGCGGATTTTGAACTCAGAACGTAAAAACAGAAGAAGTACCGTTAAGCATTTCGCCAGATGTGCTAACGATTCCACTAGCTCGCCGCCTTATTTTCACCAGTTATAATGCGATATGAAATATTGGTTCTACCACGGGCCACAGATAAGTAGTTCGCGGGCCGCATGTGTGAGCCCCCTGTTGGAGATAAATAGATAGATAGATTTCTTTATTAGCCACAAGGGCGCAACAGAAAAGGGGACAATACAAAGACATGCCGGGGATTTTACATACAGTCGTGTAAAAAATATAAAAACAAACAATAACAACAATCGAAATCCCCAATAGGGGGAGGCGCCACAAATGGGTTGTTTAATACCCCGTCGATAGAGCAACCCTCAACTCCAGGAGCGTGTTGTGCAAGTGCTCCTTTCTTCTTTTTGCTCTCTTCTTCAACCTACAGGTTTATAAACAGAGAAGGCCCAATCACTCGGGCCATTTTCGCTTCATTCACCCACCTTTCAGTAAATTTACTGGGGTGCAGTGCCTCTCTCTCCACCCTGATTCTCCTTCTAAAGTGATACTTAAAGAAGGGAATAGATAGATAGATAGATAGATAGATAGATAGATAGATAGATAGATAGATAGATAGATAGATATATTTCTTTATTAGCCACAGGGGCACAAAAGAAGGGGACAAATACAAAGGGGGAAGTTTACATACAATAAAAACGTGTAAAATGTTATCACAGATGGAATTTAAAAGTTAGTCGATTTTCCCCAATAGAGGGAGACAGTTTATATGGGTAACACAGACCCCCGAAAAAAATGTGCAACCCTCATCTCCAGGAGTACGAAGAGCTTGTACTCCTTTCCTCTCCTCCTCCTTTTCCTCAACCTACAGGCTGATATAGAGAGAAGGCCCATTCACTCGGGCCATTCTCGCCACTTTCACCCACCTTTCATAAAACTTGCTGGGGTACAGCACCTCTCTCTCCATCCTGATTCTTCTTCCAAAGTGGTATTTGAAAAAAAGAATCAGTTGTTGGCCGGAGAGAAAGGTGTCTGACCTCAGCCCTTTCAACCTTGTCCACCATACAACCTCTTTCGCCATAGCTATCACACAAAGGAAAACCGCCTCTCCTTCGTTTTTGAAGGAGGGTGGCGGTTTGATCATGACAATGGACTCGGTGGTCAACTGGATTGGTCCCACCCGCGACAATAGTCGTTCTACATAGCCCCACAGGTCAGTGACGCCCGGGCAGTGTATGAATGCGTGCGCGACGGTTTCTTCGTCTCGCACGCACCTCGGACAGATCTTTTTTGCAGGGTCCCTGCCCGGGCGCCCACCAAACACACACATATTTCTTACTCTCTCTGTCCTTCCCTCTTTCTCTCTTCATTTATATATATATATATATATATATATATGTGTGTGTGTGTGTGTGTGTGTGGCGTTGTTATTTGGCGTTGTTGAAAAGAGCTGTGGCCTTTGACCTGGCAATAAAAAACTGTAGATAAAATTCGTTCTGTACCCAAACCAAGACACACACACACACACGCACAAAAGTTTGTGTGCGTGTATATATATATATATATATATATATGTGTGTGTGTGTGTGTGTGTGTGTATCTATGTTTATATATAAGGGATAATAATATTGCTTTCTCAGTCACCAAGCGTCTCAATTCATTCCTTACTACTTATTTTGTTACGAGGTATATTATTTTGCAAGGTACTATTTTTCCCCTGAGTTTGTGATTTCAGAGAAAGGTAAGAAATTCTTCATATTTTGCATCTTTTGTATTTTGACTTTGCAGTTTCAATTGTCTATCCACTTAAAATATTACAACAGCTAACAGTGAAATATAGAATTTAAAAAAAAAAAGAAGCCTTTTCGACTGAGATCAAATGTTTTTTTTTATTTCAAAAATATATAATTTGAAATAGCTTGCTTTTGATTTGGACTGAAACTTTTTTGTATTTAATTTGTACGAGTATTTTTTAAAGAATCTAAGATAACTTGATTTGGCCCAGTAATCTACTGATATCAAAATCAGTAGTATATTGAAAAATGGAAAAATAGGGTAGGGGCGTTTCGTGATTTCGAGGGGCAAAAGGGGGCGTTTTGCCAAAATGGGTTGAGAACCTTTGGTCTATCTCATAAAGATAATATATTACACCTTTCTCTAATGTTTTCAGAAATTTGGGAGAGGAGAAGTTGATTAAATAGATCCCAGTACTTGACTAGTATTTTATTTTATCAGTCCAGGAAGGAACATAGGCAGGATTTGAACTCTGAACATAGAAAGTTGTAACTAAATACCGCAAAGATTCTGCCAAACCACTCCAATCAATACAAAAATAGTTTCATACAGAAATTAGTTTCTTTATTTTTCATTATAAACAGCAGTTCTTTCCCACTTATGTATATATGGATCCGTAACTCTTCCAAGGAAGAGTGATAAAAGAAGTGAAACACAGATACAGAGGAAGGTTGACTACAGTACTGGACTGACACTTTTTTATCGACCTCGAAAGTATTGAAAACAAAGCACAGAGAATTGGAACAAATACCGCAAAGCATTCTGTCAGATGTTCAAACTAATCTGTTACTTCGCTACTTCCCCATTCTACTTATGATATGGTTAAAACACATTTTAGGAATATTATAAAACAATAAGTTAAATTCAAGCACACAAAAGAACGATTATCACTAATCATATATTACAAAATTATATTTGAAGTAATTTGTAATGTACGAGAGTGGGATCAAAAGTTCATAGGCTGACTATGAAGGGTTAGTGCTAGAGCTGTGAAATCTTGCATACATTAACTTCAACTATATGACATTCATGTATCTATGTTACTACATTAAGGGATGACGCTCCAGCTTTATAAACAGTGAAAAAGTGGGCAGTTGAATTTGGGAGAGGAAGACGACTCAAGCTTTGGACGTCCTGCAACTGCCAACACCAAGGAAAATATTGATTGTGTTCCCCACATGATGATGGATGACAAGCGATTGACTATAAATAAAATAGCCAATGGTATTAGACTATCCTCTGAGAGAGTTGAGAATATACTGCACAATGAACTTGGCATGATGAAGGTTTCTGCTTGGTGGGTGCCACGTCTTCTGACACCTGACCCAAAGCGTACTATGCTGATCATATCACGGGAAAATCTGACATTGTTTCAGTTAGGTCCAGCTGGATTCCTTGAACGTTTCCTAACCCAGGTTAAATGTTGGGTTCATCACTTTGAGTTAGAGACAATGAGTCAATCTATGCAAAGAAGGCCAAGGTCGTTTCATCTGCAGGGAAGTTGATGGACTCAGTATTTTTTTTGCAAAAGGCATTGTGTATATTAACTACCTACAAAACGACCATCAATGGAGAATACTGTGACAACGTGCTGAAGCAGTTACAGAAGGCTATCAAGACCAAACACCCAGGAAAATTGACGAACTTTTTCATCTGGGCAATGTTATTATAAGCTGCTTTTTTGTATCTCTATGCTATAATTTTGTATGTTAAGTGATTCTAAGTAGATTGGTAAACTTCGTAAATGTTGGTTTTATAAGATAAGACGAAGCTATTTTTGGAGGACCTAGAGTGCATACGAGAGGCAATGTTAGCGACTAAGACCAGAAGGTCTTCTACGAAAGGAGTGAGGTCATTTATCTTGGGTGGATATGCTCTAGATTTCAGGTTATAGGTGTCGATAGTGCCAGGCTCCTTTCGCTAGGGTTGTGCTGGTTCTCATATCAGGGTTCTGGAAGGTGTAGATATGCGAATAAAATCATTGTTTAAGCGATCTTGTACCGTATTCACACATATTTCGCTATATAGAGTTCACGCGAACATCAACATAGCCATTTCAATTTTACATCTTGACTTATTTCTCTTTGTTATACTACGTTAATAATATATAAATTTTTTGTTTTTCGTAAAGAAGCGTTCGACACGCTATATTTTTTAACGGTATCTGCAAACACGTCCAAGCGCCTGATGACTAAATCATAAATTTGATCGTTCTTCCACTCTGCACCACCGTACACAATCTGGGAGATAGTTCAAATTGGACCTTGAAACCTTTCATAGTGCGTTTTGTTCCGCGTATAAACATAAATAAATAATAGAATGTATGCACCAAAACAACGTATTCCAGCGATCAACTGATGAGAGGGGTCTGTCTGTGTTTTGTTCGTTATTCCGTTGTCTTCACTCTCATTTATTACTAGCCGAAATACCCGCACCTTGCTGCGTTTCACACTTTTTTTGTAAGAAAATGATGATTGATTTTAAATCAGTGATATTTATGGAGAAAAACTCTGCATTTCAATATTACTCAATGTAGAATGTAATGCATGAAAGATTGGAAAACATTATTTTTGTGGATTGGCAGTATCGGTAGAGGGTCGAACGCCATGCTTTCCAGCATAATTACCTCCCTTTACGATCTGAGTTCAAATCCCGCTGAGGTTGACTTTGCCTTTCATCCTTACGGGGTCGATAAAATAAAGTACCAGTAATGCACTGGGTAATTGCTGGCCTTGTGCCTAAAGTAGAAACAATTATTTTTTGTAATATATCAAATCAAAATTACATTATTAAATATTATTCTTATTTTGTTTCTTCTAAATAATTTTTTCAAAATATCAATTCAAAACTTTTGTGAATAGGCATTATACCTTGTCATTTACCTATGGTTTAAATTTCATATAAATCGAAGGGAAAACATTTTCAGGTGGGGTTTTCAGCAGGGGTTTGTGCCCCCGGGGAACCCTTTGATTAAAATGAAATATACTTATCCAAGTACCCTAGGCAATGTAGTTTCAGAATATATATGGTTATGGGAGTCTATCTCCAAACCCAAAGGAGTAGTTCGTGAACAAACAAACAAATAAATAAACAGACAGGAATACAACTTTATATATATATATATAGTAATAATAATAAATTTGAAGACTAAAATCCAAAGAGGGCTCGATAAGGATAAATATATATCAAATATATAAGAACCGTAGAGCAAATATTTATTAAAATAACAGATTAAAGTAGTCTTAAACTTTAATCTGTTATTTTAATAAATATATATATATATATATATATAGCCCCAATAACTTGTCTGTAACTCTGTACTACTTTGACCCCTTTAACTAAATTTTGTCCGAACAACACCACTAGAAGAATTTACTTCCCCCGCCAACCCTAACACGCCTCATTAAGCTAACTGCTGCCAAAACATTCTCTCCTTACAATCTCTACTAGTCTGACAGTCTTAAATCCTAGGACTCCCTCCACCTTACTCACTTCCCTCTTCCCCTTCTCTTCCTACCTCCTTTTTTCTCTTTTATCTAGTGTATAAAATATTTTCATATCATTCCAATACAAAGGTCTGACGACATGGTGTGTTTGCTTACAGTGTACCTTCGGTTTATGATAATATTTTTATATTATTCAAATAGCGAGGTATAGGTAACCCATACACTATAGAAACAATTGTTACCTAATAAATTCTTTATACCCGCATTTCCATTTCATAAACTTCTTCTCCATATATATATATATATATATATATATATATATATATATATATATATATATATATATATATATATATATATATATATAGATAGATAGATTTACATATACATAAACTAGACAGAGCCATAAATATATATATATGTGTTTTCTCATATCAGGGTTCCGGAAGGAGTAGTAATGCGAATAAAATCATTGTTTAAACGATCTTGTACCATATTCACACATATTTCGCTATATAGAGTTCACGCGAAAACCAACACCAACACCAACGTAGCCATTCCAATTTTACATCTTGAGTTATTTCTCTTTGTTATACACACACACACACACACACACACACACACACACACACACACACACACCCACACACACACGCACACACACACACACACATACATATATATATATATATATATGCCGTATATACTGGCGTACAAGTCGATCCGGCACTCAGATCGAACCCTGAAATTCTGAGGTGTAGTTCAGGTGAAGCAGCACGCATGCTTCCACATTTTATTTTCGGCTGACAACTTGACCCCCTAATTTTGGGGAGATATATTTAGGCTCCAAATGTCGACTTGTACGCCGGCATACGCGGTATATATATATATATAAGAAAAATGGAGTGCTGCGTGGTTGCACATGGGTTACATATGAATAAAATTAGTCCTTCATCAGTGATCTTCCAACTTTCATTGGTATTTCATCGTTTTAAAAATCATATACCTCTGGTTGGTGCGGTAGTTGATGGTCAACTTCCTTCGGACCTGCGCCTGCGCAGACCGGTGGGGGTGAATTGGGACTCACAAGGGAACGGGCGTAGAACCTAAGAGCACACGCTTTGTCCTTTCCCATGTCGATTCAATTTGGATTGCCTCGGAAACATACCTTATTATGTAAAAAGCTGTCTGATGATGTCACGGCACTGGCACACCCAACCCTGTGGCCACTGTCGTCATTGAAATATGTATCACAGCATTATCATTAAAGGACTTTAACATCTGAAAGTACTTCGCTTTTTCTTATTCTCTCTCTCTCTCTCTCTCTCTCTCTCTCTCTCTCTCTCTCTCTCTCTCTCTCTCTCTCTATATATATATATATATATATATATATATATATATATATATATATATAAAAATATATATATATAAATATAATTTCAGCGAGATCGAATTTCGGTAGTGGTCGAAAACAAAGCGAAACGCAATTTCCGAGTTATGCAGCAAGCGGGCCATGGACCAGAGCAATAAACAAAGGTTATAGAGGCCAAACAAACTGAAAATGCCGGTCAATAAGCCATCAGCCACCTAAGCCCAAAAAATCGAAGCAAGCTAAACAGGTCAAACAAAAGAAAATTTACCTGGACCCCAGGAATTGATGGTATAATCCAGTAAAGGTTTTCTGCGACAGCTAAATCAATTATACTATATGCTTCCATATTAAGCTTTTGGTATAATGATCGAACAAGCCTGCCACTTCGTCAACAGGTAATATATATATATATATATATATATATATACACATATATACATATATATATATATATAATAAAAGAAAATTTCGCTCTACATGGCTGAATACAATAAATGTAATCCTAGTTTTTCGAATATTAATAACATTCGATTTGTTTGCAATTATACAAACAAGCCTCATTTTTAAAGCCATGTCAGTAGAATGAACCCTTCATTCTTGTTCTTGTGTTGGCA
>OZ024740.1:175295355-175305355 GCA_964016885.1 Eledone cirrhosa
AAGCTCGTGGTTAACATGTTCATCTCCAGTGTTGTCAGTTCGAAGGAAAGCGCCAAAGAGAGAAAGAGCAGGCTTGGTTGCCTCTATTTATAACCTCTTTCTGCAATTTGCCAAAGAGGATTCTAGACTTTCGACGGGAAGTAACTCTAACTACTTCCCTGTCTAGAGAGCGCTACAGTACTCTGGAGTTTTGCGTGTTTCCCTGTGATAAACATACGAAACTCAGCCTTAATAAAATGAATATCAAAACTCTACTTTGGTATTGAATACTCCTTTCTCTCGACAGTGAAACATATACGGACACACACACACACGCACGCACGCACGCACGCACGCACGCACGCACGCACGCACGCACGCACGCACGCACGCACGCACGCACGCACGCACGCACGCACGCACGTACACACACACACACACACACACACACACACATATATATATATATATATATATATATATTAATTAAAGCGTAATCCAATGCAAGCGGCATTCATTGATAAATAATAAGAATAATTTTTGACTATTCTGTCTAGAATCTGAATACAACGGTTTTTTTTATCCTCTTCTTTTCTTTATCCTTTCCTTTTCTTCTTTTCTTTATTTCCCTTCTTTTCTCTCCGCATCTTCCCTTTCAACTTCCCTTCTATATTTCTTTGTTGCTTTACGCCTTCTTCTCTAAGTTTCTCATATTTTTTATGGTATATAAATGTTGAGTGTTGGGGAAATAACTTACTGCCACTACAGGGATTGAAGCTTCAAGACCTTATGAGTATGTCGTATAACCAATCTCTTATATATTTTATCTGATGAAAACGTACTGCAACACCATTGTACTCATTTATTAATATTTTGAATAATATTATATATATATATATTCAGATCTAGTGATTTTTATACTTTATAAGGGAGGAAGAACTCAAAATTTATAATGGAGTAAATATATTAGTATTTATTCATTTTCTTACAACATAACTATGATGCATCAACAAAACGAGTTGATAGTTCACTAAGCTCCACAGAAGTAATTGTCTGAAGAAACCGACCGAATTATCAACTCGCTTTGCTGAAGTATCATTGCGATGTGGTAAGAAAATGGATAAATAAACTTGTATACACACACACATTAGAGTGAAGGAAACATTGAAGAAACGTTTGTTTCTCTGTTCATATCTAATTGCTTGTAGGTTTAGTTATTATTAGAAGGAATAATATATTTCCGATGAACGAAGATACACTCACGGATTTTCTCCCAAGCGTTTATCTACAGTGAAAGATTACTTAAAGTATTGCTGAAGTTAATGTGGTAATAGACGAAGGATTTATCATATAACTAATATATGAGTGTGTATATATATATATATGTATATATATATATGTATATATATGTATATATCCTTCGAAACGAAAAGCCGGTGCTTGGTGAACGAAGTCCTTCACTATATTTGCTCTGCATCGTGTTACAGACACAGTTATCAATATCCCGCCGTTACAATTTCAGTGAACCGAACTGTAACCAACAATACCAATGTCTTCTTCTTCTTCTTCTTCTTCTTCTTCTTCTTCTTCTTCTTCTTCTTCTTCTTCTTCTTCTTCTTCTTCTTCTTCTTCTTCTTCTTCTTCTTCTTCTTCTTCTTCTTCTAATTCCTGAGAAGGTCGTGGGGGCAGAGTCCACAAACACTCGGGTCCGACCGCGGCAAGCATTCGAGATATCGTGGGAAAATTGCCAAGAAGTATATTCTGTTTTGTCGGCCAATGTCCACTAATTGCAAATGAATTAGAAAGGGGAATTACAATAAATATCTTGTCATTAATTTGAGGGTTGTCTATCATGTTATTAGTGTTATTTAGTCCAATGCTAATCCCGATGGAACTGATTTGATTCGAATCAAATGTGTTTCAAGTCTAATCACCACGCCTTTTTTCCCCAGCCACATTTAATTTAGGACTTCATCATTCAATGTGTCCTCAGTGTTCCCAGCCAAATTGAAAATTTAACTTCGCAATGAACTTATATTACTCAATTAACTCATTTCAATTAAGATAATGGTATAACTCGAACTGTTGCTAATGATGCCTCCTACTCTTCAAGTGCTTTTCAACTACTCGTTAGAATATTTCTATAGTATTCCACCAGAGCAATGGCCAGGATGTACCTGGCCTTAGTGGATCCTCATCAAGCAGACATATGGGTAAAAGTCTTCCAATAATCGACATCATGTATTGTTTGTATATATGTAAGACTTCACTGTCCAGTTAGTTCTTTCTTTATTAATACAAGACAATGTGGTGGTGATGCTGGTGTTTAGGAGGGTTAAATATTATTTCTAGCAGATATTTGAAAGATGTTAGACTGTGATTTGAAGGATATTTGACTAATCTTTCTAGCACGTTGATTGTATAGAGGCTTCCGCAGTAGTTATTTGTGCTTTAATTGGTTGTTACTAAGCCGTAGCTTAATAATAATCTAACTCCCCAGCCATCTATGGACTCATAAAATCCACTCAATATAGAAGCCAAATTCATAGTCTTCATCGACTATCGATAGATGACAACCACTAAGCAGTTTTTCAGCCGCCTTGGGTCAAGCTTGACCATGGTTTTGCAACTGAGAAGTCCCTCTTCAAGGCGAAGGCATGGATAAGCTCTCTTGTCGAAGGCCAGCTGTTATCCATACATTCACGCCTTGTTGTGCAAAAGGAAGGCAAATGCCAATACAGCTTGGCATAACTGCCCACGTAAGCGAACTCAGAATCGCAAAGGACAAAAGATATACTGCAAGGTATTACATCCAACGTTCTAATAATCTCACTAATCCACTCTTCTGTTCTTGTACTTTATTTATCGACTCGCAAGCTTTGTAAGGTAAAGTTGAGCTCGGTGTGATTTGAACTTAGAACACCGAGAGAAACGGCACGAATACTACTAAGCATTATAATTCGAGACTTGAATGACTGGAAAAAATTCGTCGGATCATTTAGCAGTAGTTGTTTTTTTACATACATATGATATGGCTGGCAATTGCTATGTAACTGATGGTTATGATACAGTTAAAACGTCAGAAATAGAGATGGATTAGATTTATCTATATATTTTGTTTATACTTATGAGACACATCTATACCTTATTAAACTGGTTGTTTATTTAATTAATTGGTTGCGGTGAATTAGTTAGTATTAAATTATTATAAATTGTATTAATTGATTGGTATTAAGCAGTAGTTATCTTGTACACGTGTTTTATGATTGACAATAATTGTGTAGCAGAAGCTTATGTTGTGGTTAAGATACAAGAAATGGAGATGGCTGTAATTAACTAATTAATTATTTCACATGATTATTTATGAATTTGTTTTGCTTCTATAATGTAAATATTTGTATACTCTGTTAAAAACTGTTATTCTATTTCACTGCCTTGTCTTAATTGAATTTAAATGGAAAAAAAGAGTATCAAATGATAGATACAGTTGCCCCCCGGTATTCGCGGCGGTCACATTCATAGAGCACCCGCGAAGAGTGAAAAACTGCGAATATTGGACGTGGCCCATAAAAATGCCTATAAAAGTCAAAATATAACATAAAATGTACAAAAGGCGTACAATAGACCGGCAAATACGGTACATCGTTATTGATAATTTCGGGTTTAAATAAATATATTGCCACGAAAAAAGCCATAAAAATATCGTGGGAAATATTTACGATTCCGCGAATATGTGGTGGTTTCCACGAGCAATTTTTAGTTAGGTTCAAAGGAAAATTCCACGAATAACCTTGGCCGCGAATGCCGGGGGTACACTGTATTAAGCAGGTGATATGTATACATGTATATATAAGTATGTACGTACACACACATACACATAATCTCTCTCTCTCACACATTTTGTTCCGAAGAATAATGTAGCATTGACTTCGAAGTTTCAGCGATGGCGCCACCTCAGACTACTGTGTGAAAAGCAGCATAGTCGAAAATTCAAAATCACTGCCATCCTTTGTTTATGGAAAATAAACTGTTCACATGTATTCACATACTCTGTTCACATGTATTGAGTGCTTATTCAGTTACAATTTCAATGTTCAATGTACACTTCTACATACATCACCTTCAATATATACTTGATTAGTTTATATATATACATATATATATATATAACGAAGGAAGTGTGGTAAGGAACCAGGTGGACCATAACGCACCAGTGTACTCAATACTTAGGGTAGTAGAGTGGGTAATAGGAAAATGTTCAAGACCCCGACGGCAGACCTCAAGCCGTTTCGACGGCTATTTCTGGACGAAATTAGATTTTTAGCGTGGTAATAAATAGCCGAACTTTTCAAGGGGTAATTCTATATATGGGAAGATTATAGTTGTCAAAAGGATTGGTCAAAATTTTTTGTAAACACAATTAAATCTTTCATGGCGGTGGGTAGCTGAACTTGCCTGTAGAACAATGTGGGAGTGGGTGGAGCCAATCAAGCGTTGAAAGTGAATTCTATACAGCAAATTCTAAGGAGTGTGGATGAAATTAGGCTAGTTAGAAAGCAGGTGAAAAAAGAATTCTGGAGGAATTTGAGAGTGGGAAGTTATAAAATTAAGAAAGTAAAGAGTAATAAATAAAAATAATATAAAAAAATTAAATAATAAAAAAAAATAATTAAAAAAATAATAAGAAAAACAATCTAGAATCTAAAACAGCTGCTATATTTTTAGCTGGTATTGCGTTATCGGCCAATGCTATATAGAATTTACTGGGGTGGGGGTACTGAGGCTACAAAAGCCTGATGTGCTGCCTCAGGGTAAGCGAAAGAGGAAAAAGGGAGATGAAGAAGAGAGGGAGAGGAAGGAAGTGAGAAGAAGAGATAAAGGGAAAAAGAAAAAAAGTACATCTACCTATGTATGCTGGGGTTTCCCCTATCTTGTTCGGCAAGTGGGGAAAAGAAGGGTGTTACAGCCATTGTCTACCCACCCGGGTCATGAGGGGGTTTGAGGGCGAGGTAAGTCCTACGCAATCGGTGTTTACATGCGGTTACAAGTTCTTACCCGGGTGGATAAAGTGAAAAAAGAAAAGAAGTATATCTACCTATGTATGCTGCGGCTTTGCCTATCTTGTTCGGCAAGTGAGGAAAAGAAGGATATTACAGCCGTAATATCCTTCTTTTCCTCACTTGCCGATCAAGATAGGCAAAGCCCCAGCATACATAGGTAGATATACTTCTTTTCTTTTTTTCCTTTATCCACACGCCTTAGAATTTGCTGTATAGAATTCATTTTCAACGCTTGACCGGCTCCACCCACTCCCTCATTGTTCTACATGCAAGTTTAGCCACCCCACCTCCCACCCACCGCAATGAAAGATTTAATTGTGTTTACAAGAAATTTTGACCAATCCTTCTGACAACTACAATCTTCCCATATATGGAATTACCCCTTGAAAAGTTCGGCTATTTATTACGATGTAAAAAATCTAATTTCGTCCAGAAATAGCCATCGAAACGGCTTGAGCTCTGCCGTCAGGGTCTTCAACATTTTCCTATATATATGTGTATATATATATATATATATATATATATATATATATATATATATATATATATATATATATATATATATATATATATATATATATATATATATATATGTGTGTGTGTATGTGTGTGTGTGTATGTGTGTGTGTGTGTGTGTGTGTTAATATTTCATATATATATATATACATAAAAGAAGAAATTAAAAGATGGTTAAAAAAGTTCCATATATTTTATTATGCACATTTCGAAAACAACATCATCCTGGGACAAAAATTGTGTTCTCATCAGATAAAATAATGTAGCATGATATGAGGCCTAAAAAAACACTTGTCAACAAGAAAGTGTACAGTTTACATATGACAAAAATAGGAAAAATGAAGAAAAAGGTAAGAAGAAGGAAAAAGGAAAAAGAAATAAAAGAGAGGAAATAAAAGGAAAAAAAGAAAGAAGGAAGAGAGAGAAAGAGAAAAAGAGAGAGACTTTTGATCAGGAATGCTGTCAAAATAACGGCTAAAAAATAAATTGATGTGGTGTATGTGCGAATATTATAGATGGTATTCAAATATTAGAGGTCTAAAATATAGAAACTGGGTATATTATTTTATATTGGGTTTAAATACTAAAACTTGGATTAAGAAGTGTAAAAATGTATTAATAAAATAAAATTAAATTAAATTAAAATAATTATAAAAAGATAGAATAAAAAAAAATAAGAATAGTTTATCTATGTATAAATTAATAATTTCTATTAAAAATCTATATATGTGGGATATACTATTTAATTATTATTTTATATCAACAAGTAAATAAATGAAATTGCTAGAATGATTTATAAACGTAGAAAAACATATGACGTCATAGTTTGTTTACAAAATCTACGAAGGTTTGAACGAAAATTTAAGGCTATAGAGAAAAAAGTGAAAGGCTTAAAATATGCTGAGAAAATTGAATTAATACATTGTAGAATATAATGAAATATGTGTGAAAAAAAATATGTGTGAAAAAAATATGTGTAAAAAAATATATATTTGTAAGAAATTAACTGTTATTCGTGGAATAACGGCGAGAATGACGACAGTATTAGTTATATACTTTGTGGAAGGTCTTGAAGGATTTGTGATTACAAAGACCAAATAAATCTGTACGTCTATTTATTATAGAGTTGAAATTCGAGAGAATGGTAAATTTTTCAACTAGACATAAATTACAAATACTAGATATGGAAGCATGGGAGTATAGAGAAGCGTTTCAGATTTTACGCCAAGAAATTTTGTAATTAATGTTTTTGTCTTTTAAGGACCAAATAAGTTATGAGAGTGCGGTGTTGGTCCTTTTAAGTGGATATTTAAATGTAGAAGAATGATTATAGAGTCTTGCTTTAAAAGAGGTAGAAGTAGAGCCAATGTAGGTGTAGGTATTGGTACTAGTTAGCACTTTACATTCGTAAACTAGGTTTTTATCGAGACAGAAATTACTAAGAGGACAATTAATTCTAATAGGGCAGTTGCATTTACGATTAAGATTATTAACAGAGGTATTTGCACGTGGCTCAGGATTAATTATATTAGGAACTGGAGTGGTGGAATTAGCTAAAGGAGCTGCTAAAGTTTCTAGATTTACATTACTATTTGAAGCATTCCTCAAAGTTACATTTGACGTCGTATTTATACTTGTGTTATTTTGCCTAGAGTTTACCTTGACGTCGGGCCTTACAGTGTTATTATTATGACTCTCACGGTTGGATGCATGTGAGTTATTATTTACTATTTTAGAATTATGTCTTGAGATAATTTTAGAAATGTTGGAAGTAGTGGAATATGAGAATTTAATAGTATGCTTATTGAAAATATTATATATATATGTGAAGGGAGGAAGCTGTTATCTAAAGCCCTAAAAAATAATTTAGGGATATTATTAATAACTGAAAGAGAGAAAGGAGCGTTGTACCAAAGGATATTTTTATATCTAGGTCTCCTCCTTGTGTTAGTGGTATGATTATTACTAGCTACATTACTATAAGTTCTGCCAAGACTAGTTTCCTTAGTGTATCTAATTTTGTCTGGATATCCAGCCCTAGATAATGCATTATTATAATAGTTGGCATTAGCTTCGAAGATATCTTTATAAGAGGATAAATTAGAAATTCTTTTTTCTACACTTCTGACTATAGCAGTTTTAACATTAATAGGGTGGTTAGATTTAAAGTTAACGTAATTTAGGTTCTCATTATCCATATGATATGGGTAATATAGGCCAGTATCTAGATTAAGGGATATATCAAGGAAATTTGCTAATTTATCATTATTATCGAATTCTATTTTTAAGTTAAGATTCTTAAATAGTTCAAGTATATTTTTCTTAATAATATTAAAGTTTACTTTGTTGCAATTAGAGACAGTAAAAAGAGCATCATCACGATAAATTCCACCGCGAAGTTGAGGAATTTTCCGTTTTAAAGAGTTCAAGATGAAAATTCCAACCAAGTCGGTCAATTGAGCTGAATCCGACAAACCCATTGTGATGTCGAAATTGTTGGAAGTATCCGCTCTTGTCCAATATTCATTGTTAAATTCCAAGATGGTTTTCCTTGCGGTGAGAATGATGTTTAATTCATCAGTAGTGATGTCCGAGTATTTTAAGGCATATGAAAGAGCCTTGTTAAGGAGTGAAGGAGAAAAAGAAGAGTAATAGCTAGCAATGTCTAGTTGAATAAATTTTAGTTTGTTTTTATTATTCAGGTCATTGAACCAGTCTATCACATCAGAATAACTCGACCATAAATTTAATTGAGATTTAGAGATAACCTGTGGGATAATTCTATCCAAGATGGATTTACTAACGATCCCCAGGTCAGATTTAGAAGGGGCAATTAGTCTTACAGGCAAGTCTGTTCAAAAATTTCTTTTGTGATCCTTGAGACTAATCCTCGGAATTCTTGGGAAGAAAGGTTCTGTTTTTTCTCAATACCGAGTTTGGTTATTATCTCATATGCTTCACTATTAATAGAATCAAGATTATCGTACGTAGTTTTAGGATCATTTTTTCTTAGTTCTTTAAGGATAAGGTTATTATATTTATCCTTACTTATGCCATATAAGTTATTTGTTTTGTCAGAATGAACTAAAACGTTTTTGGAAGAATTAAGGTCATTAATTTTATTCTTAAGGTTGATAAGGTGTCCCTGGCCTCGATAAGGGTTTCTTTTGAATTTACGTCCTCGTATAATTTTAGTTAATTCATTTTCAAAATGTGCTAAGTTTTTATTAAAGGGAGGATTTCTTCTGGAGTTAAATAATGAATCGATGTTATTTACAGCTGTTTTCATTTTGACAGCGTTCCTGATCAAAAGTCTCTCTCTCTTTTTCTCTTTCTCTCTCTCCCTTCTTTCTTTTTTTCCTTTTTTTCCTCTCTTCTATTTCTTTTTCCTTTTTCCTTCTTCTTTCCTTTTTCTTCATTTTTCCTATTTTTCTCTTACTCTTATATATTTGTCATATGTAAATTGGACCCTTTCTTGTTGACAAGTGTTTTTTTGCCTTTCATCCTTACGGGGTCGATAAAATAAAGTACCAGTAATGTACTGGATAATTGTTGGCCTTGTGCCTAAAGTAGAAACAATTATTTTATCTGATGAGAGGGCGGTGGATTGGCAGTATCGGTAGAGGGTCGGGCGCCATGCTTTGACCAGTAATACACTGGGTAATTGCTTGGCTTGTGCCAAAAGTAGAAACAATTATTTTATCTGATGAGAACACAATTTTTGTCCCAGGATGATGTTGTTTTCGAAATGCGCATAATAAAATATATGGAACTTTTGTAACCATCTTTTAATTTCTTCTTTAATATATACTCCAGTTCTACCAATTGTTGAGTGCTACTTATCTAATATATGCATAGTTTAATTGTTCTACAATATTACTCACCTTTTACATATATATATATATATGAATGAAGTAATTCCGTCGGAAAAGTCCAGGAAAAAAGAGTGCTCTATGTAGGTAACAGAGCTTAATAGTTATGTAATAAACAACATAAGGCAATTATTCCATGTACCAGTGGTTTCTTAAAAGCCAAAAAAATTTGCTTTCAATCATCAGAATGAAAAAATCCTGGTGTTTTTATTGACGTTGGATTTTAAAAACAAAAATGCAATCTATATGAAAGTAAGGCTGGAAAAGGAAGAAGGAAAGGAAAAATAAAATAAAAACACATATGCAAACACCCACACACACACAATTATATACATACACATATATATATGTATATATATATACATACACACATACATACACACACATATATACACACACACACACATATATATGTGTATGTATATATATACATACACATACATATACACATACATATATACACACATAAATATCAACATAACCAGACATACACATATATATATACAACCACACACATATATACACGCATACATACGCATGCACAAAAATAGAAATATATACACACACCTCTAC
>OZ024740.1:175310355-175327855 GCA_964016885.1 Eledone cirrhosa
AAGTGATACCCCGTGGGCTGTTTAAATTGTTTTCAAAAGTGTTTCTGTTTTGTTTAATGATGTGTGTGCTATGATGGTGTACAATGGTCGGAAACATTTGGTAAAATTGTTTGGGCTTTGATTTTAATCAATTTTCTCAAAAGTTAAACAAAAAAACTGTTAAAACTAAGTGCAAAGCAAATAGATTAATATTTGAACATTTTGGGTGTGTCCCTTAATTATTTTGTTCGAAAATTTTGATATGTCTTTTCCTCAACCTATGATATATATATTAAATAAAAGTGTTTTTATCTCAGATTTGCTGACATTGACTATATTTCATGTTTCATCGACTATTTTCCTGTTTAACTTTCTTGTGACGTCTACTTGTACTTAATCCAAGCTAAGTAAACATAAGCGAGTCGAATTAAGTGAGCTGTCCAAAGAAATGACACTTGGCCACAGAATAAATTGACTGATAATTTATTTTATTCAATAACTTTGAGCTTTACATGGCATGTTGGTTTACACTCACGACTGTTTCATCTTTAGAACATCATTAAAGTTGTAGTTTTTCACCTAGTGTCTTACGGGTGGAATACCCTGGAATGTTTTTTCACGGTTTTTCTAGGATCAGCGAAGGTTTAAAACTCAGTAAGGCAAGCTTATGAAACACTCGTCAATCTTATAATATCTCTTCTTACAGCAGCGAATTATGTCACTTAAACCTAAATGAATTAAAACGTTGTGAATTAAGTCTGTTTCACTGATAGTTATTTGCTTTGGGCTGAGCACTAGTCTATTATACCTGCTGCTAGCTCACGAGACGCTCGTAGGTTCAACAGTGCAGCGACTGGCTTACCACGGGAAATTATAGTATCGATTTAAGTCAGCTCCTCCCAACATATCGCAAATAAAAAATATTTTAATTAAATATTTATGAATACATTATACAATAATAATCCATAGACCTAAGGGGCAACTAACACACGATGTTTTGGAAAACTAATTTTAAAAGATTTAGCTATCTAAAAAAAGAGTGTTACTTTGCCCAAAGGAAGAGCGTTGGTAAAAGGTTGAAGGTGGCTTATATTGGGGCTATGTAGATGCCGGTGGATTGGCAGTATCGGTAGAGGGTCGGACGCCATGCTTTTATGCATAGAGTTACGGCCCTTTCCAATCTGAGTTCAAATCTCGCCGAGGTTAACTTTGCCTTTCATCTTTACGGGGTCGATAAAATAAAGTACCAGTAATGCACTGAGTAATTGCTGGCCTTGTGCCAAAAGTAGAAACAGTTATTAATAGTCAAGTGTCTTGACAACAGAAAAATAACAAAGAGAGCCGGTGGCAGGACAAAAAATAGACCTCTAATCAGTTGGCTGTTCGATAACTAAACAACTCGGCAATAAGTGCTGGCAGCATGGATGACAAAAATATAGGATAAGAATAAGCGTAAAAGAAAAAAAGAAACGAAAAAGCGATGGTTGTGAATATGTTAAAAGTATGTTTAACTAAACCGTTTAGATGATTGATTGGGCTGTCATTGCTAAGGTGATGCAAGAAAAAGTAAAAGAAGAAAAAGGAGGAGCAGGAGGAGGAGAAGAAAGATAGAGAGAGAGAAAGAGAGGAAGAATGATATGTTTATATATATATATATATATATATATATATATATGCATATGTGTGAGTATGTATTGGTGATGATGATGATACAGGAAAATAAATAACTTATCAAACTCAGCAATATGAAGATATCATATATATATATATATATATATATATATTGCCTCAAATTTTGCCTCAGGTGTCAGGTTGGCACTCGGCATGATTTGGGAAAGAAGCAGAATTCAAAGGAAGTTTCAAATAATAATTGTTTCTACTATAGGCACAAGACCGGTAATTTGGGGCGGGGGGGGGGGGGGGGTCGACCTCAGTGCATTACTGGTGCTTTTTTTATCGACCCCGCAAGGATGAAAGGCAAAGTTAACCTCGGCGGGATTTGAACTCAGATCGTAAAGGACCGTAACTCTATGCTGCAAAGTATGGTGTCCGACTCTCTACCGATACTGCGAATCCACCGGCAATTAATGATAATAATTGTTTCTATTTTTGGCACAAGGCCAGCAATTATCCCAGTGCATTACTGGTACTTTATTTTATCGACCCCGTAAGGATGACAGGCAAAGTTAACCTCGGCGGGATTTGAACTCAGGTGAACGCAGGTGAATAGGAGGAAGAAAGAATGCTAAAAGATGGGGGAGGAGGAGAATAAAAGAAATATGAAATACATAAGAATAAATGAACAAGAAATAAAAAAGTAAAGTGAAAAAAGAATAATCGACAAAATTAAAAATAATTACAAAATTTGAGCAATATCTGAAGACGAATAAACAGATTAAGTAAGAATAAACAGAAGTGAGCGGGTTGGGGGCGGTGTGATGATGGAAATGTATATTTATATAAAACCAAAGCTTTTTTTTTATGTTTGCGCGCATCTGTAAATTTATGGAAATGAGATGAGATAAATAAAGAAAAAGAATACATTAACTGTTCAGCTTTTGTGTTTGTTTATATGCGTGTCTTTTACATATTTACATATTTGAATATGATTCTTTTTTGTCTTACATTAAAAGGAGTCGTTCAAAAAACGAATCATTAAAATGTTTGTCTGTGTTAACGATCATCGAGTGTAATAGTTTAATGGTTTATTGGTTGACAAGTTGAAGGGTTTGAAACCTCATGAGGCATATAAGGTTCTAATAACTCAGTTTGTTTAGCTCTTCACGGATGAGACATTGGGTTGGTTCATATGTAAATAGCTATATGTAGGGGTTATGAAAAGGGACGGGATCAGCCGATACATCGGTCCGGTGTTCGGAGAGCCAAGCTAAGTGACCAATAATTAGTTTACTATTAATAAATGTAGATAAAACCAAGCCATAGTGATATTAAACTGTATTATTCTTAAAGCAATATATAAGCAATTCATGCACTCTGTAAAGTGGGGAAATGTAATGTAATGGAGATGTGGCACCTGGCTGTCTGGCAGGTCAGTGGCATCGATTAGGTACTGACTTCTGTTACAACACGGCAGGGAGAGCGGACATTAATAATGACGATGAAGATACGTATGCATACACACACACACACATACAAACATACACACACACACACATACACACACGCACACGCACGCACACACACACACACACACGAACGCGCGCGCACGCACACACACACACACACATATGTGGTGGTTGTTTGCTCCATGAGTCAAGGAATTGAAATAGATGTGTGATGGAGAAAGAATAAAGAGAAATAACTAATATATGCTAAACGGTAATATGAGTGATTAAAATATGTTTCAATATCTGATGAAAATATTTGATAACAAAATATATATAGTACACACACACACACACACACACATACAAACACACACACACACACACACATACAAACACACACACGCGCGCGCGCACATACACACACACACACACACAAACACATACACACACGCACGCACTCACGCACGCACACACGCACACTCACGCACGCGCACACGCACACACACACACACACATGTGTATTAAGAATTTTCGAAGAAAAAGCAAAGGAAAAAAGAGTGCTCCATGTATAGAACAGAGCTATTTAATTAGAAAGTGAACGACACAATATAAAACTACTCCATTACCAAAGGTTTCAGGACCCTAGACAATATGAAAATACGTCTAATGGAATAGTTATATTGTGTTGTTTACTTTCTAATTATCTCTATATATATATCATTTGGGAAGAAGGATGAGGATGGAGAGAGAGGTGCTGCACCCCAGCCGTATTTATGAAAGATAGGTGAAAGTGGCGAGAATGGCCTGTGTGAATGGGCCTTCACTCTACATCAGACTGTAGGTGGGAAAGTTGAAAGATCAAGGGAGCTCCCTCTCTCTGAGCTCCTGAGGAGAAGGGTTGCACACTTGTTTCGGGTGTGTGTGTGCGACCTCCCCCCCCCCTCCCAGGCGCCTCTTCCCTATTGAGGATTTTGTTATTCAATTTATTTTTGTTATATTTTATATTTTTATATTTTTATATTTTTATATTTTGTTATTGCCTCCTCCTTATTGAGGACGCCTTTTTATGTAAACTCCCCCATTGTACTTGTCCCACTCTTTGATGTCCTGATGGCAAATAAAAAGAAAGTTATATATATATATATTATATATATATATATATATATATATATATATATACATATATCTGTGTGTATGTGAGTCCCAGGTTCAATCGGGGTTGACCACATTAAGTCGGTACTCAATACATTAGTAAGAGTGTAAATATCAAGTTAAATATAGAAATGGCTTCTAATGGACTAGAACTGTTTCATTCAAAAGTAATCATTAGGAAAGACAACTGTCATTGTAAAAAAAAAAATGAAATTTAAGAAATTTATTAAAACTTGATTTGTGAGAGGTGTATGTAAAATGAAACAAAAATAAGCTTGTTTCAGTCATTCCACTGCAGTGATGCCGGGGACGCTGCTTTTAAGTGTTCAGTCGCTCATATGGATACCAATACTTATCTCAATGTGTATCTGGATATGACAACGATAAAAGCACGTCACGGAATCATCAAATAAACCCACCGCCACTATTATTACTACACATAGCTACTGGAATAAAACCAAGAGACAGTATTATTAGTGACTGCATGCTGTTAGTACACTACTGATCTACGTACGGAAGTGTGTATACATACATGGGCATGCATGTATGTATACCTATACGCATATCTCTCTCTCTCTCTCTCTCTCTCTCTCTCTCTCTCTCTCTCTCTCTCTCTCTCTCTCTCTCTCGTTCTCTCTCTCTCTCTCTATATATATATACGATATTAATAAATGGAAACTATATTTATAAAACCATATTTATTTCATTATACATATTTCAGGGATACCAAATTAAATTATGGTATGCCTTCATCAGACAAAATACAATATATAACAGTTTTACAAATAAGTTTAACCAAATACTTGTCGAGTGCTTTATATCAGTTATAAAAATATTTACTTGTTGTATCCCAACAATTTTAAATAGAACTTTTGCATATATATATATATATATATATATACAAATATAAATTAGCGAGAATAAAACAAGGACGAATGGTTACCCCTTCATTACGTGTATTGGTCAGTTCAAGGTTCGACCTGTATCGATCTAAGCCGACTCTGTAATCAATGGCTCGTCGGAGTTCTGTGGTAGTAATGACAGAATCGGGCTATATCGATACAGATCGAACCTAGAGCTGATCAATAGCGAAACGCGCGTCACCAACCAATAAACGTAATGAAGGAGTAGACATTCATCCTTGTATTATTATACTACACTCTGTCTAGATCTACACCTCGATACTGACGTGAACCTAAACATCGAGTGCTCACCGGGGTGAACCTACAGTAACTCCGCGTTACACTCCCTGGATATATATATATATATATACATGTAAAGTTATATTTAAAATTGTTGGGTTACAACTAGTAAATATTTATAACTGATATAATAAGTTTATTACGGTATGTCGAATATATTTATCTATAAAACTGTTTATATTGTATTTTGTCTGATGAAGGCATAGCATATTGTTAATATGATATCCCCGAAATATATATAATGAAATAAATATGGTTTTATAAATATAGTTTTCCATTTATTTAATATTGTGTATATATATATATATATATATATATATATATATACAGAGAGAGAGAGAGAGAGAGAGAGAGAGAGAGAGAGAGAGAGAGAGAGATATCACCTTGATCACCTTGACCGACCAGTCTGTCGGGCGTCCATTCAGCGCCGCTGGTCACAGCACGCCGTCCATTCCTCTCTGGATCGTGCTTTCCTCATTCATGTATTCCCAATCGTATTCTTAAAATCGTAACTCCACCCTTGTGGAGGCCTTCCGAGTGGTCGTTTCCGCTTGCGCGGGTACCACTCGGAAATTGCGCGGGTCCGCCGATTATAGGTGAACCGGTCGACCTGTCCAGCCCATCTGAACTTGCTGCGCATATATTCCGTGATGACGTCCCTCACGCCGGACTTCTGTCTGATGATTTCGCTCCTGATGTGCTCTCTCAACGAGATTCCTAACATTGATCTCTCCATGGCTCTTTGAGCCGTTACCAGCCTCTGCTCTTCTCTCTTCGTTGTAGCTCAAGTTTCACTGCCATATAACATTGCAGGTAAAACTGTGCTATTTAAGAAGTTGGCGCGGGTGGTCTTGTCCGTCCCCCCCCCTTGAGCACATCCCTTATGCCGTTGAACGCCTTCCATCCGTCCCTTACTCTCCGCGATATCTCCCTCTCAATGTCTCGGCGCATGTTCACTTCTTGTCCCAGGTAGACGTATTCCTCCACCTCCTCTATTTCATCACCGCCAACCACCATTCGACCTGTTGTTACGTTGTCGGACCGCATGAACTTCGTTTTCATGCGGTTCATCTTGAGGCCTACTGCAGAGCTTTTGATGTCGAGCTCCGTCAGCGGGGTCTGAAGCTGATCCGTGGTTTCAGCGATAAGTACGATGTCATCAGCGAAACGGAGGTGGGTAAGTATCTCGCCGTTGATGTTGACACCGCCTTGCCAGTCAATGCCTCTGATGATCTGCTCGAGACACGCGGTGAAAAGTTTTGGAGAGATCGTATCTCCTTGCTTCACTCCCTTCTCGACCGGCACTCGTACGGGTGATGTCAGCAGAGCTATGTCGGTGGTGCATTCGGAACTCGCCTCCCTGAGCAGTTGAACGTATTGCGCCTCGACTCTTTGCCTCTGCAGCGAGTTCAGCACTGCGTTGATTTCGACGCTGTCGAAGGCCTTCTCGTAGTCTACGAACGCGATGCAAAGAGGCATCTTGTACTCTTTTGTTCGCTTATACTCTTGTACTCTTTTGCTTGAGCGAGCATATATATATATATATATATATATTACTAAAAGTCTGTGATTGCTTGCTTACTTGTCTGTAATGTAATACAACCAAAAGGGCGCATAATGGGAAAATACTTTGAAAGGAAGTTGTCCCTGAAATGGGAATACAAATGGAATAAAACAAGTTTCGCGTAAATCGGACCACGGGATCCCGAGATATGGGTTTTTTCCGGGTACCTTCAGAGAGAGAGAGAGAGAGAGAGAGAGAGAGAGTGGTTGTTGACAGAGTAGATTGAAAGAGAGACATAGAATAAGAATGGAAGAGAGCTGGTGGTGTTGTGTATATATATATATGTGTGTGTGTATATATATATATATATATATATATATATATATATATATATATATATATATATATATATATATATATATATAATATATATATATATATATATATATATACATATGTGTGTATATATATATATATATATATATGTGTGTGTGTGTGTCTATAACCAGAGCATATAGATCAATGACATCCACATACACACACACACATATACACATATATATATATATACGCACATTTATATATATACATACACACACGTATATATATGGGGCCTTCCAGTTTCATTTCACATTATATACATGTCTGTGTATATTTTAATTATTTAAAATTTTATTTTTAAGTGAACAGGATTTAAAAAAAAAATACTTTGAAGTGAAGGTGAGCCAACGGATCATGGTTGATTTAGTATACAATACAATTAGGATAACTGGCAATGGAAAACAAGACGAACGGACATTTTTTTCTCTTTAAAACAACAATAGGAGAAAAGGACAAATGAAAGACACATAACTCCAAGGTCTTCAGCCGTTGAGATGGACCTAGGAAGTTCCGACCCTTACCAACTGCTGGTCCACCCGAGGTCACAGTGTCTGACAAATACTCTAAAGCGCCGCCCCTGGATTAAAAGACAAGACAAAACAAGAACTTACAGTATTTAAGCCATGACAGATACACATAAGATTTCATGTGACGACTATCAGAATGTATTGTGCCTTCTATAGCAATGATAGTATCGCCAGACTGAAAAAAAGAGGTAAAAAAGAAAAAGAAAGGAAAAAAGGCAAGAAAAACAAAGTAAGAAATCGTGTTAAAAATGATTGTGGGGAGGGGATGAACACGTTCGTCACAGATTAATAATAATGAAATTAGGATATATAATTATTTTGATCAATACTCAAAATATCGATCATGTAAGTACATTCGCTTACATTCCGATTTCCATAGTGCCTCTATATATATATACGCATTGTCTTGGATACATTTTGCTGTCTAAGCAATATTTACTGATGTGTTATTATTTATTATATATATATATATATATATATATATATATATTTATATATATATATATATATATAACTCTTGCTAGCAGGGAAACGGCCATTACATGATGATTATATGTATGTATGTATGTATGTATGTATGTATGTATGTATGTATGTCAGGTCACCACTTGGTGCTACTGGTAACATGTATCCCAGTACAACCTGTCTCATGGTCGGGTCGTTGGCGACTAAACTGGCAACCCCACCAAGGCTTCTTGGTGAGGAGGGTGACTTTGGACATCCTGCAGGACTAAAAACAAAACCTGTCAAAGGGCAAAGGAGCTCATAAGAGTCAATGGCCATCCAAAATCACTGGGAGAGATGACCCCTTAGCCTTTGTCAAGGCAGAATTCTAGGAGAAGGAAAACTCTGATATAACACCTGCAACCCTGATGGTATCCAATGATGTTGACTTGTTCTTCTTTTTGGTAAATATCATCTTGGTTAAGAGAGTGGGACTGGCTTTGTGCAGTGCCTTTGCTCACTATAAAAGCTTCACGGCACAGGCATTGCTTTGTATCTGGAGATCTCTCTGCACTTGTCGTCACATGGTATCAAGGGTAAAGCACTATGTGTCAATAATTGTCACAAGTGTAGTGTTTGTACCAGAGTTTTCAAGTCGCTGGCTGGACTAAAAAGTCACACTCGTTCAGCGCATCGGTAGGGGTTCTCCTACATGGATATAAAGTAGTGGCCGTACTCGAAAACGAGTTGGCAGCCACCATGTATGTATGTATGTATGTATGTATGTATGTATGTATGTATGTATGTCACATCACCAGTTGGTGCTACTGGTAACATGTATCCCAGTACAACCTGTCTGGCAACCCCACCAAGATTTCTTGGTGAGGAGGGTGACTTTGGTCATTCTGCAGGACTAAAAACAAAACCTGTCATAGGGCAAGGGAGCTCTTAAGAGTCAATGGCCATCCAAAATCACCGGGAGATATGACCCCTTAGCCTTTGTCAAGGCAGAATTCTAGGAGAAGGAAAACTCTGATATAACACCTGCAACCCTGATGGTATCCAATGATGATGACTTGTTCTTCTTTTTGGTAAATATCATCTTGGTTAAGAGAGTGGGACTGGCTTTGTGCAGTGCCTTTGCTATAAAAGCTTCACGGCACAGGCATTGCGTTATATCTGGAGATCTCTCTGCACTTGTCGTCACATGGTACCATGGGCCCAGCACTATGTGTCAATAATTGTCCCAAGTGTAGTGTTTGTACCAGAGTTTTCAAGTCGCTGGCTGGACTAAAAAGTCACACTCGTTCAGCGCATCGGTAGGGGTTCTCCTACATGGATATAAAGTAGTGGCCGTACTCGAAAACGAGTTGGCAGCCACCATGTATGTATGTAACTGTGACACGCCGTTTTTTTGCCTTGCTTAACACATTACTGCCACTTTCGGCTAGCACTCAGCTGGTCAGCGGCGGCTTGCGCATCAGTGTCTCCTTGAGACTCTGGTTCCGGATCTGTGAGCCTCACAAATACCAACTGAAGATACTTTCGATCTCTATCCACTGTCATGCCGTAATAGTGATGACTGCCTCTCATGTTATGATCCTTTCAAGAAGGTTATAAAGCATGTCCTGGACTGTGCCAGCGGGGCTAAACCGAAGAGACGATAAAGGATCAAACGGTACGACAGTCTTTCCGTTCTAAATGGTTAGGTCTCTCATCTGATATGCCCCTTCGACTCATTCAGGATATAAAGCTGGTGACATCTCACTTTGAAAGAAATATATGCCCGGCCTCCCACGCATATCTGTCGTACGTAAAAAGAGAGTAAGATTTGCTGGCCACTGCCATCTATCACCTCTGAGGATGTGTCCCCACTATTGCTCTGGAAACCACAAGCAATCAAAAATAACAGGGGGAGCAAGCTCTCCTATCCCGACGTCGTCTCCAGAGACTCTGGTATTGAACAACAGACTGACGTGGAGATCAATTGTTGAGTCGATTTCGGCTGAGGCTGCCGGATGATAAGAAGCCACATGTGCCACCTTCTCTAACAGCAACCTGGTGCTTTCAGTTACCAGCCCAATTTTCGTTGACCACCAACCCGAAGAGGGCAAACTGTTCTCTGATAGGTTTGTTGTTGAGCCTGTGACAGTGGAGAACTCCGGCGTTTTTGGCCCCCAGACCACATCTCTGCTCACTGCTATCGGAATGGAGTTGGCAACACGCAAGTGCGAGCCCCGTGAGGTCAACTGGATGTTCCAGGGCGTCACTCTCGCCGTCCTCAGTGGTAATGTCTTCTCCATCCTGTCGTCCGGGATCACGCGGCAGACTATCCTTTAAGTTTTACTTGCTCTAAATACACTACATGATGACAAGGACCACATAGTATATATACACTCAAATACACTTGAAGTTCTTACACATACATAATATATATGCATTTAATTATGTATGTATTTTGTCCTCCGCTAACGACAGGTCTCCACGAGGAAGAGGCCCTGCCAGTTTGCAGTCAGCTAACGTGATGTAGCTTATTTTGTGACTTCCAGCTAGCCACTCATAGACTCATATGGTTTTTGGCTAATATTATTTTTCCTTGCTGCATAATTATGTCTAGTTAGCTTTTAAATTGAATGCAGTAAATTTTGCTAACATAAACTTAACTGCTATCTTTCTATCTGTCACGAGTCAGCTTATTAATCCTAAAACATCAAGCTCTCACAACAATACATTTATATGTCTGAAATAGTCCACCTGATTTCACACCGACATAAGTAATATTTCTTTTAGTTAGTTATTTACCTACTACTAATGTAACTCATTAGTAAGTGTGTCATTTATTGTTTCAGTAAATGTGTTGTTGACAATGAGGCCAACATATAAAGTTAATCCTGAACAGAATTAGAAGGATTTATAGAACCGGTTCTTATCACCAGTTAAATGTAGCATTAAGCGGATGAGAGATATATTCCTCCCATAAATACGATGTTAGTCTATTCCGGTTAGCTTCTTCCTCATGAATTACTGACCTTGGCACTATGAATTTGCGAAACACTCGTCAATTCCACGTTACTGCTGTTGCTTATGCTTGCATAAATGAAATGTTATTCTGTGTTAGACGAGTCCGCTAAGTGTTAATTATTTAGATTGCGGGAAAGGACTCAGGAGACAACTAAAAAATAATAAAAGAGCAGTTGAGTTAACGATGATAAATTTCGACGAATTAAAATCACGTTCACATTTAGGATACAGAAACATCAGACCAATGATTGGACTGCATCAAATTTAGCGAATGTAAAGGGGAGAAAAAGACAACATTTTAATTACTTTGGTTTTGAATTATGATTACAATAAAAGTTTTTGATTTAGGCACAAGGCCAGCAATTTTAGTGGAAGAGGAAAGTCGATTAAATCGATCCCAGTGCGTGACTGGGACTTTATTTTTCGACCCCGGAAGCATGAAAGGCAAAACTAACTTCCGTGGTATTTGAACTCAGATCATAAAGGTCCGTAACTCTATTCTGCAAAGCATGGTGTCCGACGCTCTACCGATACTGCCAATCCACCGCCCTTCTTACCTATATAATAATGAGAGAGAAAACATTAAATCAATGACAAATATTGTGTTATTTTGATCTTTGGCAAGTATGTTATCTTTCCATCTGTCTCGAGTCATCTATTAATCCTAACTCATATCGCTAATATATGCCTAATAGTTATATATGTCTAATAGTGTTAATTCATTATGTTATGCACATGTGTAACTCCTGGTATTTTGGCTATGGGATTGGCTGCATCACTTTTCAATCATTTGCAATGTACTTGTTATTATAGTAATTGTTTCTGATTTTAATCCCTAATGATCTAGTTATCTTTCTTTCCAGATGTAATATTAGGATAGTTTCTGCATTCCATTAGAGATACATTATCGTTTATAGGAACTATATCGACCAAGAGGTACTTCTTCGTGGTCGATTACAATAATCGATCAATTTACCTTAATTTCCCTGACTGAGCGTTGGCATATACCAGAAAATGGACACATTATAATTCCCTTACACTTTTCTCTTTAACTTTTATAGCATCCTATTCCAGAATATCAAGCCTGTGTATGTATATTGTCTTTTGAATAAGACTGTGCAGTCCAACCAGAGGCAATATGTTTAATTGTTTCTAGTGTGACGCAACTGCTAAAAACAAACGCCTAAAACCACAAATAAAACAATAAACAAACAAGAAAATAAACAATCAGTTAACAATAACAACGTTCGGTCCAAGCTTTACAATATTGCACAGGTGGTGGTTTTCTTTGGCATTGCTTTAGCATAATTGTCTCTTATATATTTACTCAATTGGCAGTATCGGTAGAGGGTTGCACGCCATGCTTTCTAGCATAGAGTTACGTCCCTTTGCGGTCTGAATTCAAATCCCGTCGGGGTTAACTTTGCTTTCATCCTTACGGGTTCGATAAAATAAAGTACCAGTAACGTATAGGGGTCAGTTTAATCGACCCCCCCCCCCAAAAAACAAAACAAAAAAACAAACCTACTGGCCTTGTGCCTATACTAGAAATCATTATTTGGTAAAATATAGGGATATGGATTGACAGTACCGGTAGAGTCGGACAATATACTTTGCAGTATAAAGTTATGTCCCTTTACGTTCTGAGTTCAAATCCCGCCAACGTTAGCTTTGCTATTCATCCTTACGTGGTATATAAAATGAAGCCCCATTAACGCACTGGAACCGATTTATTCGACTTTCCCCTCTTCTAAAATTGTTGACCTTGTTCTAAAGTAGAAACCAATTTTTAGTAGAACTAGCAGAATGGCCCGGCGTTGCTCGTGATTCTAAACATAGATTGGCATGTTTATCTCTCCTTTCTGAAACAGTACAGAGAAGTACGGAATACCTCGGCCTCGGGATGGTGTCTACATTTTGTGCTTATAAAAAAAATTCGTCGTAGATTACCAGGGTTTTTATCCGTGCGAAGAAAACCAATATTTTATCGCGAAATAAATACTTTTGTTTATATTTTGTTATTGTGTATGCAAAAGTATTTGTACACGAATATATAATTATATATATATATATATATGAATAACAGATTAAAGTTTTAGCAAAGAATAGCTGCTTTCATCCTTAACGGGATCTTCTGAAACTAAAAAAAATCAATCTGTGAACGCAGAAGTAAATATTTCGAAAAACGTTACACACTAATATATATATATATATATATATATATATATATATATATATATATATATATATATATATATATATATATATATATATATATATATATATATATATATATATATACACTATATATATACATATATACACACACACCGCGTCATCATGTCGTAATGCAGACAGACAGACATACAGACATATATTATAAGGGCGCGACGTTATATCTATGTATCTATCTAAAAAGAAAGACTGAGAATTATAGAGAGAGATCGCTAAATCGCCTAATGTCATTGAAAATTTGAAATATGTTTTGCTCAAAACACTCACAGGACCATAAGTATTTCATGTGTACATTCTCTGTTTTAGATATATAGACTAGCAGAAAACCACCCGGTGGGCGGTTTTCTGCTAACAAATATAGTGTATATACTGATATTGTTGAAATTTGGATGAGAAATGTTTTCGGCACCACATGTTCACCGTCTCTCGGTGTGTCTTTTATGCATGTATAAATATATATGTTATCTATACGGTGAAATTTTTGAAATAAATATATGTTAAAACGAAAAAGGAGAAAAAGAGATTAGTGACGGAAATATAAACGTTATGATACATAAACGTTATGATATAACGATGGAAATATATAAACGTTTACGATAAAACGATGGAAATAGAAACGTTTATATATAATGATAAGCCGAAACACTCGTAAGCCGAAACACCCGTAAGTCGAAACACTAGTAAAGCGAAACGTATAAATAAAGATTAATGTAATGAATTTGAAAAGCATAGGGATTTGAAACCGCGTCTATTTGTTTCCTTGGCATTTTTTACAGACGGACAGACAAACAAACAGAGAAATGCCCATTATATATTATAAGTAGACTTGGTATGGTGTCAAGTCAGAACCGCCTCGAACTGGTTACTTCTGGCTTGTGCAAGGTGTCTCTATAGCAACCAGCGATTCCCTCGGCCTCAGTGACCAAAGTCAGTGGAGAGGGGAAGGTAATGTTTCTATAGCGACAGTGTTTCTCTTGGTAGTACCAAAATGGAGAAAGGAAGGGGAAGGTAATATTTCTGTAGCACCTACATTTGAGTTTTAGGGAAGGACAGACAGACAGACAGACAGACAGAGAAATGCCCATATATTTCTGTGTGTGTGTATATATATATATATATATATATATATATATATTACACACACATAAATGTATATATATTTCTGTGTGTGTGTATATATATATATATATATATATATATTACACACACAGAAATGTATATATATTTCTGTATGTATATATATATATATTACACACACAGAAATGTATATATATTTCTGTGTGTATATATATATATTTCTCTGTGTGTATATATATATATATATTACACACACCGAAATGTATATATATTTCTGTGTGTATATATATTACACACACAGAAATGTATATATATTTCTTAGAACAAAATTATTATTAATGTTTTGCTGTTCATAACAATTGGAATTGAAAAATTACTTTTACTAATGCTTAGATATGTAAAAATGAAGCAATGTTTCTAATAATTGTTTCTACTTTTGGCACAAGGCCAGCAATTTGCCAATACATTACTGGTACTTTATTTTATCGACCTCGTGAGGATGAAAGGCAAAGTTAACCTCGGCGGTATTTGAACTCAGACCGTAAAAGGACGTAACTCCATGCTATGAAGCATGGTGTCCGACTCTCTACAGTCTGTACGTAATGTCTGTACGTAATGAGGGAGTGAGAGGGGAGAGAAAGAAAGGCAGAGGTGAAGTGACGAAGTGACTCTCTTCTCCTCCTCCTCCTCCTCCTCCATCTCCCCATTCGTCACAGCGATATAGGGGAGGAATGTTAGTGTGTTACAAAGAGAAAGAGTGAGAGTGAGAGAAACAGACAGACTAAAAGAGAGGGATAGCTGGAGAGAGAGAGAGAGAGATAGCAACAGATACAGTACAGTAGCTAAGGGATGTATATGTATATACATTTCTGTGTGTGTACATATATATATATACAATCTATATATATAAAACTGTGGTTGTCTGTCTGTCTATCGATTTTTGGCACACATCTCCTCTTAGAATCTCTGACGGAATTGCACCGAAATTGCTATACTTGTACATTGAGCCCTAGCGAAGACATCGGAAAAAAAATATTTCAAATTGACCCACCCTATGTGACGAAATCGAATATAATGTATCGATTTTTGAGCGTAAGTTATCAGTTATTTCCCTTTGTTCTGTTTACATTGAGCGTCTTACGTAAAAAATTACGCTGGCTTTCTCAGCGTTTAAAATGACATTAACACAATACACGAACAGTTGTCGAGCCAGCAAAATATTGACCTGCAAAATTCATCAGTTCGAACACTAAGCTTCCGTTTTGCTTCATTTCCATTTAAAAGCATTTTAAAACAATATTTTTACTTGAAAACAAGTCTATTTAAAGACTACGTAAAACAAGCAAATATTTCGTCGTTAGGCGTGCAGACAGACAGTCGTGCAGACAGACAGTCGTGCAGAGAGGTGATATACGCGTGCAGACAGATAGTCGTGCAGACAGATAGTCGTGCAAAGAGGTGATATAGGCGTGCAGACAGATAGTCGTGCAGAGAGGTGATATAGGCGTGCAGACAGACATAACTGATAATTTGGTTACGCTAATGTTTTTCTCTGCGTTGCAGTGTTTACATTTTCGATCTTTGTTAATAAATAACCAGTGCAGTTTTTATCCCCATGTTATAACATTCGGGTTATCGTTATGTTTTCTTAACTTCATAAGGCATATTGTTGGTTGAGGGAATATTAATAAAAAAACACCACATGCAAGTCTGCACAGTAGACACTACAGTTTTTAAGCCAAAAAAGAAACTTAACATTGTAACTTTAACACAGCTACTGAGCGACCCCGAGCAACGCCGGGCTTTACTGCTAGTATTAAATAAATGGAAACTATATTTATAAAACCATATTTATTTCATTATATATATATATATATATATATATATATATATATATATATATATATATATATATATA
This sequence comes from Eledone cirrhosa, assembly GCA_964016885.1. NCBI lineage: Eukaryota > Metazoa > Mollusca > Cephalopoda > Octopoda > Eledonidae > Eledone > Eledone cirrhosa. The sequence goes on from OZ024740.1 coordinate 175,326,864, forward strand.
TATATATATATATATATATATATATATATATATATATTATATATTACACACACAGAAACGTATATATATTTCTGTGTGTGTATATATATATATATATATATATATATATATATATATATATATATATATTACACACACAGAAATGTATATATATTTCTGTGTGTGTATATATATATTTCTGTGTGTGTGTATATATATATATATATATATATTACACACACACAGAAATGTATATATGTTTCTGTAGCACTTCTCAATTCCCCCCTCTCTCCCCCCCTTATCCCCCTCTTGTAGTCTGTCTCTTTCTTTCACTCTCACTCTCTCTCTACGCGTGCGCAAAAAACATTCGCATGCGCGCACGTGTTTCCACTGTCGGACAGACAGAGAGAGAGATTGCTGGTTATATATTATAAGGAGATAGATAGTTTCAGCGTCGGTTAAAATGCACTTTACGTTTTGAATTCAAATCTTATGGATGTCAACTTTAAATTTCTTCTTTTTGACTTCAGTAAAACAAAGTACTACTCAAATATTAGAGTTAATATAATCGGCTATTCACACTTCACTGTAAAAAAAAAGTCTGGTCTTATGCCTATGGTAGAAATCGTGGTACTTCCACTCTCTAGTTCTATAGAGGATTAGTGGTGGCCAAGTGCGACGAACTCAGTGAGACTCTAGGCGTCGAAGAAGTCGAACTGATCAGAAGCCTGTTCCGGAGGACTGTTTCGGAAGACTTTCGAGCCGGGGACGATGGATAACTTCAGAAATCCCTCGCTTGGCAGTGCTACCAGGGGGCACTGCTGGTTCGACATAAACTCAACAGGCACGGAAGTGCTGTCAGTCGGACCTGCCCGAGATGCGCTCAGAGCGACGAAACCATTCTGCACGCACTTGTTCAGTGTCCGTGCATTACTGACTTGTGGAGTTATGTCGAACAGCTGTTGACGCATGTAGAATGGATCCGGCTATCGGCCGAGTCTATAGTGAAGATT
>OZ024740.1:175332855-175352855 GCA_964016885.1 Eledone cirrhosa
ATTGCTTGGAGTCTGTGGGCTTGTAGTATATGTCTGTTTCTGTTTTTTTGTTATGGATCTTAATGAGGATGTCGAGGAAGGGGAGTTTTTGATGGCTGTATTCGTCGTGAAGATAATATTTGTGTTGAGCCCATTTATAAGGGTGTGAATTCTTTAAGTTTCTCGATGTTTTCGTGCCAAAGGATGAAGCAGTCATCTAGATATCGCTTCCAGTTCCTTTCTATGTGTAAGTGGAGAGTGTTTCCAAATTTGTTTAGTACTTTAATGTAGAGGGTGATTTCCAGGTATCCCATGACTAGGTTGGCATAAGTAGGGGCTGTTTTCGTTCCCATAGCGGTCCCAGATTTCTGCTTGTAGGGTTTGTTATTGAAAACGAAGTAATTGTTCTCCAAGATAAATTTGAGTCCCTCTATCACGAATTCTTTTTTGATGCGTTGTGGGAGTTCATTGTGGTAATTATCCAGCCAGAATTGGATAGCTTCTATTCCTAGGTTGTGGAGGATGTTGGAGTATAGGTTGACTACATCGAACGTCACTAGTAGGGTTTGTTCAGAAAGGGGCATATTAGGGAGGTGATTGAGCATATCTAGGTCGTCCCTTATATAGCTTTTGATGTGTTTGAGAAAAGGCTTGAGAAGGGTATCAATGAAGTTGCTAAGGCGGTGGGTTTCGCAAGCGGGGCCTGCTATTATAGGTCTTAATTTGAGATCATTGGGTGAGGGGACATTGATGACTATGTCTGTGGCTTCCTTGCATGCCTTACTTATTAATTCGCTTTTATGTACTTTAGGGATACCGTAGAAAAGGCTGGATTTACTTGTGAAGTCTGTGATGAAGCTGAATTCCTTGTTAGTGAGTCCTTCTTTGTATTGGTTGATTAGAGTTTTTAGGTTTCTCATAATTTTCTGTTGATTGTAGTGTTCAGCCTTTTCGTAGTATGTTTCGTTTTCCAAAGTGGAGAGCGCTAAGTTGATATAGAATTCTGTCTCCATTAGGACTACTGTACTCCCTTTATCAGCCTCTTTAATTGTAATGGTTCTGTCGGTTTTCAATCTATTTAATTCTTCCCATTCTTTCTTGTTGAGGTTTGGCTTGTGTTTTTGTCTGTGCAAGTGTTGGTAAGGGAAGTTTGTGATGTGTTCACAGAATTCGTCCAGGATTTTATTTCTACCTTTTGATGGGGTCTAATTGCTTCTATTTCTGGCTAATGATTCATCCTCATTGTACTGGTCGAATAGTTGTTCACTGAGTCGTAACTTTCTACAGAAGTCTGTGATGTCTTCCTTCATTTCATAGTAGTTAGGACGTAGTGGGGTCGGTGTGAATTTAAGACCTTTGGAGAGTAAGTTGATAAGGTTGGGTGTTGGTTCTGCACTAGTTAGATTGATAATTTTTATTACTCTCGGTTTCTCCTCCCTGTCTTGTGTTATTTTGTTTGCCTGTATCTGTGTGCTGTGTCTAAAAAATGGTTGGGGTAGAGAGGTTGTCTGCTGATGTTAAGTGGTCTCCTGTGTTTGTTATATTCCTTGTTGTTGTAAAATGTGGTTCGGGTTCGTGGTTGTAGATTGAATGGAGTGTTCCTGTATTGCGAGTATGGATGTGTGTTTCTATGTGCCATGTTGGATTGTGGTGTTATAGGTGGCCTACGTTGTGGGTTGTATCGTGTGGTGTGGGTTTGTTGTGTATTGTGGAAGCGAGAGTTGAGAAAATGGAAATTACCTTGCTGTCCCCTTGAAGCGGGGAAGTTGTTACATCTATCATGGTGGTGGTATCTTTTCCCTATGTTTGACGATGAGGCATCCGCGTAGTAGTTGAGTGATTTGGCATGGTGTCTCCTTGAAGGGGGAAAGTTGTAAATCTAATTCTGGGGGAGATGATTTCTAGGGTTTTTGTTCCTTCTTATGGTAGCGAGGTTGGGAAGTTCATCTTCGGTGTGGTGCTTCCTTCTTCTTTTGTTAGTGGCTGGGGGGGGGGGGGGGTTTGCGAAGTTGTTGTGCGGTTCGGTTATGGGTTTTCCTATTTTTATGAACGGGTTATTGGAGGTGTAATCCGTTTTAAAAATCGATTCATAGTGTAGGAACCAAGCGGCACTTTTTTCCCAGCGTTGAAGGAATTTCAGTTCTTCTATGTTACTATGTGAATGTGAGTATATGTATTTTGTAGAGGTGTGCAAATATGTTTGTGTGTGAATGCGTTGGTGAAAGGATACGTACACTTGAAAGAAAAATTAAAGTCTGAATGTTAATTAAGTGCAAACACAAAACCAACCACGCATATCTTCACTATCTCTAATCTTTCTATAGATTTAGAAAAATAACCAATAATATATTCTATAAAAAATGTCAAAACAACAGATGGGAATCTAATTACTCACTGCCACCAAAAATTCTCACTGCTATTAAAAAACCACTCCCTCAACTATTCTTCTAACAACTTCACCCCTCCCTCCTAATATTCTCTATAAAAACCAAATAGGTCCTCAGTAATATTATTCTGATGAAATGACAGTAAATAATAACATTGAAATATTGAATGTCTGCATAACTAATACTTTGTAGATAGCAGCTGTTTTCAGGTTATGTAACTGTTATAGAAACACGTGTCAATAAATTCCTTTCAACTAAACTGTATCCATTCAAATCTTTCTATTTTTCTCCGGATAACTTTTGGAACTACAACTGGAACCGTCGAGCAAACTCTACGTGAGCTGTCAATCTACTGTGTGTAATATTTATATTACAACACAACGGAAAATACTGTATATATATATATATATATATATATATATATATATATATATATATATATATATATATATATATATATATATATATATATATATATATATATATATATATATATAGTCCTGTAGAAGCCTTTCTATATTAAATATTTATACTCTGCTTTGTATGAGTACCTTACTTACTGTGGTTGCCCCCAATTGAACCCGGGATAAACTTATATATATATATATATATATATATAGGAACGAGTAGGACCCCGACGGCTGAGCTCAAGCCGTTTCGACGGCTAATTCTGGTTCCTTACCACATTTCTTCCGTTATATATATATATATATATATATATATATATATATATATATATATATATATCCGTAGGTCCCTATATATATATATATATACGGGATAACAAGTTATCGTTACAGACAATCCACTTAGATGTAGTCTAGTTAGTGTACTCCCTGTTGTGGATGGTATTAACGTATGGCTTAGTTTGACTCAACAAGACGCTTCCATAGTGATGCAGCGAGTTCACGGTGATTTCTATGTAGGTTATACTTGGAGTAATAATAATTCAAGAAAGAAGAGCAACATAGTTGTCTGTACAATAAGGGCTTTATTCACAGTGCTGACAATTGTTTCTTTGATCTGGTAGGTCTAGAGTTCGCTAATCGCTTGGTATTGCGTCAATGGATCTCCAATACTTTGTTTATAACCAGTTAATTCATCGTCGCTCGCTCTGATGGATTGACTGGTTACAAACAAAGTATTGGAGATCGATTGACGCAACATCTAGCGATTAGCGAACTCTAGACCTACCAGATCAAAGAAACAATTGTCAGCACTGTGAATAAAGCCCTTATTGTACAGACAACTATGTTGCTCTTATTTCTTGAATTATATATATATATATATTATTTTTATTGTTTGACCCGAATTACTTGGTCGTTTGTTTTGGCTGTGCGGATGATATGTTTAATCATCATCTCAGTGTGTTTGCCCCTTAACATATGTTGTAGCTCTGATTCACATGAATCATCGAGCGCTTGCCACACATATCGGACGTTGATTTTCCTTAATTCCTGAGCTGAAATACGATTCTCGCTAATTTATATTTATATATATATATATAAATAGTCTGTTCGCTTGTTACGCGAACTTGAATTAGGCGAATTCGCTTTAACGTTTCTGTAAGAAATATTACTAAATATTCACTCTGCGTGAATAACGCGGTATAACGCGTGTGATTTTTATTTATTATTTTATTTATCAGAAAATTAGACTTGAATTACAAGATTTTGTACATTTGTACAGTGTATGTATATATATATATACATATATATATATATATATATATATATATATATATATATATATATATATATATATATATATATATATATATATATATATGTATATATATATATGTATATATATATATGCGCGTGTGTGTGCGCACGCGCCTGTATTGATAAAAAATCAGAGAATGTATCAACATTTATATATGATTATATAGATGGAATGATGAGATCAATAAATAGATGTAACTATGGTGATTAGCTAAATAATAAAAAGAAAATGTGTAAAAAGAATAATATATATATATATATATATATATATATATATATATATATATATATATATATATATGCGTGTGTGTGTGTGTGTGTGTAATTAATTGTTTATGGCAGATTTAAAGATCAGAGGTGCTGTGGTGTGTGCCTCTCTGGGGACAAAATGATTAATGGATGTGAAGCAAAGATTTGTTAGAATATATGCAGATGTAATTGTTGTAAAGACGAAATTATAATAGTAATATTAATGAGGTAAGTGAGATAAGAACTGTAGATATATAAAGATAATAAAGAAATTTAAAGTTGTAGAATATTAGCGTAAGATGATATGGAGACAATATTCCTGGAGAAATTCTATGGAAGGTGATTATAAATTTGATAAAGTTTGACTGTATTCTGTTTAGAGAGCCTTAGTTTAAACTTTGAAGATTGGCTTGACTTGTTTAGAAGCTAAGATGATTTGCCTTAAATATGGCTATTAGAAGGTTCATACATACACACATGCATGCATACATACATGTATACATCCATACGTAAATACATACGTACATACCATATATATATATATATATATTTCACAGTATTTTTTGACTAAAGAAATTTTAGTCTGATAATGGGGTTTAGAACCCTCAGATAAATGGAAAAAGATGAGTATTGACGTACATACGTCAATACTCATCTTTTTCCATTTATCTGAGGGTTCTAAACCCCATTATCAGACTAAATTTTCTTTAGTAAAAAAATACGGTGAAAGCTATTCTATTTTCTAATTTCAAACCTGCTCACTGTTTCAAAGCATATTTTACTTGTCATATATGTATATATATATATATATATATATATATATTTAGTTTTGAGAAAAACCAAAATTATAATTCAAATAATTTTATTAATTTGTACGTCCATTTCGATTTAATTAAATGTATTAAACATCAATAATAATTTGCAAATTAATTAATTAATTAATTAAGTAAATCAAGAAACATTGCAATCATATATTACAAATCTCTTCACGAAACAAATATTAGCTTTGGTGAATGCATGACCCAAAGTACCAGGTAAAGCAGGTGGTAATCAGCAAGTAACACATATAAAGTGAAAAGATGTCTTTTTCAAAAAGCCAAATATTGTATACATACAATATGCAAACACAAGTATTGTATACATACAAAATGTTAACATTGATCTTCCACGGACTTGGTAACGAACGCGTGTTATACCGACATCTATTGACCTCTTGTATCTACATCTCTCTCTCTTTCTCCCCCCTCTCTCTCTCTCTCACTCTCTCACTCTCTTCCTCTCTTTCTCTCTCTCTCTTTATATATATATATATATATATATATATATATATATATATATATATATATATATATATAGCGTTTTATCCTTCAGCAAGACACTTTACTACACATTGATCCATTTCACTTAACTGTAGAAAAGAGTTGCGACGTCACTGGTGCCAAGCTGCGTTGGCCTTTGCTTTTCCCTTGGACTACACCAGTGACCTGGAGAAGGGAGAAAGTATGCTTGGGTGACTGCAAGGAGAGGAAATTTCTATGTGCAAAATCCATGGTCATTCGTGACCGATAGGGTGTTTACCCTTATCCATCATATATATAGATATATGCACACACACACACACACACACACACACACACACACACACACACACACACACACACACACACACACACACACACACACACACACACACACGCATCACACACATATATTCGAACCAATGATTTTATGAGCTAACGACCCTCACAGAAACGCAAGCTATAACCGTTATTCACTTCTTCAGTTCAATGTGTTTGACACTACAGTAGACTGGCGTCCTGCCCAGTGGGGGAAGAATTGTACTTGCAGTCGCTTCCCATCACGGAACCGAGATAAGCACCAGCCTAACTGAATTGAGATAGTCTTTAGATTTTAGAGATAACTATAACAATAGTCGACTACTTTAAATTATAGTCATTGAACAAATCTGGCAAATCCTCATGGAAATGGACAGGAAATAGACAAAGATAACTCCGAAGAATCCAACGGCCCATCTTTAATGTGCTGGGTGACCGCTTTTAATCATTACGCCAAAGCTTCAAAAGCCGTTAATTACCGTTCTCTTTAGAAGATTTATGCCTGAAGCTTGAAGGGTAACCACTCTGTTGACTTAATAAGGATTAAGACATTTGAAATTTGGAAATATAGTCGCCACTAAGCTGATAACTATGATATTTGTTGACCTATTTAAATAATTGCTGAACAAATTGGGCAAATACCATTTATAATTATAGACAGAAAAAAGTGGGTAGAGACACACACGGGGAATCAAAACAAGTCTTTGATTTCTTCGAGCCTTAGAGAGTAGGGGTATAGACAGAAATAATTGTCAAGAACTTCCCCTCCCTTAACTTAATTATGCAGAATATCAGGCTTTTCCAAGATCCTGCAGAGCCTTCTCATACCTCTTAACAAGGGATGTCTTCATCACGGTGCGTACACCATGAATGCAGAGTTGGTTTTCTGGATAATCTTTCCAGAAGAAAGTATAGTTAGTTGAAGCTTCTGTGTCTTGCCCTTCACCAGATATATGGATTTTCTTTAAACCGGCTTTGTCCATATTGTATCATTTGAGCTCACACATTCCAGAGCAATATGGTAATCAAGCTTGTTAGCCCGCTTTCGTTCCAGTAAGGTACACATGTAGCCATATAGACAGTAGAAGGTTATTTTCTGTTTGAATCTCAAAGATTGGGCTTACCGCCAGCTGGGGGCCAACTGATCAGCATAGGTTTGGAACAAGCAATCCTTAGAGCACCTTATCTAGGTCTGTGCAGCATGGGAACGACTTGTATCACTCCTACAAACGACTGGTCGGTCCCCCAAGCCCATTGTCTTTCCAGTTCCGCAAGGCAACGACCCTGACACAATGGTTTCCATGTGCTGGATTGAGGCTATCGACTTCGGGCCGTTTTAACAACATTATCGATCCTTAGCAAAACATTGCGCTAGGGTCATTATTTACACAATCACTCACAGGAGTAAAAATGTAAATGGTCGATAATATGTGAAACATAAATTTTGCCAATACCATTGTTATTAACTGTTGAAGTGACATTAACATATATGCTTTTATATAACGCCTGAGACATATGTGGTTACAGAGGTAACGATGGTATTAAATCAGAAGCAACTGTCAGTGTTCACTTACAACAATTGACATTAATAATATTCATCTATATATATAAAACTGAGGATGTGTGTGTGTGTGTGAGAATTTGAATCCCTAAAACTCGAGAAATACCCAACCGATTGTTTTCAAACTTTAAATGTATATTACTTATATTTCAGGGAGTGTTACGCACATAAAAATTTCAACTTTTTCATCACCTAGGGCCTGCATTAGGTGAAAAACTGCGTTTTTTTCAGCTTTTTAGGGTTTTTTTGAGGCGTTACGTCAGACCGATTTCCTTGAAATTGTAACTATGTATTAGTCAGTCTCTTCTTCATAACGTGAGCAAAGAAAATCCAACTTTTTTATGACCTAGGGCCCGAATTAAGTGAAAAACTTCATTTTTTTCAGCTTATTAGGGCTTATTGGAGGCGTTACGTCTAGCCGATTTTCCCGAAATTTCAAGGCATATTATGCACATAAAAAAAATTAATTTCCTTGATCCCCTAGGGATTAGGTGAAAACCTGCATTTTTCCTGCTTCATCGAGGAAAATCTTAAAGATTATCCAGCCATCAGAGTATTCGGTTTATTTTCTTTACATATTGTCCAGCATGCAGTTTTTCCACGATTAGGTCTGTTGGCGGCCCGCGTTCCAAAATACCTTATCCCGTGCAACGCCGGGTACCACTGCTAGTATTTAATAAAATACATTCTAAATATGCATTTTCCGATAACAAATATCTATAATTTAGTATAATATAGTATCTATTTATTTATTAACAGGTCACAATATACATAGACCTCTGTGCTCGTGGGACCCATGGGCAAATGCCTAGCGGTCTCTTGTGTCAAGACGGCCTTGTAGCAACTGTCAGTTGAACTGTATCCATCAACATCACACCACGGCTGATTGCCACGAGAAAAAAGATTTGTGCTTTCATTGTTTGAGGTGTATTTCTCATTGAATTGGTACTGACGCATATACTGGGTGACCAGACACCTATACTTAGAGTACTGATGTCGCCCTTGTCAAAATGCCTGTCACCTAACAATGTTGCTTCACCCATATGGCTGGAGGAGTCCTCGTGTTCTTTAAGGGGTGACGTCTCTACTGAATCCAGAAACTCCAGTCCTCTTACTTAGTTTAGCATGCCGGTCGCAGGGGTTTACCCGAATATGTTCACTGGTGAACACAGCCACTCATTGGGAGCAACAGGTGAGAGTTGAGGGCCATTCGGAAATAAAGTTTTCGAGCTATTTTCGTTGGACATGATATTAGATAGCGGTGCTATCTATTACTCTCTCCCTCTGTCTCGACACTCACAAACACATACACACAAATATATGAACACAAATACATATTTCATACACACACATACACACAAATATATGAACACAAATACATATTTCATACACACACATACACACAAATATATGAACACAAATACATATTTCATACACATACATACACACAAATATATGAACACAAATACATATTTGATACACACACATACACACAAATATATGAACACAAATACATATTTCATACACATACATACACACAAATATATGAACACAAATACATATTTCATACACACACATACATACAAATATATGAACACAAATACATATTTCATACACACACATACACACAAATATATGAACACAAACACATATTTCATACACACACAAATATATGAACACAAATACATATTTCATACACACACATACACACAAATATATGTACACAAACACATATTTCATGCACACACATACACACAAATACATGAACACAAACACATATTTCATACACACACAAATATATGTACACAAACACATTTCATACACACACAAATATATGAACAGAAATACATATTTCATACACACACATACACACAAATATATGTACACAAACACATATTTCATATATAACAAAGTAAACTTTATTCCTTGCTTTTGGGAATCCCTTGGAATTTTGTGTTTTTCCAGCAGATTTTACAGGTTGTAATTACATTTCGGAACAAGTAATATACTTTAATCAATTTTAAACAAAACTCTGCGTAATTTTATATTAAAAATTAAATTTATCCCTTGTTTTAAGCTTACTATTTTCTTTCCAGCATAGAGTTACGTCCCTTTACGGTCTGAGTTCAAATCCCGAGGAGATTAACTTTGCCTTTCATCCTTACGGGGCCGATAAAATATTTGCTGGCCTTGTGCCAAAAGTAGAAACAATTATTTTCTTTTGTTAGTTTATTAAGTTTTCCTAATATTCTTTTTGAAACATATATGATATATTAGGGGAAATAATGTTGGATAAATATTCGATATTGTATAAGCCGGTAGAAAAAAATATGTATCTCTTGTATTTCCATTCACAATTGAAGTAAACATATTTATTTCTATATACAACCCTAGATGAACCAACCCCAAATCTAATATCATCAATATAGATAATAATGAAGGAACAATTTTTTCATTTCCCAGTGTGGTTTGTATATTAACGAAGTTTCACTAATGTAAATAAATAAATAAGAGAAAAAGTGTATGCCTTATATCTTTGAGGATGGGGTGTGTGTATTATTTAGTAATAAAGAAAACCGATCAAGAAGAGAGAACATGGCGGAAAAAAGAGTGGTTAAGGATACGGAAAGGAGAAAGAAAAAGAGGAAGGAAAGGACATAAAAATGTGTGATAGAGGGTATTATATAGAAAAACAAACAAATATACATCACAAGTTATCTCATATTTCTAAAAATATTTGTGAAAAATCCATGTATTATCGGACAAAACAAAAAGCAAAAAACAATAACAATCTTTAAGAAAGAGGCATAATCACATATTAGAAACTATTTATTATCCAATAACATTAGCAATGTTTACAAAAAAGCTGACGCTAATACACATAATTCAATAAATCTGTAAGCCAGACACAAATGCCACAATCATCAGTCTAGATGAGTGAGTAAGATATTTAGACCCACGTACACTATAACGATAGATCCTCCGACGGTTTCGGCAATCAACTGAACTATCGGCTCATCCCGCGCAAAGACAAACGCGTGCGTGTATATATGCGTCCATATACTTACATATACATAACTAGACGGGCGCGTATACCAACACGCATACACAGAGGGCGAGAGAAACGGACAGACACTCACGCACACGCATACACGTATACATATTGTAAAACACATGGATATATGCGGAAACTCTTACCACTGTATGTATTGACTTCTTTTTTCCACTCGGTTGTAAACACAAGCGCCTACACACACACACACACACACACACACACACACATACATACATACATACATACATACATACATATATATATATATATATATATATATATATATAACATCATTATTTGATATAGAGGGGCGGTGAATTGGCAGTATCGGTAGAGGGTTGGACGCCATGCTTTCTAGCATAGTTACGTCCCTTTACAGTCTGAGTTCAAATCCCGCCGAGGTTAACTTTGCCTTTCATCCTTACGGGGTCGATAAAATAAAGTACCAGTAATGTACTGGATAATTGCTGGCCTTGTGCCTAAAGTAGAAACAATTATTTGATATAGAAATCGCTTCTACAGGACTAGAACTGTCTCACCCGCATTAATTCATCAGGAATATATGTCATTTTTTATATTATTATTTTCATATTCTTTTACTACTGGTTTCAGTCATTTGACTGTGGTCATGCTGGGCCACCACCTTAACTTATATTCAAGCTGCAGCTTCCCTTCCTCGCTACTCTGAGATTCCCGCTTCCTTTTTCGCAAAGGAGTTTAATAAATCTCTATTACGTGTATTAAATACTTTTTTATCCGTTCTTATTCGTATAGTGTTAAAATTAAGTCCCCCACTATCACTCACCAACACAAACGTATGCACACTACAGAATGTTCTCCACTAATATTGTCTAATTCATTTTCCGCTTTCATACCATGACGTCATTACATTTTCTCACATTATATATAGCTACGCGATAGCACTTTCGTCAAAAAGGAAATTACTATTATTTTATCAGTAAGGTTATTAATGGTGTGTAAGCAAGATTTTGAAGTTCATTTTATGCCTCAAATAATTTATAACATATCAGCTATAGACCATTGCTAACAAGCGTGGGTGTTTATATATACATAAACACTCCCGCATATCATTATGCTTTGTGTATACATTTGCGAACACACATGCAAGCCCACTCATATACATATCTATATACATTTATATACTATAGATAGGCAGAATAGAGTGTAAAGGTGAACAGATGGCTTTGGCCAGTTACGAGCGTTGAGGGCGACTGTGCTATTTTTTTCCATTTGGTGAGAGCCTATTATCTGTTTTGCACAGGTCTATGTGTAACCATTTCATAAATAATTTGAGACGTTTCATAAACTGATAATATACTTATGATGACATTTGCCTGTTTTTCTTTCTTTAATTTGAAACTTTTCTTTGAAGATAGGAGTGTTCATTTTGAAATGTCTATTTAACTGACTACGAAGTATAATCGTTTGACGTTTTAATTTCGACGCCGGCGACCACGTTGGATTATTATTCATTTGTTGCAATATAACACGCGATTCATCGACCTTTCTTTCATTGTTTTTATATATATATACACACACACGTACGCACACGCACACACACACGCACACACACACACGCGCACACACACACACACGCACACACACACACACACACACACACACACACACATTGATACATAATAAATGATTGATTTTAGAAAGCCGGTACAATGAGATAGAAATATATAAAGGGGAAAGGATGACAAATAAATAAAAACAAAGTAATGTTTTTCTTACCGAGTATATTTCAACATAATATTTCAGGGTTATTGCTCTTTTTTTATGCCCCCCCCCCCCCCAAAATAACAGAACAAGCGCTGCAAGACAAAAACGTACGATGTGTTTTTCCTTAACTGGTCAAACCAGTTCGTTTTGCATCGTTTGCTTTTGTTTGGCTGGAAGGAACATTTGAGGATTCTGACCTCACGACCCTCTCAGGAATAAGTGGACGAAGAATATATATATATATATATATATATATATATGTAAGTATGTGTGTATACGTACATACATATATGTATACAGACGTACACACATACTTACATTTAAGTAAGTGCCGTACTAAGAGTGGGAAATGGAATTTCGTTTTCATTTTATTTCAACTTATATATATATATATATATATATATATATATATATATTTATTAAAATAACAGATTAAAGTTTAAGCAAAGAATCGCTGCTTTCACCCTTATCGAGCCCTCTTTGGATTTTAGTCTTCAAATTTATTATTATTATATATATATACACACATATATATATATATATATATATAAATATAAATATATAAATACATATATATATATATATACAAATACACACACACACACACACACACACACACACACACACACACACACACACACACACACACACACACACACACACACACACACACACACATGCTAACGGCGACATAACATTTACCGGTTATATAAACTTTTCATGCTATATAACATCGTACTGACTACATAGCCTTTTACATGCTACATAGCTTTACCGGCTACATAATGAATACCGGCTACGCAATTGATCTTGTTGTTTAAGGAAGTCTGCGAATAGTGTTTTAAAAAATTATTTGTTAACTCACATGATGTGAAATGGTAGTATTATCGCCATGAAGATTAACAACCGAAAATGAAAATAATTATGTCGTTTGATTTTACGATTGAAAGAAAATAATTGTCGCAAATTAGAAGTTTTATTTGTTAATGAAGTGTGTATGTGTGGTTAGAAATCCGGCACGTGGTTAAATTGATTTAAAGTTTAATTATTCATTTGATGTGAGTGTGTGTTTGTATGTGTTTGCAAATAAATAAATCAATTTGAAGACTCACATTTAGAATAAACGAAATTGTACGTTAATGTGGCTAATGTTTTTGTTGTTCAGTCTGTAAAGTGTATGAGTGAGAGAGTAAAACGGACAGTATCACCATCAACATGAACAATGTAAAATGAAAAGAATAGTTGTTTCAGCTTGGAAAGAGAAAGTAGTAGAAAGTATGAAGTTGTATAGATTTTGAAGGGTAATGGAAAGAGTTTAGCAGTTGAAATGAGAGAGGATAAAATCGTAAAATATTGAGTTTTATCGATTTTTTGCGTAATTGTGGGTGAAATTGAAACAAATATATGTGCCATGACCCAATCAAAGCTATTTCGAATACTGAATTGTAAATTTAAATTGAAGAAATTCTATATCGTAGATTTCTATAACAAAGAAATGTGACCATACACTGAGCTTTATAGATTATGATATTTTATTATTGATGTTATTGTTTTGATTATACGCTATTTCTCTATATATATCTTGCCTTGTACGAATTATTTTTGTATTCTGAGGATTTGATCAGAGGTAAATAATGTAATGGAGATCGAGTGACGCAACTTCGAGCGATTAGCGGCCTCTAGACTCACCTGATCAATGAAACAATTGTTAACACCTGAAATAAAGCCCCTTGCTGTACAGCCAACCATGTTACTCTTCACTCTTTCACTATTATTACTCCAAGTATAACCTACATAAGAATTACCACGAACTCACTGCCTAACTATGGAAACATCTTGTTGAGTTAAACAAAGCCGTACGTTAAAACTATCCACGACGCAGAGTACTCACAACCTCTAACGGGATTACCTATAATAACTTATTACCCCATATATATATATATATATATATATATATATATATATATATATATATGTGTGTGTGTGTGTATACACACAAACACACACACACACGCACACTCTCTATGCACTCCTGAAAGGACCCGCCCGGTATTTACCGCAGATCCGTCGTCACAGCATCCTTGGTGTTTTTCACGTCCGGAAAAAGAGTCCCTTTGACTAATCACCGGTGGTGATTCCCCAGCAAGTCTGGTTCGGTTTCAAGACGCTTGAAGATGTGCCGACACACCTGCGCACGCCGCTCTTTCTAAATCCTGGTGGGGGAGCTGGTTTGGTCACCGCCTAGTCGAACATGAAGCAGGTTGTATACAGTAGCAGGCAGCGACCTGTTTTCGCATTAACATTGGATTGGCAGTATCGGTAGAGGGTCGGACGCCATACCTTAAAGCAAAGAGTTACATCCGTTTACGGTCTGAGTTCAAATCCCGCCGAGGTTTACTTTGCTTTTCATCCTTACGGGGTCGATAACATAAAGCACCAGTAATAAACTGAGATAAGTGCTGGCCTTGTGCCAAAAGTAGAAACAAACATATATATATATATGTGTGTATGTGTGTGTGTGTGTGTGTGTGTGTGTGTGTGTGTGTGTGTGTGTGTGTGTGTGTGTGTGTGTGTGTGTGTAAAAGGTGAAATAACAACACAATCGGTAGAGTATATGGAGATGTTTAATTGTCTGTGTGCACAATTATATACAAAATGTTACTTCGTAGTGGTGGTAGTGGTGGTGGCGGTTTACTATAGTTGACTAAAGAAAACATCGTTATGTCAGTAAACATACACTCACACACACACACATACATTCTCACATACACATACAATCTAACATACATTCACATACGTATACTAAGACAGACACATACACATACAAAATGTGACGTCTACACTCTCACCTATACTCACACATTTTGTATGTATGTGTAGATGTGTGTGTTTAATTCTCTGAGGCCTAACTTACATAACAAACGCACAAACACACACACACACTCACAGACACATATACAGTCCGTGGTGGTGGTGGTGGTGGTGGTGGTGGTGGTGGGTTACTATAGTTAACTATAAAAATATCATTTTAGATAAAATCTTATTTTGTTTAAATCCAAATGAAAATAAAAATTACATGTTGATACTCTCGGGGTCTAATACTATTACCTTCTAAAATTTGATTTGATTTGGTCCAGCCGTTAGCGAATGCATAAGAACAGACAGAGAGACAGAGAGACAAAGAATTTTATATAGAGAGAGATATATAAGGTGTGATAATTTGCTTGAAGTATTGTGGAATATGAAAATGAAAAATGAATATGTATAAAAAGCTGTACAATGCAAGTAGGTTAGAATTATCAAGGTAACAAGTCGGGAGGGAATTGAGAAAGATGAGGTAGAAAGCATGAGGTAGAATAGGTGAGAGAGGGAAAATAAAAGAAAAGAAAAGAGAATGACAAAATTACCATAGCAATTTATTAGTCCCAATTTTTTTGAATATACCATACATTATCAAAAGTGGGTCTGTAGGGGTGGGGGGTGTCGTCACAGAAATCAGAGATTTCTTTCCTGTTAGCTGTTGCTCTGAAGCACCTCCTACAGACCCCCCTTGATAATTAATGGTAAATCGGAAGAAATTGTATGTACCTGTGTGTGTGCCTGTGTGCGCATGTTTATGCGTGTGTGTACCTATGTGTGAGTGTATGTGCATGTTTGTGCGTGTGTGTGGGCCTATGTGTGCTGGTTTGGGCGTGTGTATGTCTCTCTGTGTGTGTGTGTGTGTGTGCATGTGTATCTATGTGTGTGTGTGTGCATGTGACTTTAGTTGCAGGCTAGTTAAAAAGTGGTGAATTTCTCTTCTTCGTGTAGCAACACATGTCGAGAGAAATGCTTTTCTTATGTATTTAGAAGGGTCTTGTTCAGTTGACGGTGGCGTGTGTATATTTAGATCTTCAAGCGCCATTGTATATAGATCTGTTCTGCTGACGACAGCGTGTGTAGAAATAGCTGCCATTCTACCAAGATTCTCTATAGTTTAATCTCTGTTCTTTGTGCAGTTGATCTTCGTTATTTCCTCTTCCATCTTCATTCTATGCTTACCTTTCTATTCGGTGTATGTCCCATCCTAACACTCCTTCTTCTCTCTGTTTTTCTTAACCTTACCTTCTCATGTTTTTCTTAACGTGTTTCATCACCTTCATCTCTTTCTTCTATTTCTTTATCTTCTTCTTTTCTTCAACCATCTTTCTTTAACATCTTTTCTCTTATCATTACTTTCATAATCGACGTTTTTCCCCCTCCTTGATTTTGAATTCCACCTCCTTATCCTTAAGCTTATCACATTTATTTCTCTGCATCCTTCTGTCTCAACTCCTCCTCCTCCTCCTCCTCCTCCTCCTCCTCACCTCACGCCCCCCTCATCCTCCCATCCACCTCCACCACCACCAAGGCCACCACCACAACCACCTCTTCTCCTTCCCCTTGTTGTTGTTGTTGTTCTCTTCCTCCGCCTTCTTCTTCTTCTTCTTTTTCTCCCCCCCCCCACACCTCCGCTACCATGTTATCTTCCGATTCATCATCCTGTCGCTATTTACCTACCAGTCAGTGTTAAATGCAGTTTGTTGTTACTATTGTTGCTATTACTATTGTTACTGCTATTGTTCTGAATCTCCAGTAGCTGGACTTTTGTTTACGTAGCGAATATTTTGATGAAACCTCTTTTAATAATCCTTCGTCAATATTTCGTAATAGGTTTATGTAATTATATAGCTTTTAGAGTTCATAATAACAGCAACATATTGTAGATATGTATTATCAAGAAGACATACATACCTAATTAAAAAAAGTATGCAAGAAACACAAGAAAAAGGAAAACAAAGGGGGGTAAGTAGGTAAGAAAAAAGAACCAAAGAAATGTAAGAAAAGAGAAGGAAAAGAAGGTAAAAAAAAAGGAAGCAATAAGTGGAGGAAAGATGAAGAAAAGAAGGAAGGGAAAGAAGTTTGGGCAGAAAATGAAAAGGGAAGCCAAAAAACAGAAGAAATATGGAAAGAAAGAAAGAGGAAATCAAAGAAAGAAGGTATGGAAGAATATAAGAAAGAAAGAGACAAATAAATAACCAAGTAAAATGAAAAATAGTAAATGAACGAATGAAAGAAAAAAAAAAAGAAAGAGAGAAAAGAAGACGTGAAAGAAAGAAATATAGACAAAAAGTTAGATACTTTGATGGAGGGATGGGTGGGTATGAGGTTAGAAAGAAAGATAATGAGTCACACCATTGGTAAGATTTCTGACGAATTATTCTGTTTGTCTGGAATATATTGAATGGGTTTTATGTCATCTTCCTCTTCATTTATGACTTGAAGCTTTGAACTGTCTTTTGATGCAATCACCCGCCCGCACAAGCACATAACTACATATAAACACACACACACACACACACACACACACACACACACACACACACACACACACACACACACACACACACACACACACACACACACACACACACACACACACACGCACATGCACGCACACACACATACACAAAAACATATATACAGGGTGTCCCCAAAAATGCATACACACTTTTATTAGAAAGCTGTTGAAGTGTGTTTTCCGAGACAACCTGTATGTATATATATATATATGTATATATATGTGTATATATATATATATATGTATATATATGTATATATATATATATATGAAACTAATAAACCTTTGTTCGTACTGCCTCTCTGTTTTGTTCCCGTTCCATTTTTCACTAAATATATATATATATATATATATATATATATATATATATATATATATATATATATATATATATATATGTGTATATATGTATATATATATATATATGTATATATATATATATTTATAAGAAATAAGATTTCGCTTCAAGCATAGCTTTATACAATACTAGCAGTGGTACCCGGCGTTGCACGGGATAAGGTATTTTGGAACGCGGACCGCCAACAGACCTAATCGTGGAAAAACTGCATGCCTGGACAATATGTAAAGAAGATAAACCGAAAACTCTGATGGCTGGATAATCTTTAAGATTTTCCTCGATGAAGCAGGAAAAATGCAGGTTTTCACCTAATGCGGGGATCAAGAAAATAATTTTTTTTTATGTGCATAATATGCCTTGAAATTTCAGGAAAATCGGCTAGACGTAACGCCTCCAAAAAGCCCTAAGAAGCTGAAAAAATGAAGCTTTTCACCTAATGCGGGCCCTAGGGCATAAGAAAGTTGGATTTTCTTTGTTTACGGTATGAAGAAGAGACTGACTAATACATAGTTAGAATTTCAAGGAAATCGGTCTGACGTGACGCCTCAAAAATCCCCTAAAAATGTAAAAAAACGCAGTTTCTCACGTAATGCGGGCCCTAGGAGATTAAAAAAAAGTTGAATTCTTTATGTGCGTAACACTCCCTGAAACATAAGTAATACGCATGTAAAGTTTGAAAAAAATCGGTTGGATACTTCTCGAGTTTTAGGGATTCAAACTCACAGAGACACACACACACACAGACAGACATCCTCAGGGAGGTGACGTAATGCAGACAGCCAGACATACAGACAGATATTATAAGGGCGCGACGTTCTATGTATGTATCTATCTAAAAAGAGAAAGACTAAGAATTATAGAGCGAGATCGTTATATCGCCTAATGCGGTCGCTAGGGCATTAAAACTTTGAAATTGTTTGTGCTCAGAACACTCCCTGAAACATAAGTATTACATGTGTAGAATTTGAAAACAGTCGGTTGGGTGGTTCTCAAGTTTTAGGGATTCGAACTCACACACACACAGACAGACATTCTCAGTTTTATATATATAGATGTATAGAAATATTGTATTTCGAAAGAAATACGGTTTTAGGAAGCCATAGCTTTCCAAACACCGGGGGGCTAACGCCCTCTGGTGATGTCCAGCAGAAGAAAGGGAGACAACCGTCTATGCATTTCAGGCTTAACTGGCCTTCGTCAGGATGATCCCTCCCATCGCTTGCGACTGCTGGACTAGAAGACAACCGAGAATAAATAGTTTTCTCGTCTGTGTAAATGAGGTGATTAATCTCATTTGCATATGAAGCTGCATAAGTTGGCTCAACTTATAATAGAAAAGAAATAAGATTTCGCTTCAAGCATAGCTTTATACAATATTAGCAGAATAGCCCGGCGTTGCTCGGGATTTGCTCTCGGGTTCTTATATATTTGATATATATTTATCTTTATCGAGCCTCGTGAAATAAATACGTTTGTTTATATTTTGTTATTGTGTATGCAAAAATATCTGTACACGAATATATAATTATATATAACAGGACAGAGAAGTACGAAATACCTCGGCCTCGGGATGGTGTCTACATTTTGTGCTTATAAAATTAGTATCAATAAACTTTCCTGGATATACTCTTATCCCAATCCTCTACATACTTCTGATTGTCACTTTTCATTTTTTTCGCGTGATACGCGAAGGAACCAACCAACAAACATCTCTCTTTTATATCTCTTTTATTTGTTCATTCAAAATATTTTTCAGCTAATTCTGTCGTACAATATACATCAGCAATCGTTATCTAATGTTTAAAACATATGAATAGCTGCGATATATGCACCATATCAATTAAAAACGATATGAGAATTGAATACCATACTAAAGCGCCAGTAAGCTTGCTAAGAACCTGCAGATAGAAATGTTAATAAATACAACATTTGGCTTGGGTAAACT
>OZ024740.1:175360355-175365355 GCA_964016885.1 Eledone cirrhosa
TGACTCGATATGCAAATTGGGCTACTCAGCCGTTAATATGCTTAAGGAAAGTATATACTTTCGGACGTTCAACTATCTGGCAGGAAGGTATACGTTGCTGACGATAGCTAACAAGCTTGAAACTAGTACAGCGTTCCTTTGTCAGTGTTGGAAAACGAGCAACGGTGGTTGCTAGACACTACGGCTTAATACGGGATGTTTGTTTACAAACACACCGAGCATTATAATAAATGTTTGGTGAATCCATACGTACATATATATATGTGTGCATGTATGTATATATATATACATACTACTGTACGTCTGTATACATATATGTATGTACGTATACATACTTATATATATATAATATATAATATATATATATATATAAAATTTTGCCTTCAATCCTCAGAATGAAAAAAAATATCTCTCTATATATATATTTTTTCATTCTGAGGATTGAAGGCTAAATTTTTTTGCTTTTAAGAAACCACTGGTGAATGGAATAATTGCCTTATGTTGTTTATTACATTACTACTATATATATGTATATATAAGGTTCATATGAATTATCTAAGATTGAGTTTTGCACACACGCATGTATGTGTGTGTGTGTATATATATATATATATATATATGTATATATATATATATATGTATGTATGTGTGTGTTTGTATTTGGTTGTGCGTGTTTGTGATATGTACGTATTTGTATGTGTATAATTGTATAGCTATGTATGTATGTTAGTGTGTATGGGTATATATATATGTATATATGTGTGTGTATGTTTGTGTGTATTTATATATATATATATATATATATATATATATATATATATATATATATATATATATATATATATAAATACACACAAACATACACACACATATATATATATATATAGTAATAATAATAAAATTGAAGACTAAAATCCAAAGAGGGCTCGATAAGGAAAATATATATCAAATATATAAGAACCGTAGAGCAAATATTTATTAAAATAACAGATTAAAGTTTAAGCAAAGAATCGCTGCTTTCATGGGTGAAAGCAGCTATTCTTTGCTTAAACTTTAATCTGTTATTTTAATAAATATCTATATATATATGTATATATATATATATAGGAACAAGTAAGACCCCGACGGCTGAGCTCAAGCCGTTTCGACGGCTAATTCTGGACGCGTCCAGAATTAGCCGTCGAAACGGCTTGAGCTCAGCCGTCGGGGTCTTACTTGTTCCTATTACCCACTCTACTACCCTAAGCATTGAGTACTTTGGTGCGTTATGGTCCACCTGGTTACTTACCACTTTTCCTTCGTTATATATATATATATATATATGTGTGTATGTGTATATGTGTGTGTATATATGTATATGTGTGTGTTTGTGTGTGTTTGTGTATATATTTGTGTATGTGTATGTATGTGTTTATGTATTTGTAGATGTATATTTATGTGTGAGAGTGTGTGTATGTATTTACCTTTTCGTACGTATGAGTACGTAAATTTGTGTGTACTGCTTACCACGCGTGTCTGTTCATCTACTCGTCGCTGTATCGCAGTCAATTTTTTATATGTATTTTTTCTTATATTTATTTGCGTGTGTGAATATGTAGAGGTGTGTATAGTTTTCTTATTTTGTACATGCATATGTACGCATTTATGTATGTATATGTATGTGTGTATGGCTATGTGTGTGTATGTGTATGCATGTATATATATATATATATATATATATATATATATATATATATATATATATATGTATATATATATATATATATATATATATATATATATATATATATATATATATATATATATATATATATATTTTTTTTTTCTATATATATATGTGTGTGTGGTTGTATATCTGTATGTATGGATGTGTTGATATTTATGTGCGTATGTATGTATGTGTACATGTATGTGTATATGTGTATTTATATACACATATATATGTGTATATGTGTGTGTGTGTATGTATGAGTGTATGTATATATATATATATATATATATATATATATATATATATATATATATGTGTGTATGTATGCCTTTGTGTGTGTGTGTGTGTGTGTGTGTGTGTGTGTGTGTGTGTGTGTGTGTGTGTGTGTGTGGTTGAAAGTGTGGTTTTATTTTATTTTTCGTTTCCTTCTTTCTCCAGCCTCACTTTCATATAGATTTCATTTTTGTTTTTAAAATCCAAATTTAATAAACAGACCAGGATTTTTTCATTCTGAGGATTGAAAGCAAATTTTTTGCTTTTAAGAAACCACTGGTAAATGGAATAATTGCATTATTTTGTTTATTACATAACTATATATATATATATATATATATATATATATAAATATATACATATATATAAATATAAAGAAAAAAAGATGAAATCGAAAATGCAACTGGAGTCTTATCTAAAAAAAATATATATATATTTATTTGGTTCCTTTACCGGTTTCGCTGTTCTCCTGCTTTTCAAAAGTAGAGTTGAGATGGAGGGTCTGTGGTTTAGAGAGAAGTCAATGAATCTTGTGGGCTTAAGTCCGACAAATCAAACGACGAATAAAAAATAGACATGTCCGAGCCACCGAAAAGTAGAGAGAGGAAAGAATTAACGCAGGTCAGACGGGAGGAAGTGAGAGAGGAGGAGTAGCAGAGAGTGATGAGTGAAAGTATGAGGAAGGGGCCAGCTGAGAGTGTGTGACCAGGAGGGAGGAAAGTAATAGGTAAGGGGGAGAGAGAGAAAGAGGAAAGCAGTAAGGTAACAGAAAAAATACGAACCACAGCGAAGGGAAAATATATGTGAATGAAAAATGGCATGCTGCGTTGTTGCGAATATGAAAATATGAATAGAAATAGACCGAGAAAAGTCCGTCATCAGTAGTCTGCTGATTCTCATTGGTATTTCTTCGCATTAAAGAGTAGATACCTAAAATCAGTGCGAGCGATAACTAAATTAAGTTATCGGGACAGAGGAAAGTGAACAAACAACTTTTGATTTGTCGGATTTAAGCCCACAAGATTCATTGACTTGTCTCTCTTTTCCACTCTTTACGTTGCGTTACTACCATGTTGGTAACTAATTAAAGTTTAATTTAATTTTGGACATATATAATATATTTATATATATATATATATATACATATATATTATATATATATTATATATATACATATATATATATGATATATATATAATATATATATATTATATATATATTATATATTTATGTATATATATACATATATATATACATTATATATATTATATATATTTTGTATATATTATATATATATATATATATATATATATATATATATATATACGTGGAAAAGTAAGAAATCGGAGAATAGACCGTTAAAACATGTTTATTTAAAAAGTACCTACGTACGTTTCGCCCAGTTGGGCTTCTCAAGGGCGTAAATAACCAAAAGCGTTCCAGACATTGTTCGGAAAGAGTTTTGGGGTTAAATTCACGTCAAGGTTTTGATTTTGCAGCAGGTCAAGGGAGGTAACTCTGGCCGCTGTTAGGGCAGTCTTTCCCGGACAAATTTTTATCCGTTACAAGATGAGGTTACAACCTTACCATTGTCGATACGCACAGGGTCATGTAGCCAATCTTATTTTGAGACGTTTGTTTTTCCGCACCTGTTTGTCTGGGTCGTTTGAGGCTGGGTCTGGTATGCATGGTTTGTTTCCTGGGTGTTATTTTGCAGCGCCTGCCCGCCGGGGTGTTAAGACTTGTTGTAGGGAGATGCGGTGCATGGTTTCACACCTCATCCTTAACCCATCTGAATAAGGATATTTTTAAGCGATGTGTACAACTTATCGCTGTTTCAGCTCTGCTGTTGATGAACTCGTGGGGTGCAGTTCTGATGTGGTAGAGCTCCATGAGGCAAAGATCGCACTTCCTCTTGAAGTTGTACGGTGCAGCCCTGCCGACAATATCCCAGTGCGTGGAGAAGCTGATGTTTAAATCCTTTAGTGATGTGATGTAGTCCGCGAGCGAAGTGGAGTGTCTTAGTTTTTTATTTGTGAAAGAGTGGAGATGTGTTCGAAACCTAATTTGAAACGGGCCGGAGGTAGCCCCTATATAATGTTTAACGCTATTGTGGCTAGTTACAGTGCATCTATATATAACCCTATCAGTCAAGCAGCATCCTCTAAGGGGGCAGCGTCCTCTGTCGCGGCAGTTGCAATTTCTGTCGCGCTTCCATCTATTTTCCACGGTAAGGCTATCATTGTTGCTGCGTACGTTGTTACCTACGCTCTCGCAGCTGTCCTTAGCACCATTACAACCCACAGAATGCGGGGTGGTGAGATTGTTATTCAGCACGTCATGTCCTGCATGTTGCCCAGTCATTTCGCGGTTATGCTGGTTGCGTCTGCGGAGGCCGTTGCCAGCACTATTGGATGCTGCTAGGGAGTTGTTAAGGCTGATATAGTTATTGTCAGGTGTAGGTGCGTATGTGTCGAGGTGCTGTGTCTTGGTGATCTTACTGTAGTTCGTTGTTCCTATGATGTCTGCTAGGTTAGGAATAGTAGAGAAGGATATTTTTATATTGTTCCTATTAAGAATTTTTCTATACCTATGGTTGGGCGGGAAGTTCTTCTCTAAGGCTTCGAAGAATATCCGGGGTATGTTGGAGGCCACACTCCGAGAGTAGGAGGTGGAACCATAGGGCGTTACGGTGGCGATTACGTGTCCTTGTACGTTTGCTACGGGTGGTTCCATCTAGGTGACCGCTCTTATGTATATTAATGCGCTGTAACCCGTTATGTGCCCCTTTCACTTTATGCTCAGGTTCACTCTTCTTCCCTCTTCCATGTTTATGTACAGGAAGATGTTGGTTGGAAGGCGTTTGTAGTAGGCCATCGCCTTTGTTGGTTTTGTAGTAGGGGAATAGTTCGAGTAATCTACAGTGGTCACCGTCGCCGGGGTCGTGATCTTTAGTGCGATTATCTATTCTATTATATCCGACTTCAACGAGGTCGCCGCGTGATCGGTTATAGGT
>OZ024740.1:175370355-175377855 GCA_964016885.1 Eledone cirrhosa
TTGTAGGAATCGGGCTGATTGCCCACTATCCGAGAAATGCCTCTCTAGTAACATTTCTACAAATGTAAGGTTGTAACACCCACGTCCCGTAGGGCCTACATAGGGTTAACCGCCAATAGTTTCAAGCAGCGTCTTTACATGCATACCCATTCTTTTCGTTACCCTCTAAGAAGGAATATGACGTCACTTTCAGCTTATATCTGGAGTCTAAAAGACAGCCACACCCAATATAAGTTACACTGGGAGATCCTAGCTAGGGCTAGATCGTATAACGGAAATAAAAGACCATGTGACCTCTGCGCCGCTGAGGCCCTGGAAATACTCTACGCCACAGACCACATCTTAAACAAAAAATCTGAGGCAATTTCGGCTTGTAAACATAAATTGCACAAAACTTTCCTGTATTACAGCCCCACGTTACACCCTAACGGATAGCACGATCTATACGTGGTTGTTTTACGTATTGATGTGGGAGCTAAGTATATGTTTTGTTTATTCCTTTACTTATTTGCATAGGTAAGTATATATTACCCGTATGTTTTGTGAAGGTATGTATACCTTCTCGTACGTATATTTGACTGTTATGGCGTATAATTTTTACATATTCTGGTATTTAGGGTTTGGCTATGTGTATACGGGAGTTTTGCGTCTGTGTGAGTATGCAGGTTCGTACGTATGGTGGGTGTGTGTATATGTGTACTTCTTGTTTTAGATGACTTACGTCTCCGAACATTCGTGTATTTATATGTAGGTATGTGTGTGCGCTTGTTATATACGTATTTATTTACTTATATACGTTTATATAATTATTTATTTATTTGTACACAAGCATACACACACACATATTTATATGTGCGTGGTTTTGTATACCTATGGTAAGGTTTTGCGTATGCTTGTGTATGTACGTATCTGTTTGCGTGTATGTACTTATTTGTTTCTATTACTTCTGTATTGTATTTATTTACTTTGTTCTTAACTCTGTAGCGGAGATTCATTTGGTCTCCTAGTTAGAATTTTAGTCTACGACTTCTGCTATACCATTTACGTGGTTTTGTCTTTGCGTGCTATTGTTCTCCACGCTCCACACATATGACTTATTATCTTCGTTTTTTCGTTCATTGCCAGAGAACGTCTCTATGCACCACCTAAGAGAACATTAGTCTACGACCTCTTTTATACCATAAACGTGGTTCTGTCTTTGCGCGTAATGGTTTTTCACCGCTCCGCTCCTATTAATGACGTATTATTCGTTTTTTCGCGTTCTTTGCCAACGAACGTTTCCACGAACCAAACTATCGTCTTCCTGTGTTCCTCCGGTTGCAACCTTTTTTTGAAATATCCAGTTCTGCGTTTACAGATTGACTTTGTTAGTTTCAGAAGATCCCGTTAAGGGTGAAAGCAGCGTTTCTTTGCTTAAACTTTAATGTGTTATTTTAATAAATATATATATATATATATATATATATATATATATATATAACGAAGGAAATGTGGTAAGGAACCAGATGGACCATAACGCACCAAAGTACTCAATACTTAGGGTAGTAGAGCGGGTAATAGGAACGAGTAGGACTCCGACGGCTGAGCTCAAGCCGTTTCGACGGCTAATTCTGGACATGAATTAGCCGTCGAAACGGCTTGAGCTCAGCCGTCGGGGTCCTACTCGTTCCTAATATATATATATATATATATATATATATATATATATATATATATATATATATATATATATATATATATATATATATATATATATATATATATATATATATATTATACATATATATATATATATTATACATATATATATATATATTATACATATATATATATATATATATATATATATATATATATATATATATATATATATATATATATATATATATATATATATATATATATATATATATATACATATATATATATATATATATATACATATATATATATATATATATATATATATATATATAGAATATATATATTACATATATATGTATTATATATATATATATATATATATATATATATATATATATATATATATAGAATATATATATTACATATATATGTATTATATATATATATATATATATATATATATATATATATATATATATATACATATATATATATATATATATATATATATATATATATATATATATATATATATAGAATATATATATTACATATATATGTATTATATATATATAATATATATATATGTATTATATATTATATATATATATATATATACATATATATATATATATATATATATAGAATATATATATTACATATATATATATTATATATATATAATATATATATATATATATATATATATAATTATCCGTAGTGTTGTAATATGAATATTATACACAGTAGATGGACAGCTCACGTAGGCTTTGCTCGACGGTTCCAGTTGTAGTTTCAAAAGTAATCCGGAGAAAATAGAAGGATTTAAATGGATACAGTTCAGTAAAAGGAATTTATTGACACGTGTTTCAATAACAGTTATAAAACCTGAAAACCGCTGCTATCTACAAAGTATTAATTATGCAGACACTCAATATTTCAATGCTATTTTCAACTATCATTTCATCAGAATAATATCATTGAGAACTTGTTTGGTTTTTATAGAGAATATTCAGAGGGAGGAGTGAAGTTGTTAGAAGAATAGTTAAGGGAGTGGATAGACATTTTTGATAGCAGTGGGTAATTAGATTCCCATCTGTTATTTTGTTAGTTGAGTGTGACATTTTTATAGAATCTTCATTATTTGGCGTTGGCTGTATTGGTTATTTTTCTAAATCTATAGAAGGATTAGAGATAGTAAAGATATGCATGGTTGGTTTTGTGTTTGCACTTGATTCACATACAGACTTAAATTTTTCTTTCAAGTGTACGTATCCGTTCGCCCACACATAAATATATGCGTATATATACTTATTTTATTAAAAAACATACACATTCACACACTTACATATATGTACACCTCTACAAATACATACACTCACATACACATACTTACATACATATATACCTGTACACATATATGTATATATATATACATACATATATATGTACATACATACGCATTCGTGTATATACACTTTCATACTCTACTTATCTTCATATACAGACTTATAGACACACACATATATACATACATACTCTTGTCCATGTATATATATATATATAAATACACATATACATGAATACACATACATTTAATTATACACATCAAACATATATATATATATACACTCACCCACTTATTTACTTATTTATATACATTTTCACATATATACATTCATATGGTCGCTTTTAGACACATTCATTATAGCATATTCGCACCTATTCTCGCCAGCATATTTATCCATTATTAGTGTGATAATTTAAGGTTATTAATAGTACATATATATGTCGAGAAGAGATTGTTTTTATATTTTTCTAACTAGATTGAGGATTTGTATAGTTGGGAGGATGTCCCTCGTTTATGTAATATTCAGCTTGTAGTGGGAAAAAAGGGTTTTAGTTCGGTGACGGCAGAATTATGTTCGTTCAATGATAATGACCCTAAAATTAGATTAATCTGCCCCTCTAAATCAGATATAGGTAAAATAAGCAAATATATCTTAGATAGAATCATCCCCCTAATTAAGGCTAAGGTTAACATTAAACTCTGGGGGAAGACCCAAGAAGCAATAAGATGGTTTAATAACATTAGCAATAAGAATAAATCTAAGTTTATCCAGTTTGATATCGATGAATATTACTCATCGATATCACCCGAAACTCTGAATAGAGCCATTGAGTTTGCTAAGGATAACTCTGACCTTACAAACGAAGAAATTAAGATTATATTAGAAGTTAGGAAAACTATAGTCAAAATTAAGAACAGTTATTGGGTTCGTAAAGATAGACCCTCCAACTGTGACATAACAATGGGCTCTAACGATTCGGCGGAAATAACTGATATTGTGGGGTTATTTATCGCCTTTAGACTCCAGGAAAAATTCAGTAATCTCCATGGTGGAATATACCGCGATGATGCTCTCCTCCTAGTTAAAACCTAAATAACCAAAAACTAGAAAAACTACGCAAAGATATAAGAAAACTACTACTTGAAATAGGACTAACTATAACATACTAACACAACCTTAAAGTAGTTAACTTCCTGGATGTCACACTCAATTTAAACTCTGGTCTGATTAAACCGTTTCATAAATTGAATGAAAATCTCAAGTACGTGAATGTTGGGTCTAACCACCCCATCTCTATAATTAAATCTATCCCTAAAAATATTTCCCTTAGAATCTCGGGTCTATCTTCTAACATACAAGTATTTAAGGAACACGCCGAGTACTACGATAACACCCTTAGTAAAGCAGGCTACCTCAACAAAATAGAATATATAGATGAAAACAATCAAAACACCCAAAATAAATCCCACATAGGTAGAAATAATAACACAACACCAAACCACACTTACTACCATAGTGTACACACCAATAAACCAACACACAAAACTAATAGAAAGCGATGCAAAGAGTACTTATGGTATAACCCTGAATACAATAGTTCCATTAGTACAAATTTACCAGTACTCTTCTTTAAAATAGTTAAGAAACATTTTCCTACATCACACACATACCACAAAATCCTAAACCCTACCACTATAAGACTATCATACTCTACAGCGTTAAACCTTGAACAACACATAAAAAAGATTAACACTAAAAACTTAAGTACAAAGAGCACAAAAAAAAAACAGTAGACAATACACTACAGAACATAAATAAACCACACCCAAGTTCGTCCGCAATACTACTCCAGAGTGAACCTAACTACAAAACCAACGTACACAACTGTAACTGCACCTATCCTGACAATTGCCCCCTCGGCAATAACTGCCTTGAAAAAAATATCATATATAAGTGTACCATTGAATCCGGAGGCAACGAGTGGTATTACGTGGGATCAACGGCAA
Source organism: Eledone cirrhosa (assembly GCA_964016885.1). NCBI lineage: Eukaryota > Metazoa > Mollusca > Cephalopoda > Octopoda > Eledonidae > Eledone > Eledone cirrhosa. Next base: position 175,375,358 of record OZ024740.1, read on the forward strand.
CATCGTTTAAATCTCGATTATATAGGCATTCTTACTCAATAAAACACCAGAGCCAAAGAAATGTAACAACCTTAGCAGAAAAAGCTTGGACGCTCAGGGATAGCGATCAAAAGTTTACCCTAAAATGGGAGAAATTAGCTAAAACCCAAAGCTTTTCCAGGAGCCAAAATTTCTGCAAATTATGTAATCTTGAGATTTATTACATAATCACACACAAGAAGAAATTGCTTAATAACAGAATTGAACGAACATTATTCTGCCGTCACCGAACTAAAACCCTTTTTCCCCACTACAAGCTGAATATTACATAAACGAGGGACATCCTCCCAACTATACAAATCCTCAATCTAGTTAGAAAAATATAAAAACAATCTAGTCTCAACATATATATGTACTATTAATAACCTTAAATTATCACACTAATAATGGATAAATATGCTGGCGAGAATAGGTGCGAATATGCTATAATGAATGTGTCTAAAAGCGACCATATGAATGTATATATGTGAAAATGTATATAAATAAGTAAATAAGTGGGTGAGTGTATATATATATATATATGTTTGATGTGTATAATTAAATGTATGTGTATTCATGTATATGTGTATTTATATATATATATATATATATATACATACATGGACAAGAGTATGTATGTATATATGTGTGTGTCTATATGTGTGTATATGAAGATAAGTAGAGTATGAAAGTGTATATACACGAATGCGTACGTATGTACACATATATGTATGTAAGTATGAGCATGTAAGTATGTGTATGTGAGTGTATGTATTTGTAGAGGTGTACATATATGTAAGTGTGTGAATGTGTATGTTTTTAAAAAAAATAAGTATATATACGCATATATTTATGTATGGGCGAACGGATACGTACACTTGAAAGAAAAATTTAAGTCTGTATGTGAATTAAGTGCAAACACAAAACCAACCATGCATATCTTTACTATCTCTAATCCTTCTATAGATTTAGAAAAATAACCAATACAGCCAACGCCAAATAATGAAGATCCTATAAAAATGTCACACTTAACTAACAAAATAATAGATGGGAATCTAATTACCCACTGCTATCAAAAATGTCTATCCACTCCCTTAACTATTCTTCTAACAACTTCACTCCTCCCTCTGAATATTCTCTATAAAAACCAAACAAGTTCTCAATGATATTATTCTGATGAAATGGTAGTTGAAAATAACATTGAAATATTGAGTGTCTGCATAATTAATACTTTGTAGATAGCAGCTGTTTTCAGGATATATAACTGTTATTGAAACACGTGTCAATAAATTCCTTTTACTGAACTGTATCCATTTAAATCCTTCTCTCTATATATATATATAAATATATATATATTATATATATATTATATATATATATTATATATATGTATATAATATACATATTATATATGTTATATATATATATATATATATATTATATCTATATTATATATATATATATTATATATATATTATATATATATTATGAAAATAAACCAAAGAAGCCTTCAATACATCAAAAGTCCTTATTAGCCAACAATGTTTCGTCCTATTAAGGACTCATCAGGGCAATTAAAGCTATAAGAAGCACTATCAGCCAATACAAGCCAAAAACTCAGAAGAATATGGAGTGTACATACATTAAAGCATAGGAAAATTATCGGGTAAAAATTATCAAGTAAAAATTGCTAAGGGAGTGAATAACATTTTGAACCATATTACAAATATAGCCCAATGTAAAAACTAAATCTAAACAAAGGTGGTGATATAGAGCGGGAATTATTGTACTATATATAATATAATATAATATAATATAATATAATATAATATAATATAATATAATTGATAATGATAATAATAATAATAATATTAAAAGGCCCAATATACATATATATATACATATGTACACAGGTTTAATTCTCATATCTCTAATTTTAAACATGTTAAGTTTAAGAATTCTACTTCTTTAGCACACCATATTTGGGATCTTAAGGAGGGCAATATACCATATAGCCTTAATTGGCGAATAGTAGCACGCTCTAATAACCTTTCAACACATACTAAATTTTGTAATCTCTGTATCCTTGAGACCCACTCTATAATTTTCTCTAGGGAAACCTTACTTAATAGAAAGTCTGAGATATTCTCTTCTTGCCCCCACGCCATTTCAAATTCTTACTTTTATTATAAACCTAAAGGTTCTAGTGGTGTAAATTGTATCCATTAGCTGCTATATTCCCTTACCTTTTTAGTTTAGGTTCATTTTGTTTACCACCATCATTATCATTATTATTATTATTGGTTTTTAACAGCTTTTCATTCTAGTTTTCATAGTCCTTTGGCTACCATACCATATCTATATTATATTTTCACTATTAACACCTTATGAGTTTATATCTGATTATATATTTTATTTTATATTATTTTATTTTATTTTATTTGGATTCTTCTTTAGATAATTACCCCCCCCCCCCCACA
>OZ024740.1:175382855-175397855 GCA_964016885.1 Eledone cirrhosa
ACTGATGGCCCTTCTCTTTTGTCTAGCAGATATTTGGTAGGGATTTCTTGTTCCTGTATTGCATAGAGATATCCTTCACGGTGGGATGTCATAAACTTGTCGGAACTCCATGCCAGGCTTTTTGAATGATTTATCCCCTCTATGGGCTGTGTTTTTCGTCTCAGGTACCCATGCACAACTTTCTCTGTAAATTAGTCCATTTTAAAAATATGTATGTATGTGTGTATGTATGTATGTATGTATGTATGTATGTATGTATGTATGTATGTATGTATGTATGTTCAGCGCATCGGTAGGCTTCTCCTACATGGATATAAAGTAGTGGCCGTACTCGAAAACGAGTTGGCAGCCACCATGTATGTATGTATGTATGTATGGCAGCCACCATGTATGTATGTATGTATGTATGTATGTATGTATGTATGTATGTATGTATGTATGTATGTATGTATGTATGTATGTTATGTCAGGTCACCAGCTGGTGCTACTGGTAACATGTATCCCAGTACAACCTGTCTCATGGTCGGGTCGTTGGCGACTAAACTGGCAACCTCACCAAGGTTGCTTGGTGAGGAGGCTGACTTTGGACATCCTGCAGGATTAAAAACAAAACCTGTCAAAGGGCAAAGGAGCTCTTAAGAGTCAATGGCCATCCAAAATCACCGGGAGAGATGACCCCTTAGCCTTTGTCAAGGCAGAATTCTAGGAGAAGGAAAACTCTGATATAACACCTGCAACCCTGATGGTATCCAATGATGTTGACTTGTTCTTCCTTTTGGTAAATATCATCTTGGTTAAGAGAGTGGGACTGGCTTTGTGCAGTGCCTTTGCTCACTATAAAAGCTTCACGGCACGGGCATTGCTTTATATCTGGAGATCTCTCTGCACTTGTCATCACATGGTACCATGGGCCCAGCACTATGTGTCAATAATTGTCACAAGTGTAGTGTTTGTACCCGAGTTTTCAAGTCGCTGGCTGGACTAAAAAGTCACACTCGTTTAGCGCATCAGTAGGGGTTCTCTTACATGGATATAAAGTAGTGGCCGTACTCGAAAACGAGTTGGCAGCCACCATGTATGTATGTATGTATGTATGTATGTATGTATGTATGTCGGGTCCTTCTTCATTACAACCTGTCGCATGGTTGGGTCGTCGGCGACTAGACCAGCAGCCCCATCCAGTTTACTTGGTGAGGAGGGTGATTTTGGACACCCTGCAGGACAAAAACAAAACCTGACAAAGGATCCCTACCCTTTGTCGGGGCATTCTTCTAGGAAAAGGTAACTCAGGAAACTGGGATAACTCCGACATAAAACCTGCAGCCAAATAGTTACCGATGATGTTGATCTTTTCTTCTTTTCGTGTTATAGCTACTGTCGCTCAGAGTGTGGGATCGCCTCAGTGTACAGTCTTTCATCACTTAAAAAAAAATCTTTACGCACAGGCATTGTATGATAGCATTGTGAATTGGCAGTATCGGTAGAGGGTTGGACGCAATGCTTTCTAGCATAGTTACATCCCTTTATAGTCTGAGTTCAAATCCCGCCGAGGTTAACTTTGCCTTTCATCCTTACGGGGTCGATAACATAAAGTACCAGTAATGTACTGGGTAATTGCTGGCCTTGTGCCTAAAGTAAAAACAATTAATTAATAATAATTAATAATGTTATATCGTGTAATGGCCATACTCGATAACGAGGGGGCAACCAACATGTATGTATGATTTGTCCTGTGGCTAAGACATTCGCTTGCAAAGGAGTGGTTCTAAGTTTCATCTCATTTTGCGCCACCACCTTTAGCATCGGAATGAATTATCCCAAGGGAGCGGAATATGGTAGATGGGAACCACATAGAAGTTGGACGTAAATATAACTATCGTTACTATATATTTATTGTATGAAAATTACTTCCAGGTTTTAAATACTTTACATTCATTAAAACTTCCAAAAATATTTCAGTCCTGAGTGAGCGTATGTGTGTGTGTGAGTACTAGCATGTATGAAACCTACGAGGACGTCAGAGAGTGAGTGTGGATATTTTAGTAACATTACATATAGAGTGTGTGTGTGTGCGTTGATACTGGTATCGGTGTAGCTGTTAGACTGAATGGATGTCAATAATTCCCAGTGGACGAGATATGCATATAAACTTTTAATCCTTTTATGTAATGTATGTGTGTGCAATTATGTATGTATGTATAGAGCTCAGCACGCTTCACTGCTAATGTATAATGCGCATTTGGATAGTCGTCGTCGTCGTCGTCGTCGTCGTCGTCGTCCTTCTTCTTCTTCTTCTTCTTCTTCTTCTTCTTCTTCTTCTTCTTCTTCTTCTTCTTCTTCTTCTTCTTCTTTAGAACTCTATTCACACACAGAGCGCACTGTGCAGGCTTCCCTGGGGGAATGTGTGTCTCAGTCTTCGAAGCACTGATTTCCATTTACGCCGTGCAGTACTCTGCAGCAAACCTATCAAGTGCATATCGGCGATCACCCTCTGAGGAACTAAGTAATACCATGTCGTCCCCAAATTCCAGCCAACTGATCCTACATTCTTCAGTATTGATACCACTTCTAGCCTGTCCGTGAAGGTTATTAACAAGAGAGGTGATTGTTCCCCTTCTTGGCGGATTTCGATATCCCGTTAAAGGTTTCGAATTAGCACCAGTTATTCGATTACAAATACATGGGAATTCGTCTGGACTTCACGGCAGCAAGAAGCTGTCTATCGATCCTATACTCCTGCAAAACTTTCCATAATAGGTCTTGTGCAACGTGGTTAGATTCTTGCTGCCATGAAGTCTATACTAATTCCCTAGTATTTGTGATCGAATAAATGATGCTAGGCGTCTACATAGCAATGCAGAGATTGATTTACTTACGAAACATTGATAAATTTGAAAATTTAAAATACATCAACTATTATTAAAATTATCTTCATTGTGGCGACTATATTTAGAAATGTTTATATATATATATATATATATATATATATAAACGGAAAAAATGAAACGAAATTTCATTTCCCACTCTTAGTACGGCTGTTACTTAAATATAAGTATGTATACGTACATACATATATGTATACAGACGTACAGTAGTATGTATATTTATATACATGCATGCACACATATATATATGTACGTATGGATTCACCGAACATTTATTATAATGCTCGGTGTGTTTGTAAACAAACATCCCGTATTAAGCCGTAGTGTCTAGCAACCATCGTTGCTCGTTTGTTCAACACTGACAAAGGAACGCTGTACTAGTTTCAAGCTTATTAGCTATCGTCAGCAACGTATACCTTCCTGCCGATTGCTAATAAGCTTGAAACTACTACATCGTTCCTTTGTCAGTGTTGAACAAACGAGCAACGATGGTTGCTAGACACTACGGCTTAATACTGGATGTTTGTTTACAAACACACCGAGCATTATAATAAATGTTCGGTGAATCCATACGTACATATATATATGTGTGCATGTATGTATATATATATACATACTATTGTACGTCTGTATACATGTATGTATGTACGTATACATACTTATATATATATATATATATATATATATATATATATATATATATATATATATATATATATATATGCATATATAACAAATAAATAATTTATCGCTCATATGTATATATGCATATATATATATATATATATATAAATATTTCTACTCGCACATATATTTATATCCGGTATGTCTAGTTTTCTCTATAACATGAAACGTAGGAGGAATAGATACTTTCCTGAATAGATCAATGTAGAAATTGAATTATATGATTGATAGATGTAACGAGACACTTGTCATTTCCGCAACACTGTTGCTCTCTATAGTGGTTACATATACTACATAAGTGCCATATATAAAAATCTAGGTGTAGTCAATGGTTAGAAGCTAAGTATTTTGACGATAGTCACGACACTGCTGTTTCAGCGATACTTTATGAACTATTGACATCATGGCTAAGTGTTTAGCACGATTTAGTCGCCCACCCTTTTCTTTTACACTATCGCTACCATTTTATCACTACTTACTCTCTCTCAATTTTTTTATTCTTAACTTTTCAAACGGAGGAAACAAACACAATACATGGGTAGAGTGATATATACTTTATTACGGCCGTGTAACTTCATCAGAAACTCTATGCTCTCTCACGCGAGTCGCTGATTTAGCTCCACAGCTACACTAAAATATATAATTTTCATTATGGGGATCAACGCTATGACGTTTACGCCTTTCTCTTACTGTCCCCGATGTTTAATATGAAATCAACAACAACAAAAACAAGATTTTTATATTTGGCACAAGGCCAATATTGAAGAACAGCTGAAGTCAATTCACTCACTACCAGTAACAGTTTAGTTATTTATAAACTCAATAAAGATTAAAAGAAATATTTGACCTAGACTAGAGATGATAAAGGGGACTTGTCTAAATACCGCAACGAATTTCGCCCTTCATGTTGGAATTCGAACATATATAATCATTTAAAGTTTATAAATAGATTTCTAGCACAAGTACAAGGTCACGAATTTTAGGGGGATGGGCATTGTCGATAGGACGACCTCAGTACATGACTGGTATTTGATTTTATCGATCACAGGTCAATGAAAGTCAAAGTTGATTTCAGAATGTAGGAACAAAGACGCATAGTTTTGGGGTCGCTCATTTGATTAAATAAACCGAAATATCATCCGAAAGGATGATAGGTTAATACTAACATGAATTCAGGACTTATCTGAATATAGAACAGTATATTGTCAATAGCTGAAGGATTTCTGCTATTAAACACATCATAGTTTATACAATAACAATTAGAAGATTAGGTTAAATATATTCTGGCAAATATGCAATAATTTAAAAAAGCAAAAGTTTGATATCTATTTTCGCTGCTTAATTACAACTCGTATTTTTTTACCGACAGAGAACCAGGGATGGATAAAAATAGTGTTTGGAAGACCATCTGAAGAGGCCGGATTGATACTATGGAACCAATACACTGCATAGTTGTCAAACTCGTCGAAACATTTGTAATGGAAAATTTCCGAATACATTGTTGTAAAAATGTATTTTGCAAACTTATTCTTCACTGCATATACTCCGTCTGGACCACCAGATGTATTCTGTGATGCTTCAGGATGTTGAGTGCTTACCTCAGGATACTTCGTGATCTACCAGTTCCAATATCCTAACTGGTTATCTACCTGCATATAATATAATATAATATAATTGTTTCTATTTTTAGGCACAAGGCCAGAAATTACCCAGTACATTACTGGTACTTTATTTTATCGACCCCGTAAGGATGAAAGGCAAAGTTAACCTCGGCAGGATTTGAACTAATATAATATAATATAATATAATATAATATAATATAATATAATATCATATGATATATATAAATATGTATGTGTGTATGTATGTATGTATGTTATCTCTTTCTCTTAATTTCGAGTATATTTTTTTGACCGGCCACCTTCCTTTTTTGTCCGCCAATCCAAGTTCAGTCATACTTTGGTCCAAGCGGGTTGGTATATAACCCGTAGCTCCAATAATGATGGGTATGAAGCAAAAGGTGTATCTTGGATACTGGATTTTCTAAATTCCTCATCAATGGTCCGTAGATGTCCTCCTCCTCCTGTATTTTTCTGACAACGTTTACATCAAGTGGGCAGCTGATCTCCACAACAGAACACGTTTTCAATGTGTGGTCCCAAACAACAATATCAGGCCGGTTGTGCTTTAATTTGGTGGCAGTTTTTATACATATATGTATGTATGTATGTATGTATGTATGTATGTATGTATGTATGTATGTATGTATGTATGTATGTATGTATGTTTGTGTCAGGTCACCAGTTGGTGCTACTGGTAACATGTATCCCAGTACAACCTGTCCCATGGTCGGGTCGTTGGCGACTAAACTGGCAACCCCACCAAGGTTTCTTGGCGAGGAGGGTGACTTTGGACATCCTGCAGGACTAAAAACAAAACCTGTCAAAGGGCAAAGGAGCTCTTTAGAGTCAATGGCCATCCAAAATCACTGGGAGAAATGACCCCTTAGCCTTTGTCAAGGCAGAATTCTAGGAGAAGGAAAACTCTGATATAACACCTGCAACCCTGATGGTATCCAATGATGTTGACTTGTTCTTCTTTTTGGTAAATATTATCTTGGTTAAGAGAGTGGGACTGGCTTTGTGCAGTGCCTTTGCTCACTATAAAAGCTTCACGGCACAGGCATTGCTTTATATCTGGAGATCTCTCTGCACTTGTCGTCACATGGTACCATGGGCCCAGCACTATGTGTCAATAATTGTCACAAGTGTAGTGTTTGTACCAGAGTTTTCAAGTCGCTGGCTGGACTAAAGTCACACTCGTTCAGCGCATCGGTAGGGGTTCTCCTACATGGATATAAAGTAATGGCCGTACTCGAAAACGAGTTGGCAGCCACCATGTATGTATGTATGTTCTTCTCGTTTTATAATTTCACAAAGTTTTACCAATAGAGAGAGAGTCGGTTTCTAACATAGATACAAGACTCTCTCATTGGAATTTACACAATGTATGTATGCATGCATGTGTAGATATGGATGTTATTGTATGTGTGGATGTGTATGTTTTGAGTTGTATGTGTGCATGTTATTGTATGTGTGCATGCTTTGCATCTGTACATATGTATATGCAGTTATTAGATGCAACATTTTTGGAATGTTTTACATATTTTTACTGTTCCAATAATGGATTGTACTTTTAATTTCCTAACTAGTTGTGTTCTTTCTGTTCCTGTGAACCCTAGCTTCTCAGGATTTGTATTGAGGCAGTTACTAACATACCCCAGTGCCCCAATAATCACAGGCATAAATCTGAAGGTGTAATCAGGGTGGAGTATCTGCACTTTTCTCATCAGTTCTGCATAAATATTCTCCTTTTCACTAATCTTTGATATTATATTGGCATCTGCTGGGCAGCTAATTTCCACTACTGTGCATACTTTCTTCTCCCTGTCCCATATCATAACATCTGGTCTGTTATGCCTGCATTTTATTGTTTTTTTTTACTGGAACATTCCACCAGTACTCTTTCATATTATGTACATGAATGTCTTCCACATTGCTGTAGCTTTTAATGTGTTTATTATCGGGCTATCCTTTTTACGAACTGCATTGTACAGTGTTTTGGCCACTACATCATGCCTCATAGGTAGATAGTACCGCGATGACATCTTTGGACAGCTGCTGATGACATGGGTGATATCCTCGATGTTAGTTCTGCAGAGTCTGCACTTGTTATCACATCTAGGTATTTTGCCTTGATCCCTATCTCTTCTTTCAATCAGGTACTTCGTGTTAATCTCCTGTTCTTGGATTGCAAAAGCGTATCCTTCAAAGTGGGAGCCAATATAGCGGTTGTTGGTCCAAGATAGACTACTTTCCTTATGTATATTACTCTCACTCTGGAGCTTCCTGGCAACATATACATGCATGATGTTATGCTGATAAGTATGCAGTTTTTCATCCTTGGATTCACTCCGATACTGCTGAGCAGCTTCCCTGTGTGTGAGGCTTTGATTATAACACAGGGAATATCTCTCGAGGAGTTCCTTCCCAACTCTCATGATCTTATCATGAGAGTTCATGCAGATAGACTTGCTTGAGAAACGGGCCGCTACGCTTCGAGGTTCGTAGATGTTGTCGGAGAGATATGATGCGACATTCAAATGTTGTCTGGACTGATGTTAGGCCTCTGCCTCCCTGCTTACGTTTCAAGTAAAGGCGGTCTGTGTCACTGTTGATGTGGAAGTTTCCGGTGTTGTTTAGTATTTTTCGAGTTCCAACATCAACTGCTCGGATTTTGTCTATCGTCCAATTGAGTATTCCAAACGTTGGTGTTAGGACAGGCACAGCAAACGTATTGTGAGCCACTGTTTTGTTTTGCGCAGAGAGTTCCGATGACCATGTCTTTTTTAATCCGGTGTAGTATTCCCTGGTTACGCGTTCTTTATTACAGATACCATTATTGGATATGTTCTCATCTATCCCCAGGTATCTGTAGCAGTCCTCATCAGATATCGGTGAAACAGTTAGGCCATTGATGACAATGTTGCTAGAATGGGTTGTTGTTTTTCCTCGCTTTACAGTCATGTATGAGCATTTATCTTGGCCAAACTCCATTCCTATATCCTTTGAGAACGGTGTAACCAGGTCAAGATTTTTCTTCATCCCATCCATGTTCTTGGCATAGAGTTTCAGATCGTCCACAAAAAAATTATGGGTTAGGTTCGTATTTCTGTCCTCCTGTGAGCCAATGATGTATCCCTCACATTTCTTGAGCAGAAAGGACAAGGGGTTTAATGACATGATGAATAATATCTCAGAGAGACTGTCCCCCTGAAATATACCCCTGCAATATTTTATTTTATCAGTGAAAATAGAGTCCTCCCTCTCTGTCTTTAACCTTAGGATAGTAGCCCAAGAAGAAGACAGCCTCTCTATGGCTCCGACAATAATGTCTGGAACTTTAGCAAGTTGGAGGGCCTCTATCATCCAAGAGTGGGGAACAGAATAGAAAGTTTTCCTGTAGTCCAGCCAGACTGTAGTCATATTCCTCCTAAGTTGTCGCACCTCCGACATCGCAGTTTTGTTGATTAGGAGGTGTTCAACACATCCCCAAACCCCTTTCTTTCTAGCTGCTTGTTCATCTGTGATGATGTTATTATTTTCACAGTGATCTTGGAGGAATAGGTTCAGGCAGGCTGTATACATCTTATACATCAGGTTCTGACATGCAATGGGTCGGTTGTTTTTTGCCAAGTGGGTGTCTTGGTTCTTCGGGACCAGTTATGTTTGTGCTAATGTTAACCATTCTGGTATAAGTGTATCTCCCTTAAGAACTTGTTGGTAGAGGTCAGTAAGATACCTCCGATAGTTTTTTGTACCAGTAGCCGACAATCATGTCTCTTCCTGGTGTTTTCTTATCTTGGAGTTTTCCTATCACAGTCTCAAGGGTACCCTCACTTATTTCGTATGTTTTTGTTGTAGTGTAGGAGCAATAGTTCTTTCGGATTTCTCTAGGCCACACTGCATCTTGGTTGAAATTCTTCTTTTCACCTCATATTTTGCTCCAAAAGGAATCTATGTCTTTCTGAGATGGGGCCTCAGTGACACTTATTATTTTGCCCTTCATATCTCTATAGACTGATGTTTGGTTTCGTCTGAATCTTTTATTAAGCACTTTCCCCTCATCTACCTTCTTCAGGTATCGGCGTTTTTCACTAACAGCTCTCAATTCTTGTTTGAGGGTGATCAGCTTATATTGGAGAGTTCTGGTTCTACTGTTACCAAACATCGTCAATATTTTATTTTTCTCTCTTTGTTGGTGAGGAGTGAGGTTTTTTGTGTTTGTTTGCATGTAAGTAGCATTGTCACATATCCTATGTTTTTTCGTAGGTCAGCAATCTTTTTTCCTATTTTAGTTATATATGATGGTATTTTTGGTGGTGTTCTGTTCTTGTTAATATCTCTGCTATCACCAAGATAATGCTTCACTTTCGTTGCTAAGGGATATAAACAGGCGTTGATTTGCCAAAACATGTGGTGCCGAAAACATTTCTCATCCAAATCTCAACAATATCAGTATATACACTAGATTTGCTAGCAGAAGACCGCCCACCGGGTGGTTTTCTGCTAGTCTATATATATAAAACTGAGCATGTCTATCTGTGTGTGTGTCTGTGAGTTTGAATCCCTAAAACTCGAGAAGTACCCAACCGATTTTTTTCAAACTTTACATGTGTATCAACTATTTGATCACGCATTAGGTGAAAAACTGCGTTTTTTCAGCTTTTTAGGTTTTTTTTGAGGCGTTACGTCAGACTGATTTCCTTGAAATTGTAACTATGTATTAGTCAGTGTCTTCTTCATACCGCGAGAAAAGAAAATCCAACTTTTTTCTGGCCTAGGGCCCGCATTAGGTGAAAAGCTTCATTTTTTCAGCTTTTTATGGCTTTTTTGAGGCGTTACGTCTAGCCGATTTTCCCGAAATTTCAAGGCATATTATGCACATAAAAAAAAATCATTTTCTTTATCCCCTAGGGTCCGCATTAGGTGAAAACCTGGTGTTTTCCTAATTCATCGAGGAAAATCTTACAGATTATCCAGGCATCAGATTATTAGGTTTATTTTCTTTACATATTGACCAGGCATGCAGTTTTTCCACGATTAGGTCTGTTGGCGGCCCGCGTTCCGAGATACCTCATCCCGTGCAACGCCGGGTACCACTGCTAGTATATTAATATAATTGTTTTCATCGATATGGTGGCCGAACGTTTTAAAGTTGTAGAAAATTCGAATGACTGAAACCAAGTCAGCAAAACAACTGATTAATGTTTGTTGTTATTTTTCCTTTACCTTGTTGTTGTTATATGTTAAACTAAAATATTATCGCACCTTTACAAATAAATTGTTTCTACTTTTGGCACAAGGCCAGCAATAACCCCAGTATATTACTGGTGCTTTATTTTATCGATGAAAGGCAAAGTTAACCTCGGCGGGATTTGAACTCAGACCATACAGGGCCGTAACTCTTTGCTGTAAAGCATGCCGTCCGACCCTCTACCGATACTGCCTTTACAAATAAATACAACGCAATTAGAACAGTTTTCGCGTTCCCCACACACTATCACAAAGAACCTTTCATGGCGATCTCACACCCTAAACATAGCTGAAACTTCATCTAATACACAAGTACTTCCCTTCAGATTCAGAAAATTCTTCAGCCCACTACAACTTCCGATCCTTACAATATTCAAGTATAACCCAGAACGGAGTATATCTGGTATGGACCTATCAGCGTCACAAATATTATACTGTTAATAATCTCACACATACATGCATGCATACATACATGCATACATACATGCATACATACATGCATACATACATACATACAAACATACATACATACATACATACAGATTTATGCCTGTGATTATTGGGGCACTGGGATATGTTAGTAACTGCCTCAATACAAATCTTGAGAAGCTAGGGTTCACAGGAACAGAAAGAACACAACTAGTTAGGAAATTAAAAGTACAATCCATTAATGGAACAGTAAAAATATGTAAAACATTAAAAAAATGTTGCATGTAATAACTGCATATACACATGTAGATACAAAGCATATACACATGCACACATACAACTCAAAACATCCACATCCACACATACAATAACATCCATATCTACACATGCATGCATGCATACATAATCTACCTAGTTGATGTGTAAATTTCAATGAGAGAGTCTTGTGTCTATGTTAGAAGCCGACCCTCTCTCTATTGGGAAAAAATTTGTGAAATTATAAAACCAGAAGAACATACATAAATACATACATAACGGCTGCCCCCTCGTTATCGAGTATGGCCATTGCACTATATACCATTATTAATAATTATTAATTAATGCTACCGTCCAGTGCCTGTGCGTGAAGATTTTTTTTAAGTGAGGAAAGATTGTGCATTGAGCCAATCCCACTCTCTGAGCAACAGTTTTGCTTTTTGTCCTGCAGGGTATCCACCCTCACCTCTCACAAAGTAAACTTGGTGGGGTTGCCGGTTACATGTTACCAGTAGCACTCAAGAGTGACCCCACATAGATACATACATATATGTTGAGTGCTGCGCGGCAGGTATGAAAATCATTGCTGCGATGACTAAGACACTCGTCTTCTGAACAACGCCTGTGCAGTGTATTCTACATAGGAGTGGAGTTACACTGAAGTAAGTGGAGAAATTCAAGTGCCGCAGGGGTGTTTTCACGAGTGATGGAAGACAGAATATTGGGGCTAGTGCAGTAATGCGCTACCTTCAGTACTGATCTTCAGAAGCAGTGAGGTAGGTGTGAAAGCCAAACAATTATATTCAAATCGGTGTTCATGCCTACCCCACATACGGTCATGAATCTTGGGTTATTTACCGAAAGAATACGATTGCGAATACAAGCAGCCTAAATACCCCCCCCCCCCCCCCGAAGGGTCACTACAGTAACGTTTCACGATAGGGTGCGTAGCGCGGAAATCAGGAAGTCGCTCTAGGTAGAGTCTCTACTTCTCTGAATTGAGAGATCACAGCTCCGATACTACGAGCATTTGGTTAGAATATCTCAAGAAAGAATCACTGGACAGATTTTACAGGCAAAACCAACCGGCAATAGCCCTGGGGGTAGACACCGAGCAAGATGGTTGGATAACATCCATGAGTTCAGTTGGTCTCGCTTGGGGAACCAACTAGATCATTAGAAGTCTGTTGCGTCTGATGGAAGAGCTCGATTTGAGGATGATATGGCTGCAATTTTGGCTGGTCGAACAATCTTATAAAAACTCTTACTGTCTAGACGAGGGATTCCTTTCAAATTTATACGCAACTGTAGAATCATTTGATAGTGAAATTAATGTAATAACGTAAAGAAGTGACGAAAAAAGACTTTCACAGAAATCAGCCTCTGTTAACTGGAACAGATCCAATATACTTTCAACTCGCATATAAATGATTTTCCCCCACTTTGGCACTCTTAACAACATTGATTAGATCAAATTGTAGGCAATACTAAACATCTTAAGAAATATCATGTTTCAAGACTGTGAAACCATATCATTTGCTTTCTTGAAATTATCAAAGTAACGTACATCTTTGTTAGTTGTCGAATACAATTTTTCATGATAACTCTGTCAATCAAAAGAAGGTCCTTTATACCTTGACTTCCTTCTGTTTATGTCTCCTTTCTATTTAATTGGCAAACACTTATTCTTTGGATTTTGGCCATATAGTTTAACAGCAGACATACATGTTAGTAATTGCCAATGAATCTTCATCATCATTCTCATTATCTTCATCATCGCCATCTTCATCTTAGTTTTCATCATTATCAATTTCAGACTGCATAGCTTTTTCCCCATCTTTCATTATACTATACAGGCTGTTCACTTTGATATCTTTGTCCGTCTAGACAGACATGACACAGAGTATAGTAGCCATATCACATACCATATGTGTTGCATCCTTATAAGTTTTATTCTCAGCTTTTAACGTGGAAGTATTGGCAAATTGTCTAATGGATATAGATATAGTTACTAACTAACTAGATTATATCAGTGGATATATTCTCTAATTGAAAGACTGGATAAGTGGTTGGTGGTAATTCATGATCAGTGCTTTGTTCGCAGTTGACAATATGTGTCAAGAAAGTGATAGATTGTTAGAATCGTTAAAGAGCCGGTAAAATGCTTTACAGAATTTTGTCACGACCATTTACGTTCCAGCCGTGGTGAAGTTTGTTTTTCACCCTTCCGGGGTTTATAAAATATCTTACACATTGGAGTGGATACAATTGACTTTCTCCTCTCTACATATTGTTGGTCTTGTGCCTAAATTCGAAATAATTATTATTTGCGAGAAAACAGCGGCAGATTTGCTGTATTGGTAGAGGTGTCGGACAAAATGCGTTACAGTATTTAGTTACGACATTCTACGTTTTATTTTAAATCTCGATGAGGTCACCTTTGCTTTTCATACTTCCAAACTCGATAAAATAAAGTGCAAGTTAAGTACTGGGGTTTTCACATTCCTTCAAATTGCTGGCCTTGTGCCTATAGTAGAAAATCATTATTATTATTATTATCTGTATATATATAAAATTAAGTATGTGTGTGTTTCTGTGTATTACCTATAGTGGCCTACATCTTACGACCGATTTTCATGAAACTTTACAGGCTCATAGATTAGTCATCGGGGAGTGTTTTCTATATATCAGCTTATCGTTTTTTTTTTATTCCGGGGTCATTCTGCAGATGAAAATCGATAGGGGGTGGGCAAGTGGGGGTGGGTGGGGTTCACGTTTTTTTAGGTAACGAAAAATAAGATTTTTGGCTCTAGCTCCCACATTTTGCCACCAATTTCATTCAAATTTTAAAGCAAAATAGAATTTATCATTGCACATCCTATAATGGCTTTATATTTTGCATTTGTTGTTCAGGGACGGCGTGGCAGCAGCTTAAATATTCAAAAATACCACTTTTAGACTCAAATTTCCACTTTTTCGGCTCTACCTCCCACATTAATCAACCTACTTTGTTCAAATTTTACACTACGCTAGATCTGATTATTTCACGTCTTAAAGTGGCTTTACATTTTGGATTTTTTGTTCAGGAACGGCGTGGCAGCCGCTTAAATATTCGAAAATACCTCCTTTTCGCTCCCACATTTTTCAACCGGTTTCGTACAAATTCGAAACTTCGGCTCCACCTCACACATAAATCAATTTATTTGGTTCAACTTTTATACTATGATAGAACCTATCATTGCACATCTTATAGTAGCTTTACACTTTGCAGTTTCTGTTCAGGGACGGCGACCTATCATTAGCTCCCACATTTTTCAACCGATTTCGTTTAAATTTGAAACTTCGGCTCCACCTCACACATAAATCAATTTATTTGGGTCAAATTTTATACTACGATAGAACCTATCATGGCACATCTTATAGATGGTCAAAGGCAAAACGATGGCAACTGACATCATCTGAGCTTTTAGTTGTGTATTTGAGAATTCATCGGTTTCCAATCAGGTAACGTGAGGAAATTTGGCTTAGTGTTAGAGGTCATTACATCCCTCCCCCAGAATGCCCCTTCGTCAGTCACCCGCGTTCCTCTGTGATAGAGGTCATCACCACCCTCCTCCGCATGGCCTATGTGTGGCCATAGATGAGTCATCGAGAAGGAGTCGCTAAGATCAACACCTTTTCATCAAAGCAGATATTATTTTACCTACCCAGGCAACGCTGGGTACTACTGCTAGTTATTAATATAAATCGACCCCAGTGCATTGCTGGTGCTTTATTTCATCGACCTTGTAAGGATGAAAAGCAACGCTAATCTCAGCGGCATTTGAACACAGACCATACAGGGCCGTAACTATATGTCGCGAAGCATAGTG
>OZ024740.1:175402855-175430355 GCA_964016885.1 Eledone cirrhosa
GACGACGAAGATGAACTCCTTGATATAAGCAATCCACCAGGGGCCACTTTGGCGGTATAGGCATACAGATTCTGGTTCGAATGAAACCAGAACGTATCGCAAAGATATCCCAAAGAGTGTCCCTGGAAGGCTCCCAATTTATGAACATTGCAGTTGAGGGTAGGCGGCCCGCTTGCTACCTCTGTGGAGGCAGAGGTCACCTGAGGGCTGCCTGTCCTCAACAAACTAAAAAACCTTTACTGCTAGCACCTCCAAAAACAACAATATCACCACTACCACAACAACAACAACAAACACAACAAGTCAACAAAGAACTGAACACGGACCCACCCAACCCCTCCAGACCCAAAACAACTCCACAAACAAAAACACAATCACCACCACCACCACAATCACCACCACCATCCCCAAAACAACAAACACAACAAGTTAACAAAAAACTGAACACGGTCCCACCCAACCCCTCCCCACCTAAAACAACTCCAACAACATACATGGAAGAGGATCCCTTAACTTCAGAAGACGAGGGGGAACCCTTCCCAAAAATAAAGCAAAAAAAAAGAAAACACACCGCACCCACACAAAGAAAAATAACCCCCACCCCACAAAAATTAAACAAAACACAAACAAATACAGAACAAAAACCAACAAAAATTACACAGACACAGCTATACACATAGTTCAACACAAAAAATATAAAACTTGTAAACAAAATTGAACAAAACCCTTTGGTACAAACCGAAGGGCCAAATTTCACGAGGGACACAGAGAACCCCTCTTTAAAAATGATTAAAACTCCGATACATATTTATATAGAACTAAAAGACGATTTTCCTGAGGACGTCTCCCCCCCCCCCCCCCCCACACACACCTGTGTAAAACCAATGAACCGTGTCCTCTTGAAAAATTTCCCTATCCCCACCCAGACACCCACATCACACCAAACACCCCAACACCACCACATTCTGATGTCCCCACACCACCACAAACCCCCACACCCACCCAACAACCCCTCCCTCACCCCCATGTAAGTTGTGCAGCCCGGTCCCGGGGACGTAAGGAGGTAGGTGCCTTTTCTTTTTCTTCCCCTTCGCCGCCAACATGGCTGTATTGAGAGTAGGATGTTTGAATGCTCGTGGCCTGAACTCACCTTGGAAGCAGGCAACACTTCTAAATGACCTCAGGTCGTGCAGTACAAATATCATGGCTATTTGCGAGTCCAGGGTCAGCAGTGAACGCGAGCTAGCCCCCACCTTTAACGACTTTGAGATCTATGCATCTCTCTGTCAGCCAGGAGGTGGGGGTGGGGTTGTCGTTCTGCTGCAAAAACACCTGGGTCTCGCAACGCAGACGGTGAATCTGGAACCGGAGGGTCGACTGGTGGTACTAGACGTTGGCAGTGGTGACGGTGGAGCCTTTAGGCTTGTCGCCGCCTATGCCCCTTTTGGGCAGCGAGGCTGCACTTCTTCCAACGTCTGGAGACTTTCTAGGGACGTCCCGCTCCTTGCTTTTAGTGGGGGACTGGAATGGTATCCTAGATGCACGTTGGGACTATGTAGGGGCATGTCCCGATAGAGGGGTGTAACAGCCTCAAACGGTTAATCGGCCGATTTGACCTGGCCGATAGATATCGACTAGATTTTCCGACTGCGCCAACCTGGACTTGGACTAATCTCAGCGGATCATCTAGGTCGTACCTAGATAGGGTCCTAGTTAGAAATAAAGATAGGGACCTACTAAGTTGTCCAGAGATGCGCATGGTTGGCTATTCAGATCACAAATTAGTGGCCTGCTTAGTCAACCTTGATAGAACGCATAGACATGGACCCGGTTACTGGAAGCTGAACTTGTCATTTCCGGCAAGTAAAGCTACAGGGATCGGATTAGCGCTTTAGTTAAGGAACGGTTGACGGGGGCTATCGTCAACAGCAGGTGGTGGGGCTATCTCAAGACAGAGATTAGAGTAGTCTCGATAGGTTTTAGTAAGGAATTAGCCTTAGATAGGAATAGGAAGGAAAGGGAGTTGGTAGATAGAGTAGAAGAGGCGATTAGAAGCGGCAACGTAGCCAGAGTGCTAGCGTCGAGAACGGCCTTAGATCAGTTTTTCGACGCGAAGCACGAAGGCTTCGTTGTCAGAAGCAAAATACGTGCTCTAGGAAACGAGGGGGCCAAAGCTGTTAGCTGGGCCCGCGTGACAGAAGCCAAAAGTGGGATTAAATCCGCTATCCGGTCTTCGAAGGAGCAGGATGGACGGGTGATCCTTGAACCTGGACAGATGTGTGAGGCCTTTCAAAGGCACTTTGCACGACTGTTCGGGAGGGGCGAGGGACCGGATGGGGATGTGGATTTCGGTCCATACCTCGACGGCCTACCGCGTCTTTCGAACGAGGAGGCGAAGTCCTGCGAAAAGCCGATTTCAGCTGCTGAAATAGGGGACATGCTGAGCCAATGCGGCAAACGCAAATCCCCGGGTCTCGATGGTCTTCCATACGAACTTTATGTAGCGATGCCGGACTTTTTCTCCGATCTCCTCGAGGCGGTCTACTGCAACTGGCAACAGAACGGGAGAATTCCATGTTCTATGACCAAGGGCGTAGTCTCGCTAGTGAGGAAGGACGAGAACAAGGGGTATGAATAAGTAATTTCAGGCCCATAACTCTGCTAAATGCGGAGTTAAAGATTTTGGCCAAGGTGTTAGCAAAGAGGTTGGCGCTTGTCGTGGGCAACCTGGTGGGAGATGCGCAGACATGCGCTATCCTGTGCAGATCCATTCACGACAACCTCATGCGATACATCATAGAGAGGGTAGGGAATGAACCCGGCTTTGGTGGGGCCCTGATCAACTTGGATCAATCTAAGGCGTTCGATAGAGTCGACCATGGTTACCTGGATGCGGTGCTAGCGACGGCTGGTTTCGGACCCATTTTCAGGGGCTGGAATACTGCCATGCACAGCAGCCGCATCTGCTCTCGGAGCCGTTCTAAATCACGCGGTCCATCCGACAGGGGTGCCCTCTCTCCTCCCTTCTGTATGTGCTGGCTCTCGAGCCACTGCTGCGGAAGTTGGAGTTGTTGCAGGGAAGAACTGGGGTGAGGTAACGAACAGGGTGTTTGCACTGGCCCAGAAGTGGGCCGAGTGCAAACTATCCCTGAAAGGTCGGGCGGAGGTGGCGAACGCTTATATAGCGTCCGTCATCTATTACCGCTTGACTGTCGTGCCTTGCCCAGGTGAAACGCTCACCAAAATGGAGCGCGCACTCTTCCAATTCCTTTGGAAGAAGCGGGCTCCTTTGGTGAGGAGATACATCTGCTGTCAACACCCTTCGAAAGGAGGGCTGGGGTGGCCGTGGCTGCATATGCGTAAATACGCATTATGGCTACGGCACCTCCAGGTTTCCCTCACCGGTCAACCGGTGAGGTGAGCCTTTCCGAGACTCGTCTCGCTTACCGAGCTGCAATCCTGGGTCAAGCAAAGACCGAGAAAACTGGGCGCCTGGCACACGGAGTGTGCTCAGGCGCTCACGGCTCTCTGGCAGGCGGACCCAGCTATCAGTGGAGACTCCACCTCGACATTCTATAGAGGGTTGGTCAGCAGCAGGTGCGAGCGCCCTCGGAGAAGCCCTAGGCTGGCCAGCCTGTTCTGTAGGACACTTGGCCCGGGACGATGGACAACTTTCAGAGGTCTCTGGCCTGGTAGAGCTACCGTGGGGCTCTGCCCGTTCGAGACAAGCTCTACAGACACGGGCGCCCGGGTAGGGACCCTTCGAAAAAGATCTGTCCGGGATGAGTGCGTGACGAGGAAACCATCGCGCACGCATTGCTACACTGCCCGGGTATTGCCGACCTGTGGGGCTATGTGGAACGACTGCTGCCACGGGTGGGACCAATCCGGTTGACCACCGAGTCCATTGTTACGATCAAACCGCCCCCCCCCCCTTCAAAAACGAAGGAGAGGCGGTCTTCCTCTGTGTAATAGCCATGGTGAAAGAGGTTGTATGGTGGACGCGTTTGAAAGGACTAAGGTCGGACACCTTTCTCTCCGGCCAACAACTGGTCCTTTTCTTCCGATATCATTTCGGAAGAAGGATCAGGATGGAGAGAGAGGTGCTCCACCCCAGCCAGTTTTATGAAAGGTGGGTGAAAGTGGCGAGAATGGCCCGTGTGAATGGGTCTTCTGCATCAGCCTGTAGGTGGAAAGAATAGCAGAAGAAGGGAGCACCCTCTCTTTGCGCTCCCGATGAGAAGGGTTGCACATTTTTTTCGGGGGTGTGTGCGACCCCCAAAACGCCCCCTCCCTATTAAGGACTTCGATTGTTTGATTTTGTTTGTTATATTTTTGTACTCGTTTTATTGTATGTAAAGCCCCCCCCCCCCCTTTGTATTTGTCCCAATCTTTTATGCCCTGGTGGCCAATAAATAGAAAGTTATCTATCGTTAGTCTTTCTTCTTTTTATTGCTTGTGTGTCATTGTTGCCGTTCTGTTTTATGATGGTGCTGGAGGGAGAGTTCTGACTTTAGAAAAATGAGCAAAGAAAATCTATACAGCAGGGGAAAAGTAAGACATAAAAACATCATCAGCTACAACAACAATAATAACTGTATCTGAAATATAAATTTTTGGAGCTGTGATTAGTCGATTAAATCAACCTGAGCACTTGACAGGCATTTTATTTTATCTACCTCGAAAAGATGAAAGGCATATACTATTAGTCACAATAATAACATTTTCTGTATTGGTCAAAGAGCCTATATAAGAAATCTAAAACATGTTATACAAACGGTCTACAAAATACGTGGGGATGTAATCACGTATAATAAAATAGATGGTGGAGTAAAAGAATTGTAAAATATATTGAAACTACTTAGAAATTTACTTAGTATTTGTGTCGGATAAATGGAGCTAAATCAAAACCATTCAATGTGGGAGTCGGAATCCATTAAGGGTGCGTACTGAAACCTCGACTGTTCATTATTTTCATGAACAGGATTGACATGCGCAGTCGGGTTGGAAGTGACATCATGACTAGTAGGTATGGAATCAGTCAGCTGCAATTTGCAGACGACACGGTTTTCTTAACTCGTCGGAACGTGATCTTCAACATGCACTCGATATGTTTGACACCGTGGCTGGAATGAAAATCAGTGCTGCTATGACTGAGACACTCATCCTTAAGGAATCTTGCGCAATGCACCCTACATGTGAATGGAGTTCCACTGAAGCAGGTAGAGAAGATCAAATATCTCGGCCCGTTTTCACGAGTGATCGAAGGCAAGGGATTGAATTAAGTGCAAGAATTGCAGGAGCTAGTACAGTAATGTGCCAGCTTCAGCATTTGGTCATCGGAAGAAGCGAAGTAGGTGTAAACACCAAACTCGCTATCTTCAATTCGGTATTCGTACAAACCCTTACCTATGGTCATGAATCATGAGTAATGACCAAAAGAATGCGATCGCTGATACAAGATGGCTGGATAACATCCATGAGCTCGGCTGGTCACGCTTGGGGATCCAGCAGGATCAGTTGGAATCGATTGCTTCTTACTGGGAGGAGTGTCTGATGACTACTCCCCACATCTCTCAAGAAGAAGAAGAAGAAGAAGAAGAAGACGAAGACGACGACGACGACGATATTTTTATTTATGTCTCACTTTTTATTGTATTTTTTTCTCTTTGCCATTTCTCTTGGAAAGCTATACAATTGATATATTACCGATAAAATAATCGAATAAAATCGCGTAAGTTACCTTTGGGGACGGAAAAATGCATTGTGCTGCTCTTCATAAGAAACGCAAACAGATTTCAAACTTCAAACTTGCCCAGTTTTTTCTTAAAAATTTATCGGATTCTTTTTCTTTTTTGTTTTTGTTAGCAGGGAGTGTATCATTTAGATGGTAGAAGGTTTTGTTTGAAGATCTGATATAATTATTTTCTCTTTATATGAAGATCAGTATGTAACAAAATCTAGTTTTCTCTTAGATTTATTTTACGAAGGGTCGCCTAGTTCAGCAACAAACCATACAAAACATGATCAAATTACAATTATTTGACCGAAACCGATAATTTGTCCTTGGTGGTAACAAATCTATTGTGTAATAATATCAAAGAAACACAATTTATTCATATTATTTAATTCTATTTTCGTTATCAGCGATATCTACCAATGTATAGGTTGATATCATGCTTAGTCGGCTATTGCGAATACTAAGAAGATAGAGTAAGATAAATTCATTAACGATATGATAATATGGCTGACATTACAAACATAAAATAACACACATATATCATAGAGTCATTTATAAATTGTGTGTGTGTGTGTGTGTGTGTGTGTGTGTGTGTGTGTGTGTGTGTGTGTGTGTGTGTGTGTGTGTGTGTGTGTGTGTGTGTGTTAAGAAAGAGATCGAGATCGAGAGACAGACAGACGGACAGGAGAGTGGTTGTAAGATGACTGCACGAAACATGCCCCCCCCCCCCCAGGCATATCACGTGCTATATAATGCCCCATGCCTTCTATCACTCGCGAATACGTACCCGAGATACTTGAACTTCTCTACCTGCTTCAGTGGAACTCCATTCACATTTAGAGTGCACTGCGCAGGCTTCCTTTAGAGGATGGGTGCCTCAGTCTTCGCAGCATCGATTTTAATTCCAGCCATGCAGCACTAATTATCAACCTATCAAGTGCATGTTGGAGATCACTTTCTGACGAGTTAAGTAACACCATGTCATCTGTAAAATTCAAGCTGAATGATCTTACACCTGCCAGTCGTTATACCAGTTCCAATCTAGTTACGCATGTCAATACAATTCATGGTCATTATAAACAGAAGATGTGACAGTACTCATCCTTTCTCGGAGTTTGACCCTCACATTGAACGGTTTCGGTTTAGTACTATTTATCCGAACACAAATATTCGGGCATTCGTATAGACATCAGGGCAACAAGAAACTATCCATCAATCCCACACTCCTGCAGGATATTCCACAGCATGTCTAGTTTAACTCGGTTTTATGCCGTTTCGATATCTACGAAGCAAGCATACACCTCTTAGCAGTACTCCCGCGGTGTGAATATGTCGGCTGTACTGCGTCCGAAGCAAAAAAAGCACACTGTTCATCAACTAGCTTAGACTCGACAATCCCACTACACCTCTTGGCAAGACACTTAGCATAAACTTTAGCGGGGAAGCTTAATAAGGAGATCCCTCTATAATTGGAGCAATCTCTCTATTGAAAAAAGGTTCCATGCATAGAGAAGCTTAATTATCACATTTCATATTTACAAATTATATACGAAATATTGTTTCCTTGTCAGATCGGACCAAGGACACACTATTTTGATTAGTATTTCCATTACTGATCTTATCTGACAGTGGAAAATCCTGGCAGAAGAAAGTGGGACAGATTCGGATCAGATAACATCAACCATGCCGTCCGACTCATTTACAATTCAGCTAACAACCACTCCTGGATTTGTACTTGATGTTATCCTCCTAGAAAGGACGAAAGGCAAAGAGGACCTCGATGGGATTTGGATCAAGAACGCTGTGGCTCGGAACCAATACCGAGGCATTTAATCTGACGTCCTAAATTTTCTGTCAATTTTCTGTCTAAAATATAAAAGACATCATCTAATCGAAATCATAAAAAGTTACACATCGTTGAAAAATCAAAATATCTTGAATATTAATACGATGCAGATATGACTCAGTGATTGAGAGAAGAAGTTCGCTTCGCAATCATGGTTCCGTGGTCGTCTCTAAGGTATAGTGTATTGGGCAAATGACCAATTCCTTGTGTGGAATTTGGCAGATAGAAAATATGCATATATATATATATATGTGTGTGTGTGTGTGTGTGTGTGTGTGTGTGTTTGTGTGTGTGTGTGTGTGTGTGTGTGTATTAAAATAACAGATTAAAATTTAAGCAAAGATCTTTAGAAGATCTCGTTAAGGGTGAAAGCAGCGATTCTTTGCTTAAACTTTAATCTGTTATTTTAATAAATATTTTCTCTATGGTTTTTATATATTTGATATATATATTATCCTTATCGAGCCCTCTTCGGATTTTAGTCTTCACATTTATTATTATTACTATATATATATATATATATATATATATATATATGTGTGTGTGTGTGTGTGTGTGTGTGTGTGTGTGTGTGTGTGTGTGTGTGTGTGTGTGTGTGTGTGTGTGTGTGTGTGTGTGTGTGTGTGTGTGTGTGTGTGTGTGATTTACAATTATCAACCTCTCCATATTGTATGATTTTCAAACGAGTCCTTCATTTTCGAAGACTAATGTAAATATACGATGAAAATATGTTACAATGCTAACAAGAAACCGCTGTAGACGCATCTATTGTGTTGCAGTAATGAGAATCTCGTGACGAACGAATCTCAATTTGACTACAGCCTATCACTCTATGGCAATGACAATATATTTCTTGTTCGGTTTCTTTTATTTGTCTTTTAAATGGATACATGCGCGTGCAATATGTTAATGTTTAGATTTTCTTCTTCATATCAGTCACGTTTGCACAACTGAAATATTGAAACGTATTTTTGTATCTAAATTAAAAACACTGAACGAAACTTCATATTGTACATATCAAAATTTTCCATTTTTACCAGAATTTTCAATAGCCGTTTCAATACTCGCCTTCTGAAAACTCTGTAATATATTACATACATTTAAGGAATGTTAAAAAATTAGTAAAAGAAACGTTTAGGTTTTGAGTTCAAGTTTCACCTGTATCGACATGGTTCTTTGTTCCTCTGAGTAATATAAAATATATACCAGTCATATTTGTATTACTCCAAACGACTATAACTAAAATTTAGCATCATATCAATGTAAGAAATCCATATTGGAGAAAAAGCAATAAATATAAGGCAATGGAGTAGAAGAAAGTAGAGTTAAAGACATTTATGTGGCGGCTACCAACGAGTGCTTTAAAATCTGGTTAGAAAAATGAAAATTTTAATATTTACAACAAACGAATTTTCATTCAGAATTTGTTAATTTAGATCCAAAAAGTGCATATCTTTTTAAAGTATCATTTAATAATATCATATCTTTTAATAATATCTTTTAATAATTCAGTTCTCGAATAGAAGTAGACGATATGAAGAAAAAAATCTATACAATAAAATATTCCACACGCATCTAACCATTTAAAAGACAAAATAAAAGAAACCAAAGAAGAAACAAATCATCGCCATACAGGAATAAGCAGTCAACTTGAGATGTGTCAGTCACGAGATTTCTATCAACACAATACACAATAGATGCGCACAGCATAATTTTAAACGTACTTAGAGATTTAATTACTGTTACAAGTAGTTAAGATACGAGATTTGTTATTTCTCGAATAAAAGTAGACGGTAGTCTTTTTCTTTCTTGAAGTTCGAGGTGAGAGAAAACGAAAGAGAGATAGGAAAAGAAAAAATTGTGAAATGAAAATAGCTTCTGCTATTAGTCGGATCATAGCCAAATCAATCAACAGATGATGTAATGGGGTCAATGTGGATTTCTCGTCTATACTCAGGATTATGGCGGATGGCTTAACGGCTGCTCGGTCAATCATGTAATGAGTGATACAGATTCATTTCAGGCTGTGATTTGTCAATTGAATCAAAACATTTTATTCCCTGTGTCTAACAACTAACAACTAACTTCACACTAACACAAACATGTTGATTTACACACATACACGCACTGACACATGCCCACACATATTCGTATGCAAATACGCACATATATATATATATATATAATATATATATATATGTGTGTGTGTGTGTGTGTGTGTGTGTGTGTGTGTGTGTGTGTGTGTGTGTGTGTGTGTGTGTGTGTGTGTGTGTGTGTGTTTGTATGTATGTATATGTGTTTGAGCGTGTCTGTATGTGAATGCGTGCGTGTTAATCTGCCTGTATATATATATATATATATATATATGCGTGTGTGTGAGTGTGTGTACACATGCACGCACACATATATATGCATGCATGTGTGTGTATATATATATATATATATGTATATATATATATATATATATATATATATATATATATATATATATATATATATATATATATATATATATAAATATATATATATATGTGTGTGTGTGTGTGTGTGTGTGTGTGTCTGTGCCTGTGTGTGTTTGTGAGAGTCTGAGGATACGTGGATGTATATGATTTGTTCTATTAGTCAGCTAACATAATATGCATTTTATTTTCATACAAGACTTATTGTTCAATTTCTCTAAAGAGTTGTTTTGTTTTGTTTGCTATTGTTGGCATCTGAGCGAAACGAGGCGAATGGAAATGGACACTACAAGAAGAGTAACAGCACCACCACACCGACACCATTAACAACAACAACAAAAGAACCAACAACAAATACATCAATATATATATATACAACTACAACAAAAACAACGCCAACAGTAACAAGTACGACACTAAGAATGGAACAGCAACAATAATATTCCTAAGATATAAAAATAATGAGATTCTTCTTCTTCTTTTTATTGTCATTATCATTTGGTGAATTGGCAGTATCGGTAGAGGGTCGGACGCCATGATTTGACGCATAGAGTTACGGCCTTTGCCATTCTGAGTTCAAATCCCGCCGAGGTTAACTTTGCCTTTCATCCTTACGGGGTCGATAAAATAAAGTACCAGTAATACACTGGTTAATTGCTGGCCTTGTGCCAAAAGTAGAAACAATTATTATTATAGTTGCATTTATCTTGCTTTATGTTCATACGAGTTATTACCAAGTCACAACGCGTAACCTCAAGAGACAACAAGGTCCGCCATGTTCAAATGTTCAAGAAAGAACATACATACACACACATGCATCTTTAAGTGTTTAGACTTGTGATGTACCTATATTGACAGAATCTTCCTTAGTATATGGGCAGTTCCCATTAGTACTATCTTTTGTAGTTCTTCTATACGCGGGTTTCCTGGGATTTGCGATAAATAATCATTAGACCTCTTAGGTATCATTCCTAGAGCGCCTACAACCACTGGTATTGTTTTAGTTCTCAATTTCCACATTTTTCCAATTTCTATCTCCAGGTCCTTATACTTGCTCAATTTTTCAAATGTTTTTTATAGATACATTCTTGTCTATTGGAACGGACATATCAATTAGCAGGCATACCCTCTTTTTAAAGTCCTTCAGTATTATATAAGGTCTATTTGCATCTATTTTTCGGCCTGTTTGGATGCTAAAGTTCCACAAGATTGAGATGTAATCTTTTTCAAGTATGGGAGGTGGTTGATGCTCCCACCAATTCTTTTGATGGGGCAGGTCAAAATGCTTACACATTATCCAATGTATGTATTGTGCAGCTCTGTCATGCCTGTTTAGGTATTCGGACTGCAATTGAAATTATATGATCAATGGTCTCTGGTTGTTTTTTTACATACACGGCATAATGGGTTGCATCCATTTTTTATTATGTTGGCTTGGTAATTTTTTGTTGGCAGACACTGATCTTGTGCTGATATAATCAGTCCTTCAGTCTCCGATTTCAGTCCAGAGGATGCCAACCACTGATGGGTTAAAGTTTTGTCAACATCAGGATTGTTAGATCTTTCTGGGTATTTTCTATACAGAGGCTTTTCTTGCAATTTCTTAGCCAGTTTCTGTAGCAGTTCTTTCTTTGCAGTTACTTTTACCTGCTTTGCTTTTTCTGTGTTTTCCATTTCAGCAGTAAATGGGACTTCTGAAATTTGTAGTCCATTACTGCATCTTTGTGCATCTTTTGTAATGGAATATGATCTTTTGATGCTTTCGTGTTTCAAAACGAGTTTGATTATCCAATCATGTGATTCCCTTAGATATGTAGATAATCCAATTGTTGCAGTTTTCAACGCAATATCTAACTGGATTAACCCACGTCCTCCTTCTTTCCTAGGGAGATATATTCTATCTGTATCTGCCTTAGGCTGATGCATTCTGTGCATGGTTAAGAATTTTCTAATTTTTGTATCGAGCCTACGGATCTCTGTGCTTGATCAGTTGATGACATTGTAACTGTAGGTTACTACTGGTATGGCAAGCGTGTTTATGGCATCGATCCTATTCCTTGCATTCAATTCCGTTCTTAAGATTGCTCTTACTCTGCGGTAACATTCCTTCCTTATCCTTTCCCTCATTGTCGAGTGCTTGATTCCGTCTCCTTCACAAACACCTAGATATTTGTAAGTTTCCTCTTGATCAAGTTCCCTTATCACATTCCCTCGATCAATATTAATGTCTGAACTTTTCAGCAGCTTTCCTCTGGTGAACGTTGCTTTGGCGCATTTATCTAGTCCAAACTCCATTTTAAAGTCATCACTGAACTGCTCCACAGTGGATAATAGCCCTTGCAATTGTTCATCATTTTTTGCAAATAGTTTCAGGTCATCCATGTAGAACAAGTGATTAATGGTTTTGTCATAGACTTTATATCCATTCTTTGTTTCATTGAGCATTTTACTTAATGGTATAAGTGCGATGCAGAAAAGCGGTGATAAAGAGTCACCCTGAAAAGTTCCACAATTAATATTAACTTCTCCAGCTTCCAGTGATTCTTTTTCATTATTCAAAAGAAGTGTCGTTGTCCATGTCTTCATACTGAATGACAAGAACCTCCTGACAACGGGAGATATTTTGAAAATCTTTAAACATTTTTCAATCCAACTGTGTGGCAGCAAACTATCGAATGCTTTTTTATAATCTATCCAAGCAATTGATAGATTTTTGTGTCTATTATGACAATCTTCCAGTATCATTTTGTTAACCAAAAGCTGATCCTTACAGCCATATGAGCCTCGTTTACACCCTTTCTGCTCATTGGGAAATAGGTCATTTGTTATCAGGTGGTCATATGTATATTCAGTTAGGGCCGATGTTAACATTTTATACATTGTGGTCAAGCAAGTTATCGGTCTGTAATTTTTGGGATTGTTTGTCTCATTATTCTTCGGAAGCAGGAATGTAATGCCGTTAACTAGCCATGATGGTATCTTTTCTGGCTCCTTAACTATTTCATTGTAAAGTTGGGCTAACAGCCCATGAGACTCTTTGAAGGCATTTATCCAAAAATTTGGTATTTTGTCTTTTCCTGGGGATTTCCATTTGCTGGTTTTTCTAAGAGCCAAACGCAACTGTTCAACTGTTATATTTTTCCCATATTTGTTCCTCAAGGTGAGCTGTATCTTTCATTTGTCTGTCTATCCATGGGGCATGTATATTATGAACTTATTATTATTATTATTATTATTATTATTATTATTGGCGACCTACGTAGGAAATCGTATCATCGTGAGCTCCGAAAAAGGTTTGTTGTTTTCGTTTGTTTAAAATTGCCATTTATGGAAAATTTTTGTTGTTAACTATTTATAAAAATCACAAAATCTGCTTTCGGAAAAGGACACTCAAAAAGATTGGGGCCTTGAGCCCAAAATTTAAACTTTTATAATTATCAAGCAAAAAATTTCTTTGAAAACATCATGGACCACTCACAGCTACACCAATTAGCTGAGAGCCTTCCTCACAAACTAACACCTCACACCAACACCACTATTGTAAATAGTACTACGTTTGCCAACACTAAAAATATAAGCAGTAGCAATA
Source organism: Eledone cirrhosa (assembly GCA_964016885.1). Lineage (NCBI taxonomy): Eukaryota > Metazoa > Mollusca > Cephalopoda > Octopoda > Eledonidae > Eledone > Eledone cirrhosa. The sequence goes on from OZ024740.1 coordinate 175,416,490, forward strand.
ATTCAAATTTGTCTCATGCAGACATTCATTGCCCGCCATAACCAATGACTGCAGGTGTTGAAGCCGCCACGCCATCACTACCACAGCGACAACAGAAACAAAAGAAAAAAATAAATTATCTCGTGACATCGAAATGGATTCACCCACCCAGAATGGACTCTTCCACACCGAACACCACTGACGCCACCACCACCACAACTGAAACTAAAAATAACAATAACAAAATTAACAATAACAACAACAGCAACAACAACAATGAGAATAACAACATCGTGTCTTTTGCCAAAGCAGCTAAAACATGCGAAACAATCCAGGTAACTCAGGAGGAACTAGATGAAGCCAAGAAAATGGTAAAGAAAGATGGGTACAGGGTCAGCCCCCCCCCACCAAATAAAATGGAGCATCGGCGCTTATGCACCGTGTCTTATCGGACGATTAAAATCGCGCTGAGTGGAACGGGCATCCGAGTCCCAAATCCAAAAAGCTTTGGGACATGTGTGGGCAAAAAAAAACCCACATCAGACGTGGGCAGAAATATGGAACCGTGGACGTGTTCTTTGGAACACCACAGGAGGCCAGAGAAAATTCCATGGCCCCATTAAGAAGTGACGACTTCACACTCGTCCTAAGCTATTGTGGCCAGAGACTCGTGAAGATCAGGGTGACCCACGTTCCATCGGCCATCGAAATTCACTGGATAATGGCTGCCGTCCTCGCCGGCATCGAGGCCGACACCAAGATAATCGAAATAGCTAAAGAAAAGCAGGAGAACTGGTCCGGATCTGGGATGGAGCTCCTGATCCAAGCGGACCAAAAAAGCATTGAGGAGATCCCAGAGGTAATAGACCTCACTGACGGCAGCCACCTCACCGTAATCGTCGAGGGCAGAAGGCCTAGGTGTGTCGTTTGTGGTGAAGGAACCCACCTCAGGCTAAAAGGTTGAGGCCAACTCTCTTACCCACCCCAGTGACTCAACCATCAACACCACCAGCAGTAGAAATGGCAGCAACAACAGAAGCAACTGTAACAGCAACAACCCCAGCAACAGTAGCAAGACCAACACCACCACCACCTAACGCGCCAGAACTAGCACCAGCGCCTACACCATCCACCACGCCTGTGGAGGATTTTCCACTCCCCGACCTATCGCAACTGGAGACAGATTGTGACGACGAGGAGTGGGAAACGGTATCAGGAAAAGGGAAAAAAAGAAAAAAAGAAAGAAAAAGAGAAAAAAAGAAAAAAAAGAAGAAAAAAAAAGAAAAAAAAAAGAAAAAAAGAAAAAAAGAAAAAAAGAAAAAAAGAAAAAAAGAAAAAAAGAAAAAAAGAAAAAAAAGAAAAAAAAAAGAAAAAAAAAAGAAAAAGAAGCCAAAAAAGAAAAAATCCTCTTCCTTCTCCCTCCAAAAACAAAATACAGAGGGAAACAAATAAACTATCAAACAAAAAAGTTAGGACAGCTACGCCACCATCCACACCAGCATCACCAACACCATCACCACAAACACCAACACCATCACCATCATTAACCCCAACACTACCATCACCAACACCACAAAAAATCACCAACAAGCGAAACAGAAACAAACCCACAACAAACGCAAACAAAACAAAACAACCAAAACGATACACACTACACAGCATTAAATTTGAACAACAATCAATCATTACACTACATCCAACACAACACCAGCATCACAGAAAAAGACTACACAACACCCCAAAAGTTCACACCACCTCCACACATACAAATCACTCGCATCACACAGAAAACGTACACGACACTAAAACAAAAATTCCCCAAATACATCGGAGACTTCCGACAAGCACTCTCCAGGAGGATTTATAAGGACATCCTTCCGGAGGAGGCCAGAAGCAGTGAAAAGGATGGAGAAACCATCCTTCCTCTACGAGAAGTAAGGTAAGTGGTCTTTCCCATCTTTTCCACTCCATTTCAACATGACATCACTCAGAATAGGCAGCATAAATGCGCGTGGCTTGGGGTCGTCATGGAAGCAGGGCCACCTGCTCAACGACCTCAGGTCACTAAACATAGATGTAGTGGCCATCAGCGAGACCAGAATCTCCGAAGCACGAGCCTTCGCACCGATCTTCGGCGGCTACGATGTGTACGCATCTCCCAGCCGTCCTGGATCGGGGGGTGGAGTTGCTGTGCTTTTTCAGAGAGGTTTGGATCTCGCCACACGGGGCATCTTCCTGGACCCAAAAGGTAAGTTGGTGGTGCTGGACGTGACCAGCGGAGACGGGTAAACTTTCAGGCTAGTGGCCATCTATACGCCGACAAGAACAGGGCGGCCTGATTTATTCCGGCGTCTGGAGACCTTTCTTGGAACGTCCCGCTCTTTAGTGTTAGTGGGCGACTGGAACGGGATCTTAGATGCACGCTGGGACTGTGTGGGATTAGTGGATAGGGGAGGAGGGTGCAAGAGCCTCACCAACCTGCTCAGGTGTTTTGAACTGTCTGACAGTTACCGATTGGATTTCCTGAATGTGCCAATGTGGACTTGGACAAACCGCATAGGGTCATCCAGATCGTATCTAGATAGAGTATATTGTAGGGAAATAGATAGGTCTAGCATAGGCTGTTCACAATTCAAGATAGTCAGCTACACGGACCACAAATTCGTGATCTGTGTGCTTGACTTAGATAGGCTTCATAGACGAGGACCCGGCTACTGGAAGCTAAACGCGTCCTTACCAGCGCGCAAGGCCTACAGAGACCGGATTAGCGAACTAGTTAAGTGGGCGTTGGCGGGGGCCATCGTCAACAACATGTGGTAGTTTGCTCTGAAAAGAGCGATTAGAATAGAGTCAATTAGGTTTAGTAAGGCTTTAGTAATACAGAAAAATAGAACAGAGGGAGAACTAGTTAGAAAATTAGACGAGGCGCTTAGCAAAGGCATCGCGACCGAGGTACTTGCGGCGAAATTGGCCCTTGACCAATTCTTCAAAGCAAAGCACGAAGGCTGCGTTGTCAGAGCTAGGGTGCGTGCTCTCAGACACGAGGGGACGAAAGCCGTTCAACGGGCCCGAGTGGTGGGGGCGCGTCGTGGCAACAAACCCACGATCCGGTCTTTGGTGGACCACGACGGGCGCATGCTACTCGATCCCGGCAAATGTGTGAAGCTTTTCAGCGACACTTCGCACAGCTGTTCGGGGGCAGCGGTGGGCCGGATCGAGGGATGGACTTTAGTGTCTACCTCGACGGACTGCCGCGGCTCTCGGCCACTGAGGCGGAGTGTTGCGAAAAGCCGATAACAGCCGCTGAAGTACGGGAGGCAATGACTGGCTGCACAAGGGGTAAATCGCCTGGTTTGGATGGTCTGCCCTATGAACTTTACGTACAGATGCCAGACTTGTTCGGAGGCCTCTTGGCGGACGTATACTGCAACTGGCAACAGAATGGGAGAATTCCCAGCACTGTGAGCCGAGGAGCTGTGGCGCTGCTGAGAAAGGATCCGAACAAGGGGGATAACATAGATAATTTCAGGCCCATAACTCTGCTAAACACAGAGTTCAAGATTTTGGCCAAGGTGCTAGCAACGAGGTTGGCGCTTGTCGTTGATGGTCTGCGCCATTCCCGACAGATCTATACACGACAATCTTCACCTCATGCGATACATTGTAGAGAGGGTAGCTAGGGAACCTGCGGGGGGGGGGGTCCTTGATCAATTTAGATCAGTCGAAAGCTTTCGATATGGTCGACCATCGTTACCTAGCGGCAGTCCTGAGAGCGGCTGGCTTTGGGCCCGTCTTCAGAGGCTGGATCGCTGCCATGCACAGCGACATCTGCTCTGTGGTGAGAGTGAACAGTCACCTTTCGGAACCGTCCAACATCATACGCTCGGTCTGCCAAGGATGTCCCCTCTCGTCCCTCTTGTACGTATTGACTCTCGAGCCATTACTGCACGAACTGGAGACGTTGAGGGGGGTCCCGCGCGAACTAGGATGCGGAAGATCCGTGTCAGCATATGCGGACGATGTCACCGTAGTGGTGTCGAACGCCAAACACATCGAGGCGATCGGCACTACACTAAGAAAATACGAAGCCGTGACAGGAGCAATGATCAACCAGGAAAAGTCAGTGGGCCTGCAGCTCGGCACCTGGAGAGGCAGGTCCATGCCGTCCAACAGCGTCGTCAGGCGCTGGACGGACGGACCGGTTAAATTGCTAGGGGTCTGGTTCGGTCCGGACCTCCAGACAGACAAAAACTGGGACGATGTGACGAGCAGGGTGGCTTCTCTCACCCAGAAATGGGCGGAGAGGAAGCTATCCCTGAAAGGTCGAGCGGAGGTGGCTAACGCGTACATCGCGTCCGGCATCTACTACCGACTGACCGTCGTACCTTGTCCTAAGCTCCGCCTGACTGCGCTGGAGCGTTTGCTCTTTCGCTTTTTGTGGAAGGGACGCGCTCCGATGGTCAGGCGGTCCATCTGCTGTCAACACCCGCTACGGGGAGGGCTGGGAATGCCGTGGCTGATGATGCGCAGACACGCGCTCAGGCTACATCTCCACCTCTTCCTCGACGGTGATCAGGTGTGGTCGCCGTTTGCTAGACACGTCTTTCCCCAGCTCGTCTCCTTGACGGAGCTGCAGTCCTGGGTCAAGCGAAGACCGAGAGGGAGCGCTTGGAGACTGGAATGTCTTCAGGCGCTCACAGCTCTCGACCAATCGGGCAATGTGATCGGTGGAAACTCCACCTTGGCGTTCTATAGAGGATTAGTGGAGGGGAAGAGCGACTACGTACTTGGAGAAACTCTAGGCGTCGACGAAAATCAACTAGCCAATCTCTTCGGAAGAACTTTCGGGCCGGGGCCTATGGACAACTTCCAGAAATCCCTGGCCTTGCAGTGCTGCCGAGGAGCTTTGCCAGTTCGGGATAAACTCTACAGACATGGAGGTGCCGTCAGCGGGCATGTCTGAGATGCGCACAGGGCGACGAAACCGTCCTGCACGCACTCGTCCAGTGTCCGAGCATTGCTGACTTGTGGGTTTATGTCGAACACCTGCTGTCACGTGTAGGACGGAACCGGCTATCAGCTGAGTCCATCGTGAGGATTGCCCCGCCCTCTTCCTTTAGCCGGGAAGGGCAGGCAGTTTTTATCTGTCTGGTGGCCATGGCGAAAGAGATAGTATGGTGGACACGTTTGAAAGGGCTGAAGACGATCACTTGCCTCTTCGGTGATGCCCTGATTAACTTTTTCAAATTTCATTTGAAAAGGAAAATCAGGGTAGAGAGGGAATTGCTCTCTTCCCAGCATTTTGTTGAAAGATGGGTGAGAGAAGCAAGTATGGCTCGAGTGAATGGGCCTACTCTGAGTATGTGTCTGTAAATTAAAGGTGGAAAACTGGGAGAGAGCACTTGGCCTGGTGGTCAGGGTCACTGTGGCCTTTTAATGGGCTTTCTCCACAAATGTCCCTCGGAAGTCTCCCCCATATTGGGGAATGTTTCATTGTTATTTTTTATTACATCCTCTGTTTTTTTTTTTACACGCAGAAATGCCCATTCGTACCCTCCTGTATTGCCCTGTACTGTCCTTAATGTCTACTTTATGTAAACCCTTATGGTTAATAAAGAAAGCATTATTATTATTATTATTATTATTATCATTATTATTATTATTATTATTGTTCTTTGAGTCTCAGTCATTGATGTTGCTTAATTGGAAAGTTTGTTGAAATGAATATCAAGCCACTACCTGCAGCCTCAGATATTCAGGACGTATCGGAGGGTTCTTGCTGTTCCCGGCAAGCATGCCTTTTGAAGTGTTCCAAAAAGCGGGGCGGGGCCAATTTTCTTTAACCATCCCTGGAAACTCTTTGAGATAGTACCTAGTGCGCCTATGACAATTGGGACCACTTTGACTTCATGGCAGTTCCAAATCCTTTTTACCTCCCACTTTAAGTCCTGGTATCGGTTAATTTTTTCCCTCTCCTTCTCTTGCACTCTCGTGTCGAATGGGCAGGCCACATCCACAATCAGGCACGATCTTTTCTCCTTGTCCAAAACCACCAGGTCAGGTCTATTATGTTTCAGTTTCTTGTCCGTCTGTATCTTAAAATCCCACAGCACCTACATCTGATCGTTTTCTATCACCGACTCTGGCTTATGCTCATACCACTTCTCAGAATGTGGTAAATTGTTTACTTTGCATAGGTGTCAGTGGATCACCCTGCCCATCACATCATGTCTCCAGCCTTTATAGTGAGTCCGGGCTAGGTGTTTACACTCGGATACAATGTGAGCCACAGTCTCCTCTCTCTCCACAGATCCTGCACAGTGGGCTACCCTCCTCCTTGTAAATATGGTGTTTCAGCCACTTCGTTTTGAGGGCCTGCTCTTGCGCAGCCATTAGCATTCCTTCTGTAGCCTTTTTAAGGTCTCCTCTTTTCAACCAGTTCCATGTCTGTGGATATCTGAATTCAGTTTTCTCAAAGAAGGTACTATGAAGGGATTTTTCATGAAGGTTGCTCTTTCTCCTTGTTATTTCCTCCTTGGACATCCCCTGGTCTATTGTCCTCTCCTTCAGTACAATTCTGAGCATTGGCTCCCTACTATCAGTCACGTATTTGTGTACGTTGTTTTTCTCCATCTGAACACAGTCCTCTATGCTGATAAGACCTCTTCCACCTTCAGATCTCCTTAAGTAGAGTCTATCGACATCACTCCTCTTGTGGAACATGTTGTAGATAGTCAATAGCTTCCTAGTCTTCCTATCCATTTCTTTTTGTTCAGCAACATTCCATCTCAGAATTCCCGCACTGTACTTAATAATAGACACAGCTTGGGAATTTACTGCACTTATGGCATTCCTACTGTTCAGATGTGATTTTAATACGCTCCTTATTCTCCGAATGTATTCAGATATTATCAATTCCTTCATTTTTTTGTTCTTGATGTCATCAGCCTCCAGAACACCCAAATACTTGTATCCTTCTTCAGTGTCAATTTCCTTTATCATCTCACCTGTTGGTACCTGGATTCCGTTGTTTCTGCTCAATTTACCCCTCTTCATCACAAGGACTCCACACTTACTAATACCAAATTGCATACATATATCACTGCTGAAAATACGGACAGTGTCAACAAGCACATCCAACTCATTCTCACTCTTCCCGAAGAGCTTAAGATCGCCATGAAGAGGAGGTGATTGATGGTAAGCCCCCCCTTTCCCAACTTGTATCCTGCTCTCCCTTTCCCAACTTGTATGCTGCTCTCACTTTTCGCAGTATAATGGTCAGGGGCATCAGGGCAAGGACAAACAACAGAGGGGACAGACTATCTCCCTGGAAGATACCTCTCTTGATCTTCACGCCTCCCAAGGATTCTCCAGCTGATGTTAACTCTGTTTTCCAGGACGTCATACTTTTGCTCAACAACTGTCTGATGTTATCTGCCACCTTGAAGATCTCTAGGCTTTTGGTGATCCAAGAATGAGGCACCATGTCAAATGTACCACGGGACTTCTTTCGGCATCCCTTCTGTTCGTCCGGTAACAAGTTGTTTGTGTGGAGGTGATGGTAGATGTTCTCAGACATAATGCTTGTCAACATTTTCCACATTACCGACAGACATGTGATAGGGCTATAGTTGGTAACATCATTACCGTTGATTCGGTATTTCATTACCAGAACTGTGATACCTTTTGTCAACCACTCTGGTACCTCACCTGACATCAAGCAGTCATTGAACATGGTTGTCAGTTTCGGGTGGAGGGATGTTATATTTTTAATCCAATACCCCTGCACACCATCTGGGTCTGGTGATTTCCAGTTGGTTAGTTTTTTGGCCTGCCCCTTAAGAGTTTCAACTGTGATACTCAAATCAGTTTGTTGGTGTGCCTGTTCACTAATCTCCTTTTGTACTGTCTCAATCCACACTGCCTGGTCATTATGTTTAACATCCTGCTTCCATATTCCTCTCCAGAATGTCATACTCAGAAAAGAAAAATGGCTACAAAATAACAGCCAAATAACTTCACTGCCAGCACCACCGCCGCCGCCACCATCACTATCACCACTACCACAAAAAAATCTAGCCAAATACAGACCGGCACCATCCCTATAGTACTGCTGCCCCATCGCCACTACATCGTCGCTACCGCCACTATTCCCTCACTACTTAAGAGAGGGGTGGTGATGCCACTACATATGAAAAGAAGCGAGGAAGGTATCAAAAGATATAAATAGACTGGGTTAGTGACTCGGTCAAACAGCTAACAACAACACCAAAATAATTATGTTGTTATATCTCTAAACTCTCTCAAAATGTTTAGTTTAAACAATGTCAAATCTAGATTATTATTATTATTATTGGTCTGTTCGGACGTGTTTTGCTAGCTCCCAGTAAGTCGCTTTATTTTCCTGTTAAAATTATTTGTTGTTAAATATTTCTTGTTGTGTAAGGGAAATAAGCCCTTAGACTTTGCTCTGTGAAGGGGAAAGTATAATATTTGGGCCTTTTGGCCAAAATATTTGAACTTTTTTTTACATGTTAAAACATTTACGGAGAAAAAAAACATGGAAGAGCCCCCCCCCCCCCCAGCGATATGTCTGCTGTCGTGCGACAACGACGTAGAAGTTGAGAGGAGCGCTACAGCAAAATTAACACAAATTGATAACACAAACACCAACACAAACAATGTAAACAAAGACACCAATGATACCAATGAGAACTCTAATTTTGAAAAAAATGACAGTTACAGCGACAACGAAAATAAAGATAACAAAAAAAACAAAACAAATGCAACAACAATATCAACACCACTAACATGAAAACAAATAGCGACAACACCAACAGTAACAATACCAACTGCACCGAGAACAACGGTGGCAACAAAGACAACAATGATAACAGCGACAGTGCTAACAACAACACCAACAAGAACAACGACAACGACAACAACACCTCCAACGAAAACAAGAACACTTTCGCTGCGGCAGCAGCATAAAAGAGGCGATGCTTCAACATGGACCTCTCAAACAAAGATGAAAAGTTGGCCCAGGCATGGAAGCTCATCAAGCAAGAGCAAACTTGGGCCAACTTAACTGTCCCGGTAGAAGCTATTGAGGCAGTGGAGCGCAGAACGGTGCATTATAGATGCATCTCACCACAAACCAAAAAGGCAGCTTTAATCCCACAAGAAGATGTCGAAGTCGCGCTGAGATGCATCAGAGAAGACACCGAATACATAGAGAGGGGCAGACAGTACGGCACCATTTCGGTGTTGTTCAAGTCAGAAGCCCCCGCTATGAAACACGCTATGACTCCTTGCAAAACCCACAAGGTTATAATGTACCCCTCCCACATGGGAAAAAGAACGGCCCGTCTCCGCATTCCCAGAATCCCACCAGGACTTGACATGTGGTGGCTTCTGAGATGTGCGATTGTGGAGGGGACGGATACCGTCCCTATAGAAGTGACCAGAACGGCCAGAGAGGACTGGTCCGGGGTTGACCTGGAGATCCTTCTCCAGATCAGGCCCGAGAATGTGAAGACAATCCCGGACCACATCCGCCTTCAGAATGGGACGGTCATTCACATTATGACCGAAGTCAAAAGGCCGCATTGTTTTGTTTGTGGGGAAAAACCCATTTGCGAGCCTTCTGCCCTCAACTGCTAAAAGAGGCAAGGGATCGAAAGCCTCCACTGCTGCCGACGCCGGGGCGAGGACCACAACCAGCACCAGCACCGGCAAAACCACCAACAACAACACCAATAGAAAGACCACCACCAATATTGACCACCCAGGGGGGAAACGAGGAAAGCTGTCAAATCCCCCCCCCCCCCCCCCCAATACACACACCAATAAAACCATAAACATACATACAGACACACTTACAGACACAGACCCCTCATCTACCAGTAGTGAAGATGAGGGAAAACCAAAATCCCCCAAAATACAAAAAAGGAAACACAAAAAGAAAAAAAAAACTCAACAAAGCACAAAATCACCCACAATAAAAAACGCAGACACCACCCACGCAAACATCTCTCCAATAACACCAACATCAACACCACCATCACCATCACCAGAAACCCCAAACGCAAACAACCTAAACAGACGCAAGAACAAATATACACACAAACATCTGAAACCACAGACACCGCACTCACAACAAACACAGACACAACCGAAACAACACCACCAAAACCATCACCACCACAGCCACGCAAACAAATAAAATCACACTAACAAAACATACAAAACTTTGTGCTCGTCAATGGGCCAACAAGGAACTGATGGCCCTCGTAGCACGAAGTGAAAACTATACAAAAAGAGGGGGACATTTTTAAATCGAGCACATTTCGCGTGCCGAAAGATTTGGTTCAGGTGCGATCGTCGAACGAATTATACAAAGAAATACGAGACAGCTTTTCTCGGGACGTGGGAACCCCGAACGTAAAACCAACTTCAAGACTTTTAAAGGGGTTCCCAAAAGAAACCCCACCAACTATGGAGGTCGAACAACCCGACCTTCACAAGAGCCCGGAAGGTAAGTAAAGCTTTCCTCTCTCTCTTTTTAACCTGCCAACATGGCCGTATTAAGAGTAGAATGTTTAAATGTTCGAGGTCTGGGATCGTCCTGGAAGCAGGGTCACCTGCTCAATGACCTCAGGTCTCTAGAAATGGATGTAATTGCCGTCAGCGAGACCAGGATTTCCGACACGCGCGCACTAGCCCCCATTTTCGACGACTATCAGATCTTTGCATCTGTTAGCCGGCCGGGAATGGGAGGCGGGGTGGCAGTGCTGTTTAGGAAAGGCCTGGATGTCGAAGTAAGGTCGATCTTCCGGGACCCGGACGGGAAGTTGGTGGTCCTGGACGTGAACAATAACGAAGGTGGTGCCTTTAGACTGGTGGCCGTCTATGCTCCTACTGGGGCAGGACGGCTGGACTTCTTTAGACGCCTGGAAGCCTTTCTGGGCACGTCTCGCCCTTTACTGTTAGCGGGGGACTGGAACGGCATCTTAGACACACGCTGGGACTGTGTGGGAGTATCCGATAGGAGCGGGGTGGGGGGGGGGGGTACAAAAGCCTCAAGAACCTGATCAGCCAGTTCCAACTGTCTGAGAGGTACCGACTAGATTTCCCTAATGCGCCAGTGTGGACCTGGGCTAACCGCGTAGGGTCATCTAGATCGTATATAAACAGGATATTCATTAGGAAAATAGACAGAAATAGTGTAAGCTGTCCACGTTTGGAAACAGTCGCCTATTCAGATCACAAGTTTGTGATCTGTATGGTCGACCTAGATAAGACGCGTAGGTTAGGACCTGTTACTGGAAGCTAAACATGTCATTTCCGGCACGTAAGGCTTACAGGGACCAGGTCAACAATTTAGTTAAGAAAAAGTTGACAGGGGGAGTCGTCAACAATAGATGGTGGGGGGCTCTCAAAAGAGAGATTAGAGTAATGTCGATAGAGTTTAACAAAGAAGTAGCGTTAGAGAAAAATAGAAAGGAGGGGGAGTTGGTAGATAAGTTAGACGAGGCTATTGGTAGTGGCATTGCAACTGACGTGCTAGCGGCGAGAATGGCATTAGACCATTTCTTCAATGCGAAACACGAAGGTTGCATTGTCAGAGCTTAAGCGCGTGCTCTGAGAAACGAGGGAACCAAAGCTGTTCGATGGGTCCGCGTGGCATAGGCGCAGCGTGGTAATAAAACCATGATTTGGTCTTTGACGGACCGAAACGGGCACGAACTGAGCGATTCCAAGGGGATGTGTGAGGCCTTTCGCCAACATTTGGCTCGGTTGTTCGGGGGAAGTGGCGGGTCAGAGATGGTGGCGGACTTCAGTCCCTACCTCTATGGCTTGCCGCAACTCTCGACGGCTGACGCTGGGCGCTGCGAAAGGCCAATTACTTCAGCCGAGATTCAGGATGCCCTTGTCGGCTGCATGAGGCGCAAGTCACGTGGTTTAGATGGTCATCCCTACGAGCTTTACGTAAATATGCGAGACTTGTTCTCCATTCTCCTCGAAGCCCTCTACTGCAACTGGCAGTAAAACGGGAGTATTCCCAGTTCTGTGAGCCGGGTCGTAGTGACGCTAATAAGGAAAGACGAGAACAAGAGGGACACATTAGACAATTTCAGGCCCATAACTGCTCAACACAGAGTTTAAGATTTTGGCCAGGGTGTTAGCGAAGAGGTTGGCGCTTGTCATCGGGGATTTGGTTGGGGAGGCGCAAACTAGGTCCATACACGACAACCTCCACCTAATGCGATACATCATAGAGAGGGTAGGGTGTAAACATGGCTTCGGTGGGGCTCTGATCAATTTAGATCAATCGAAAGCATTCGATAGGATCGACCATCGGTACCTGAAGGCTGTCCTCAAGGCGGCTGGCTTTGGCCCCGTCTTCAGAAGCTGGATCGCTGCAATGCACAGCGGCATCTGCTCGATGGTCAAAATTAATGGCCACCTCTCGGAACCGCTTCAGGTCTCCCGATTGGTCCGTCAAGGGTGCCCTCTCTCCTCCCTTCTGTACGTATTGACTCTCGAGCCTTTACTGCGGAAGCTGGAGCTGTTGCAGGGCATCACGCTCGAACCGGGACGCGGAAAGGCTGTGTCGGCTTATGCCGACGACATCACCGTGATGGTGTCGGACACCTCAGAAATCGAGGTGGTCGGCAACTTATTGGAGGAATATGAAAGGTTGACGGGAGCAAAACTTAACCCGGAAAAGTCGGTCGGCTTGCAACTCGGCACCTGGAGAGGCAAGTTCATGCCGTCCAACAGCGTCGTTAGGCGCTGGACGGACGGACCGGTAAAGTTGCTAGGGGTTTGGTTCGGGCCAGACCTCCAGGTGGATAAGAATTGGGACGAGGTGACCGGTTGGGTAGCCAGTCTCACCCAGAAATGGGCTGGGATGAAGCTATCACTGAAAGGTCGGGCGGAGGTGGCGAACGCGTACATCGCGTCCGTCATCTACTACCGTCTGACCGTCGTCCCTTGCCCCCGTTCGCGCCTCGCCATCTTGGAGCGGCTCCTCTTCAAATTCTTGTGGAGGCGTCAGGTTCCGTTGGTGAGGCGGTCCATCTGCTGTCATCACCCTTTACGTGGAGGGCTGGGCAGGCCGTGGCTAATGATGCGCAGGCACGCGCTGAGGCTGCGGCATCTCCAGATATTCTGCCTAAACGGTGAACAGGTGTGATCGCCGTTTGTCAGATGGACCTTTCCGCAGCTCGTTTCTTTGACTGAGCTGCAGTCCTGGGTCAAGAAGAGACCGACACTGGGTGACTGGCATCTGGAATGTTGCCAGCCACTCACTGCCCTCTGCCAGGCGGGCAATGCGGTCAGTGGAACTTCCACTCTCGAGTTCTATCGAGGATTAGTGGTAGGCAAGTGCGACGACACACTCGGAGAGGCTCTGGGAGTCAGCAAAGACGAACTAACCAGTCTGTATCGGAAGACTTTCGAGCCGGGGACGATGGATAATTTCCCAAAATCCCTGGCTTGGCAGTGCTACCGGGGGGGGGGGGGGCACTGCCGGTTCGAGATAAACTCTACAGGCACGGAAGTGCTGTCAGACGGATCTGCCCGAGATGCGTGCAGAGCGACGAAACCGTTCTGCACGCACTCGCCCAGTGTCCGTGCATTACTGACTTGTGGAGTTATGTTGAACAGCTGTTGTCGCGTATAGAACGGATCCGGCTATCGGCTGAGTCCATAGTGAAGATCGACCCGCCGCCTTCTTTTGGCCAGGAAGGGCAGGCAATTTTCCTCTGTCTGGTGGCAGTAGCGAAAGAGGTTGTATGGTGGACGAGGTTGAAAGGACTGAAGACAGACACTTTTCTCTTCGGCCAATCCCTCATCAACTTTTTCAAGTTTCACTTGGAA
>OZ024740.1:175435355-175447855 GCA_964016885.1 Eledone cirrhosa
AAACATTGCCTTAGACAGATCATCTGGGAGGAAAACAGTGTTTAATGGGAAACAGGAATGTGAAAAATCTCGTGTGGAGCATGAACGATTAAAGAGGAGGAGGGGGGGGGGGCTACGTAAGGTTCTACATGATATTATGTTACCTGGATTTTCAGAGGCCCAATGACTTTATATGCGATTTCTGTGACCGGATTGACCTCAGTAAAGCTGATCTTAGAGGTCATAATAAATTGCATGTCCAAAATGCTGCCGCTTATGGTCTCTGGCATTTTTTCCTGTCGGAAGTGTGGAAAACAATGTGCCTCGGCCGGTGGAGCCCAACCTCATTTGAAAATTCACCAAAATAAAACAAGGAAGCAAAGTGGAAGAAACATTAATCACTGCAGCATATCCAGAAAGAAATGTAAATCCTTGACAGGGCTAAAAAGTCATGTTTGTGCCATGCAAGTTTGAGAGGGGCTCAGTTCGTGGCAGTTGTTGAAATCGAGATGCAACCGTTATGTATGTATGTATGTATGTATGTATGTATGTATGTATGTATGTATGTATGTATGTATGTATGTATGTATGTGTGTGTGTATGTATGTATGTGTATAGAAGATAAAATAAGAAATAAAAGATGAAAGAGAAAAGAACCGAAAAAAGATAAGTATCGAATGTCGATATATACATACGAGTGTGTGCGTGTGCGCGCGCGCGTGTGTGCGTGTATATATATATATATATATATATATATATATATATATATATATATATATATATATATATATACATATATATATCGATAGTCGACCGAGAATATCCTAAACCTCATTCACTTAAAGAGTGGAGTGGAGATGATCAAATAGGACCGAGGAAATAATTTCCAATTGCTAATACTATCTACCGGTCGCAAATCCAGGTAGAAGGAGCAACGTAAAATAAATTGTCATGTTGAAAGACATAATGCATCGCCCGGTCCGGGAATCGACCTCACAACCTTACGATGCGAATCCAATTCTCTAATCACTCAGCCACGCGCCTTCACACACACACACACACAGACACACGCACACGCACACGCACACACAAATATATACATACACACACACATATATTCACACACACACACACACAATAATTCTTAACATCCTGTTGTACTGTATAGATATGCATTAACAATCATTCTTGGAATGTATAAAACAATGCAGTGAGTACATCAACTTTAGATTTAGTCATTACACTTATACTGCAATGATGTGTAGAATGTGCAATGATCTGTTCACTAGTAATTAGAAGATAAACATTTAAATTCATAAACTTATTTTTCGTTATTTGCTTCCAAATTATTGCAGAATTTTATGGGTTAAAATTCAATAAATTTCCTTAATTTCCATTGTATTAAATCCAAATATTTCTGTCAATTTAGGCGACATGTTATTATCCCCAGAAATGCTTTTTGTTGTTTATTTTCAGAGAAAAGGACATGAGAGACAATGTTGTCGACAGATTTCTGCGGACAAGAAATACAATTATATTACATGTAATGAAATTTTCCCCGAATAAGACATCATCAGATGCTGTTTAATATTTCCTGACGCGAATATTACATATGATTGTTATTATTGTAAAACATAAAATATAAAGGCGGTGGTTTGGCAGTATCGGTAGAGCGCCAGACGCCATGCTTGGCAGCCTAGAGTTATGGCCCTTTACGTTCTGAGTTCAAATTCAGCCGAAGTTAGCTTTGCCTTTCATCCTTACGGGGTCGATACAAAAAAGCACCAATAATGCACTGCGGTAATTGCTGGCCTTGTGCCGAAAGTAGAAATAATTATTGTAAAACATATATGTATATATTTTCTAGTAGAATTTTGCGACGATAGTTACAGACTCAGCACACACAAAAAGAGAGAAGGAAAGAGAGAGAGAGAGAGAGAAACACCCACCCACGCACACACACATACAGACACACAGGAACACACGAGGTACATTCTCACTGGATTGAATCAAAATTAATCAGTTATTCTGATCTTAATTATTCATGTTATTTAACATTTGATATTTTGTTGTATTGCATTAATAACTCCTCCCGCCATAAATATTACTTTCCATGAAGTCTTGTTGTCTACATAATGTCGGACTCATCCCTAAAATGGTATATATATATATGTAAGAACATGACTCACAATACATCTCGGCCTATGTGTCCCCATTTACTACAGCCTACAATCCAATTATTTCCTATTGCTTAAACACTTTACCTCATATGTTATTTTATCGTTCTTGTTTTTATTATATATATATATATATATATATATATATATATATATATATATATATATATATAGTATACATTATACATATATCTGTGCTCTTTCGTGTCTTTTCTATTCTCGGATATAAATCCCATTTATTTTAACAACAGTTGCCAGTCAAACGGAATTTCAGTTCCGAATACTGTACTTAAACCGTATCTCGTTATATATGTTGATTATTTAAACCGTGTAGCTATCTATTCCTTACATTGCTATTGTGCATTCAGTGCAACAATAGCAAAGCGACAGAACCATAAAAAAAACACTCGTTAAATGTTTCTACGAAGAATATACCCATCTCGACAAAGAAAAAATATATTTTGAATACTTCATGCAAAAGACCGAAGATTTTGTTAGAAGAATGTGGTGGAAATAAACCACTCTTCTTTGATATTAATAGCACTGGATGGCCCGTGAAGAACAATGGCTTCTTCGCAACAAGTCATTTAACTAATTTAAATTTGAATAAGTGAACTCAATTGGAAGGGTAAACTAAAAACAATGTATTAATAGTTTCTTTTGAATTCACTCTTAAGAACAACATGAAATATTACAAGATCTTCAAGAACAATATTTTTCCTGCAAGACAATATTAAAATTTGGTCCAAAACAGACACTCATACATATAAAACATTCCTCTTCAAAAGTATAATTTACACATAAAATAAAACAAACTTTGCCGCATTCATTTCCGTAGAAAACAATAGAGCTTGTATGCTATGACAGTTTCAAACGCAGACCTTATACAACCATCATAGAACATAAGTATAGATTCTTTAACACAGTTTGCATGATTAGGAAAAGCATTTTAGAAAATATTATCCTAAAATTGCCAATTTACCAGTATAGCACAATTGCAAGCTCGGCATCAAATTGTTTACAATTATCATTAATATACAACTATATAATTCAAGAAAAAATGAACAGTCACAAGTTTACCAGTTCATAAGATTATCTCTCAAGAAACCTTACAGAACTAGACATAAAAACTATAGTTTTTATGTCTAGTTCTAACCGAAGCACTGTCAACTTTCTATACATTAAATTGAGACACCAGCTCTTATCCATTTTGAAAGTCTAATGATAAAGTGCTATACATACCACAAGTTCAACCTTTCATAAAACAATATCAGTATGCGTTTGTCGGGCATTTATTTGGATGAAACCATGACCTATTATTACAGTGATGCGCTAATGACTGGTTTCAAACAAAATATCAGTTACACAGAAATCAATGCTTCTATCCCACTGCATCCTAAACGCTATACGCACATATCAGATGATTTAACCCTCCTCTCCTCCCACAATGTTCACACAAGCAACACAGTTTCTTGGCAAATATGGATACCACGAAATAATTGGTAAGAGCAATAAACAATTTCAGTTATAAATACACACCAAATTTTGTAACAATATTAACCAATATTAATTGTTTCTACTTTTGGCAGAAGGCCAGCAATTATCCAGTACATTACTGGTACTTTATTTTATCGATCCCGTAAGGATGAAAAGCAAAGTTAACCTCGGCGGGATTTGAACTCAGATCATTAACCAAAATTAATGCTAGAAACTTATATCTTCCCACTTGTAATCCATTCCTAGCATGTAAGAGCACGAATCCGGGAAGATGAACACTAAATAGTTTTGGCACAAATATTCGGTATTTATGGTGCTAATGTTTTCACCGATAGCAGGATTTGCATAGGATTTACTGAAACTACAGTCAAATCAATATTTAATTGGCGCACTAATTCTTTCATGGGTAGACGCAAGTATATCACAATACGGCTCATCAATGAAAGACAAGCACCCCACAAAAGTAGAAAATCCTAGATTTTAACAAACCATAATTGCAAAAGGGTCATTGCAAGGTGTACACTGGAGAGAATATAGCCATATTTTTCACATCACCGCTGCACGTCCAGGGTAAGATATTCGTTGAGAAATTACTAATCTAACAGCTAAAAATGACAACACACCCACACACATATGTATATATATATACATACACACACACACATTTGTATATATATATATATATATATATATGACTTGACCACTGTCCCGTCACGATTCTTAACCATTTTGAATTTATTTCTGGCGGGAATCACTTTAGAAAATTACTTGTCCTATGAGTTTGTTTCCTGACGAGTTGGAAGCTCGAGATTTTATCCTTAATAGGATATCTCAAATTGCGACCGAAACCCGAGGGTAGAGACATAATCCTGGTAAGTGTGTACGCATTTTTTCTAACTTTAATTTTATACCTAATTGTGTATGGTTGACGGTATATTTAGTCGATTTCCACGTGCTGTTGAAATGTTGGGTAAACATTCTATGGCGGTCGGCCGCGAAGAGATTGCTGTCGTTTATTTATCTAATATTTCTTCAAAGGTGCCTTTTAATCTGCCTGGTCTAATTGATTTTTTTATGCGGTTGATTATGCTAATTGGGAGAGGAAATGATGTATATATATTATCAAATGATTCTTTGGACATACTTTATAGTATATTGCTCTGATTATTTAATTTATTAATTTATCATTGAGCCACATCGTGAATGGTTGCAAATACATATATATCTGTGACTTTGTTTAGTTTGTGTATATGTAAATCTTTATATTTAATAATCTCCCATTAGGTTGAGATGCAATTTGGGCAATATTGGGCTGCGCTTTCTAGCAACCAGTCCATTCGCCGTAAGCAACCAAGCACATTCTTTCTGACTTGACCACTGCCACGTCGCGATTCTTAGCCATTTTGAATTTATTCCTGGCGGGGATCACTTTAGAAAATTACTTGTCCTATGAGTTTGTTTCCTGACGAGTTCGAAGCTCGAGATTTTATCCTTATTAGGATATCTCAAAATGCGACCGAAACCCGAGGGTAGAGACATAATCCTGGTAAGTGTGTACGCATTTCTTCTAACTTTAATTTTATACCTAATTGTGTATGGTTGACGGTATATTTAGTCAATTTCCACATGCTGTTGAAATGTTGGGTAAACATTCTATGGCGGTCGGCCGCGAAGAGATTACTGTCATTTATTTATCTAATATTTCTTCATAGCTGCCTTTTAATCTTATAGCCTGGTCTAATTGATTTTTTATGTGGTTGATTATGCTAATTGGGAGAGGAAATGGTGTATATATATTATCAAATGATTCTTTGGACATACTTTATAGTATATATATATATATATATATATATATATATATATATATATATATATATATATATATATATATATATATATATAAAGAAAAAAAGATGAAATCGAAAATGCAACTGGAGTCTTATTTTTAAAAAATATATATATTTATTTGGTTCCTGTACCGGTTTCGCAGTTCTTCTGCTTTTCAAAAGTAGAGTTGAGATGGAGGGTCTGTGGTTTTTCTCACATCTGGTTGGTCTTTGAATGTTACTTGTTTTATATCGAAAAAAGTGGCTCGAAACACCAGGTTTTTAGAGAAGTAATTTGATTGGTTCGTCAATAAGGCCCAAACCCAACACGAGTCGAAGTGAATGGGAGATTATCCATGAACTAAAAAACAATACGGACATTATAATTAAGGAAGCGGACAAGGAAAGTACTGTTGTCATTATGGATGCTGAAAAATATAAAAATTCTATGCTCTCTCTCTTACAATATATAAATTTCTATGAAAGAGTAAAAAACTACCAGCAATCAAAAACAATGACCAGATTAAACACATTGATTTGTCGATACCAGGAAGACTTAACTAAAAAGGAACGCGATTATTTAACACATTTTGAATACAAACCCAGCAACCTTTCCGGACTTCCGAAGATCCACAAGTGTAAAATAATTAACGATGCCTCTAAACAATCCACCTCAGCCTGCGTGAACACACAATACCCCACAGACCTTAAATTAAGACCAATTGTAGCGGGCCCACAATGTGAAACACAGACTGAGCAACTTTATAGACATACTACTAAAACCAATTCTCAAACACATACCAAGCCTTGTAAGAGACGATCTGGACCTCTTAAACCACCTCCCCAAACATGTTAACAACGATACTATTATTGTGTCTTTCGATGTAGTGAATATCTACACAACGATCCCACACCAATATGGACTACAAGCAATAGGATTCTGTCTAGATAAATATCCCAATAAGATACGTGGCAGAATAGAAAAAAGCTTCATCACCGAGGAATTAAAATTTATCTTACAGAACAAATTTTTTGATTTCGATGGCAGTTCTTACAAGCAAATATCGGGGACTGCGATGGGTACAAAATCCGCTCCGACTTATGCCAACTTAGTCATGGCATACTTAGAAGTCCAGATTTATGATCAGTCCAAATCAAAATACGGATTGAACTTCCACAAATATTTATCAGAGAATTGGAAACGCTACTTGGATGATTGTCTCATTCTTTGGTCCGACACACTCGACCAACTGAATGATTTCAAAAATTTTATAAACGGCATCAATAACCACATCCAATTCACAATGGAATACAGCCAAGAGCAACTCCCATTTCTGGACATCTTAATCTTAAAAAAAGACACAAATATTGAAACTGACATACACTACAAACCAACAGATTCCAAACAATGCCTACTATTCACCTCCAGCCATCCAAAGCACACGAAACGAACATTCCTTTTAACCTAGCAAGAAGAATTTGCACAATTGTCTCCAATTATGAAACGCGAAATAAAAGACTTCAAGAATTAAAGGAAATTCTACTCGAAAGACAGTACCCACCATTACTAATAAATAAAGGAATAGAAAGGGCTAAAGCAATAGGCATTGATGAATTACGAAAACAGAAACAAATTCAAGGTATGTCCAATATTCTATCATATATCTCAACACACAACCCAAGAAATGCGGAAGCTTACAACACGATTCACAAGAACTTCCCTCTACTGAAACAAGACCCAAGAATGAAAAAAGCCCTTGAAACACACAAAATAATCAAAAGCAAAAAACAACCGAAATCACTGAAAACATTACTCACCAATGCCAAATTATCTACCACAAACCCACAACCAACTGTCAAAAAATGTGGTCGCTCTGATTGTGGAACCTGCACTCATCTCCTTGAAGGCAACACGTATACATTTCAATCAGGACAAAATTTTGCTGTAAAAAAAATCACTTCACTTGCTCATCAAAAAATCTAATTTATGCTATTAAATGTAAAGGATGCAATGAAGATTATATAGGACAAACTAAACTCACACTCAGAAACAGAACTACAGTTCATCGCCAACAATTACGAGATCCAACCATGAGACAGATACCACTAAGCGCACATCCAGATATTTGCGCAAGTAATAAGCCACCCAAATTCCAAGTCTTCCCATTTTAACTTTGCGCTGACAATACAACAGAACAAATACGAATAAATAAGGAAAATATGTTTATTCAAAAATATAGACCAGCATTAAATATGGTTTAATATACATTATGTCAACACCATAACATGCTAACCATACTCCTACACACACATAACACCCATACACACACACATAACACTCCCCACACACAACTCGCTCCCCCATTTCTACTAATAGAATCATCTTCCTATACACACACACACACACACACACACAAGCACACAAATCAACATACATATCTCTACTTTCTTTATTTCAATAGAAAATCTGAACTCTGACACCCCAGCGAACTAGCCATATTCACTGAACCAGAACAATTCTCCCATTCCATTTCTCTTGACCATTCTTTTGCTTGTCATAAAATTCTCTAAAAGGCTACAAAATAAATTCCAAAATACAGGCGCGAAACTTAATGAACTTGTTCACGTGACAGCCATAATTTTATTTATAACCAATCAAATTACATTTTTAAAAAGAAAGCCTTCGTGAGCCACTTTTTTTTAAGTAAAAAGAAATTCAAACACTCATATATGAAAAAAACAACCTGAGACCCCCCCCCCCCCCCCCTTGTTTGAAGAACTTTGTAACGCGAACTGGCGCGAAATTTATTATACTTATTGACCAAATACAGGGGCGCGAAATTTATTACAGTTATTGACCAACCAATCCAATTACTTCTCTAAAAACCTGGCGTTTCGAGCCACTTTTTTCCACATAAAACAAGTAACATTCAAAGACCAACCAGATGTGAGAAAAACCACAGACCCTCCATATCAACTCTACTTTTGAAAAGCAGAAGAACTTCGAAACTGGTAAAGGAACCAAATAAATATATATATATTTTTTTAAAAATAAGACTTCAGTTGCATTTTCGATTTCATCTTTTTTTCTTTATACATTCACTCGTGTAGGACACCTCGGTTATTTTTTTCATTTTGTAAAAAACCTCACTTTCTAATATATATATATATATATATATATATATATATATATATATATGAAAAGTGTCAGGACTCCGACGGCTGAGCTCCGGCCGTTTCGACAGCTAGATCCGAACTCAGTTGGGATCTAGGTGTCGAAACGGCCGGAGCTGAGCCGTCGGGTTCCTGAGTATTTTCCTATTACCCACTCTACTACCCTAAGTATCGAGTACTCTGGTGCGTTATAGTCCACTTGATTTCTTACCACAATGAAACAGTTCTAGTCCTTTCTATATTAAATATTTATACCCTACTATGTATTGAGTACCTTACTTACTGTGGTTACCCCCGATTGAACCCGGGATAAACATTATATATATATATATATATATATATATATATATATATGTATACGCACAATGATTTATAACAGAATCAATCTATCCTTAGAAACCAAACTCCCCACTAAAAGAATAATATCTGGAAAAAATGTTTATATGGATGCATGTGTATGTATGCATATGCATGCGCGTGTATGTGCGTACGAATTCATCTATAAAGGTACAAGTATACGTATGTACAAATTGAATGTGGCGAATTGGCAGGGTCTGTAGTACCTCGGGTAGAATGATTCATGATATTTATTCTGGCTTTCTGCGCTCTGAGTTAAAATTCCGCCGAGGTCAACTTTTCCTTTCATCTTTTCGTGCCAGTCCAGTACTGGTATCGATTTTTCCTATATATCGCTTTCTCGTATGTTTTCTCTCTTTTTCTCTGTAAGATATCGGCTGTGTTCAAAATATACCGGCTTCCCTACGATCCAATCAGCCGCTTAAGGTTTAGGAAGTTATTTTTTTGTGTATTAATGCAAAAATTACTAAATTTGCTAATTTCCCAACCAATTAGTTTTATTTAATTATGAATTATATTATTCAATTTATTATTTTTATTTGAATATGTTTTATTTGTTTTGTTTTATGTCAATTTAACTATAATTATTTTTATTTGATATTTTCATTTTAAGTTGGGAATTTGTTTCAATTACACAGTAAATCCCAATACAGCTTTACACAGCAATCCACACTTCACTTGCCTCACTAATTGCTCCCTAGTAATAGGTTCCATTTGCATACCAGTTTATTTCCTGACAATGTGTTAATTAATAAAATTGCTGAGACAGAGTGTTGTGTAGATAAGTTGTAAACGATTGGAGTTAGCTCCTCATTTTCATAACATTTTCCATAAGTATTTCTGAACTGAGTCTTTTTCTAGAGTAGAACACAGTAAACATCATAAGACGACATCAAAAATAAATTACAAGATCTACAAAATCTATACAGGTAAAATGATTGAAGATGTTCACAGATTCCTTCTTTAGGGATAACCATGCTGCTTAACCACAATATCTATATACACAACACCAACACTTCTGCGTTTAATAAACATTCACAAGTAAACCTTTTTACGGTAGGGTCTAGAAATGACAGAGTTGCTAGCACTCCTGATTAAAAGTTTAGCAGTATTTGTTCTGGCTTTCTGAGTTAAAACACCGCCAAAGAGGGCTCAAAGTTGCTTTTCACGATTTCGGTGTTGATAAATACTGAGCTCGATTCTCTACTTTTTTTCAGGAAAAAATTACTGCTTACACAAGAAGGAAGAGGCTCCGCCAGGTTTAAATGCGCAAGACCTATTTCATGACAGCAGCCTTGTTACTCCCTCAGAAGTCAAGGGATCATGGCATGGAAACGTATTTATAATTTATTTAGATACATATGATCGCTCAGGGATTTAGTTAATTAACACGTCGACAACGAATATCTCTTCTTTAGGCATGTAACCCCTGATGAAACCACAGAGGCGTCATCGTGACATACGAAGATATTTGAGTACTTTACACCTGGCGGAACCCCCCTGTTTTGGTCTAAAAACAGCCAATTTCTTTCAGGGAAGGAGAGCGGGAGAGAGTGAAAATGGAATGAATCGACCCCAGTACTAGACTGGTACATTTTTATTGATCGCGAAAGGATGGATGGCAACGTTAACCTAGCTGGATTTGAACTCTGAGTTTATTATTCAAACAACGGAACAACCTCTCGTGAAATTAACGCGTATGCAGCTGAGTATACCATAGACACGTGTACTTTTAACATAGTTCTCAGGGCTTTTTAACGCGACATAGTGTGTGACAACTCACTTTTGACAGCTGAGTGGACTGGAAGACAACGAACAATTCAGAATCAAATTACCGACCTTACGATCACTTGCCTAGCACAGAAATCATGAAGCCACTTGATTTCACATAAAAGTGTGTAATGATGCCAACACTCGTACATTTAAAAAAAAAAATGATTTCTTAAATTAAAATTTTCCAATGGTTATATTAATTTCTATTTCTTTTCCGTCGGGGGCTAGAAAGAAGATATTTCAGATTTCAGAAAAGATCATAAAGTCAACACACATTCTCATTGAAAAGGTGTGCCCTCATACAACAATGAGCCCACCAAAAACTCTCTATCCGTTATCATCGATGTGATCTCTCCTACACACCCTTAGTGGTATCTTCCAGCAGATTATCAGTCTACTTTCTTTTCCTTCTACCCCTGTTTGTGTATTCACCTGATGGTTCTCACGGAACAAGTTCACTTGATATCTCTTAATGGTGACGGGCAGAGTGACCTGCAAGTTTCTTTCTCCTCTGACTTATCTTTCCCATTACTGGTGGTAGCTGCTGATATGATTATTTACTGTTGAGTTTCGGTTTCCATGAAAAATTAAGTGCTATGCGCAACAATCCTGAATAGTGGCTTTTAATTCTCTTATCTAGGTGCCTTGTTATGCCCCATGCTTCTTATCCATACAAGAAAACAGATTCTACTGTTATAATAAAAAAAAACCTTTGTTATGTTGGATTAGGTTATGGAAATCATCATCAACGGAAAGGAAGAACAACTTGGTTTCCATCTGGAGCGGTGGAAAAGCAGTAGAATTTCTCCAATCATTATAACGGATTTGGACTTCGCTGACAACATAGCACTAATTTCCTAAGAAATAGCGGCAGTACAAATGTTACAGCTAGCGGTGGAAACAGAAGTTTGTAAAGTAGTATTGCACCTAAATGCAAAGAAAATAGAAGTGCGGAGTTACAACATCTATAGATCTTTCGGCATGACATCTGAGAGAGCAGATTACCACAAAGAAATGGGCAACTTCAAATATTTAGGTGCTTGGCCAAAAAACAGTGAAAAACATTTTCAAGTGAGAAAGACGCTTGTTCGATCAGCGTGTCACAAGTTGAAGAGAATATATATATATAACAGCTATATATAATTCAGTTTACTGGGAAATATTTATATTTAGCATCTATACATATCTACACACACAATGTATAAATCTATATGCACATTTAAGCAGTTTTCGTTCCATCTATTGTGTGTATATACAGATATAGCTTTAACATACTTCAGCTGTTTAGCAGACACCTCAATATGTATCTCAATAAACTTCCTATAAGCAAATTACTACATCCATTTCGGAATACTACTATCACGGTAAGGTATATAAGTCCCTTGATGACACATTTCCCTGTGTTTGTTTAGATGATGTACATGTTTTCTGATGAAAGCGCAACTCAGCTTGAAAAACGGTTAAATATGTTTATCCTTTTTTTCAATTTACAAGAAAAAATATATATTTGGAATGTTTACATGTCTGCGCAATGAATGTGAACATTTATATACATATTTGCACAATCTCAGTTACCGCCGTTCTATGTATACACAGATAGAACTTTATCATACATTTCGGCTGCTTAGCGCACGCCCACACTGGAACAGACACAGATACACACACATGTATTTTACTAAAAAAAACATAGATAAACATATATGTATGCACGCATATA
>OZ024740.1:175450355-175457855 GCA_964016885.1 Eledone cirrhosa
CAGCTACAGCAACAACAATAACATGCTTTTGCCAACGTCTGTTTTTTTTATCACCCTTTCTACGTTCTAAGAAGTGGCCATACTTGGACCTGAGTTGGCTTCCATTATGTATGTATGTATGTGTGTATTTTTGTATGTATGTACGTACGTGTTTGTGAATATATAAGTAGGTTAATATATGAATAAATGCTGGTAGGGCGGTGGATTGTCAGTACCGGTAGAGTCGGACGCCATGCTTTGCAGCAAAGAGTTACGGCCCTTTATGATCTGAGTTCAAATCCCTCCGAGATTAACTTTGCCTTTCATCCTCACGGGGTCGATAAAATAAAGTACCAGTCACGCACTGGCGTCGATTTAATCGACTTTCCCCTCCCCCAAAATCACTGGCCTTGTGATTACGTTTAATGCATGTATGTATACCATATCTACATATATGTATATGTTCATTCGAAGAATCTCAAATGGAGAATCTTTGAAATGTTTTACTAATCTTCACTATACGACTATTAATTTGGATTTTGAGGATTTCATCCAGTTTGTTTTGTTTATCTTAGGAAACTTAATAATGTCTCGGCTGTTACGCAAATCTGTGGTTTCAGGACTCCGTTCATCCATGATATGAATAAATGGATATATTTAATCAGGATACAAGAGATGCATCTTCCACCTTAGTTCACCATAGGTGTTCTACTTTTCCACAATCTTAAACGGGACTTATACCTTCGTTGGGCTCTATAGAGCACATGACAGTTCATATTTGTACCATAAAACAATGTGATCACCTGAGTATGTACCATAAAACAATGTGCGCACCTTATGTTTCCTTTTATTCGTATGATCCTCAAGTATGCCTTATTTTTAAAAGAATGGTTATATTCTGGTTCACATATGTCTTTGATCGGTCCATCAGAATAATCCCTCTTGCAGATAGCATTCTAAAAGCAGACATATGTATGTACGTATGTTCTTCTGGTTTTATAATTTCACGAAGTTTTACCAATAGAAAGAGAGTCGGTTTCTAACATAGACACAAGACTCTCTCATTGGAATGTACACAGCATCAACTAAGTAGATATGTATGCATGCATGTGTAGATATGGATGTTATTGTATGTGTGGATGTGGATGTTTTGAGTTGTATGTGTGCATGTGTATATGCTTTGTATCTGTACATGTGTATATGCAGTTATTAGATGCACAATTTTTGGAATGTTTTAGATATTTTTACTGTTCCATTAATGGATTGTACTTGTAGTTTCCTAACTAGTTGTGTTCTTTCTGTTCCTGTGAAGCCTAGTCTCAAGATTTGTATTGAGGCAGTTACTAACATACCCCAGTGCCCCAATAATCACAGGCATAAATCTGAAGGTGTAATCAGGGTGGAGTATCTGCAGATTTCTCATCAGTTCTGCATAAATATTCTCATTTTCACTAATCTTTGATATTATATAGCCTACATTTATTGTCAGCTGCTGGCCCTCCTCTTTTGTGCAGCAGATATTTGGTAGGGAGTTCTTGTTCCTGTATTGCATAGAGATATCCCTCAAGGTGTGATGTCATAAACTTGTCGGAACTCCATGCCAGGCTTTTTGAGTGGTTTATCCCCTCTATGGTCTGTGTTTTACGCCTCAAGTATCCATGCACAACTTTTTCTGTAAATTGGTCAATTTTTTTATCTTGTTTGAACATTGAATAGAATCTTCCGATTTCTCTGGGTGAGAGATTTATATCAGGCTTTATTCCATATCTCTTCTCCAGATCAGTCGCTATTCTAATGATTTTTTTTTTCATGCTCATAAACCTGGGCAAGATGGTTGCCAACCTTTTTCCTCTGTTGAAGGTGTTGCTTCAGTGTTACTATCCGGGTCTCATGTGTTGTTAATATTGATTTTAGACCCCGGCCACCTTCCTTGCGTGAGAAGTATAGCCTATCTACATCACCATTGATGTTAAAGTTCCCAGTAACACTGAGAAGTTTTCGAGTTCTAACACCATCTCACTTAGTTCTTGCAATGACCAGTTCAGCAGGCCAAATGTTGGCGTTAGAATTGGCACAGCATAAGTATTGTGGGCAATGTATTTGTTGTACGCTGACAGTTCTGATGACCATATTTTCTTTACTCTTCTGAGGTATTCAGTTCTGGTTCTCTCCTTATTTATGGGTCCATCATATCTGACATTCTCATCCTGTCCAAGATATCTGTAGTTGTCACCTGACTGCAGAGGTTGTATTGTCAGGCCGTTCATCTCTAGATGTCTAGAGGAGTGCACAGCTCTTCCACGTGTTACTGCCAAATATGCACACTTGGACTCACCAAATTTCATTTTGATGTCGGTTGAAAATTGTGTAATGAGGTCCAATTGTTTCTTGATGTCATTGATATTTGGCCCATACAACTTCAGGTCATCAACAAAGAAAAGATGGGAGATACTTCTGGGCCCACTTCTTTGTCCACCTTGTTTCCTGAGTAGGTAAGATAGTGGATTCAGTGAGAGAACGAAGAGTAGCACTGACAAGCTATCACCCTGAAAGATGCCCTTCTGGTAATGTATCTTATCAGTCTTAACTTGCTCCTTCTCACCTCTAAGGATCAAATTGGTGTACCAGTTCTTGGTCAGGCGTTCAACAGCAGCTACCAATGGTTGTGGGACTTTAGCTAACTGTAAAGCCTTAATAATCCACCTATGAGGTACACTATCAAATGCTTTTTGATAGTCTAGCCACACCACAGTCATGTTTCTCGATTTTTTGTTGTTTTTTCCTGAATCATATGTATGTATGTATGTATGTATGTATGTATGTATGTATGTATGTATGTATGTATGTATGTATGTATGTATGTATGTATGTATGTATGTATGTATGTCAGGTCACCAGTTGGTGCTACTGGTAACATGTATTCCAGTACAACCTGTCTCATGGTCGGGTCGTTGGCGACTAAACTGGCAAACCCACCAAGGTTTCTTGGTGAGGAGGGTGACTTTGGACATCCTGCAGGACTAAAAACAAAACCTGTCAAAGGGCAAAGGAGCTCGTAAGAGTCAATGGCCATCCAAAATCACCGGGAAAGATGACCCCTTAGCCTTTGTCAAGGTAGAATTCTAGGAGAAGGAAAACTCTGATATAACACCTGCAACCCTGATGGTATCCAATGATGTTGACTTGTTCTTCTTTTTGGTAAATATCATCTTGGTTAAGAGAGTGGGACTGGCTTTGTGCAGTGCCTTTGCTCACTATAAAAGCTTCACGGCACAGGCATTGGTTTATATCTGGAGATCTCTCTGCACGTGTCGTCACATGGTACCATGGGCCCAGCACTATGTGTCAATAATTGTTACAAGTCTAGTGTTTGTACCAGAGTTTTCAAGTCGCTGGCTGGACTAAAAAGTCACACTCGTTCAGCGCATCGGTAGGGGTTTTCCCACATGGATATAAAGTAGTGGCCGTACTCGAAAACGAGTTGGCAGCCACCACCATGTATGTATGTATGCGTGGGTACACGGAAATACTCGGTTTCGTGTGTAATAGCGTGGTTAGCCCAGCGGAAGAGAGATCATTATTTTAGAATGAAAACTCTGATGTAAAACCTGCCATGGGATGGCAGCCAATGATGTTGATCTGTTCTTTTTGGATAACTATCACCTTTGTTCAGAGAGTGGGATTGGTCCAGGACAAGGCCTTTGATCGCTTTAAAACAAATTAAAGTACTGGCATCACTTGATTTAAACCTCTTTCATATGTGTTGCATGAGAATGGCTTTTTCCTTTTTCTTCTGCAGCATATACAGAAATGAATCTAAGTCTTTGACAGGGCTAAAAATCAAGTTGGGGCCACCCATGTTTGGGAAAAAAAGTCAAGAGATGGCAATTCTCAAAACTGAGGTGCAGCCATTATATGTATGTATGTTCTTCTGATTTTATAATTTCACAAATTTTTACCAATAAAGAGAGAGTCGGTTTCTAACATAGACGCAAGACTATCTCATTGGAATTTACAAAACATCAACTAGGTAGATTATGTATGCATGTTTACGTGTGTAGATATGGATGTTATTGTACGTGTGGATGTGGATGTTTTGAGTTGTATGTGTGCATGTGTATATGCTTTGTATCTGTACATGTGTATATGCAGTTATTAGATGCAAAAGTTTTGGAATGTTTTTCATATTTTTACTGGAACATTCCACCAGTACTCTTTCAGATTATGTACATGGATGTCTTCCACATTGCTGTAGCTTTTAATGTGTTAATTATCTGGGCTATCTTTTTTATGAACTGCATTGTACAGTGTTTTGGCCACTACATCATGCCTCATAGGTAGATAGTACCGCGATGACATCTTTGGACAGCTGCTGATGACATGGGTGATATCCTCGATGTTAGTTCTGCAGAGTCTGCACTTATCACATCTAGGTGTTTTGCATTCCTATTTTTTTTGTGAATCAGGTATTTCGTGTTAATCTCCTGTTCTTGGATTGCCAAAACGTATTCTTCAAAGTGGGGGCCAATATAGCGGTTGTTGGTCCAAGGTAGACTACTTTCCTTATCTATATTACTCTCACTCTGGAGCTTCCTGGCAACATATCCATGCATGATTTTTTGCTGATAAGTATACAGTTTTTCATCCATGGATTTACTGCGATACTGCCTAGCGACTTCCCTGGGTGTGAGTTTTTGATTATCACACGGAATATCTCTCGAGGAGTTCCTTCCCAACTCTCATGATCTTATCTGTTTCATGCAGATAGATTTGCTCGAGAAACGGGCTCCTACGCTTCGAGGTCGTAGATGTTGTCGGAGAGATATGATGCGACATTCAAATGTCTGGACTGATGTTAGGCCTCTGCCTCCCTGCTTAAGTAAAGGCGGTCTATGTCACTGTTGATGTGGAAGTTTCCGGTGTTGTTTAGTATTTTTCGAGTTCCAACATCAACTGCTCGGATTTCGTCTATCGTCCAATTGAGTATTCCAAACGCTGGTGTTAGGACAGGCACAGCAAACACATTGTGAGCCACTGTTTTGTTTTGCGCAGAGAGTTCCGTTGACCATTCTTAATCCGGTGTAGTATTCCCTGGTTACGCGTTCTTTATTACAGATACCATTACAGGATATGTTCTCATCTATCCCCAGGTATCTGTAGCAGTCCTCATCAGATATCGGTGAAACAGTTAGGCCATTGATGACAATGTTGCTAGAATGGGTTGTTGTTTTTTCCCGCTTTACAGTCATGTATGAGCATTTATCTTGGCCAAACTCCATTCCTATATCCTTTGAGAACGTTGTAACCAGGTCAAGATTTTTCTTCATCCCATCCATGTTCTTGGCATAGAGTTTCAGATCGTCCACAAAGAAGTTATGGGTTAGGTTCGTATTTCTGTCCTCCTGTGAGCCAATGATGTATCCCTCATATTTCTTGAGCAGAAAGGACAAGGGGTTTAATGATAAGATGAATAATATCACAGAGAGACTGTCCCCCTGAAATATACCCCTGCAATATTTTATTTTATCATTGAAAATAGAGTCCTCCCTCTCTGTCTTTAACCTTAGGATAGTAGCCCAAGAAGAAGACAGCCTCTCTATGGCTCTGACAATAATGTCTGGGACTTTAGCAAGTTGGAGGGCCTCTATCACCCAACAGTGGGGAACAGAATCGAAAGCTTTCTTGTAGTCCAGCCAGACTGTAGCCATAATCCTCCTAAGTTGTTGCACCTCCGACATCGCAGTTTTGTTGATTAGGAGTTGTTCAGCACATCCCCAAACCCCTTTCTTTCCAGCTGATTGTTCATCTGTGATGATGTTATTATTTTCACAGTGATCTTGGAGGAATAGGTTCAGGCAGGCTGTATAATCTTATACATCAGGTTCTGGCATGCAATGGGTCGGTAGTTTTTTGCCAAGTGGGTGTCTTTGTTCTTGGGGACCATTAATGTTTCTGCTAATGTCAACCATTCTGGTATAAGTGTATCTCCCTTAAGGACTTGTTGGTAGAGGTCAGTAAGATACCACCGATAGAATATCCGTCTTTTGTACCAGTAGCCGACAATCATGTCTCTTCCTGGTGTTTTCTTATCTTGAAGTTTTCCTATCATAGTCTCAAGAGTACCCTCACTTATTTCGTATGTTTTTGTTGTAGTGTAGGAGCGATAGTTCTTTCGGATTTCTCTTAGCGATACTGCATCTTGGTTGAAATTCTTCTTTTCACCCCATATTTTGCTCCAAAAGGAATCTATGTCTTTCTGGGACGGGGCCTCAGTGACACTTAATATTTTGCCCTTCATATCTCTATAGACTGATGTTTGGTTTCGTCTGAATCTTTTATTAAGCACTTTTCTCTCATCTACCTTCTTCAGGTATCGGCGTTTTTCGCTAACAGCTCTCAATTCTTGTTTGAGGGTGATCAGCTTATATTGGAGAATTCTGGTTCTACTGTTACCAAATATCGTCTCTATTTTATTTTTCACTCTTTGTTGATGTATATGATGGTATTTTTAGTAGTGTTCTATTCTTGTTAATATCTCTGCTATCACCAAGATAATGCTTCACTGTCGTTGCTAAGGCATATAAACAGGCGTTGATTTGCCAAAATGTTGGGGTTTTTATACGTCGTAAATATTCATCCCCTATTTCGTCAATAACACGTAATATTTTATTATTTGTTTTTTTTTATTTTTATTAAACATTGTCGTTTTAATACGTTCAGCAAGAGAGATATTTATACATGAATTAATTTCTCTCTGGAAGAATTCGTTGGGGGAAATTTTCAATTGTTTATACTTTTGATTATTATCATTATCGATAGTATTTTCCACAACAGTCGAGGTAGACTCGGATGGTACACGTGGTGTCAAATTTCTTCGATTATTATTATTATTTCTTCGATTATTATTATTATCGATAGTGTTTTCCCCAGCATTCGGGGTAGACTTAGATGGTACAGGTGGTGTCAGATTTCTTACAGGCATAGTTGTTTCAAGGCACTGTTCGACCTGGCTGCTAGGAAGTCTAGTTACATGGCGACCTGTAGCACGTGTTGTTGATAACATGTTTGTTGTGAGGGATTTACAATTAATAATATTTATCTTATTTTTACGTTCAACAAACGTCGCTTGTTGGCGTAATTGTCTCGCTGTGAAATAATTTAGCTCTGGGTGCATTTCGTCCCAGTGTAGCTTCATTCTATTCATATAGCCAATGGAGGGATTGCTTTTTGCCATTTTATAACAATTAAATAAATCATTATTATGTTCGCAACTCCAAGAGAAATGCGATTTATAATTTCGATTTCTTCTGTAGCTACAACTGAATAAAGCTTGTTTACCTTCCTTGTTATTTGTCTTCGGTACTTCCTTAATGTTGTTGTGTTCAGCCATGCTGTTTGTAGCAAATCCTTGTAAAATGAATTATGTATTTAGTCGGATATCTCTACGAATTCGAATAAAAGGTGTCTTCAGAAGATATAGTTAGAAGAATAACCAACCACATAACTGTAGTTGTGGCATTA
>OZ024740.1:175462855-175465355 GCA_964016885.1 Eledone cirrhosa
CTCTCCCGTCTTCGTTCCAAGGAGTAGAGCTTAGGTTCCTTTAGCCTCTCCCAGTAGCTTGTCTCCCTCATCTTGAGGCAATCCTCTTGGTGTAGCTTCGCTGGATTGCCTCAAGCTCCGTGGTTAGTTTGACACTATGGGGTGACCACAACTGGGAGTAGTAGTCCAGGAGGCTTAGGACAAATGTCCTCCATAGTGTCAACATGGTGTCTCGGTATCTTGTCCGGAAAGTCCTCAAGATCCAGCCAGCGAGTCGTCTGCACATTTTCGCCACTTTCATGATGTGTGAAGAAAAAGATGCATCATCGCTCATGTCTATGCCCAGGTCTCGTATCGATTTTGACACGGGGATATCGGTCCCTCCTGGTCCTGTGTAACTGTGGTGTACTATATATGTGTTTGCAGGTTTGTTTGGAGGTTTGTATTGTAGGGCTTGGAATTTGCCAGCATTAAACTTCATGTTGTTTTCTTCCCCCCCATTTGTATATGGTATCCAGATCCTGCTATAAAAGGGCAGCGTCAGCCGGGTTTTTGATTGCCTATGCTACGTTAGTGTCATCAGCATAGCTAGTGAGGGATGTTGTTGTATGTACTACAGAGGGCATGTCTGAGAGAGCCACCAAAAACAGTAGTGGTCCCAGGATGTCCCCTGGGGCACCCCACATGTTATTGGTGTTTCCTTTGAGAGGGCCCCATTTGCTGCGACTGCCTGGCTTCTGTCCTTTAGGAAGTCATGCAGCCACTCACCTACTTTTCCAGTTATGCCGAGTCCGTGTAGTTTGTGACATATCATTCCGTGGTCGACCTTGACAAAGGCCTTCGCATAAGTCAAGATATATCACGTCCACATGTGAGCTGTCTAGTAGTTGTTTCAATACCCAGTCGTAGTGAGGTAGCAGCTGTGTAAGGCAGCTTCTTCCTGGGCGGAAGCCATGTTGCGTGCTAGTCAGGCGGTCGTTTTCCTCGAGGAAAGTGATCAGTTTCTTACTGACGACTCGCTCCATGACCTTACTGATATGCGACGTCAGGGAGACTGGCCTATAGTTTTTGGCCTCCGCTCTGCTACTTCCTTTATGGATAGGGCATATTGTGCCTTCTTTCAGCTCCCTGGGTAGTACACCGCTAGCCAAGGTGCTTCTGAAGAGCATCTTCAGTGGAGTTGCTAAGGCACGCTTACATATTTTTAAGAGAACTGCTGGGAATCCATCAGGTCCAGCAGCCGAGTCTGTTCTAATTTCATCAATGGCGTACACTACATCCTCCTCCGTTATGTCTATGTGGTTGATGGTTGCCATTTCTTCATGTAGTGTTGTGGCATCAAAGAACTCCTCTGGCTTCGTTATTTGCATGTGCTTCAGTGGACATGTGAACACACTTTTGTACTGTTCGTTCAGTATTTCACATATCTCTTGGGGGTTTTCGGTTAATGAACCGTCCGTATGGAAGAGTGGCCCAATCTTGCAGTGTACTGAGGCAGTTTCTTTTGCAAATTTAAAGAAGGCCTTAGGGTTTGTTTTAATGTTTTCTATGGCCCTGTTCTCTTTCTTTGCCCTCTCATGCCAAGTAATGCACATTTAAAATAGGATTCCTTCTTGTTTTTGTTTTGTTGACTATTCAACTGGTTTGAGAGTTTGGTTCTACGTCTCATAAGGATTTTCCTATCTCTGGGAATAAGATTTTTGTGTCTGTTTGCCTTTTTCTCCGGGACAAACTTTTTGCATATAGTGTGTATCGTTGTCATGAAGTGTTGCAATTGTGTGTTAGTGTCTTGTGTGGCGGTGTTTCCACTCCATGTTTGCTTCCGGATTTCTCTCTTAATATTTTCCAGTTAGCCTTGTAGAAGTTAAGGCTGGATAACATCCCGGAGCTTCTGGGTGCTTTTGTCTCTGTTGGTTCTCTTGGACCACTAAGGTATATTCTAATGTTTGTTGAGTGAGATGGAAGCCAGTCAGAGTATAGCTTAAGGCTTTCTCTGATAATGTATTGAATATTATACTCTTGATTTGGCCTGAGATAAATACTTCCAGATACCTTTTAAGCGTAACTTTCCGTATTTATTATTACTATGTAATATTGATTGTTATTCTGGTATCATATCTCTGTTTTTAGCCTAAGAAAATACCTGTATGCGTGTATAAATAATACATGCATGTATTTATTTAAAAAAAAATCTAATTGAGTTCTTCACACGCAAGGTAAAAATTATTGAAAAAATTAATTGACCTACGTGTATATTATTTTAAGTCCTTGTGTTTCGCGATTACCTCCCCTTTCCACTTGAAGACAGTGTGAGACTCCTCATTCTGAGACTGCTGGAATTTCAAATTTGGCGGTCATTCTGATACGGAGAGAGACAACCGCTGACATGGGATTAAAACATCGGTAAGAAAGTTTTTTTTATATCGATGTTTGACGGACATCCACTGATGATTTATAAGTGCCCACCTGCATATATTCCTACGGAATGCTGTGAAGGCTTCTACATAACCCGGACACATTC
>OZ024740.1:175470355-175472855 GCA_964016885.1 Eledone cirrhosa
AAAATAAAAAAATATATATACACTCACCTCTAGATTTTTACACACGCAAATAAATATAAGAAAAATATATATAAAAAAATAAAATAATAAAGACTATTATACAGTTGACAGCGATACACGCGACGAATAAATGAACAGACACGCGTGGTAAGCAATACACACAAATGCACGTACACATACGTACGAAAAAGTAAATACATACACACACTCTCACACATAAATATACATATACAAATACATATTAAGAGAGTAAAACAAAGAATCCTTTAATACA
Organism: Eledone cirrhosa; assembly: GCA_964016885.1. Taxonomy (NCBI): domain Eukaryota; kingdom Metazoa; phylum Mollusca; class Cephalopoda; order Octopoda; family Eledonidae; genus Eledone; species Eledone cirrhosa. The sequence goes on from OZ024740.1 coordinate 175,470,630, forward strand.
TCAAAAGTTTTTATTAGCCGACAATGTTTCGTCCTATTAAGGACTCATCAGGGCAATCAAAACAACAAGAAGTAATATCGGCAGATACAAGCCGGAAACTCTGAAGAATATGGAGTGTGCATACACTAAAGTCTTACAAAAATATATGATAATAAAAATGAAAATAAAAATAAAAATAATAAAAATATATAATAATAAGAATAACTAAGGATGTAGATAACATTAAGAACCATATTACAAATATAGTCCAAAGCAACTAACCTAAATCTAAACAAATTTGGTTATATAGAGCAGGAATTATATATAACACAATGCAATAAACATAATACATTATAATAATATACCTTTACCAACATTAAAATTACAAATTAAAAATCAAAAGGTACAATATATACATGTATATATGTGCGCGCGCGCACACACACACACACACACACATATATAACAATACACACATCTATGATCAACTACACAAATTAAGCCCTATTAGAAGTTTGAATATAAAAATAAGCATGATAAGAGTGAAAATAATACCAATACATCTACCCAATATACATGAGGCAATAATATGATATAATTACAAGAGACACATATAATAAATAATAAACAATAAAATTATATAATTCAATATAATATAATAAAATAGATAATCCCCGGTTAATTTACAGAAACAATATAGATGTCACAATAAAATACAATGATAATACGTAAACAGTGTACTAACATTTACCATAAACAATGTATACAAATCGATTCATACTGGGTTACAGAGTAAATGAGGAAAAATAAATTATATAATACTAAAAAAAACACTATAATGGTACTGTAAAAATTATGATGGTACAGAAAAAAATATATATACAGACATCTTACATGATATGTAAAGTCTAAATATCATAATGTTACATATAATGAACAGTAAGTAATAAGGATCAATATTACAATATTACAAAAAATACAGACATCTTACATGATATATAAAGTTTAAATGTCATAATGTTACATATAATGAACAGTAAGTAATAAGGATCAATATTACAATACAATATAATATAATATATTATAAATTGACATAAAATAATACTTATAATTACAAGGTTAGTAGACAGACATATGTGGATGTGTAAGCAAAGCCAGACAGTGAATAGTAAATAGAATATATACAAATACATAAATACATACATACGCATACACAAATACATACACAAACACACACACACGCACATATACATATATACACACACATATACATATATATAGTAATGTAATAAACAACATAAGGCAATTATTCCATTCACCAGTGGTTTCTTAAAAGCAAAAAAAATGTTGCCTCCAATCATCAGAATGAAAAAAACCTGGTCTATCTACATATATATATATATACACACACACATATATATATATATACACACATACACATACATACACATACATTTTGGTATGTGAAGGGTAAGGCAAAAAGAATATATGGGGGGGGGGAGAAGACATAGGAAAAGGTGAAATATAAGGGGAGATAAGGGAGGAAAAGAATACAAGAGTACAGAACGTGGATTCAGCAAATAAATAAAACCGTAGTAGAAGTAAAGAGCAGAGAAGGAGTTCAAAGCGGTTGATTTATCATAGGAGTGTCAATCCAGTTAGAGATAAGATGTGATTTCAGATGAGGACAACATCTGAAGATCTCGGTATTTGAGTTTAGGCAAGCAGAAGTGGCTCTCAAGATTAGCAAAATCCTATATTTTTCTGTGGTACACAAAGAACAATTCTTTGTGCCCCTTTGGTACTCCCTCGAATGGTCTAAGATAGACCAATCGATAGAGTACGGGATGTTACTATCCTTGAATTCCCACACCTTACTTGCGAGGGCCGTTGACGTTCGTTTATCGGAGTGCTTAAAAGAAGCGACATGTGAGTAAAATCTGGTTTTAAACCTGTCCTGGGTCATGCCGACATATCGCTCACTCCTGGCCTGGCTGGTTGTTGATTAACGGTGTTATTTTAGCCTCATAAACAACAGATTTGGTGTTACATTTACCCTGCAATGGGCATTCATCCGGCTTCCTGCAACTGCATCCTGGATTTGTTCTCGTATGCTTTGAACTAGTGATCTTGGACTTCATAGATGGGCAACAAGAGTAACTGATCTTAACTACGTTCCTATTAAATATCTTATAATATCTATGATTAGGAGGAAAATGTTTGTCTAAGAATTCAAGGAATTTCCTT
>OZ024740.1:175477855-175530355 GCA_964016885.1 Eledone cirrhosa
CATGTTAAAGCCGGCAATTAGACAGTTTGACGTCAGAGAAACACAATCCTTTTCTGGTTTAAATATGCTGACGCAATTGAATATGTTAATAATTTCAATAGGGATCCTTGAACGATATGAGTCAGAGACTATTCTGGGCCAAAAGATTAAAGAAAATAGCAAATGAAGAAATCTATAACTGTCTTTAGAATTTCAATTGATGGAGCAGAGCTTATTATCATTATTATTATTCTTGGAGTCTCGGTCATTGATGTTATCTAATGGAAAGTTTGTTCAAATGAATGTTAAGCCGCTACCTGCAGCCTCAGATATTCAGGACGTATCGGAGGGTTCTTGCTGTTCCCAACAAGCATGCCTTTTGAAGTGTTCTACAAAAGGGGGCTGGACAAATGTTCTTTAACCATAATTGAAAACTCTTTGAGATAGTACGTAGTGCTCCTATGACAATCGGGACAACCTTGATCTCATAACAGTCTCAAATCCTTTTTAATACCCACTTTAAATCCTGGTATCGGTTAGTTTTCTCCTTCTCCTTTTCTTGCACTCTTGTGTCAAAGAGGCAGGCTACATCTACAATCAATCACGATCTTTTTTCCTTGTCCAAAACCACCAGGTCAGGCCTATTTGTTCCAATTTATTGTCTGTCTTTATCCTGAAATCTCATAGCACCTTCACCTGATCCTTTTCTATCACCGACTCTGGCTTATGCTAATTATTTAGTTTGCATAAATGCCAGTGAATCACCTTTCCTGTTATATCATGCCTTTATAGTGAATCTCAGCTGTGTTTACACTCGGGTACGATCTGAGCCACAGTCTCCCCACCCCTCTCAAGAACACTTTCCCTGCGGCAGCAACCAAGAAAAGGCCATGCTTCAACATGAACTTGGCAGATAAGGAGACAAAGTTGTTCCAGTCATGGAAGCTCATCAAACAGGAGCAAACCTGGGCCAACTTAACGGTCCCGGCAGAGACCATAGAAGCGGTGGAGAAGAGAACTCTGGTCTTCAGATGCATCTCAGCTGAGACGAAAAGAGCTACAAACTCTCTCCAAGCAGTCGTCGAGGCTGCGCTGAGGTGCATCAGAGGACATGCAGAGTACGTAACGAGGGGTCGACAATACGGCACCATCTCGGTGCTGTTTAAGTCGTAGGCCCTCGCTTTGACCCACTCGGCGACCCCTTGCAAAGCCAGCAAGGTTATTATGTATCCCTCCCGCATCGGAAAAAGAACGATTAGAGTCCGCATTCCCAGGATTCCACCCAGATTAGATATGTGGTGGCTCTTGGGATGCGTGATTGTGGAGGGGTCAGATGCCGTTTCAATAGAAGTAACCAGGACAGGAAGAGAGGACTGGTCCGGGATTGATCTGGAGATACTTCTCCAGATCAAACCTGAAGAAATAAAGAAAGTCCCAGAGCAGATCCGCCTCCAAAACAAGTGATGGCTGAGGCCAAAAGGCTGAAGTTGCGACGAAAATACACACTTGTGAGCCTTCTGCCCTCAGCTGTTGAAAAATGCAAGGGGTCAAAAGTCTCCGTTGCTGCCGACGCCGGGGCCTCATCGCGAAACAACAACATCAACAACAAAATCTGCAACAGCAACACCAGCAGAACCAACAACTGCAAAGACCACCAAGACCTCTCAGGGGCCACTCTAAAGAAGCTCTCCCGCTCCCTTCTTCTCGAACACACATAGATACATTGAAACACACACACCCATACATGCACTGCCACTTACATCTGACACAAGCACAGAAACCTCTTCATCACTGAGCGAAGATGAGGAGGAACACCAAAAGCCCCCCCAAAAAACGAAAAAGAAAACACAAGAAGAAATCTAACACATCAGCACAAAGAGCAAACGAAAAAGACACATTCGCACCAAACACAGACAGACATACTACAACACCCACCCCCGCAACAACACAAACACCATCTCCACCAACAACACTACCACTAACATACAACTAAAAGAAAACACACACAACAACAACTTACAACCACAACAACATCTAACTTTATGTTAGTGAGGAAATCGAACACAAAACTACTGAACCTCATAACACGAAGTAAGGAAATAGAGAAAGAGGGGGAGGCGTTTAATACCTGCACCTTCAAGGTGCCACAAACATTTTTGCTGGTGCTAATGACACTAAGCAATTATATAACAATTAGGGAAAGCTTCCCCAACAACGTAGGAACACCCAGTGTAAAAGCCTCAAATAGCTTTTAAAGGGGTTCCGAAAAGAAACCCCACCAACTATGGAGGTCGAACCATCCGATCTTCACAAGAGCCCGGGAGGTAAGTAAACCTTTCCTCTCCCTTTTAGCCTGCCAACATGGTCATATTAAGAGTAGGATGTAATTGCCGTCAGCGAGACCAGGATTTCCGACACGCGCGCACTAGTCCCCATTTTCGACGACTATCAGATCTTCGCATCTGTTAGTCGGCCGGGAATGGGAGGTGAAGTGGCAGTGCTGTTTAGGAAAAGCCTGGATCACGAGGTAAGGTCGATCTTCCGGGACGCGGACGGTAAGTTGGTGATCCTGGACGTGAACAATAGCGAAGGTGGTGCCTTTAGACTGGTGACCGTCTACGCCCCTATTGGGGCAGAACGGCCGGATTTCTTTAGACGCCTGGAAGCCTTTCTGGGTACGTCTCGCCCTTTACTGTTAGGGGGGGGGGGGACTGGAACGGCATCTTAGACACACGCTGGGACTGTGTGGGAGTATCCGATAAGAGCGAGGCTGCAAAAGCCTCTAGTATCTGATCAGCCAGTTCCAACTGTCTGACAGGTACCGACTGATTTGCCTAATGGACAAATCGTTTAGGGACATCTAGATCGTACTTAGATAGGTTTCTAATTAGATTAGTGGATAAGGATAGTATAGGGTGTCCAAAATTACATACGGTCGCCTATTCAGATCACAAGTTTGTGATCTGTATGATAAACCTAGATAAGATGCGTAGGTTAGGACTTGGTTACTGGAAGCCGAATATGTCGTTTCCGGCACTTAAGGCTTACAGTGACCGGGTCAGCAATTTAGTTAAGAAAAAGTTGACGAGGGAGTCGTCAACAATAGATGGTGAGGGACTCTCAAAAGAGAGATTAGAGTAATGTCGATAGGGCTTAGCAAAGAAGTAACGTTAGAGAAAAATAGAAAGGAGGGGGAGCTGGTAGATAAGTTAGACGAGGCTATTTGTAGTGGCATTGCAACTGACGTGCTAGCGACGAGAAGGGCATTAGATCATTTCGTCAATGCGAAACACGAAGGTTGCATTGTCAGAGCTAAGGTGCGTGCTCTGAGAAACGAGGGAACCAAAGCTGTTTGATGGGCCCGCGTGGCAGAGGCGCAGCATGGTAATAAAGCCACGACCGAGACGAACACGAACTGAGAAATTTTAAGCGGATGTGTGAAGCCTTTCATCAACATTTTGCTCGGTTGTTCAGCGGGTCAGAGACGGTGGCGGACTTCAGTCCCTACCTCGATGGCTTGCCGCAACTCTCGACGGCCGACACTGAGCGCTGCGAAAGGCCAATTACTCCAGCTGAGATTCAGGATGCCCTTGTCGGCTGCATGAGGCGCAAGTCACCCGGTTTGGATAGTCTTCCCTACTAGCTTTACGTAAATATGCCAGACTTGTTCTCCAATCTCCTCGAAGCGCTCTACTGCAACTGGAAGCAGAACGGGAGTATTCCCAGTTCTGTGAGCCGGGGCGTAGTGATGCTGATAAGGAAAGACGAGAACAAGAGGGACACATTAGACAATTTCAGGCCCATAACTGCTCAACACAGAGTTTAAGATTTTGGCCACGGTGTTAGCGAAGAGGTTGGCGCTTCACGTCGAGAATTTGGTTGGAGAGGCGCAAACTTGCGCAATCCCAACCAGGTCCATACACGACAACCTCCACCTGATGCGATACATCATAGAGAGGATAGGGTGTAAACCTGGCTTCGGTGGGGCTCTGATCAATTTAGATCAATCGAAAGCATTCGATAGGTTCGACCAACCGTACCTGGAGGCTCTCCTCAAAACAGCTGGCTTCGGTCCCGTCTTCAGAAACTGGATCACTATAATGCCCAGCGGCATCTGCTCGGTGGTCAACGTTGATGGCCACCTCTCGGAACCGTTTCGGTTCTCTCGATCGGTCCGTCAAGGGTGCCCTCTCTCCTTCCTTCTGTACGTATTGACTCTTGAGCCTTTACTGCAGTTGTTGCAGGGTTTCCCACTCGAACCAGGACGCGGAAAGGCTGTGTCAGCTTATGCGGACGATATCACCGTGATGGTGTCGGACACCTCGGAAATCGAGGTGGTCGGCAACTTATTGGAGGAAAAGGAAAGGTTGACGGGAGCAAAACCTAACCCGGAAAGTCGGTGGGCTTGCAAGTCAGCACCTGGAGAGGCAAGTCCATGCCGTCCAACAGCGTCGTTGGGCGCTGGACAGACGGACCGGCAAAGTTGCTCGGGTTTTGGTTCGGGCAGGCCTCCAGATGGATAAGAATTGGGACGAGGTGAAGGGCAGGGTAGCCAGTCTCACCCAGAATTGGGCTGCGAGGAATCTACCACTGAAAGGTCGGGTGAAGGTGGTGAATGTGTACATCGCGTCCGTCATCTACTACCGCCTGACCATCGTCCCTTGCCCCCGTTCGCGCCTCGCCAACTTGGAACGGCTCTTCTTCAAATTCTTGTCGAGGGGTCAGTTTCCGTTGGTTAGGCGGTGCATCTGCTGCCAGCACCCTTTACGTAGAGGGCTGGGTATGCCGTGGTTAATGATGCGCTGACACGTGCTGAGGCTGCGGCATCTCCAGATATTCTGCCTAAACGGTGAACAGGTGTGGTCGCCGTTTATCAGACGGGCCTTTCCGCAGCTCGTCTCTTTGACTGAGCTGCAGTCCTGGGTCAGGAAGATACCGAAACTGGGTGACTGGCATCTGGAATGTTGCCAGGCACTCACTATCCTCTACCAGGCAGGCAATGCGGTCAGTGGACCTTCCACTCTCAAGTTCTATAGAGGATTATGGTGGGAAGCGCGACGACGCACCCAGAGAGGCTCTGGGCGTTGACGAAGTCGAACTAAGCAGTCTGTTCCGGAGGACTTTCGCGCCGGGGACGATGGATAATTTCCAAAAATCCCTCGCTTGGCAGTGCTACCGGAGGGCACTGCTGGTTCGAGATGAACTCTACAGGCACGGAAGTGCTATCAGACGGGCCTGGCCGAGATGCGCGCAGAACGACGAAACCGTTCTGCACGCACTCGTCCAGTGTCCGTGCATTACTGACTTGTGGAGTTATGTCGAACAGCTGTTGTTGCGTGTAGAACGGATCCGGCTATCGACCGAGTCCATAGTGAAGATCGACCCGCCGCCTTCTTTTGGCTAGGAAGGGCAGGCAATTTTCCTCTGTCTGGTAGCAGTAGCGAAAGAGGTTGTATGGTGGACTAGATTGAAAGGACTGAAGACAGACACATCTCTCTTCGACCAATCCCTCAACTATTTCAAGTTTCACTTGGAAAGGAAGGTGAGGGTGGAGAGAGAAGTGCTGCCCCCCAGTACATTTGCTGAAAGGTGGGTGAATGTGGCAAGAATGGGCCGTGTGAGTGGGCCTACTCTGATCATGCGCCTGTAGGTGGGTAAATTTGAGGAGGAGAGGGGTGCCCTCCCCGGGTGCTCTCGAAGCGTCGGTTCGTTCAGGATTGGTGGGGTACCTGATTGAACCCTGGGTGGTCATCCCCCCAATTGGGGAATTTTTCTTGTTGTATTTTTCTTGTTACTTTATTATTGTTATTTATATTGTTTACACGTTGTATATGTATATGTAAACCCCCACTGTCCCAGTCTTTTGTATTGTCCCCTATATGTCGGCTCTTGTGTCCAATAAATGAAATCATGATTATTATTATTATTATTATTATTGAATGCCATGGTTGACGGAGGCTCGGCTCTGTAAGGTATAGTAATTTTTAACCGTTAAAACAATTGTAAATTGTTTAAAACTTGAACCAAATTGTTGATAAAGACACCCTCCTCCTCGTGAGAGGGGTCTTTCTGTCCGTTATTTGGCCCTTCGGGGTTAAATAACCAGTTATTGGGGTTTTGTACCCAATATTCATTTTAAATTTTAAACAAAAAACAACATGGCTACGAAAAAGAAATTTCATACGTCACTCCCACTCATTCCGTCTTCTTCTTCCTCAATCATCACTACAGCAGAGAGAAGATTGTCTCTCTCCCTCCCTTCTTTAAATGTGTCTCTCTCCCTCCCTTCTCTTTCGCAAGTGACGAAAGAAAAGAAAAGTCTCGTGCAAAGCGTGCAAGGTTTCTCCACGACGACAGCGACGAAACAGGTGTGCGGGAAATACGAAAACCCAGTTCATTCGTCTGACGTCAGGAATAATAGCAGTAGCAGCCGTAATAACAACAGCAACAGTGACAATGAAAACAACAGTAGCAGCCGCAACAGTATCACCAGCAGCATAAACAACAACAGCATTAGCAGCAGCAACACCAACAACAACCACAGCAACAGCGGCGGAGGCAGTAGTCGTAGTACCTGCAGCAACAACAAAAGTACCAGCAGCTCTGACGACAACAGCAACAGCAGCAGCAGAGAAAAACCAATCTCATTTGCAGGTATTGCGAAAAACTTGGAAACAATCCTCATAACAAATGAGGAATTAGAGGAAGCGAAGAAGATGGTGACAAAGAACGGACACCGAGCAATCTGCAAGGCAGCGGAAAAGTTTTTCGAAACCCAAGAGCACTGTACGGTCACGTACCGTACAGTAAGTACAAAATCCCGTAGGGTGGAAAGAGCCACAGAGGCCCAAATACAAAAAGCCTTGGGGTCTGTGTGGCAGCGGAAAACGCACATCACCCGAGGCAAAAAATATGCCACCGTAGACGTACTTTTTGCCACACCCCAGGAGGCAAAGGCCCAATCAGTAGTGACCCTAAGGAGCGAGGAAATGGTGTTGGTGCCCTCCTACTGCGGGCAAAAAATTGTGAGGGTCAAACCCACGTCCCCCCCGGAATGACCCCTTCTTGGCTGGCCGCGTCTGTCCTCGTCGGAATCGAGGACAAAACAACTGTACTGCAAGTACAGAAAAAAGTAAGAGAAGATTGGGTCGGCTCCTCCATTGAGATGCTAATCCAAACCAACCAGAAGTGCATCGAAGCTATCCCGGATGTGATAGACTTCGATAACGGCACTCAACTGCCCATAAGTGTTGAGGGCAAACGCCCGAAATGCTTTCGCTGTGGGTCGAAGACTCACCTCAGGGCCTTCTGCAACGAGAAGACCCTGAGAAAGGAGAAGACCCCCCTCCTTCCGAATCCGGCTCCACGGCTACCAGCAACAGGACAAGCGGCAACCAGGAACGATAGGTCCGTGGCACCCATACCCACTCCACGGAAATCAAAAACAGCAGCAGCAGTGGAAATATTAACAACAACAACAGCAATACCAAATGCAGCTGCAACAGAGACTCCAGTGCAAACATCACCAACAAGAACAAGTGAAAGAGTGGAGCTGGTACCCCTCCCCGACCTCACAGAATCAGACATGGAGTGTGAGGTGGGAGAGGGATGGAAAAAGGTCGCAAGAAGGCACAAACGGAGAAGCAGCGCATCGTCGCCTTTGAAAAGGGAGGAAAGAAATGAGAAAAGGGTAAAGTCTACTGCAAAGAGACCCACAGCAGCAACACCACCAACACCATCATCACCCACACCAGCACCACCATCACCACCGGCGACAACCCCACCGCCAACAACACCTTCAACACCACCACCACAAGCACCAACATCGCAAACACAACAACAAAACACACACACCCAGCAACAACGACAAGAAAATAGCAGAACCACACCCCACCCCCAGAAAAACAAATGCACGGCAATAAACACACACAACAAGAAACTAATGACTTACATAATTGAACACACAGACATTTCACAACAGGACTACATAATACCAGCACCAATCAAAACGCCAACTAACTTAAGACTGCTAAAAATAGCACAGAAACAATACACAAACATTAAAACGAAATTCCCCAACGCAGTTGGTGATTTCAGGGACCTAGGAGCAACCATCAATCGAAGAGTATATTCAGACATTCTCTTAGAAGAGCCGACGACCAGCCGAAGGGACGATTCAACGGTCCCTTCACCAGACGATCAAGTGAAAAGGGATGTAAAAACCATCCCTCCTCTACCAAAAGTACGGTAAGTGGTCTTTCCCATCTTTTCCACTCTATTTTAAACATGACCTCACTCAGAATAGGCAGCATAAATGCGCGTGGCTTGGGGTCGTCATGGAAGCAGGGTCACCTGCTCAACGACCTCAGGTCACTAAACATAGATGTAGTGGCCATCAGCGAGACCAGAATCTCCGAAGCACGGGCCTTCGCACCGATCTTCGGCGGCTACGATGTGTACGCATCTCCCAGCCGTCCTGGATCGGGTGGAGGAGTTGCTGTGCTTTTTCGGAGAGGTTTGGATCTCGCCATACGGGCCATCTTCCTGGACCCAGAGGGTAAGCTGGTGGTGCTGGACGTGACCAGCGGAGACGGGCAAGCTTTCAGGCTAGTGGCCGTCTATGCCCCGACAGGAGCAGGGCGGCCTGATTTCTTCCGGCGTCTGGAGACCTTTCTTGGAACGTCCCGCTCTTTAGTGTTAGTGGGCGACTGGAACGGGATCTTAGATGCACGCTGGGACTGTGTGGGATTAGCGGATAGGGGTGGAGGGTGCAAGAGCCTCACCAACCTGCTCAGGCGTTTTGAACTGTCTGACAGGTACCGATTGGATTTCCCGAATGTGCCAATGTGGACTTGGACAAACCGCATAGGGTCATCCAGATCATATCTAGATAGAGTATTTTGTAGGGAAATAGATAGGTCTAGCATAGGCTGTCCACAATTCAAGATAGTCAGCTACACGGACCACAAATTCGTGATCTGTGTGCTTGACTTAGATAGGCTTCATAGACGAGGACCCGGCTACTGGAAGCTAAACGCGTTCTTACCAGCGCGCAAGGCCTACAGAGACCGGATTAGCGAACTAGTTAAGCGGGCGTTGACGGGGGCCATCGTCAACAACAAGTGGTGGTTTGCTCTGAAAAGAGCGATTAGAATAGAATCGATTAGGTTTAGTAAGGCTTTAGCAATAGAGAAAAATAGAGCAGAGGGAGAACTAGTTAGAAAATTAGACGAGGCGCTTAGCAAAGGCATTGCGACCGACGTGCTTGCGGCGAAATTGGCCCTTGACCAATTCTTCAATGCAAAGCACGAAGGCTGCGTTGTCAGAGCAAGGGTGCGTGCTCTCAGACACGAGGGGACGAAAGCCGTTCAATGGGCCCGAGTGGCGGAGGCGCGTCGTGGCAACAAAGCCACGATCCGGTCTTTGGTGGACCACGACGGGCGCATGCTACTCGATCCCGGGCAAATGTGTGAAGCTTTTCAGCGACACTTCGCTCAGCTGTTCGGGGGCAGCGGTGGGCCGGGTAGAGGGATGGACTTTAGTGTCTACCTCGACGGACTGCCGCGGATCTCGGCCACTGAGGCGAAGTGTTGCGAAAAGCCGATAACAGCCGCTGAAGTAAGGGAGGCAATGACTGGCTGCACAAGGGGTAAATCGCCTGGTTTGGATGGTCTGCCCTATGAACTTTACGTACAGATGCCAGACTTGTTCGGAGGCCTCTTGGCGGACGTCTACTGCAACTGGCAACAGAACTGGAGAATTCCCAGTTCTGTGAGCCGAGGAGCGGTGGCACTGCTGAGAAAGGATCCGAACAAGGGGGATAACATAGACAATTTCCGGCCCATAACTCTGCTAAACACAGAGTTCAAGATTTTGGCCAAGGTGCTAGCAAAGAGGTTGGCGCTTGTCGTTGGTGGTCTGGTGGGAGAGGCGCAGACATGCGCCATTCCCGACAGATCCATCCACGACAACCTCCACCTCATGCGATACATCATAGAGAGGGTAGCTAAGGAACCTGGCACGGGTGGGTCCTTGATCAATTTAGATCAGTCGAAAGCTTTCGATAGGGTCGACCATCGTTACCTAGCGGCAGTCCTGAGGGCGGCTGGCTTTGGGCCCGTCTTCAGAGGCTGGATCGCTGCCATGCACAGCGACATCTGCTCTGTGGTGAGAGTGAACGGTCACCTGTCGGAACCGTTCAACATCATGCGCTCGGTCCGCCAAGGATGTCCCCTCTCGTCCCTCTTGTACGTATTGACTCTCGAGCCATTACTGCACAAACTGGAGACGTTGAGGGGAGTCCCGCGCGAACTAGGATGCGGAAGATCAGTGTCAGCATATGCGGACGATGTCACCGTAGTGGTGTCGAGCGCCAAACACATCGAGGCGATCGGCACTACACTAAGAGAATACGAAGCGGTGACAGGAGCAATGATCAACCAGGAAAAGTCAGTGGGCCTGCAGCTCGGCACCTGGAGAGGCAGGTCCATGCCGTCCAACAGCGTCGTCGGACGCTGGACGGACGGACCGGTTAAATTGCTAGGGGTCTGGTTCGGTCCGGACCTCCAGACGGACAAAAACTGGGACGAGGTGACGAGCAGGGTGGCTACTCTCACCCAGAAATGGGCGGAGAGGAAGCTATCCCTGAAAGGTCGAGCGGAGGTGGCTAACGCGTACATCGCGTCCGTCATCTGCTACCGTCTGACCGTCGTACCTTGTCCTAAGCCTCGCCTGACTGCGCTGGAGCGTTTGCTCTTTCGCTTTTTGTGGAAGGGACGCGCTCCGATGGTCAGGCGGTCCATCTGTTGTCAACACCCGCTACGTGGAGGGCTGGGCATGCCGTGGCTGATGATGCGCAGGCACGCGCTCAGGCTACGACACCTCCACCTCTTCCTCGACGGTGATCAGGTGTGGTCGCCGTTTGCTAGGCGCGTGTTTCCCCAGCTCGTTTCCTTGACGGAGCTGCAGTCCTGGGTCAAGCGAAGACCGAGAGGGAGCGCCTGGAGACTGGAATGTCTTCAGGCGCTCATAGCCCTCGACCAATCGGGCAATGTGATCGGTGGAAACTCCACCTCGGCGTTCTATAGAGGATTAGTGGAGGGGAAGAGCGACGACGTACTTGGGGAAACTCTAGGCGTCGACGAAAATCAACTAGCCAATCTCTTCGGAAGAACTTTCGGGCCAGGGCCTATGGACAACTTCCAGAAATCTCTGGCCTGGCAGTGCTACCGAGGAGCCTTGCCAGTTCGGGATAAACTCTACAGGCATGGAGGTGCCGTCAGCCGGGCATGTCCGAGATGCGCGCAGGGCGACGAAACCGTCCTGCACGCACTCGTCCAGTGTCCGAAAATTGCTGACTTGTGGGTTTATGTCGAACACCTGCTGTCGCGTTTAGGACGGATCCGGCTATCATCTGAGTCCATCGTGAGGATTGCCCCGCCCTCCTCCTTTAGCCGGGAAGGGCAGGCAGTTTTTATCTGCCTGGTGGCCATGGTGAAAGAGATAGTATGGTGGACACGTTTGAAAGGGCTGAAGACGAGCACTTACCTCTTCGGTGATGCTCTGATTGACTTTTTCAAATTTCATTTGAAAAGGAAAATCAGGGTAGAGAGGGAAGTGCTCTCTTCCCAGCATTTTGTTGAAAGATGGGTGAGAGAAGCAAGAATGGCCCGAGTGAATGGGCCTACTCTGAGTATATATCTGTAAATTAAAGGTGGAAAACTGGGAGAGGGCACTTGCCTTGGTGGTCAGGGTCATTGTGGCTTTTTACTGGGCTTTCACCACAAATGTCCCTCCGAAGTCTCCCCCCTATTGGGGAATTTTTCATTGTTATTTTCATTGTTATTTTTGTTACATCCTCTGTTTTTGTTTTTTACACGCAGAAATGCCCATTTGTACCGTCCTGCATTGTCCTGCACTGTCCTTAATGTCTACTTTATGTAAACCCTTGTGGTTAATAAAGAAATCATTATTATTATTATTATTATTATTATTATTATGTGGAAGGGCGGTGGATTCGCAGTATCAGTAGCGAGTCGGACGCCATGCTTTGCAGCAAAGAGTTACGGTCCTTTATGGTCTGAGTTCAAATCTCGCCGAGGTTAACTTTGCCTTTCATCCTCACGGGGTCGATAAAATAAAGTACCAGTAATACACTGGGATAATTGCTGGCCATGTGCCAAAAGTAGAAACTATTATTATTATTATTATTATTGAAGGTGAATCCACGCTTCATGTCGGCTCCAGTTTTTTTTCAACTGCGCACATTTATTTCGATCGCTTCTAACTTTTTATTCAAGTTTTAAACTTGATAAAGTTTAAAGCAAGTGACCTGCTTAAAGCAAGTGACCTGCTTAAAGCAAGTGACCGAGGATGATTTCACTGAATTCGTAAAATTCCACTGAAACAAAAAAACAAAAATTGTTAAAAAATGGATACCACTAGAAAGAGAGAGAGAGAGAGAGAGCGCTGTAAGACTCATTAAGAGAGGAAGACGTTGTCAACATGTCAACAAGACAGCGTTCTAGCGAAGGTGAATACAAAAGAAAATATTTCGAAAGAAAAGAAAAAATGATATTGTTTCAGACGTAGTACAGCCAAATGGTTCTGACACAAATAACACCAACAATAACACCAACAATAACACCAACAACAACACCATCAATAATAACATCAACAACGTAAATAACATCGATAAGGTTGAGAAAGAAAATAACAATGACAATAACAACAACCACAACAACAATAACAGTATCAACGAAAGCAACAATAATAACAGCCACAACAACAATAACAGCAGCAACAGTATTAACGAAAACAATAACAATGACAACAACATCAATAACAGTAACAACGATCCCAGCAGCAACAACAAGACCAGTAGCAGCAGTAGCGGCAGCAACAATACGGCCGCTGAAAAGGGATCCATTTCTTTTGCGGGGGTGGCCCGTAATATAGAGACAGTGGTAGTCACGGAGGAGGAGACGACGGTTGCAAGAACCATGGTGACTAGGAAATCAAATAGAGTCTCCCCGAAACCTCCACCAGAGTTTTTCAAAGGTCAGCAGCTGCATACGCTTACATACTGTAACAAATTATTTCGGGATGAGAGGGCCACGGAAGCTCAAATTCAAAACACCTTGGGGTGCGTCTGGGAACGCAAAACCCACATCACCCGAGGCAAAAAGTATGCCACCGTGGACGTACTTTTTGCCACCCCTCAAGAGGTGAAGTCTCGCACTTTTGTAACTATAAAGAGTGAAGAGATAGTGTTAGTGCCCTCCTACTGCGGGCAGAACATATTGAGGGTCAAAGTGACCCAGCTCCCGCCCGAGGTGCCCATACCTTGGCAGACCGCATCTGCCCTCGCCGGAGTTGAGAACAGGACGACCACGCTGCAAGTGCAGAGGATAGAGAGGGAGAACTGGTCAGTTATTGGAATGCAAATGCTAATCCAAACTGACCAGGAGTATATCGAGGCTATCCCGGACGTCATGGACCTTGAAGAAGGAGTTCAACTTCCCATAAGCGTGGAAGGAAGGCGCTAAAGTGCTATCTCTGTGGGTCGAAGTGTCACGTCAGGGCCTTTTGCCCGTAGAAGACAGCAAAGTAGAAGGCCCTCCTCCTTCCGACGCCTGGTCCACTGCTACCAGGAGCAGGGCAGGCATCTTAGGCGTCAGATCCTTACGCAGTGAGTAGGAGGGCAACGTCCGCGGCACCCATCCCAAGGCCGTGGACGACTAAAACAGCGGCAACACCAATTGCTATAGTCGCAATAGCTATACCGGCGGCAAAATCGCCGGAGCGGGTTCCACTACCACCATCAACAGCCGTGGAGCTCATACTCCTTCTAGACCCCACGGAATCCGACATGGAGTGTGAGGCGGGAGTCAAGTAGCAAAAGGTCTGCCACAAAAAGAAAAGGAAAAAAACCCTTAGCTTTGCCCTCCAAAAGCGAGGTCAAACAAAGAGGGGTAAAGGCTGCAAGGCGACTTACAGCAACACCACCACAAGCATCACCACCAACAACAACATCGCAAACCCAACAAGGCACACACACCCAACAGCAATATCGATAGAGAGTCGGACACCATGCTTTGCAGCATAGAGTTACGGTCCTTTATGGTCTGAGTTCAAATCCCAACGCGGTTAACTTTGCCTTTCATCCTTACGGGGTCGATAACATAAAGTACCAGTAACGCACTGGGTAATTGCTGGCCTTGTGCCAAAAGTAGAAATAATTATAAACAGTTAAAACAAAAATTCCCCAACTGCGTTGGGGATTTCAGATGGTCGCTCTCCAAAAGAATATACATTGATATTATCTTAGAGACACCCATGACCAGCCGAAGGGACGGATCGACTGTCCCTTTCCCACACACTTCTATCTTCTTGTTATAGCCTTTTTACACGGCCCAAACCCACTTAGTATCGTCCTGTACCGTTCTATGCCGACTGTATTGTTTTTCTTCATGTTAGCCCTTGTGGCCAATAAAGAAATCAACATCATCATCATCATCATTATTACTATTCTGTAGAGGTTTGGACGCTATTCTTTCTCTCATAGAGTTACGTACCTTTACGGTCTGAGTTCTAATCCCGCCGATGTTAACTTTGCCTTTCATCCTTACGGGTCGATAAAATAAAGTACCAGTCACGCACTTGTGTCGATTTAATCGACTTTCCCCTCCGCCAAAATTGCTGGTCTTGTGCTATATATGAAGCCATTATTATTGAGTGTCAGAATGTGAAGACGTGTTATTGTGGATTGTCTCTCTGTTGACCACTGGCCGCTGGTCTCTGTCCTCTAAGACACTTTTGCCCATCGCTGTTTTTGACAGCATTTAGCTGTTCTAACAGCTACTTTAGCGATGAGTTTTCTCATTTTTATATGTATTGAAATACAATTTCCCTTCGTCTCGATCAGAGACAACATTTAAAAAATTATTATTTAAAGGTGATGCATTGGCAGCATAAGCAGAGCGTCCGTCAACATGTTTTTGCGACATATAGTAACGATAATGTTACGTTCTGAGTTCCAATCTTCTCGAGGTTAGCTTTGCCTTTCCTCCTTATGGGATCAATAAAATGAAGTACCAGTAATGCATTGGGTTGATTGAATCGACTTTCCTCACCTCGCAAAAAATTGTTGACCTTGTGCTTAAATCAGAAACCATTACTATTATTATCAAAATAGACGGCAAAGTGGCAAAGAATTTAGTAGGTCGGATAGATGGTTCTTTGTTATTCATTCTGATTTTCTGCACTCTGAGTTCAAATCATTTTTGTCTACATATAAATATCAGAGATATATGCTCTAAAGATAAGATTATAGTTATTAATACTGCTATATCAACAAATGAAAACTTATTAATCTCTGAAGTCATTGACTTGGGTGAATAGTGCATATTGTATGTTATCAACAGTGCATTTAATAATGCATAAATACAATACTGTTTAGAGATAATACTGTATATATAAATATATAATATCTGTCAGCTAACTAGGAAACCTTCAACAACGTAGCTATTACAATAATACCCTGATTATTGCGGGTTACAAGGGGTAAATTAAATATATACTTAACCGAAGGAATAGCGCAACCGCTGGCGGTAACGCATCCTATGAAACCCACGGAGGGGGAGATCCGGCTGGGAATACAGCACGCACCCCCGGAAGTAAAACTACACAACGGCATATTAATGGAACTAATCCTAGAAGAGTTGTGAACCTAATTGAAAATAACTCTGGGTACAGTTTAATTAAATGGGGATCCGACTTAACCTATCATGGAAAACGAGGATGCCAGCGTAGTAAACAGGGAAGGGCCGCGCAGCCCTAATAAAGGCCTAGTGGGAACGTGGACCATTCGGGCCACCTCCCACACTGCGAACTGGGATCCTCCGGTTCGGCATGCTCCTATCGGCATAGACAATCCGATGGGCAGCAGCGAACCGGAGGGCAAGACTATTGCATGCACCCATGGCAATTGCGTAACACATACCTGGACAGAGCAGGCAACGAGACCGGAGCCAACACTGGGAAGCGAACCTGTTCCTGCAATGTATGACATAACCCACACTTCTGCGCCAGATTACGTAGCAACCTCGCAGACACTTTCTTCAGGGCCTTGGGTAAGCACTTCTTGAAATAGCACAGGTACCGCGCCATTTTCAAAAGGCACACAATTAAATTGTCCTACTCCACACCAAGAAACCTGGCACAAAATATAGAAACCTTAAGCCGGAGTAGATTAAGAAACACACGCGACTATAGGACGGTCAGCAACCGTAATGAAGCATACAACCCAAATCTTCCTCCTTCGATAATAACACAAAGGATCGGGGGCGACTACGGAATCATACAGCACGATCCTGTAATCCAGTAGAAGCCCCTGTAACTGCCCCCTGGAGGCCAAATGCCTCAGCAGTAGCTTAGTTTATGAATGTAGAGTAAATACCAATAGCCAAACCTTCACCTATATTGGAGCTACGGCTAATAAATTTAAGGGAATGTAAGCTAATAAATTAAGGGAATTGATAAGAAAAACAGCACCGCCCTCTTCGAACAGATGTGGCGACTCAAGCATGACAACATTGGATACACCCTGTCGTGGTCCAAAGTCACCACAGCCCAACTCTATAGGGGAGGAAGGCATGACTCATGCAATTTCTGTGTTACCGAAATTATGGAGATAATTCAGAGGAGAACACAAGTTATTAATAAAAGAAATGACCTATTCAGCACGTGCCACCAAAGATCTACTGGAACCTTCTTCACATTGTACATATTAGCAGCGTAGATGTACTGGCTATGGTCTAGTACAAAGCTTGACCATGGGAGCCGGGCGTGGCTGCACACCGACACCAACCTCGAACGAAACCTGGATAGCCTGTAATCGTCTGCCCCAAATCACACTAACACCACTCTGTTATACACATATAGGATTGTATACTCGTGACATGAGGGTCTGTGTTTTATATTCCTTTGTTCCTTGTTCTCCGTATGCATACCTGCACTTGTATTCATATATACCACTATATGTTCTATGTTTCTTTGTTCGCTACCTATATCTTGCATCCACAGTCTAGTAGTCCTTATTTGTTGGGGAATTGTTGTTGTTGTCATTGTTATTATTAATACCACTATAGTAACAAATAACTACTATTGTTGTTACCGGTGCTATGGCAGTATCGGTGGAAGGTCGGACGCCATGCTTTGTAGCATAGAGCTACGCACCTTTACAGTCTGAGTTCAAATCCCGCCGAGGTTAACTATGCCTTTCATCCTTACGGGGTCGATAAAATAAAGTACCAGTCGTGCACTGGGGTCGATTTAATCGCCTTTCGCCTCCCCCCAAATTGCTGGCCTTGTGGGAATTTATTTACAACGACCGATACCATCAAAGCATTTTTTGTTGCCGTCGTCGTCGTGATCGATTTCATTACTAGTGTTGTTGTTGTCGCCGCTGCTTGGCTATCTGGTGGGGAAGGAGTTGTTGCCATAAAGAGGGTATTGTTATCACTGCTACTACAATGGCCAATGTAGGCGATGTGGTCGGTGTTGTTGTTGAATGTAGCTGTCATCACACTGATTATATCGCTTGCCCTCAGAATTCATTTTATTTCTTCCCCTATCTTTTGAAATCTAGCTACCCATAAACTATTGTCTGGTGCAAGTCCCTGCAACACAGTTGAAGGGTCATCTTTTTGGTAATTTACGACCCCAGTTCTGTGTGTGTGTGTGTGTGTGTGTGTGTGGGGGGGGGTGTATGTGTGCATAAGTCAAGATTCACTAATTGACACATAGATAGCGCCTCGCTCAGCAAATTGTAAACAAAACGGCTGGGAAAGACCCTTAAGGAACTTATATGTCAGCTGAGGGCACGAACAGAAGGACGTGCTTTTTAGCTTGCGACATATCAGAAAATCGGATTTTTCACCTGAGGATACTGTTCTCATAACAAATGCATAAGAGAACCGTTGAAATAATTATTATGAATAAACGATTTATGTAACATCGGCATCTTAATGTTATTCTTCTCTCTCTCTCTCTCTCTCTCTCTCTCTCTCTCTCTCTCTCTCTCTCTCTCTATCTATCTCTCTCTCTCTCTCTCTATATATATATATATATTTATATATATATATATATATATATATATGTATGTATGTATGTATGTGTGTGTGTGTGTGTATTAATGTACACATTGTTTGACTATCGTCGGTTTTGACGCCGAGAGATCACTAGAAGAGTTTGCTCGTGAAATTAACGCACTTATGGCTGAGAATTCCCCTGACATGTATACTCTTAAAGTAGTTCTTTGGGTGATTCTGTGTGACACAGATTATGTGTTCCAGCTAAGTGGATTGGAGAAACGTGAAATAAAGTGACTTACTGAAGGAAACAACGCGCGCCGAGAAATCAACAGACATGCACCTTGAGCACTAAGTCATGTGACATCAGAGTGTATAATTATAATAGTGTGACTGTATGGCGTCAGGGAGCGAAGTGAGATGCTGCACGGTAGAGAAACATGGGCTGTGACTGTAGAGGTTGCGTAGACTGGAGAGATATGAAGCAACCATGTTTCGTTGCATGTGTAATGTAAGTGTGAGAGAAAGGCAGAGCTTGGACTAGCTGAAGGAGAAGCTGGATTTAAGAGGAATCTGATGTAGGAGAGATGCCTGCGTTGGTATGGATATCGTCGGGTGAAGAAATGCCAGGAAAACCCAGTGGAAGGAAACCGCAGTAGAGGAAGACCAAGAAGGACCTGGACCGAGGTTGTGAGAGCTCGCATCAAATCGCTGAGACACATAGAGGAGATGACGAAGGAGCGCGATACGTGGAGAGATACTGTGCTGAAAAGTACTCGACGAAACCATGCAAGCGTAGAGAAGCGGATGTAAAAATTATGATGATGATGAGTAGTAGTAGTAGTAGTAGTAGTAGTAGTAGTAGTAGTAGTAGTAGTAGTAGTAGTAGATAAATATAAGAAAATATAATATGTATTAAAGTATTTGAAAATATTGCCTCCTTCTTCCAGTGCACAGGACTCTTATGAACATTACATTAGCTTTTGCGTGTTCATTTGTGTTTTATGTGCAGTTTCTTTATTACGTTGGTCTTCATGTCGGTGCTTTGTAATAATCTTACTATTGATTGAACTCCAATAAGGTGGAGAATCTGAACTCAGAAATGCCAAGAACCGGAACATACACAGCAAAATATGTCCCTAATCCATTACACGGGGTTGGTGTCATTTATCGACGGTGACGTTTGACCTCGACGGAAGTATTGGGATCATTATAGCTAAAACATCTTTGCCTTGGGGTCAGCTTGATTAGTGCTAACCTGGGAGTAAACAACAACAAACTACGACGACGACATCAACAAAAAAAGCAACAATGACGACGAAGACAACAACAACCATAAAACAACAGTAACCACGTTAAAACTAAAATAAGAAAATAATAAGCACACAATAATTAAAATGATTATAACACTTAGAGAGTATTACATAAGCAGAACACAGTCGACGAATAATCCCTTGGCAAACTGACACAGATAACGCGTCTTTAAAGAGAATACTGTTAGTTATTACAGGCTACATATAGACTGATGATAGACAAGCTGCATATTGGCCAGCACACTGGGTTGACATCGGATCACTGCTGTTTGGACTAATTGTGTTAATCTGTATAGCATTACTGACGAATAGCAACATCACCGACTGACACACCACGTATTATATTAAAAAGCAGTGTTTTTTTCCCAAAGCTAAAAAAATGACAACAACGAAAACAACAGCTATTACTAAACAAAGAAAACACTAATCGTAAAAACAAAACGAGTACGACAACATTATATTCATATAAACTACAAAAGATAGACGACAAAACATCTATATTGATATATGAACATCCCATTTGTCATGTTTGATGTTACGTTCTACTAAATTCGAACAAGAATAATTAATGTACTCCCATGACTAATAACATAAAAAAGACGAATCTTAGACATTATATTTATATGTACGCACACAGAAACATACACACATTCACACGCACACACACTTACATACAGACACAAACGTGAACCACAAACACTCACAAGGGCAAAGATTCTCTCACACACACTTTCACTCGCACATATAAATACTCACACTAATACACGCTCACACACAAACATTCACACTCATACACTCTCACACACAAAGTCTCAGATACACAAGTACACACACAGAGACTGACGTACACACTCCCACGCCCCTCCCCATATATATCTAATAAAGAGTACTAGAGAAGATTAATCGCCGTTAATTGTAATTTTTCAACTTACTACAGTTTATATAGGAGACTATCATGCACACACACACACACACACACACACACAGACACACATACATACATACATACATACATACATACATACATACATACATACATACATACATACATACATAACTATATATTGAATGACGCTGTCAAAATGTTCCGTCCAGGGGCCTTTACGTCCAATCTGTTTGATAATTATTCAGAGTAAAAAAAAATTCGTTGAAGCTTCTAAGAAATTAACTTAGCGGAACACGGAACCTTTCTATGGATTTCACTGGGTTGCTCGCCATCAGATTACATTGAGTTCTATCTACGGTACGGACCCTACCACCAAGGGTAGACAAGGGTAAAAAAAAAATTCTCGCTCTACATCGCTGAATACAATAAATGTAGTCTGAGTTTTTCGAATATTAGTAATAATATTCATTTGCAAGTATGCAAACAGCATCTTTTTTAAAGCCATGTCAGTAGAATGAGCCCCTCATTCTTGCTCTTCTGTTGGCATGTAATTTTTTTTTCTTTTTTTATTTATTTATTTGAATATGGCAAAGCCGGCCATTGATCGCTCGCATACAGGAAACTGACTGGCCAGTCTGCTGATATGCAAATCTGGCTGATCAGTGGATCTGCTAATATGCAGATCTGACTGCTCAGCCAGTCTGTTAATATGCAAATCAGGCTGATCAGTCACAGTATATTTTACAAAATATCATATATTTTCACTAGCTCTTACAGTTGACAGGTAAAGTCAATTGCACTGATGAAGGGTGATACCCAGAAACATTAGTGTCTGCAGTTCTGTTTACATACCAACACAAGAGCAAGAATGAGGGGCTCATTCTACTGACATGGCTTTAAAAAAGAGGCTGTTTGCATAATTGCAAACGAATCGAATATCATCCCGCCGAGGTTAACTTTGCCTTTCATCCTTACGAGGTCGATAAAATAAAGTACCAGTAATGCACTGGTAATTGCTGGCCTTGTGCCAAAAGTAGAAACAATTATTAATATTGAAAAACTCGGACTACATGTATTGTATTTAGCCATGTAGAGCGATAATTTATATATATATATATATGTATATATATATATATATATATATATATATATATATATATATATATATATATATGTATATATTTCGTTTCTGAATTTGTTTAGCAAGATTCTTTATCTGAAATCGTGTGTTGAAACCGATATTGTTATACTTTGGGAGGGTCATGTTGCCAATAAGAAACACACGCACCAGTTGCTTTCACTACAATTTAATTTATTATATATTTATAAATTTCCAAATTTATAAATTTCTGGTTGGCTGGTTGGTTCCACAACCAGATAGTTGTTTATATATATATAGTCATAGTTCTTTCGTCACACACTCTATGACCTCTTCAGTGACTGGGGATTTCTTTCTTCGTTTCTGTGCCTTTCCTTTCTTCTATCCTACGCCATTTTAATGGCGTAGGATAGAAGAAAGGAAAGGCACAGAAACGAAGAAAGAAATCCCCAGTCACTGAAGAGGTCATAGAGTGTGTGACGAAAGAACTATGACTATATATATATAAACAACTATCTGGTTGTGGAACTAACCAGCCAACCAGAAATTTATAAATTTGTAAATTTATAAATATATAATAAATTAAATTGAAGTGAAAGCAACTGGTGCGTGTGTTTCTTATTGGCAACATGACCCCCCCAAAGTATAACAATATATATATATATAAAGAAAAAGAGATGAAATCGAAAATGCAACTGAAGTCTTATTTTTGTGGTTTTTCTCACAGATGTGAGAAAAACCACAGACCCTCCATCTCAACTCACCTTTTGAAAAGCAGAAGAACTGCAAAACCGGTAAAGGAACCAAATAAATATATATATTTAAAAAAAAAATAAGACTTCAGTTGCATTTTCGATTTCATCTCTTTTTCTTTATACTTTCACTCGTGTAGGACACCTCGGTTATTTTTCCTTTTGTAAAAAAAACCTCACTTTCTAATATATATATATATATATATATATATATATATATAGGAAAAAGTATGACTCCGGCGGCAGAGCTCAAGCCGTCAAAACGGCTTGAGCTCTGCCGTCGGGGTCATACTTTTTCCTATTTCCCACTCTACTACCCTAAGTATTGAGTACTCTGGTGCGTTATGATCCATCTGGTTCCTTACCACATTTCCTTTGTTATATATATATATTTTTTTGTTATATATATATATATATATATATATATATATATATATATATATTGTTGACCAATCCTTTTGACAATTACTATCTTCCCATATAAGGAATTACCCCCTGCGAAGTTCGGCTATTTATTTACCAGGCTAAAAAATCTTATTTAGTCCAGAATTAGCCGTCGAAACGGCTTGAGCTCTGCCGTCGGGGTCATGCTTGTTCCTATTACCCACTCTACTACCTTAAGTATTGAGTACTTTGGTGCGTTATGGTCCATCTGGTTCCTTACCACATTTCCTTCGTTATGTTGTGTTTTCGCATGGTGCGGGTGAAAGAATATGAGCTTGGTAGAAAAGTCTGGATAAGGCGTGGTAGGGTCCAAAAGTGCTCTACTACGCAAATAGGAGCTAGATAACGAAGGAAATGTGGTAAGGAACCAGATGGACCATAACGCACCAAAGTACTGAATACTTAAGGTAGTAGAGTGGGTAATAGGAACAAGCATGACCCCGACGGCAGAGCTGAAGCCGTTTCGACCAAGAACATCCCAGTTCCACCAAGAACATCCCAGTTCCACCGAGAAAACTTTAACTTCGGATGCTCACGCAAAACATCGACCTCTTTGCGAAAAGACTAAGATCGAGAACTTTTTTCTAAGACAGATATTGCGACAATCAGGACTTCGATACCAAGGAGAGATTCGGATTTAATACCTACAAATCTCCCCCTCCGAACCCTATGCTCTCACCTTTCGAGAATGACCTTTTCCAACTGGTCAAGAGCATTAAATTCAAACCCAGACAAAACAGATTCCTACAAAAACTCCGTAGCAAAATAACAGAGTATGAAAATACCAACGACATCAGTGTGCATTTGGATAAAACTGGAAACCTCTACTTCGTCACCCCGACAGATACCACACACTGATCAGGAGCAGCCTAAACTCCACCTATAAAAAGGTTAACCATTCAAGTATCGAGGACATAAATCGAGATGGACAACAAATTACCTCCAGCCTCGGGGTCGCCAACCGCACTGAACCCTTAGACCCACAGACTACTTACTTCACACTGAAGGACCAAAACCATCCATCAGGCTTTTAAACCTAACGAAGTCCGACATAGGGAGAATCAGTAAAAAAAATCCTAAACCGCGTTATACCAAAAGTTAAGCTAAACGCGAGACTTAGCCTATGGGTCAACACCCAGGAAGTAATCTCATGGTTCAGCAATATGGAGGATAAACGAGATACAAAGTTCATCCAGTTTGACATAGAGAGTTACTATGCATCAATTACCTTACCGCTCATTACGGCCGCCTTGTACTTTGCCGAAACACTCACGCCCATCACCGACCAGGAAAGAAATATCATCCTCCACGCCAGGAAGACAGTCCTACTTTTCGACAACTCCAAATGGATAAAGAGAGCTCCTGACTCCCCCTTCGACGTCAGTATGGGCGCAATGGATTCGGCTGAGGTCACAGATCTTATAGGATTATTCCTACTATTTAAACTCAGCGAAATGTTTCCTGCATTCGGTGGTGGATTGTACCGTGATGATGGGCTCCTTACCCTAGTAGTACAGACCTGGTCTGTAAACAATAAATCAGCTTCTATCGCGACTGGGGATTTAAAATAACCCTACAAACGTCCCTAACCCGAGTAAACTTCCCGGACGTTACCCTTAACCTCGATAATGATCTGTACTACCCATACAGGAAACCAAACGACAACCTGCATTACATCCACCGCTGGTCGAACTATCCTAGAAACATCACCAATAACCTGGTTAAAAACATCTCCATCCACATATCTCGTTTGTCCGCTAATGAGCAGATATTCGACGAACATGCGCCTTATTACAACCAGGCCCTCAAGCGGAGCGGCTTCCGGGAGGAAATATCCTATTATCCAGCTTCCATTAGCGGAACCAGCAGGCGACACCGCCGTAACGCAACGTAACGTGGTTCAATCCTCCCCACAATGCCGAGGTGACAACACCTATCGGGAAAATCTTCTTTAGACTCCTCGAAAAACACTTCCCACTACAACACCGCTACCACAACATAATCAACAAAAACATCATCAAACTCTCCTACAGCACCACACCTAACTTCGCACAAAACATCGTCTCCTCTAATAACAAAAAACTCAACCCCTATGGAAGAAATAACCTAGATATCAGTGGCGAGCCGACCAGGAGGTGTAACTGTCCTGATAGATCCCTTTGCCCCCTCAACAACAGATGCCGAGATCGTAATGTGATCTACCAGTGCAACGTGAGGACGGACACCTCCAACAAAGCTTATATAGGATTAACCGCTTGTGACTTCAAGACCCGGCTCTACCTACACAGACATACTTTCCGAAACCCGGCCTGGCGTCATGCCACTACACTTTCGGGCCACATCTGGGACCTCAAAGATAATAATATAACCCATAATCTCACATGGAGATTACTGTCCAGAGCTAACACTTACACGGGAGGACGCCATCCGTGTAACTTATGCTCGGAGGAAACATTACAAATGCTGGTTTCGAAGGACCAACTCCTAAACAAGAAAGACGAACTGGTAACCGCATGCAAACACAGATTGCGTAGGACTTACCTCGCCCTCAAACCCCATAATGACCCCGGAGGGGGGGGGGGAGACAAGGGCTGAAACACCCCACTTGCCGATTTTGTAAGGGGTAACCCCTGCTTTCAAAGGTAGACGTAACTTTTTTAACTTTTCCTCTATATTTCCTTCTTCCCCCCATCTCTTCCTAGTCCTTCCACCCCAGATCTCCTTCCTTGTCTTTTTTTCACCTTTTCACCCACCCCAATGCAGCCCATGGGTCCTCTATCGCCTCAGTACCCCCACCCCCTTAATTTTAAGATAGTATTGGCAGATGTGTTAGACCCCAGTAAATTGTTTTCTTTCTGGTTGCTGCTCCATTTCCGTGATTTCTAAATTTCTTAGTGGTATTTTTGTATTAATATTCTTGTATTAGTATTTATGTATTAGTATTCTGAATTAATATTTCGTATTAGTATTTTTGTAGTAGTATTTTAGTATATTTGTTCTCAACTTATTTACCTGTCATTGTAAGATAGCATTGGCTGATTACTACTACCAATAACAGTGGTGTTAGACCCTGTAAAGCCGGCTTTATAAAATTCTTTCACTACAATCTCGTATTTAGTATTTTTCTCCACCTATTAAACTTTTCTATAGCTTAGCAATACCAATGAGAGATTTGATGATTGTGGGGATGGAGTAGTAACCAGAAATTGTTTTTTATATATTTATTTCCTTATTTTTATAATGTTTTTTTTTGTTTACTCCCTTTCGATTTACCTATTCTTTCACCCCCTCCCCTTCACCAGAACACTTTTTTCGACCTTCTATACACTATCCTTAGAATCTGCTGTATAGATTTCACTTTCAACGCTTGACTTGGTTTCCCCCACTCCCTCTTTGTTCCACCGGCAAGTTCAGCTACCCCTTCCTCCCACTAAATGCCATGATAGAATCATCTGTCTTTACAACAAATTTTTGACCAATCCTTTTGACAATTACTATCTTCCCATATAAGGAATTACCCCCTGAGAAGTCCGGCTATTTATTTACCAGGCTAAAAATTCTTATTTAGTCCAGAATTAGCCGTCGAAACGGATTGAGCTCTGCCGTCGGGGTCATACTTGTTCCTATTACCCACTCTACTACACTAAGTATTGAGTACTTTGGTGCGTTCTGGTCCATCTGGTTCCTTACCACATTTCCTTCGTTATATATATATATATATATATATATATATATATATATATATATATGTGTGTGTGTGTGTGTGTGTGTGTGTGTGTGTGTGTGTGTGTGTGTGTGTGTGTCATGCAGAAAGTTTCGTCTATGTATTTCTCTTAACGCATTAATTGATATACTGAAGAAGTGTAACTATTATCCACTCTCTCTATGTCTAAATTTGATCATTCTGAGTATCCTGTATCGAACCGACGGAAATGAGCATATTTAACCGAAGAGACCTAACAAGATCAAAACATGTCTGTCACTCTCACCAGATGATTACAAGAGTCACTCCTAACTGAATTGCCTTTGTCCTTTAAAACTTGGATTAACTAATATTTACCTCGCCTATTGATATCTTTAGATTTTAAATATATCCGTCAGACAGTTTTTCTCTACAACATTCAAGGGTAATCGCAATTGAAATTATTTAGCTGAAACCTCTTTTTCTTTACCCCCCTTTCTCTCTCCCCCTCTCTCTCTCTCTCGCTTTTTCTGCCCCCTCTCTATCTCTCTCTCTTATTCGAGATGTCCGTCGCCTCATGTTTCTAGCGGATAGAATTAAAAAACGCGTTGGGAGGCCAACTCTTTCCCAATAGCAGCAACTTTGGAGGTGAGTCAGGGGCCCAGGACACCAGATGTATTCACCCATATAGTTTAAATGCTAAACATATCGGATAGTGCTTGATTATTCAACTACGTGTAATTTTCTGCTTGTTGGACAACGAAAGCTGGCTCTGTCACTGAATTAACAAGTTGTGGTTACTTTTCGCGTCCCAGATAAGGGGCTTGAAACCGCGGAACGGGAAGATTGTGGCGCCATTTAGACTTTTTCCCTCAGTCTGACCCCATCGATTCAAGCTACGCCAGCAGCATAATAGGTTCAAATCGCGCTTTAAAATCTTATTGAGAGCG
This sequence comes from Eledone cirrhosa, assembly GCA_964016885.1. NCBI lineage: Eukaryota > Metazoa > Mollusca > Cephalopoda > Octopoda > Eledonidae > Eledone > Eledone cirrhosa. Next base: position 175,505,053 of record OZ024740.1, read on the forward strand.
GCATAGCCCAAATCCCCCAATTCCTGAATCAAACTATCCACCATTCCACCAGCCCACCAATCCGCCAATCAACCCGCTCACCAGCACTCCAATCCACCAATCCACAACCCCCCAGTCCAACCATTCAACAATCCACAAATCGACCAGTCAACCTACTCATCAATCTACCAATCCATCAACCCAATAATCCGCCAATCCGCCAATCAACCAACTCACCAGCCCACCAATCCACCAATCCACCAGCCCACCAATCCACCAATCCACCAGCCCACCAGCCCACCAATCCACCAACTCACCAATCCACCAATCCACAAATCGATCAATCAACCAACTCACCAATCCACCAATTCATCAACCCAATAATCTGCTAGTCTGCCGATAAACCAACTCACCAGCCCACCAGCCCACCAATCCACCAGTCCACCAGTCCACCAAACCACCAGCCCACCAATCCACCAATCCACCAATCAGCCAACTCTCCATCCCACCAGCCCACCAATCCACCAATTCACCAGTCCACCAAACCACCAGCCCACCAATACACCAATCCACCAATCAACCAACTCTCCAGCCCACCAGCCCACCAATCCACCAATCCACCAATCCACCAGTCCACCAATCCACCAGCCCACCAATCCACAAATCCACCAATCCATCAACTCACCAATCCACCAGCCCACCAATCCACAAATCCACCAATCCATCAACTCACCAATCCACCAGCCCACCAGCCCACCAATCCACCAATTCACCAGTCCACCAAACCACCAGCCCACCAATACACCAATCCACCAATCAACCAACTCTCCAGCCCACCAGCCCACCAATCCACCAATCCACCAATCCACCAGCCCACCAATTCTCCAGCCCACCAATCCACCAATCCACCAATCCACTAATCCACCAATTCGACACTCCACCAGTCCACCAATCCACCGGCCCACCAATCCACAAGTCCACCAATCCACCAACTCACCAATCCACCAGCCCACCAATCCACTAATCCATCAATCCACTAATCCACCAAATCACCAGCCCACCAATCCACCAACTCACCAATCTACCAGCCCACCAATCCACTAATCCATCAATCCACTAATCCACCAACTCACCAGCCCACCAAATCACCAGCCCACCAATCCACCAGCCCACCAATCCCCCCCACAATCCACCAATCCACCAAATCACCAGCCCACCAATCCACCAGTTCACCAATCCACCAATCCATCAATCCACTAATCCACCAACTCACCAGCCCACCAATCCACCAGCCCACCAATCCATCAATCCACCAGTCCCCCTACAATCCACCAATCCGCCAATCCACCAACTCACCAATCCACCAGCCCACCAATCCACCAATCCACCAATCCACCAATTCGACACTCCATCAATCAATCTATTCTAGTCAATTCACCAATGACACTAATTCACTGATGAACAACAATTCACCAATCATCCATTCACCAGCCATGCAAACCTTATTGACCCAAAGCTGGCTTCTGACTTTTCTTTGTTTTTTATTTTAATTAAATCTTTTATATGTGCAGCATTCTGAAAACATACCATCTGCTGCTGACGTTGACAAATATGAAAAGACAACAAAAACATTTCAAAAACGACCCCCCCCCCCCACACACAAACAAACACACGGGAGCCCACATGCACACACAAAAAATGGCAAACAAAAAAATTAATAAAGTAAAATATATATATATATGCATGTAGTAAAAGAATTTTCGGGCAGCTGCTGATCACATGTTTAGTATTTCTCACGGAAATGTAACATAATCGACATTTCCGGCTGCAAAAGTAAGGCTTTAAGGACTTTTACTGTCTTTACTTCAGTACACACTTTGTTGCTATCTTCTGATTTGGGATTTCAAAAGAGCAAAACTATCGAAAAATGACGCCATGTAAGAGTCATAAGCCCAAGAGAGGCAACATTGTCTCTGTGTGCTTGAATGTATGTATGTATGTATGTATGTATGTATGTATGTATGTATGTATGTATGTATGTATGTATGTATGTATACATACATGCATGCATGTTTGTATCTATGTTTGTATGTATGCATGTATGTATGCATGCGTTTGTATGTATGTATATATGCCTGCGTATGCGTGTATGTATGTGTATACATGCATACATATGTGTGTGTTAAGTGAGTTCCAAAGAGTTAAGAATGAGTGAATTAGATACTGAGTATATATATATATATATATATATATATATGAAGGTGTTTTTACTTGCATTCATTGTACACATATCTCTTTAGTACACTGTTGTTTGTTTGTTTAGTTATTTGTGTGTGTGTACGTGTTTATGCTATGTGTACGCATATGTACGTGTGTTCATTCTAGACAATTCAAACGGAGAATCTTTGGAATGTCTTGCAAATCTCCTCTGTACTATTAAACCGTTAATCGATTGTGTTTGAAGGATGCGAATCGGTTTGCTTTGTTCTCGCTTATAAAAACCCAATATCTCTAGGCTTTTATACAAATCCATGGTTACATAGCCCATGGATCTATCGTAATATGTAGAAATGGAAACTTATAACCAGTATATAACAAGTGTAAGTTTCGCATCATTTCAACTTGTTTATTTTCTCTTTTTCTTTCGTACGATATATTCATATCTGCTGTGCAAATGACTTCTACAACAGTACATGTCTTTTGTTCCCTGTCCAATAAAACTGCCTTAGGTCTGCTGTATTTGTACCGGATTCTTGCTTTCATGAGAATATTCTACTAGTTTTTCTTGTTTTTAAAGTATAGATACTTTAGTGAATCTTTGGTATAACCGCGAGAGTAATCTCTCTCGCGGATAGCATCGTAAATAATTTTCGAAACTATGTCGTGCTTCATGAATATATAGTGTTTTGCGGATATTTTGGGGCATCTGCTGATGATGCAAGTAATATTTCCCTTTTTAGTATTTCCCAATAAATATTTCCCATCACAAAATTGAGGTTTGAGTGTTATATGTTAAACGTTAGTAACGTCTTTCATATTTTTACTGTTCCATTTACAGATCGTATTTATAAAGTGTATATTAGCTGATTAATTACTTTGCCTGAAAATCTCACCTTTTCGAGTTTGTCAGTTAAGCATTTGCTAACATAATCAAGTGTGCCAACAATTATGGGTATGAATGTGAATTTCTAACATGGGTAGAAAAACTGAAGATTTTGAAGCAGCTATCTATGAGTATTTTCTTTCTGACTATGTATGGAAATCGATATGGGTATATATATTCTAATGTGTAATTCATAATATGTACGTATGTATGTATGTATGTATGTATGTATGTATGTATGTATGTATGTATGTATGTATGTATGTATGTATGTATGTATGTATGTATGTATGTATGTATGCATGCATGTATGTATGTATGTATGTATGTTCTTCTGGTTTTATAATTTCACAAAGTTTTACCAATAGAGAGAGAGTCGGTTTCTAACATAGACACAAGACTCTCTCATTGGAATTTACACATCATCAACTCGGTAGATATGTATATATGCATGCATGTGTAGATATGGATGTTATTGTATGTGTAGATGTGTATGTTTTGAGTTGTATGTGTGCATGTGTATATTCTTTGTATCTGTACATGTGTATATGCAGTTATTAGATGCAACATTTTTGGAATGTTTTACATATTTTTACTGTTCCATTAATGGATTGTACTTGTAGTTTCCTAACTAGTTGTGTTCTTTCTGTTCCTGTGAAGCCTAGCTTCTCAAGATTTGTATTGAGGCAGTTACTAACATATCCCAGTGCCCCAATAACACAGGCATAAATCTGAAGGTGTAATCAGGGTGGAGTATCTGCAGATTTCTCATCAGTTCTGCATAAATATTCTCATTTTCACTAATCTTTGATATTATATTGGCATCTGCTGGGCAGCTAATTTCCACTACTGTGCATGTTTTCTTCTCCCTGTCCCATATCATAATATCTGGTCTGTTATGCCTGAATTTTATTGGGGTTTTTACTGGAACATTCCACCAGTACTCTTTCATTATATGTACATGGATGTCTTCCACATTGCTATAGCTTTTAATGTGTTTATTATCGGGGCTATCTTTTTTACAAACTGCATTCTACAGTGTTTTGGCCACTACATCATGCCTCATAGGTAGATAGTACCGCGATGACATCTTTGGACAGCTGTTGACGACATGGGTGATATCCTCGATGTTAGTTCTGCAGAGTCTGCACTTGTTATCATATCTAGGTGTTTTGCCTGCATCCCTATCTCTTTTGTGAATCAGGTATTTCGTGTTAATCTCCTGTTCTTGGATTGCAAAAGCGTATCCTTCAAAGTTGGAGCCAATATAGCGGTTGTTGGTCCAAGATAGACTACTTTCCTTATCTATATTACTCTCACTCTGGAGCTTCCTGGCAACATATACATGCATGATTTTTTGCTGATAAGCGTGCAGTTTTTCATCCATGGATTCACTGCGATACTGCTGAGCGACTTCCCTGGGTGTGAGATTTTGATTATCAGACAGGGAATATCTCTCGAGGAGTTCCTTCCCAACTCTCATGATCTTATCATGAGAGTTTCATGCAGATAGACTTGCTCGAGAGACGGGCTCCTACGCTTCGAGGTTCGTAGATGTCGGAGGGATATGTATGTATGTATGTATGTATGTATGTATGTATGTATGTATGTATGTATGTATGTATGTATGTATGTATGTATGTATGTATGTATGACCCCCTAGCCTTTGTCAAGGCAGAATTCTAGGAGAAGGAAAAATCTGATATAACACCTGCAACCCTGGTGGTATCCAATGATGGTGACTTGTTCTTCTTTTTGGTAAATATCATCTCGGTTAAGAGAGTGGGACTGGCTTTGTGCAGAGCCTTTGCTCACTATAAAAGCTTCACGGCACAGGCATTTCTTTGTATCAGGAGATCTTTCTGCACTTGACGTCACATGGTACCATGGGCCCAGCACTATGTGTCAATAATTGTCACAAGTGTAGTGTTTGCACCAGAGTTTTGAAGTCGCTGGCTGGACTAAAAAGTCACACTCGTTCAGCATATCGGTAGGGGTTCTCCTACATAGATATAAAGTAGTGGCCGTACTCGAAAACGAGTTGGCAGCCTCCAAGAATGTTTTGCAAATTTTGAAGGTGCCAGCTATCGCAGCCATTTGTAGACTATGAATTAGGGAGCTGCGCTCTTTGTCCGCAAATCCAAGTTCAGTCATACTTTGGTCCAAGCGGGTTGGTATATAACCCGTAGCTCCAATAATGATGGGTATGAAGCTAAAGGTGTATCTTGGATACTGGATTTGTAAACTCCTCATCAATGGTCCGTAGATGTCCTCCTTCTCCTGTATTTTTCTGACAACGTTTACATCAAGTGGGCAGCGGATCGCCACAACAGAACACGTTTTCAATGTGTGGTCCCAAACAACAGTATAAGGCCGGTTGTGCTTTAATTTGGTGGCAGTTTTTATTTTCAGGTTCCACCAGTATTCCTTAGTGCCATCTGTCTCAATATATTCTTCCTCGTATGTTAATTTTGTTTTCCGAAGTGCGTTCCAGATGGTTCTAGCTATCCCATCGTGTCTCATGGGGAGGTAGTAGCGAGATGACATTCTTTCGCAGCTGGCAACAATACCTACATTTATTGTCAGCTGATGGCCCTCCCCTTTTGTATGTATGTGTGTATGTATGTATGTATGTATGTATGTATGTATGTATGTATGTATGTATGTATGTATGTATGTATGTATGTATGTATGTAAAAGCTATAAAAGCTTCACGGCACAGGCATTGCATTATATCTCTCTGCACTTGTCGTCACATGGTACCATGGGCCCAGCACTGTGTCAATAATTGTCACAAGTGTAGTGTTTTTACCAGAGTTTTCAAGTCGCTGGCTGGACTAAAAAGTCACACACGTTCAGCGCATCGGTAGGGGTTCTCCTACATGGATATAAAGTAGTGGCCGTACTCGAAAACGAGTTGGCAGCCACCATGTATCTATGTATGTATGTATTGACATAGAAATAGTCGGGCTGGACACCCGATCGCGTGGTTAAACCACTGGGAGTGAAGGATCTCTAGCCTTTGTCAGGGCATTCTTCTAGGAGAAGGCAACTCAGGAAACTGGGATAACTCCGATATAAAACCTGCGGCTCAGTAGTTACCGATGATGTTGAATTTTCTTCTTTACGGGTTATAGTTACTGTCGCTCAGAGAGTGGGATTTGCTCAGTGCACAGTTTTTCCTCACTTTAAAACATATCTTCGCGCACAGGCATTGCACGATGGAATTGATTAATTGTTTCTACTTTAGGCACAAGGCCAGCAATTACCCAGTACATTACTTGTACTTTATTTTATCGACCCCGTAAGGATGAAATTCAAAGTTAACCTCGGCGGGATTTGAACTCAGACTCTAAAGGGATGTAACTATGCTAGAAAGCATGGCATCTAACCCTCTACCGTTACTGCCAATGGAATTAATTAATAATTATTAATAATGTTATATCGTGCAATGGCCTTACTCGATAACGAGGGGGCAGCCATCATGTATGTATGTATGTATGTATGTATGTATGTATGTATGTATGTATGTATGTATGTATGTATGTATGTATGTATGTATGTATGTATGCATATGTGTGTGTATGAATGTATGTGTATCAGTGTCTATATTCATGTTTGAATGTATGTTTATGGGTGCATCGAATTGCCTACCTTTATGAAAAATGCATAAAATGGAGATTGATAAAATAAGTACCATACGGAAATATGTCCTTGGGGCAGAATTGATCCATTAAATCCCTTACAGACAATGCTCCAACATAGTCACAGTTTAAGGGATAAAACGATTGAATTGGTATACTAAAAGAATCGTAGTAACGACAGTCAAAACAGCACTAACCACAGGAACAGAAGTAGAGGACACTCGTTCTGCTATAAAATTCAGTTACATCACCCACCCAATGACAGAGAATACGCGTAAAAAAAATTGAAAGATAAATTATGTGGTCCGGATTGCAATGTTTGAAGATAGATGGAGTAGTCATGGCAGGAATGCTTTGAATATGGTTCTGCTCAACCAGGGTGAAGACTTGTGGATTAGGGTGTTACAGTGTTGGGGGTTCACAATCATGAGGTTATGAGCTCGATTCCCAGCCAGGGTGGCGCGTTGTGTCTTTGAACAAGACATTTTATATTGACGTTGCTCCAGTTCACACAGCTGGAAAACATGAGTTACGACGTCACAGGGCCAAGCTTTATCAGCCTTTATTTGAAGGAACTTTGTAGGTGCAAACCCATGATCACCCACAACCGAAGGGGGGCTTCTACTCAATCAGCGTTGATCTGGGCCAAAACGAAAACAATGACAACAACAGCAGCAAAAAGAACAAGAATAATAGCAGCAGCAATCACATGGCCAGCTCGAAATATTAGTAAATGATGGTGAGCTGGTAGGATTGTTAAAGTGGATTTTTTTCCGGCTCTTTACGTTCTACTTTCAAATCCCGCCGCGCCGAGTTGCACTTAGAATAATTCATCCTTTAGGAGTCAATGAAATGAAGCATCCGTTCTGGATGTTGGATTGACGGTATTAGAGCATCGAACGAGATACCTTGTGGTAGTTGATCTGTTTTTTTTTTGTTTTTTTTTTGCATTCTGATTTCAAACAATGTTCTTGCCTGGGTGGTAGATGTATTCTGTCACTTGGGTTAACATTATCACATGGCACTTGGGTATCCTTAACAGAGTCTATCCTGTTTGAAGGATTCAGGCTACATTTTCGGTTTGAGGATACCTTCCTGACTTCTTGACTCCCTCCCTCTCCCCCTTCTCTGTCCTTGGAGGCCCTGCAACAGGTCATGGACACTGCTTTTCCTCCGTCACTAAACAGTATAACAACATCTCCTGCAATTCACAGTCTAGAGTCTATAGAAAGGACAGGATGGCCATCCCAGGAAAGCTTTTGATCACAGGACAGCTTCCGCAGAGATAACTATGACTGACAGAAGCTACTAATAGAAGAAATAACGATATAGATGATGAAGGGGATATTTCTGCAACACCATCATCATCATCGTTATTTACCTCCTCCACCTCCACCTCCTCCTCCTCCTCCTCCTCCTCCTCATCATCATCATCATCATGATCATCATCACGATCATCATCATCATGATCATCATCACGATCATCATCATCATGATCATCATCACGATCAGCATCATCATTATTATCCTCGCCACCCCCCAGCACCCCCCATATCATCCATAACAGTAATATCAACAGACACAACAATAGCAGTCGCATTAGCAACACCACCAACAGCAGTAGTTGCAGTAACATCTGCGGTTAGCAACAGGAACAACAATATCAACAACACCAACAACTACATCAATAACTACAACACCAACAACAATAGCAGTTGCTGCAACGTAAGCAGATGCAGCGACAGAAATGTTTGCAGCTGCAATACAAGCAACGGCAGCAAACAATTGCATAATATAGAAACAGCAGCAACGGATGCAGTCATAACATCAGTAATAACTGCAACAACGACAGCAGCAGCAACATCTGGGACAGCAGAAGTTGTTCCAATAACTGCAATGATAGAAACATGGAGCCGTTAGACGATTGTTTGTTCTGCTAGAAATAGCAGCCATTTTCCTTCAGATCATAACCGACCTTCTTAAAAGGACATGTTGGATGATATATAGATAAAGGCAAGTGGATACCGAGTTTGTTCCGCAACCATGTTTTGGATTCAGTCAGGCTGCATGACATCTCGGGCAAGAGTCTTCTATAGCTTCGGGTTGACCAATGCCTTACGAGTGAAATTTACGTATATATGCGTGTGGGTTCTCGGTGGCTATGTTTACCTTTCTGGCTGTCTCTGCGTTTATGCTCTATAACTAGTGGTTGGATAAAAAAATGATCGATAAAATAAGTACCAGACTTAAAAAAAAGTACTTGGGTCGATAAAATCGACAAATCAAAGCGCTTCCCCAACGTGGCCGCAGTCTATTAACTATGTATGTATGTATGTATGTATGTATGTATGTATGTATGTATGTATGTATGTATGTATGTATGTATGTATGTATGTATGTATGTATGTATGTATGTGCAGTGCCTTTGCTCACTATAAAAGCTTCACGGCACAGGCATTGGTTTATATCTGGAGATCTCTCTGCACTTGTCGTCACATGGTACCATGGGCCCAGCACTATGTGTCAATAATTGTCACAAGTGTAGTGTTTGTACCAGAGTTTTCAAGTCGCTGGCTGGACTAAAAAGTCACACTGGTTCAGCACATCGGTAGGGGTTCTCCTACATGGATATAAAGTAGTGGCCGTACACGAAAACGAGTTGGCAGCCACCATATATGTATGTATGGTATATATATGGACCCATAACTGTCGAGGGAGTTGTAGAGGCGCCATATTGACATAAGGCGTTTCTAATGCATTTTAAAACATGGTTGAGCCAATCTCCTCTCCAGCTTTGAATACATCAGATTCCTTCCAGAGAAGGATAGAGAGTGAGAGAAAGGAACCGAGAAAAAGACATAGAGGAACAATCGACCCCAGTACGAGACTAAGAGTATTTTATCGACCGCGAATGGATGATAGGAAAAGTTAACCTCGACAGTATTTGAACTCAGAGAGCGGAGAGTCGGAAGGAATACTGCAAAACATTCAAACCGTCGTTCTAACGAATCCGCCGATTTGCTGCCTATAGTCTAATAACTTAAACCAGTAAAATAATAAAAGAATAAAAGAATAACATCAGTAGCAGCAGCAGCTATGTTTCACCCACCTTCGACAACAGCACGAGCCAACGAGAGACCCTCTTCATGACCACTCGACCTGCTAGAAATAGTAGCCAAATCCCTCTCAAATCACAGTATAGAGCATTTAAAAGTTTGGATTCCGTGCACATAGAAAATAGTTGGGATAGTCACAGCTGGAAAGCCTTTGATCCTAGGTTTATTTAATCAGGGATGATGTCGGACTAAATAATAGAAGCGACTGCAATATACAACAAAGCATTAAAGGTCCATCTACGTGGTCATTTTGTCTGCTAACTATAGCAATGACAACTCCTTCAACAGTAGGACAAATTGAACTATATAGTCTTAAGTACAGTGTCTGAATAATACAAGGCTGGTCAAGGCTGGAACGCCTTTGATTAGAGTTCTGTTAGACGAGGGTTGATGTGATGATAAATATATATAACTATAATAACAGCTACTACTACTACTACTACTACTACTATTTATTAGTACTACTACTACTACTGTTGCCACGACCGCCACCATTGCCGCCGCCTCTACCTCAGTACCAACAACTACAATGTCAACAAGCAAGAATAGAGACCGCAACCATAATTACAACTACAACTACAGACGAAACTACAAGAACATGAAAAAGATGGAGAGAGAGAGAGAGGGGGTGAGAGAGAGAGAGAGAGAGAGAGAGAGAGAGAGAGAGAGAGAGAGAGAGAGAGAGAGAGAGAGAGAGAGAGAGAGAGAAACGACCAGAACAATTAAAAAAGAAAGGTAACGACAACAACAAAAACGCACGGAAAGTTCCAAGACATTCCAACCAATTTCTCATTAATAAAACACGTTGCTATGGTAACAGTCGTCCAATACGTTGACTGCCTGCAGGCAAATTAACAATCCAATACAATTTCGTTAGAAATATGGCCATTTCTAACTTCAATACGCACACACAGATATTATCACACACATATGTATACATGTTTATTCACGTACATGCACACACGCGTGTACACAATTGATATATATATATATATATATATATATATATATATATATATATATATATATATATATATATATATATATATATATATATATATATATATATATATATATTATACCAATATATACAGTATATATATATATCAATGTATATATATCAATATATATATATATATCAATAATCAAACCGCGGATAAATTTTAAAGAACATAAAGGAAATTTCGAAGAGGACTTGCCGGTTAGACTTATCGCACCTTCTAAGTCGGACATTGAATAATTAGTAAAAACATAATAGATAGAATTTTGCCAACATTAAAATTGAAGTCAAAGCTTAACTTATGGAAGGACACTAGTGAAGTCATAGATTGGTTTAAGAACATTGAAAATAAGAAAAATCATAAATTTATTCAAATGGACATAACGAGTTACTACTCATCTATAACTCCTAACCTTTTGAACAAGGCTTTACCATACGCATATAAACACACTGATCTATCTAGTGAGGAGATTAATATTATTTTAACGGCTAGACGAACCTTGATTAATTTTAATAATGATGTTTGGACTCGTTCGGATAGACAGAAGAATTTCGACATTACCATGGGATCGTCTGATTCTGCGCAGGTTACCGATCTTCTGTGAATTTTTATCCTTAATATGATAAATAGAAAACTGCCGGAGATTACCGGTGGTTTATATAGAGATGATATATTATTTACTGTAGTTAAACATAGTAATAGTGAATTAAATAGAATAAAGAAAACAATTACAGAATTCTTTAAAAATTACGACCTGAAATTAGAAGTAGGAAGTAACAGTAAAATAGTTAACTTCCTAGACGTAACCCTCAATTTAAACTCAGGCCTATATTAACCCTTCCATAAACCCAATGAAAACCTAAATTATGTTAGTTTTTATTCCAATCATCCTAAATGTGTTAAAAATGCAATAGTCAATAGTGTTCAACAACGTCTAACTAGATTATCTGCTAACAAATCCATTTTTAATAGTAAAGCTGGATATTATAATGAAGCATTGCATAAGGCAGGATATAAAATTAATATTGAATATGTAGAAAATAATAATTGTAATTATAAACTAAATATTCATAATAATAGGAATAATATAAATAAAGCAGACTGAAAAAAATAAAAATAAAAATAAAAATAAAAATAATATAAATATATATAAAAATAGCAATTTCGTGAATAAATCGGGGAAAAAAATTAGAACTAGATCTATTATTTGGTATGCCTCACCAGCATCTTTAGCTATTAAAACACCCTTAGCACAATTATTTTTTAAAGCATTAGATAAATGTTTCCCTAGAACACATAAATACTATTCTATCTTCAATAGGCAGACAGTTAAACTATCTTACTCTACAACTATGAATATGGCTTAATATATTGCAAAAATAAATAGCAGAATTCTTAGTTATAACCAACAGATAATTAGCGATAATGACAATATTAATAATAATAATACTATAGTTACAGAGAATAACAATAACATTAATTTAAGCACTTACAGTAGAACACCTACAAATATTAGCAATGATAATGCGAACAGTTTAGATTATAGAAATAGGATGAAATCGAACTGTAACTGTAGGAAAAAATCTGAATGTCCTTTGCAAAATAACTGCCTTGATAAGAATTTAGTATATAAATGTACCATTAAAGCAAATAATAATTGTTTCTACTTTAGGCACAAGGCCAGCAATTTACCAGTGCATTACTGGTACTTTATTTTATCGACCACGTAAGGATGAAAGGCAAAGTCAATCTCGGCGGGATTTGAAAATATTACCTATAACTACATAGGTGCAACTTCATCGAACTTTAAACTGAGATTTTCCAATCATAAACATTCTTTTTCTAATCCGGATAAGAAATTTTCTACTTCTTTATCACAATTAATATGGTCTTTAAAAGAGAAATATATAAAATACTCAATCTTTTGGACTAAACTTCGAAACTGTGAAGTTTATCGGAATAATTCCATCTCACCTAGCTGCAATCTTTGCAATACCAAGACTCTATTAATAATTGCTAATTATGGTAATTTAATTAATAAAAAAAGTGAGTTATTCTCAAATTGCCTGCATAAATCTGCAACAACATTTCAAGCATCATAAAAAATTAGGGAAAAACATTGACTGAGTGAGAAAAGATATTGACTCTTATTAATAATTCTTGTAATGCTTCTATTATTGCTATTATTGCTATTGTGTATAATGTTTCTACCTCACCTTAGGAAATGCATACCTGTTCTTTAAAAGAGTATGATAATCTCTTGATTGTTTAAATACCTTTAGTTTCGATTTAGAATCCTCTTTTTAAATCCTGTATTTTATAAATTTGAGATCTGTAATATCTTCAGACTTTCAAACCGTTTAATTAATTTAAACGTTTGGATACGTCGTACGAAGATATTGTTTACATTTATCGCGTATAAGTTTCGTTTTATCTAAATTGATTAATAATCTGTATTTAACTTGATTTATAGTATTGAATACAGTAAAATTAGTAAAATTTGGTTGAATCGAAATACTAATACTCTCAAGTGTAAATATAACTAATAATTAATCCTTTATGCAATTGACAAATATTGATTTAAATAGTATTGTTTATATAAAATGCTTATACAGATGCTAATATCTAAGTAAGTTAAGTTTAATAATATCATATTTACTATATTTGTAAGCACTATTGTTAGTTAATAATATTTTTAATTTTTAATTTTATAACTAAATTATTGAATGTATTTACTAATTTAAATATGCTCCAGATTATCATTGAAATTATGTTATATTATCTTATATCACTCTATATTGTTTTAATTTTTATATAATATAATAGTATAATTTCTTTCAAATATTATAGAGTAAAATGTTCACGGTATTTAATTGATCGTTTCTTCCTAACTTAATATTTGAAAAAAGAAACGGTCACGCATCATATACCTCTATTCTTCTTTTCCTTATGTAATTATATTATACCATCTATATCTCCCTTTCTTCGTTTTTATCTTCATCTCGCTATCTTTTTCTTTTCTCCTCTATTTAGCTCTCTCTCTCATTTGTTTTTTTTCTCTAATACGGATATTTACATATTTAATTATTTAAATATTTAACAGTTATGTACTTTTGTGTTTATATATTTTACAAAACAATGCAGGTATGGACATAGAATAAAGAATGCAAATGCAACAGATATTGTTGACAATTAGTCTTTTACCTTAGAATTATTTAAATGTCCTAAATTTTCGAGATAATATCTCTTCTTCAGAGGGAATAAAGTTGTCAAACCAGTGTTCTAAATAGCTTGCCAAGTCATGCTGACAGGAAATGGTATAGAGTATTTGTTCTATCTCTAATTTCAAAGAGTTAAGATTAGGTGGATAAAGAGTAGTCTCCCTTTAAGAGGGGTTTTTTTTTTGTTTTTCTTTTGTTTTTTTGTACATGCCTGTTTAAGTGTGGGAGAATGCATGAAGGTGTAAGTATGTGAATGTAAGTATGTGAGTGTAAGTATGAGAGTGTGTGTGTGTGAGTGTGAGAAGATATGTCTATACGTAAATGTGGGGGATAGATGTTATCTCGTGTTAGAACAGGTTTAGTGTGTGTATGTGTGAGAGAGAATAAGTGGAGGTGTAAGCGTGTGTGTGTGTGTATGTGCGTGCGTGTGTGTGTGGGGTGTGTGTGTAAATATGGGGCTAGGAGCTCTATCAAGTTATAAATTGGGTGTTGAGTTCTAGTCTATTAATTGGTGGTTGTGTTTTGTCTATAATTAGTGCTTCCTTAATTCTAAGATTGCCGAGGTTTCTTTCCTTAGTTTCTATCCTAACTGTTATGGTTTTGTCGGTGTTTTTGCATTTAACTAGGTGTTTCTTAAATGAGGAAGCGTTAGTATTGAGGTGTTCTTTTATTCTTTGTGAAGTGGTCTGGTGGTGCTACCTACGTAGAAGTTGCTGCATTTGTCGCACTCTAGTCTGTATACCACGTAAGCCTGGTGGCATAGGTCTGTGTCGTTGATGGGGCAGTTGGCTAGCCTGCAGCAGTTGTCATGTCTGGTGGAGTGTCGTTTGGTTAGCTGACCGCGTAGAGAAAGACCTGAGTGGGCTAGTTGGATATCTAGTCCCTCTCGTCTGATAGCTCTGCGGATGGCTGTTGTTGTTTCTGCACTGAAGTGTGGGAGCTTCAGGAAGCAAGTGTTAGTGCCTCGGGTGTGGTATCCTCTGTTCTTTCTGGCACGGTTTGTGGTGGATGTCGTTTATCCGCTCAGTTTGAGTACTTCCAGGAAATGTGTGGTGTGTGTGTCTCGGTCTCTAGCGTCGGTGCATTTGTTCCGGATACGTGCCAGTTGGTTCCTTATGTATCCGAACTTGGCACCGAGTGGGAGGGCCGATCTGGAATGTACGAACAGGTCTCTGCTGGCGGCTTTTTTATAGAAGCAGGTGTAGATGTTGCCTTCCTCTGTTACCCTGAGTTCAGAGGGAATAAAGTTGACAACTTTATTCCCTCTGAAGAAGAGATATTATCTCGAAAATTTAGGACATTTAAATAATTCTAAGGTAAAAGACTAATTGTCAACAATATCTTTTGCATTTGCATTCTTTATTCTATGTCCATACCTGCATTGTTTTGGCTTTATTATACATATACAAACGTTTATATATATATATATATATATAAATATATATATAAATAAATATATATATATATATATATATATATATATATATATATATATATATATATATATATATATATATATATATATATATATATACAAAATTAATTTAATTAAATTAAATTAAGGGAGTCATGTCCGAGACATGCGCCATATCCACCGTAGAATAAGCTCAAAGATTCCAATGAATACATCCGAGCATTTTATATCAACTAGAAATTGATTGACATATATATATATTTTAAATAATGTCGCACGAGCTTCTGCAATTTCACTCGTTCATCAACACAGCTACATACGTTTCTGTGCAGCGAGGACTGAAGAAGAAACAATTCACCACATAAAAACAT
Source organism: Eledone cirrhosa (assembly GCA_964016885.1). Lineage (NCBI taxonomy): Eukaryota > Metazoa > Mollusca > Cephalopoda > Octopoda > Eledonidae > Eledone > Eledone cirrhosa. The sequence goes on from OZ024740.1 coordinate 175,520,902, forward strand.
TCACCATATAGCTACAATAATTGAATGTAATATATATATATATATATATATTTACTAGCAGCAGTACCCAGCGTTGCCTGGGTAGGTAAAATAATATCTGCTTTGTTAAAAAGTTGTTGATCTTAGCGACTGCGAGTTTCTTGAATAACGGTCGTAAGGTGTAGCAAATGGTGACATGTTGAGTGAAATCGTATGGAATATGTGGGAGGTGGAAAAAATCGTATTTTGAAGAGTTAAACGACTGCCACGCCGTCCCTGAACAAAAAATGCAAAGTGTAAAGCTACTATAAGATGTGCAATGATAGGTTCTATCGTAGTATAAAAGTTGAACCAAATAAATTGATATATGGGTGAGGTGGAGCCGAGTTTCGAATTTGAACGAAATCGGTTGAAAAATGTGGGAGCTAGAGCCGAAAAGGCAGAAATTTGAGCGAAAACGCGGAAATTTGAGCGAAAAGGTGGTATTTTCGAATGTTTAAGCGGCTGCCACGCCGTTCCTGAACAAAAAATCCAAAATGTAAAGCCACTTTAAGACGTGAAATAATTAGATCTAGCGTAGTGTAAAATTTGAACAAAGTAGGTTGATTAATGTGGGAGCTAGAGCCGAAAAAGTGGAAATTTAAGTCTAAAAGTGGTATTTTTGAATATTTAAGCGGCTGCCACGCCGTCCCTGAACAATAAATGCAAAATATAAAGCCATTACAGGATGTGCAATGATAAATTCTATTTTGCTTTAAAATTTGAACGAAATCGGTGGCAAAATGTGGGAGCTAGAGCCAAAAATCTTATTTTTCGATACCTAAAAGTCACTTCCCCTATCGAATTTTATCTGCAGAACGACCTCGGAATAAAAAAAAAACGATACGCTGATATATAGAAAACACTCCCCGATGACGAATCTATGAGCCTGTAAAGTTTCATGAAAATCGGTCGTAAGATGTAGGCCCCTATAGGTAATACACAGACACACATACACAGACACACATACACAGACACACACACATACTTAATTTTATATATATATACAGATATATATAGTTCAAAATTTCACAACCACCCGCGCGGATCGCGTTGACAGAAGGAAAGGTGGAATCGACACTTTCTTGCATGATTCCTTTGCGGCAGATGGAAATATCACATTCTCCAATGGCTACTGTGAATCAGTCACCGTGCACAACAAACCGGATAGTAGTTGGGCTCTATAGGCCACCCGAAACACCCATACTGCACTTTAAAGAATGCCTCAATAGCATTAAGTGCTTCATTAAACAGTGCCATTCTAGTAACATACTTATGATGGGAGACCTTCATCTCCCCTGTGTTGATTGGTCTACAAACAGTTTGAAACCAGGCACTCCCACCTCAAACGCTGACAAAAAGAGGTAGAGTCACTTCTTGACTTTATGAATGAGTTTTTCTTGTCTCAACTTGTCCTTGCACCAACAATATTAGAAGAACATTTTGGACCTAGTGTTTAGTATCATCAAGATATTTGAGAGGGTGGCGAGATCACGAATAACCCACTTTCTTGAAAGCAGCAAACTGCTGAAGTCCAACCAACATGGGTTCCGTAATGGAAGGGACTGCCTAACGCAGCTCCTGCATCACTTTGAAGACATTTTGAGAGCTTTCGGAGAGGCCTCTAGCACTGTTGTCATCTACCTTGATTTCAGCAAGGCCTTTGACAGGGTTGATCACAAGATTCTATTGAAAAAACTATCGAACATTGGTGACTCTGGAATGTTACTGTAATGGACCAAGTGTTTTCTGACAGACAGAGCTCAACATGTAGTCGAAGGAGTAAAATCCATCCCAGCCGAAGTCAGTAGTGGCATTCCGCAAGGCACTGTGTTGGGCCCACTTCTTTTCATCATCTATATAAATGACATTACTGACATCATCAAGCACAGCAACATAAGAATGTTTGCAGATGATTCCAAGCTACAGAAGGTCATCAATGAGTTGGACATGCCTACAGTCAGAACTATTGGCTGTTATCCAATGGGCAGAAAAGAACAATATGCTGCTGAACGAGGATAAATTTGAGTTAATCGACTTTGGAAAAGAGGATGCCCTGAAACGCCCATACTTGCTTCCTTCAGGTGAAACTCTCGTGGCATCCAACAACATTAGAGACTTGGGAGCAATTGTGGACAACATAAGCTGGGCCACTCATATAAACAGCAAAGTTAACGTGGTCCGCAGAATATATTCCTGGATTCTTAGAACTTTCCAGTCGAGAGATATCCACACCAATATCCTTCTCTTCTCAACTTTTGACCGACCCCCGCCTTGAATACTGTTGTCCACTGTGGTCTCCCCACACGAAACAAAGTATCATGAAAGTTGAAGCACCTCAAAAGTCAATTACAAAAAAAAATAGATGGCATGACAGGACTTGACTATTGGGCTCGACTAGAAAAGGTCAAACTTTATTCTATCCAACGTCTTCGTGAGCACTACATCATCTGCACGATGTGAAAAATATTCCATCAGCATTGCCCAAATGATGTTGGTATCACCTTTAAGGTACACCAAAGGATTGGGCCCGTGCTATCCGCCCACAACAATCACACTCGCATCAATATGGCACAATTATTTCACATCAATTGTCTCCGTTCTCTAACATTACACAAAAACACATTAAAACAGAAACAGACTCTATAAAGGTCAATAAGTTTTTGGACAAATTCCTTCAAGAAATCCCGGATAAACCCCTACACCAGGATATGTCTCCGTAAACAATAACTTTGTAGTTAAGTGGGCCACGGTGTCCAAATCCTGATTAGAAACACTTCGCCAGGTGGTACTATCAAGTTAGACATGGCATGGCCAATATTGGCCGAAACATATCAAAGTTATATATATATATATATATATATATATATATATATATATATATATATATATATATATATAGAATAAAAACAAAAAATCAGTGATGCATCTGAACTCAATTTATTGTGTGTTACAATTGTTTCGCCGGCGGACAGTTCGAGACGTGATCATTGTGTGGATCTGTCTGATTCTGGATCCGCAGGTTCGACACACACACACACACACACACACACACACACACACACACACACACACACACACACACACACACACACACACACACACACACACACACACACACACACACACACAGATATATATATATAAACAAATAGTAGAAAGGAAAAAGATCCTTTCAGTAGAAAATGTTGACGAGATTTGTTTCAGTGAGATATCAAAACATTCATTTATTTACAATAGCAGTTTCAGCATTAAATGCATTGACAATGCATTTAATGCTGAAACCGGTATTGTAAATAAATTAATGTTTTGATATCTCACTGAAAAAAATCTCGTCAACATTTTCTACTGAAAGAATCTTTTTCCTTTCTACTACTTGTTTTTATATATATCAACTCGTGTGTTACCTTTCTCCATTCGATATATCTATATATATCTATATATATATATATACACATATATATATGGAGGATTCGGGACCCCCACACTCTACTAACCCAAGCACTCTAGTGAGTAATGGTCTAACAGGTTTTTACTGCATCCAGCCTGATTTATATATATATATATATATATATATATATATATATATATATATATATACTGAATTCGGAGACCCGAACTTTACACTAGGTACCACCTGTTACCATTCCATCTCTTCCATCCTCTTTATCTCTATGTACAACATGTATTATCTTACTGCCATTCTGAGTTCAAATCCCGCCGAGGTTAACTTTGCCTTTCATCCTTACGGGGTCGATAAAATAAAGTACCAGTAATACACTGGGAAATTGCTGGCCTTGTGCCAAAAGTAGAAACAATTATCTTACTACAACTTGATCTATATTGTATTTCCCCTTTGCTCTGATTCCTCCGATATGTTCTTATACACTTTCGTCTTACTACATCACTACCCTAGCTATGAAGACGTTTTATTTATGTATTTTACTTTTTACTTTTATTAGTTTATTAATGTATTTTTATCAATGTATTCTTTATCTTTGTATTTTATCTTTGTATCCTGCTTTTATTTATATGTAACTTTCCTTACTCAGGTCATTATGCACCTTTCATAGCCCCCTACCCACCAAAGAACCACACTACTTGATGTGGTGGCTTTTCCCGGCTGCGCGATGGGCGCTCGGAAAGTTCAGCCTTCCTTGAGGGCTTGGAAAAATAAATTTCCCCTCTTTCGGTAAACGAAATTACTCGGAGCGGTTAACTTTGCCCCGGGCCCGCCGCGCCGTCTGTTTTTGTCGCCATATTATACTTATCCCTATAAACTCTAGGCTTAGGCATATCTGTTAGCTGTAACATGCCTCTATTGGCACGTAAATAAACCCCTCATGTGTGAATTAATAATATTCGTTTGGTATTGACGATGGCCTGTCGAAATTGTAGACTTCCCGCTAGCTCACCCGGGGCCTAGTGTAGCTACGTTCCTAGAGTACTCGGAAAAATTAATTTCCATTTCTTTCGCTGGACGATGCCTCTCGAAACTGGCTGACACGTGGTTAGGAGGTGCTGGCTGGGATTCACAATCGAAGGCTTTAATCTTTACTCTATTATCCCACCCTGATATCTTATCGAGAGTAACTTTTTCATATAAGACTCTCTCTGTAAGTTCATTAAATAAATTTTTTTAATTTATTTTCCAATTTTCAATTTAATACTTTTTAATTTAATTTCATCCTATAACTCGTAACATAAGTTTAACGTTCCAATTTTCTGTTCACACATTAGATCATACAGACACCCATTATATATGCCTTTGTTAAAATATAGATTCTTTAGAATAACATTTTTCGCGGCGTTTTCTAGCTTGACTGTAGTGTGACCCTTACGCTGACTTCTTTCTTTTTTTCTTCTTTCTTTCCCTTTTTTATTCTTTGACGGAGAGATGGTAGTACATTATAAGCCTTCGCCCCCTCACCAGATGGTCATTAGCAGAACGAGTAGCCATCACTTTGAGGGCGACTGGCCGAGGTGAAGGCAGCTAGTTGGTCAGTCGTCCCCTTTGTCTCTGATTTTTCGGACCCATGGTTTTTACATATTCCTTTGTTATATTTCGAATACCTGATGAAATCACTGGATTCATATGGAACCCGGTCATAGTATAATAAACCTTTCAATGATTTACACCAGTCCAGCCTCCTGTTATTTGTATTGATAATTAACTCCGTATTCGCACCACCAACTACTCAAACGAAGACGGGTTAACTGCACTACGTTGAGTACTCTCCACAATATTACACCAAGATTGAGCATACGGAATTCTATCCAGTGGTGAACCAACAAACCTAAAGCTATATATATATATGCCAAAAACCGGGGGTTGCTTCCCTTGTTGGAAATAAACGTGACAACGAAATGATTGAAAGCTATCTATTACGGCGGTAGCATTGAGTTACAGTTCACACCCGTTTGAGGCAAAGAACGAAATGCCTGTCGAGGAAGTGAGTCCTCTGTTCGATAATGGAATACCACAAGCTTACGTGTCACGTAAGTTGGATTGATGATTTCGGATTCATAGAAACATATCGGACGTATTGCAGAATATCGTTCGATTTGTCCAGGTCTGTTGTTTTAACCTGATTAGTTCTTTCGTTGTTTTTGTATTGTATGGTTGGGTTTCGCCTGCCGCAATTTTCAATTTGTCAAGCTATCTAAACGTAATGTTATTACTCTGAGGACCTACCCTTATTGTTACTCATTCCTAATTGTAGGTCGACTTTGCTTGGCTATAGCCAAAGCTTCGATTTTACTAAGCTTCCACTTGTGTGTGTGTATATATATATATATATATATATATATATATATATAGGAACAAGTAAGACCCCAACGGCTGAGCTCAAGCCGTTTCGACGGCTAATTCTGGACTGAATGAAAATTTATTCTGGTATTTAAATAGCCTAGCTTATCAAGGGGTAATTCCATATATGGTCAAAGAGATAATCACCAGGATTTGTCACATCACAAGTTAGTAGTAAATCTGTGATGGCAAATTAGTGGGCGAAGGGGTAGCTAAACCTGCCGGTAGGAGAAAATGGGAGAGGGTGTGGAGTAGACCCATTCATGCGTTGGTAGTGCCGGCTACAGCTGGGCGTGAGGTCAAAGAGGATACTGTGGAGGGGGAGGGGGAGGAAGTCGAAACGGTAAGTAGAACAATGAAGGGTAAAACTATAAAAAGTACTGAGAATGAAAAAAAAAAAGAAGAAGCAAAGTCTGGTTACTAAGACTTAAGTCTCTCGCTATTGCTAGGCTAAAGAAATACATAAATAAATAAATAAACAAATAAATGAATAAAAGAATAGATAAATAAATAAAAAAATATAATAAAGAATAAAAAATAAATAATAATAATAAAAATAATAGACTAGGTGGGACGGAAATAAAGGGACCCTTATAAGAGGTATAAGTGCGTGTATCGTACGGTGACGGGCCAAAATACTAAAGAGACTACCACGAAATAATAAAGGTTTCTACCCCAATCACAGGGCCAGCAACCACCCAAAGCAAGAAAGTAAACTAGTACGAGAATATAATTCAGGGTCCCGAAAAAAATATTAATGCTAACTCTAAGGGTACCGCCACGAAACAAAAAGTATTGAGTACTTTGGTGCGTTATGGTCCACCTGGTTCCTTACCACATTTCCTTCGTTATATATATATATATATATATATATATATATATATATATATATATATATATATATATATATATATATATATATATATAGGTAAGTTATTCCGGGTTGAATCGGAGGTAACAACAGTAACTCAGGTACTCAATACAAAGCAGAGTATAAAATATTTAATATAGATGAGATTCTACAGGACTAGAACTGTTTCATACTTGAGAAATCATCAGAAATTTGACTGTCTAACTAAATGTGGTGGTATTTATATCTTTTCTGGTGGTAGAAGAGGGTGGGGAGTGGGATGGGTGGAGGTCATTGTTTGAAAGAAAAGGGAATTCATTAAAAGCTTATTCTTTAAAGCTATAATTTATATTTAGAGTGACAAAGGCAGAAAGAATTCTATAAACAAGTTCAAATTGGGGTGCCACTCCTTATTTTTAAGTTTCTCTTAAGCCAACAATGCCTATATTTCAGGTGTCTATAAGATGGTTGGGGGTCAGTCATCGTTGATGGGTTTAAAGAAAAGGGAAATTCTTTAAAAGCTGATTCTTTAAAGCTCTACTTAGAGTGACAAAGGCAGAAAGAATTCTATAAATTCTAAGTAGAGCTTTAAAGAATTAGCAGTTAAAGAATTTCCTTTTTCTTTAAATCCATCAACCATGACCGACCCCACAACCATCTTATAGACACCTGAAATATAGGCATTGTTGGCTTAAGAGAAACTTAAAAATAAGGAGTGGCACCCCAATTTGAACTTGTTTATAGAATTCTTTCTGTCTTTGTCACTCTAAATATAAATTATAGCTTTAAAGAATTAGCTTTTAATGAATTCCCTTTTCTTTCAACCAATGACCTCCACCCATCCCACTCCCGACCCTCTCCTACCACCAGAAAAGATATAAATACCATCACATTTATTTGGAGAGTCAGATTCCTGATGATTTCTCAAGAATGAAACAGTTCTAGTCCTGTAGAATCTCATCTATATTAAAACTATATATATATATATATGTATGTATACATATATGGTTTCTCTCATAACTGCAGCCATATTGAGGCATCTTTTATAAGGGTTTTATTGATTGTATCTAAAAGAATTTTGGTTTCAGTCCAGAACTTATTTTATCGATATCTGCTTTTTGAACCGCTAAATTACAGACATAAAGGTTATATAACAGCAAAATGACAAAAATATCGAAATAAAATTTATATCGAATCTTGAAGTTTAGATTCTTCAGCGCAACAATGCAGAGTGCATTGTTGCATGTTGCCGAAATATGAACATTAACAAAGGATCCCCAAACAGGTTGGATGGTGTCTACATAAGATTGTTACGTGTAGCACTCAATATGGTGTGGAGGGAACATAAAACCTATGCTGAACTTTATGGCAATCTACCACCAGTATCAACTACGTTGCGCCAAAGTAATGATATGGAATCCTAGTCATTGATTAACTGGAACAGGACATTGTATAGAATTGGATAAAATGCCTGCTGCTCTGTTGTGCCTACTGGAGATCACATTTTGGGAACATAAACGCGCACACACACACACACACACACACACACACACACGCGCGCGCACGCACGCACGCACGCACGTACGCACGTACGCACGCACGCACGCACGCACGCACGCACACGCACGCACACGCACACGCACACGCACACACACACACACACATTGTTTAAGTTTCAGATAGTACAATTTGTGTAGACAACATATTTACCCCCATTCACTAGATAGCTGGAGGAACTAACTGTAAACATGTAACCAGTAAAAATTATTAGCCAATAACAATATGGTTGTTAGGCTAATAGCGATATTGTCTAATGTCAGACACGCAAGACAACTGGTGAATCTTGGCAGACCTTCTTTGTCTGCCTGTAGCCTATATTATAGACAAAATGTACTGACCTTAACATTCATGATGAATAATAAGCTATATTATACCACAGCCTCGAGTTCACCAATGATTTGTGAGTGGAACTTTGTAGACGGAAATGTAAATCTAATTAATGACTGAAACAAGTAAAATAATAATATATATATATATATATATATATATATATATATATATATATATATATATCGGTCTTTGCACATGCTGATGACCCACTAAGCCGATTTGGAACCCACTGTATGGCGAAACAATCTCCCAGTGAATTTGTACATGTGTGACTTAGTTATGAGGTTGGTTTCTCATTTTAATTTCTACTTTTAATTATAATGTTTTTTTATACCTCTCTTAGCTTATATTATCTTCACGCTGGTGGTTTAACATCCTGTAAATGAAAAAACACATTCTCCTATATTTTACCCCTCTATATATTGATTACAGGAATATACGCGAGTCCTTTACTCCGTCATTTTACTACATATATATATATATATATATATATATATATATATATATATATATATATAACGAAGGAAATGTGGTAAGGAACCAGGTGGACCATAACGCTCCAAAGTACTCAATACTTGGGGTAGTAGAGTGGGTAATAGGAACCGGTAAGACCCCCACCCCCTCCCCTAGTCTATGATAGATTTGGCGGACTCCGCTTTTTATAGCAGTTGGTTTAGACCCCGGATACTTGCCCCATTTTCCCGACCGCTCCCACTATTTTCCGTGCCTTCTATATTTCTTAGTGGCACTTATGCCTTATTTTCTCGTTCCAGTATTTCTTTCTTCGCTTTTCTTTTGGGCGGGGTGGATCCTGAATTTATTTTTCCGTATTCCACCCTTACTTCGTACGAACTTTCATGTAGCTTGTTTAAGATCTTTTAGAGTTA
>OZ024740.1:175535355-175547855 GCA_964016885.1 Eledone cirrhosa
TTCTGTGTTTACAGATTGACTTTGTTAGTTTCAGAAGATCCCGTTAAGGGTGAAAGCAGCGATTCTTTGCTTAAACTTTAATCTGTTATTTTAATAAATATATATATATATATATGTATATATATATATATATATATATATATATATATATATATATATATATATATATATATATACATATATATATACATATATATATATATATATATACATACATATATATATATATATATATATATATATATATATATATATATATATATATATATATATATATATATATATATATATATACACATATGTATATATATATATATATACACACACACATATATATATATATATTATGAAGAGAGAAGAAACATTAGATATAATTAGTAATAAGATATATCATACCTAAACTGCTTCTATAGTCCCCGACTACGTAGTTTCGTGCCATATTATGCAAAAACACTAGATCATAGAGATATAGAGTCTTTGTGAGGTCTGGCGACTTATCAAGAGGATACCTCATTAAGGATTTCAAAACACGTCTGTGATGCGCGAAATATAATCTCGAAAAGTCGGAGAGGGGTCAATCACGTGATACAGCGTTCAAGAAACAGAGCTAAGCCCCTTATAACCCTGAAAAAAATACCACGGAGGCGGAGGGGGTATTTATATCAAAGCCGTAGAAGAGGTGGTTTGAGGAGGCGAGAAGTATGAGTAATGGTCGCTTTCCAGCAGTCACTACACTTCAAAGGTTACTCGACCAAAGGGAGTTATAAACAATATATACAGAAACACAAAGATACATGCGGACACATACATACACGTGAATATATCCACGAGTTAGTGGTACCAACCTCAACCGATGTTGCTCTATGAATAACTGGGAAAACCAATCCGAATGGATTTGACTGATTTAGTATAAGAGCTATATAATACATTATGAAGAGAGAAGAAACATTAGAAATAATTAGTAATAAGATATATCATACCTAAACTGCTTCTATAGTCCCCGACTACGTAGTTTCGTGGCATATTATGCAAAAAGACTACATCATAGAGATATAGAGTTTTTGTGAGGTGAGTCGACTTATCAGGAGTATATCTCATTAAGGATTTCAAAACACGTCTGTGATGCGCGAGATAGAATCTCGAAAAGGCGGAAGGGGAGTCAATCACGTGATACAGCGGTCAAGAAACAGAGATAAGCCCCTTATAACCCTGTATTATATATATATATATATATATATATATATATATATATATATATATATATAAAAAGAAATATGGATAGGTAAATATTTTAATTATATATTTTGAATTTATTTTGAAAGATTGTTTGTATTTTACTTGTTACGCTTATTTCAATTTTATATATATATATATATATATATATATATATATATATATATATATATATATATATATATATATATATCTATATATATATATATATATATATATATATATATAAAATTGCGATAAGCGTAACAAGTAAAGTTCAAACAATCTTTCAAAATAAATTCAAAATATATAATTAAAATATTTACCTATCCATATTGCTTTTACCGACGGTTTTGCCTCACAAAAGATTGTAAATCCGAGGGACTTTCAATGGAAAGTTCGGCTCTTCAGAAACCATTTTCCCTTGTATAGGACATAAAGTCCCACAGCCGGCAAATATATTCCCTTCAGCCAGCTAGTGCAGGATCGAATGGGGTCGTAAACGTACCTACACGTGAATTTGTCGTTAGTAGAAGCGGGAGTAGCATAGACGTGTTGTCTGCCACACCCCTAAAAATAGCAGCTAGCTAAAAAAGAAAAAAAGGATTTTTTTCTACACATGGGAGAATTTACATAAATGAGATCAATATCCCCACAGGTACTAAGTACCCTCGGAATTATATAGGGTGTCTATGATACAGTTGTTGTTCAATGTTATTAATTTGACATACCATATATATATATATATATATATATATATATATATATATATATATATATATATATATATATATATATATAAATATATATATATAAATTTCAGGTTATCAATAATGTAGTGATAATATATCGTCACGTTAGAGATGAACAGCGTACGTGTAGGTTTGCTCAACGAGTATAAATTATATTCCGGAGAAAATGTAGAAAAGATGAATATAAAATCAAAGTGCTTTTTTTTAAAAAGGAATTTAGTAGGTATTGACATATGTTTCTGTAACAGACGGAATACCTATGTATCGCTGCTTGCGTAATCATATAATGTTAGCAAGTATTCGATAGCAAATATATAATCAGTTGTCACTTCTTCAGAAATATTGGATAAATTGGAAAAAAGCAGAAAAATTGAAGTATTTATATTAGTTGTAATAAAGGAAGAAGAGAGGGGATAGTATATGACAGATGGCAATGCAATTTACTGGTAAACAAGTATATAAAGGGTTTCTAATGAGAATACAATGAGTATATGGTTTATTTTATCTTATAACAACTCTTATATGGCGAGCTTTGTGAAGGTAAGAGATAACCTCACAAACCAAAGCTCCGATTCAAGGATTGTGTAAAGGTCTCATTTAAAAAAACTGGTTTGATGATGGCTCACTGGGAGATAGAAGCTCTTGAAAGAGAAACTTGGCGTGGAATGGTGAATGATGGGGTCCATAATGTTGAAGACAGACGCATAGAGCACTAGAAAATCAAACCGGATGTGCGTAAGCAATGCCCTGGTGTATCTCTCGAAATGATCGGTGTCTCCATTGAATTGAAGTGCCCTGAGAGTGGGAAAATTTGCTTGAGCAAATCTGGTCTCAAGAGCCACAGTCGCTGCCATGTTCAAAGAGAACCAGCAAACTATGATCTCTACGGTGTTGTGAGGATTCATGGGCAAGCTGATGCAGGACTTCAAGCCAGGGAGATCCATAGTTGTCGTCAGTGTGTGAAGGAGTGCAAGTCTGTAGCAGGCTTGAAAAGCAATATCCGAGCGTCCCACATCTGAATCTGACAAGCGATTGCAATACTCTTGCCAGAGTTTGCAGCCATCATATATATATATATATATATATATATATATATATATATATATATATATATATATATATATATATATATATATATATGTATTTAGATAAAATATGCATGTATGTATGAGTTTCAGAAAATCCCGTTAAGGGTGAAAACAAGGATTCTTTGCTTAAACTTCAATCTGTTATATATCTATGTATATATATATATATATATATATATATATATATATATATATATATATATATATATATATATTTGTGTGTGTGCGTGTGTGTGTGTGAGTATGTATATATATTTATATATATATATGTTTATATATATATGTATATATATATATTTATATATATATGTATATATATATATATGTATATATATGTATATATATATATATATATATCTATCTCCCTATATATATGGAGAAAAATGAAATTTCATTTCTCACTCTTAGTACGGCTGATACTTAAATGTAAGTATGTATACGTACATACATATATGTATACGGATGTACAGTAGTATGTATATACATACATACATACATGTACATATATATATATGTACGTATGGGTTTACGCAACATTTTTTATAATGCTCGGTTTGTTTGTAAACCGCAGCCCGAATTATTAGCCGTACAGTGTTCGGCAACCATCGCTGCCCTATTTGTTCAACGCCGACAAAGGAACGATGGACTAGTTTCTAGCTTAGTAACTGTCATCAACACCGCATACCTTTCTGTCAGTTGATTGAACGTTTGAAAGTATATACTTTCCCCATGCATATTAACGGCTGAGCAGCCTAATTTGCATATCTAGTGAGTTAGTCGGCCGGGCGTACCGAAAACGATAAATGGAAAAAAATGATGAAATTTCATTTCTCACTCTTAGATACGATTGATATATATATGTATATATATATATATATATATATATATATATATATATATATATATATATATATATATATATATATATATATATATATATATATAGCCTAAGAAAATATCTATATGCGTGTGTAATAAATACACGCATACATTTATTTTTGTAATTTCAATTGAGTTCTTAACACGTTGGATTGATAATATTTTTGAAAAAACTGATTAACCCGCGTGTATATTATTTTTTCTTTTATCGTGAATCGTGGTTGTCTCCCTTTCCCGCTTCGTGACGCTATAATACTTCCTCAGTCAAAAACTGCTGGAATTTCAAATTTAGCGGTCATTCGATGCGTGAGGGAGCGGCTTAGCAGACACGATTTTTAACTGCGGTAGGAATTTTTTCTTATATCAAAGTTTAATGGGCTTCCACTGAAGATTTATAAGTGCCCACCTAAATATATTCTTACATGAATATATGTTAGGCTTCTACATAAACAGGGAAACATTCTCCCAATTTGTAGAAAACTTATAATGAAACAATTGTTTGGAAAGAGAGATATATTTTAACTTTAAGTATATCTCATAAAATAATACAACTGGCTTTCCACAAAATACATATAGTTAGCACGCCAAACACTTAAATTGGGTTTATACAAACATATAACCTAATGTTTGCTGAGTGAGATGGTTACCAGTCAAAGTTTAGCTTTAAGCTATCTCTGTTATTGTATTAAGTATTTTACTCTTGATTGGGCAGAGGTATTTATTTCCAGGTACCTTATAAATATGACTTTCCGTATTTATTACTATTATGGGATATGGTGGTTTTTTGGTTGTCACTTCTCTGTTTTTAGCCTAAGAAAATATATATATGCCTGTGTAAATAATTACATGCATACATTTATTTTTTTAAATTAATTGAGTTCTTAACACGTGGAATTGATATTAGTTTTGAAATAACTAATTAACCCGCGTGTATTTAATATTTTACTCTTAATTCGGCCAGAAATTTATATTCCCAATTGCCCTTTAAAGCGTAACTTTCCGTATTTACTACCGTTATGAGATGCGGTTTGTTATTCAGGTACGACTTCTGTTTTTAGCCTAAGAAAATATCTATATGCGTGTGTAATTAATACACGCATACATTTATTTTTTTAATTTCAATTCAGTTCTTAACATGTTGGATTGATAATGTTTTTGAAAAAAACTGATTAACTCGCGTGTATATTATTTTTTCTTTTCTCGTGAATAGTAGTTGTCTCCCTTTCCCGCTTCGTGACGCTATAATACTTCCTCAGTCAAAAACTGCTGGAATTTCAAATTTGGCGGTCATTCGATGCGTGAGCGAACGGCTTAGCAGACACGATTTTTAACTGCGGTAAGAATTTTTTCTTATATCAAAGTTTAATGGGCTTCCACTGAAGATTTATAAGTGCCCACCTAAATATATTCTTACATGAATATATGTTAGGCTTCTACATAAACTGGAAACGTTCTCCCAATTTGTAGAAAACTTATAATGAAACAATTGTTTGGAAAGAGAGATATATTTTAACTTTAAGTATATCTCATGAAATAATACAACTGGCTTTCCACAAAATACGTATAGTTAGCACCCCAAACACTTAAATTGGGTTTATACTAACATATAACCTAATGTTTGTTGAGTGAGATGGTTACCAGTCAGAGTTTAGCTTTAGGCTATCTCTGTTATTGTATTAAATATTTTACTCTTGATTGGCCAGAGGTATTTATTTCCAGGTACCTTATAAATATGACTTTCCGTATTTATTACTGTTATGGGATATGGTGGTTTTTTGGTTGTCACTTCTCTGTTTTTAGCCTAAGAAAATATATATATGCCTGTGTAAATAATTACATGCATACATTTATTTTTTAAAATAATTGAGTTCTTAACACGAAGAATTGATATTAGTTTTGAAATGACTAATTAACCCGCGTGTATTTAATATTTTACTCTTAATTCGGCCAGAGATTTACATTCCCAATTGCCCTTTAAAGCGTAACTCTCCGTATTTACTACGGTTATGAGATGCGGTTTGTTATTCAGGTACGACTTCTGTTTTTAGCCTAAGAAAATATCTATATGCGTGTGTAATTAATACACGCATACATTTATTTTTTTAATTTCAATTGAGTTCTTAACACGTTGGATTGATAATGTTTTTGAAAAAACTGATTAACCCGCGTGTATATTATTTTTCTTTTCTCGTGAATCGTGGTTGTCTCCCTTTCCAGCTTCGTGATGCTATAATACTTCCTCAGTCAAAAACTGCAGGAATTTCAAATTTGGCGGTCATTCGATGCGTGAGCGAGCGGCTTAGCAGACACGATTTTTAACTGCGGTAAGAATTTTTTCTTATATCAAAGTTTAATGGGCTTCTACTGAAGATTTATAAGTGCCCACCTAAATATATTCTTACATGAATATATGTTAGGCTTCTACATAAACTGGAAACATTCTCCCAATTTGTAGAAAACTTATAATGAAACAATTGTTTGGAAAGAGAGATATATGTTAACTTTAATTATATCTCATAAAATAATACAACTGGCTTTCCACAAAATACATATAGTTAGCACCCCAAACACTTAAATTGGGTTTATACTAAAATATAACCTAATGTTTGTTGAGTGAGATGGTTACCAGTCAGAGTTTAGCTTTAAGCTATCTCTGTTATTGTATTAAATATATATATATATATATATATATATATGTATATATATATATGTATATATATATATATATATATATATATATATATATATATATATATATATATATATATATATATATATATATATAACGAAGGAAATGTGGTAAGGAACCAGAATTAGCCGTCGAAACTGCTTGAGCTCAGCCGCCGGGGTCCTACTCGTTCCTCTCTCTCTCTCTATATATATATATATATATTTATATATATATACAGCTTATCCCCTAAAAATGCATGCAAAATTTGATTTCCTGTACAGGCAGTATACAGTAGAATGCAGTTGAGGTGTGTACACATTTATTGGGACACTGTATATATTGCAGCTACAACTTCGATTTATATCCATATATATATATATATATATATATATATATATATATGTATACATACAGTGGCGGACTGGCCAGGTTGCCCAATAGCAAATGGGCCCCAGAGGGCCCCCGGTAGCATTGCAAGAGCCCACAGTAGCATTTTAGGGGCCAATGCTTTGCCTTTAAAAATACCTGAAATCTAAGAGAAGGAATAAAATAAAATAAAAAAATAAATAAAACAATTAAGCAAAACATTTGTGCAACAAATACCCTAGGGAATTAATAGAAACCAAAATATATGATAGTGCAAATAGCTGGAATAAGTGGTTGTACTTTCAATTAAATCTAAATCTTAGTTTATTCATTCATGCATGCAAACATACATATATAGACACAGACACACAAGCATATATATAATATTTGGTATCAATGGGTTAAAGACATCTGTCAAATCAATTAGTGGTGAAGGTGGTGTATATATATATATATATATATATATATATATATATATATATATATATATATATATATATATATATATATATATATATATATATATATGTATGTATATATACAAAAATGTAAGTCCAAAGAATCATTAGATAAAATAAAATATATACAGTATTTCCTCTCCCAATCAGTATAAATTAACCACACAAAAAATCATTTAAACGAGGCTATAAGTTTAAAATGTACTTATGAAGAAATAATAGATAAATGATACATATTCTTTTCCGCGATGTACAGCTATATGACACTTACCTAGCCTGTAGATACACTCCTAGCCTGTAGAAATTGACTAGACAAATAGTTAACTACACGGAATTAGGTACAAAATTGAAGTTAGAAGAAAAAATGCACATAAATTTTACCAAAATTCTCAGTCTCTAGCAACCGGCGATTTCGTTCCACTTTTTGGATATATCCGGTCTTGAATAAATCCACGAGGCTCGGAACTCATCAGGAGATACCTCAGATTGGACTAAGATTCTTCTACCATGATCCACGCCAGAAATGAATTCAAAATGGCTAAGAACCATCACGTGGCCAGTGGTCAACCTTACGGGAGATTATTAAATATAAAGGTTTACATATACATAAATTTATATATGTTACAACCGGTCACTTTTTAGCTCTATGAAGAATTAATAAATTAAATACTCAGAGCAATATATTATTATAAATCATGTCTACAGAATTATTAGATAAACAAAATATATACTCCATTTCTTCTGCCAAACAGCACAATCAACCATATAAAAAATCAATTATACTAAGCCATAAGGAAAAGAGAGACCGGTTGTAACATATATAAATTTATGTATATGTAAACCTTTATATTTAATAATCTCCCGTAAGGTTGAGATTAAATTTGGCGATATTTGGCTGCGCTTTCGAGCGACAGGCCTACACGCCGTCAACAGCCAATCACATTCTTTCCAACTTGACCACGGCCATAGTGTGATTCTTAGCCATTTTTGAATCCAATTTTGGCGCGATCGGCTTGGAATACTAAGTGTCTATTTTTGAGTTTATCTCCTGATGATTCCGAACTCAATGGATTTCCTATTAATAGGATATCTAAAAATACGGATGAAACCATGGTAGGGATTTAGTTACGGTATGTACACAGTTCTTCTATGTTTGATTTTACACCGAATTCGCATATGGTTAATTATGTACTTGGTCGATTTATGCATGCTGTCGAAATGTTGAATAAATAACCTGGTGTGGATTCCGCGAAGAAGCCACTCTCGTTTGTTTGTCGGAGATTTCTTCATAGGAACTTTTATCCTCATGGCTTAGTATAATTGATTTTTTATATGGTTGATTGTGCTGTTTGGCAGAAGAAATGGAGTATATATTTTGTTTATCTAATAATTCTGTAGACATGATTTATAATAATATATATATATATATATATATATATATATATATATATATATATATATATATATATATATATATTTATATATATATATACATATATATATATGAAGTATTTCCGTTGGAAAAGTAAAAGAAAGGAGAGTGCTCTATGTATGCTACAGAGCTATTTGATTATGTAATAAACAACATAGGACAATTATTCCATTTACTGGAGCTTTCACGAAGACAGACGAGCTCAACACAGACGTCTGAAATCGCTCATCAGAATGAAAATTTAATATGGACGTAAGATATGAATTTAAAAACAAAGGCTAAAACAATTGAAAGCGAGGCTGATATATAATAAAATAAAGACAAGAAGTAAAATAAAATAACGGGAAAAAAAAAATATATATTACCCATAACCTTACGTTCTACTTCAGTATGTATATATTTATGTCCCGTTATTTTATTTTATTTCTCGTCTTTATTTTATCATATATCAGCCTCGCTTTCAATTGTTTTAGCCCTTGTTTTTAAATTCATATCTTACGTCCATATTAAATTTTCATTCTGATGAGCGATTTCAGACGTTTGTGTTGAGCTCGTCTGTCTTCGTGAAAGCTTTGGTAAATGGAATAATTGTCTTATGATGTTTATTACATAATTAAAAATATACGTGTGTGTGTGTGTGTGTGTGTGTGTGTGTGTGTGTGTGTGTGTGTGTGTGTGTGTGTGTGTGTGTGTGTGTGTGTGTGTGTGTGTGTGTGTGTATGCATGGTATGTGTGTATCTATATATATATATATCTGTGTGTGTGTGTGTGTGTGTGTGTGTGTGTGTGTGTGTGTCTGTCTGTCTGTCTGTGTGTATGTGTGTGTGTGTGTGTATGCATGGTATGTGTGTATCTATATATATATATATGTGCACATACACTGCTCAGGAATTGTACAAAAAGGCTTATAAACGAAACAAAACACCCTGATGAAAATGGATAATAAAGACCTCGAAAATGTGACAGGAAGAAAACATACATGGAATAAAGATATAATATAGAACTACATGCTAGTATAATTATGTAGTATATACTAGTCTTTAGAGAGTGTGATGAAGAAAAGAAGCATTCAAGTGAGAGTAGACAAAGAAGACGTTCGATCGTAACGATATCTGAGGACGGAAAACAAGATATTATTATTGGTAGTATCGGTAAAGGGTAGGACGCCATGCTTTCTAGCATAGTTACGTCCCTTTACGGTCTGAGTTCAAATCCCGTCGAGGTTAACTTTGCCTTTCATCCTTACAGGGTCGATGAAATAAAGTACCAGTAATGTAGTGGGTAATTGCTGGCCTTGTGCCAAAGGTAGAAACAATTATTAGGAAGGAGAGTGATTTAAAACGGGTTTCCGCAAAGTTTCCATCTTCGAAATTCCCCTCACTTGTTATGTGTCAACCTGAGGCTATAATAGAAGACACTTACACAAATTGCCATAGAGTGGTTATCTATAGAGCATTGAGCGACGAGAGATCTCTTCCACTCAGTCAGAAACCTATTGTCGGTCCTTCTCTTAGGTCAGACCCATGTCTGTAGGGTTTTCCTTCACAGACCGCAAATAAGTCTTGACATATCTGCCTCGTTCTCTACGCCCTATTTCTAGATTCATTCAAAGGAATCCTTCACTGGTTTCTTCGGGGAGAAACGTAACATGTAACCAAGCATCAACCACCGTCACGTAGTGATGATATCCCCTAGATTACTTAGCCACGCCCTTTCCATGATCCCTATATTTGTAATATTGTGACGCTAAACAATTCTAAATATTGTCATAAGGCAATGTTTATAGAAGTCATCTGTAAATCTATAGATTCTATTGATCTTTCCATGTCGCATAAACATAAGTCGCTATCACCACAACGATTGATGTTTACAGGGTGAGCTTTGTACATTAGCTGATGAATCAAATGGATTACACAGGCAACAGATGCTGAAGACTGCTGAATACTGCAAAATAGCTTTACCGAGTCTCTTTTCCACATCAATTCTTGCGTTACGCTCTATATCCTGGACATTCCCCGTCTGACCCCGGAGCTCGACTCGTTAATGTTGTGCCTCTCTAATAAGCATAACTTTGGTATTTTCAGTGTTGATCTAAAAACCAATATTTGAACTGCTGTTGGTAAGGATTCCCAGATCATTAAGGTCTGAGACCCCCTGTCCTTAGTTGAGGCCTTAGGCTACTTATACTCCTATCTTTAACTGTTTCCCATTCATTGGGGTTCAACAATATCTGTCTTGCTCAGAACATTGACCGCCTGGAAACTGTTCAGAGACGTGCAACCAAGCGAATACCCTCCATCAGGCATCTACCATACTCTGAGCGCCTTGCTTCCCTGGGCATGGATACATTGAAGCTCCGACGCCTGGCAACTGACTTGGTAAACACCCACAAAATTGTTAACCATCTTGCCAACAACAACCTTGAGTACCTTTTTGATTTCCATGTGTCTAACACACGTGGGCATGCCCACAAAGTCAGAAAACAGTACAGTTCCCATGACTTTCGGAAACATTTTTTCACGCTCAGAGTTGCTGAAGCGTGGAACAAACTACCTGCATCGGTTATTAGCTGTCAAGACACTGCATCCTTTAAGGCCTCCATTCTTCCCGAGATTCGCCAACACTACACCTAATGTTCCCCCTCCATACACATACACACATGTATATCATGACTCATACACTATTCACTTCCCTGACATTTGTGTATTATTCTATGTAATATACATACACCTTTGACGAGTTGTAGTGCATCTGAGCACTTTACACAATAATTTCATTATATATTAATATATATAATATCCCTTCATATATTCTTTCGATTATAATATCGATTGTAATATATTGTTCACACACACACACACACACACACACACACACACACACACACACACACACACCCACACACACACACACACACCCACACACACACACTTTGTTTTTGTATTTGTTTTGTAAGATTTCCTATCTGAAAACGTGTGTTGCAACAGACATTGTTATAATATAGGAGGGTCATGCTGCCAATGAAATCCCTTACCTGTTGGGTTTCACTTCAATTTATTATAAACTCTCGGTTAGTTTAATAAACGGATGGTTTATTTAATTTTTGATTGTCAAATCCCTTTTGTCACACATTCTGTGAACTCCTCAGTGACAACTTTTGTTGTTATATTGTGTCCCTCCTTTGATCTGTCCTACACCATCTTGTTTTTGTGAGCTGTGTACTTGGGCTGCGCATCCATTGTATCCGAGTTTCTGTGTGTGTTTGTGTTTGTGTGTGCTTTAATTAATTAATTTATTTATTTTAACATATTTATTTGTATGCTCTATCTGTGTGTGTCTCTTTATCTAATTATTTTTTATTTTAGTTCTTGTGTGTCTCTGTATATTTTTATCTTGTCCTTAGTTACTACTTGTAAGGTTGTTACTATTCCACTTATGTTTTCTGTTTAGTTTTGGTTGGAGTTCTTTATATTTGTTGCTTCTGTAATCTGAAGGAGCATTGGGTCTGTTCTGTGTTTGGATATGAGCAGTACTTCACCAATATTCCAGTATAAAACATTCGGGCACACTAGAGAACATCAAAATAAAGATCATATCCACACACATAAAAAAACCATCCGGTTATTAAACTAACCGACTGAG
>OZ024740.1:175552855-175570355 GCA_964016885.1 Eledone cirrhosa
TAAATCCAGCTAAACATTGTTTGTATAAATGAAATACTTTTGCTGTTCGAATTGCTAGGTTTCCTTTAAAGTTAATCATAAGAGAAGAAGCAGTGAACATAACCTTTGCAATACCGAGGCTGGTGAGATTGAAGTACCGTGCATTGCGACGGTTGACCTAACATACAACTTGATCTTAAGATTCTCATCTCAAAATTCCGTGTAGGCTTATACATACCGTATAGTTTGATCTTCAGACATACAATAACCTCTACTATGTTTTTTCTTATTGATGGCTGTTCCAGGGATGATTTAGCTCATTACTATAATATATGTACTGTATTATATTAAAACACGGTAGTACACCTCCACTCCACATTAGTAAACCATACCTATTGATGACCGTCATAGAGTTATTCTATTAGATGAGTATAACATATATACCCTGTATATTAGTGCATATCGTAAAATAGTCATGGATGTGGAGAAGGAAAACGGAAAACAGTGCTCGATCAGGTATGAGAGCTGATATATTATATTATAGCGCTTGCTTCGTGTATGAACATAAATAAATAATATAATATACTGTATATTATAAAGTAAAATATGGTAGTGCATCTTCTGCAATGTACTTATTGCTACTCTCCGTCAAAAAAGAAATAGGAACTTCCAGTGATTTAGATCCGTATGACGATTTTTTTACACCAAACAATGAGCAGTATTTACAAGATTTTGAAAGATTAAAAAAATAATCATTGGGGTTAAATTTTTGAAAATATGTATGGCCTTAGATTTTAAAATTACATCTAAAGATAACTATCAAGCAACATTTCTTTTAAGAACGGTATCGAAGAGTGTAATATTAATGTCATTGTCTATTCAATTAACTGCTATTATTTATTATCAAATTACGCCCCTTTATGGTTTGAGTTCAAATCCCGCCGAGGTTAACTTTGCCTTTCATCCTTACGGGGTCGATAAAATAAAGTACCAGTAATGCACTGGATAATTGCTGGCCTTGTGCCAAAAGTAGAAACAATTATTTATTATCAAATTGTTATTACATCCGTAGTCGCATATATTATCCATATACGAAACATTGAAATATTGCACATTAACTAAATACTAACATATATCATCTGCCTTTTACCCACCTTGTAGATTGTCTCTCTGTTGACCACTGACAGCTGACCTCTGTCCTCTGGGGCACTTTTGCTCATCTCTGTCTTTGACAGTATTTAGCTATTTTAACGGCTGTTCTAGCGATGTTTTTTCTCCTTTTTATATGTACTATGATAAATATTATTTTCTGTGACATCAATTTGTCATAAATACTTATATTCCTGTGACTTGGTTATTGTGGTAACATGAAATTGCGTGGATAAATTGCATATTGTAATTATCTGATTGGTCGCTTGGTTTCAGGGGTGTTCCAGTCAGTGTTTACCATCGGTGAATTCGCTGTTGTAAGCAGCGCGTGATTTTTGTTAATGTACAGATTAAAACAAGTATAGTTGTAATAAAATACATGATAGGTGATAAGTTTGGGCTAGATTTGCCTGAGAAGGAGTAATTTAAGCTTGTCTGCGCTTTGGCATCTTTCTCTCTACTACTCTCTCCCCCCCCTCCTCCCCCCTCCCTCTCTCTCTCTCTCTCTCTCTCTCTCTCTCTCTCTCTCTCTCCCTCTCTCTCTCTCTCAGTGTTGACAAGACATATCCATTCTCTAGATGGTCAGTGATAGAACAACATCTATCTACATCTCTTTTTATCTATTTTCTGACAATAAAAACAATATCTGGATAGATAGATGACAGAAGACAGACAGGCAGAGATAGATAGATAGATAGATAGATAGATAGATAGATAGATAGAACAAACTTGTCGTAATTTAGTGGACATATCCAAACTATAATAAAGTAAGGAGTGAGGGACTGCGTCCAGAATATATATTGTTTATCCCGTTTGTAAAATAAGTTGGATTACTTTGATTAAATAATGAATGAATATTACATAATTTATCTACTAAATTCCGTTATTCTTGATTAAATATATTTTATAGCTTATTTAATGATTCACTTCTTTAAAATTTTCAAATGTCAATACTTTCGGTTAGCGATAGCTTAAATAAACATTCATGTATTTCCGTTACTAATTTTCTCCTAATGCAGTTTATATATAATATCGTCTTTTTTTAATGTATCATGGATTACGTTACTGATTACATAAGACAGTGTAACGCAGTCTTCGTTCAATTTCTGTGTATATTGTCAATTACGATTTTATTTGATGTATCATATCGACCTGTATATATACGTGCGTATAATATTAACATGCACACTACACATACTAGCAGAAAACCTCCCGAAGGGTGGTTTTTTTGCTAGTGTTTCATAATGATACAAGAAAATACGGAAGAAAATTATTATAATTGATTTAAATGAATGTAAAATGAAAAGCAGTGAAGGCTGGTGTGACAAAAATGAGGACACGGAAAATTGTGGATTCAAGCATTTTACATATAATACTGTGATCATAGAATAATAAAATAATTTCAATATTCTTTTTACTATAAACATCATTTTCACGGGTATAATGCTTGTTCTCGTATATCACAGATATATTTGTTAACTACATTAAATAAGTTACCAACCTGAAATTCAAATGGACATATTTGTGGCAATTTGCTGGAGTTATGTTAAGTTGTACACATCGTTTAGTAGGAGCTCTGCCACACTTTTTATAACTCTGCTATAAAGTTTTTCATTTCATCCTCACCCTATAAATCGACTTTGGAGAAATGATTCCAAGCTTCTGTTTGGTTAATGCTCAGCTTGATCTTCTATAGGTTAATGTTTGAAGGGAAAGCATTGGCCGTGAGTTATTTCCAGAGGGGGCTGTCTATGAGGCAAGATTGGCTGAAAATTTTAGTGTGTGGGGGATCTGTGGAGTAACACATAATGAGGATGGCACAAGAAAAGGCGTGGGTGAAAAACACAGGCAACCATTTCAGAAGAGTGAAAGTCACTGTAACAGAAAGGTTAAAATTACGCGTCTGTGTATCAATCTAAATACCTGAGTACGTGCCTGAAAACCAATTGAACTAAGACGTTTTGTCGCTGTGATGTAGCATCTATGTGTTAGAGCGGTTTAAAGCTCAGTACTGCATGTAAAAGTATATCACTCGTGAGTTATATAGTCTCCTTTCCAAATAACCTCTAAGCAGTCGATAAAATCTCCCTCAACTAAAGCCTCATGAAAAAATGTAGGACACCGGATAATGTAATCATAGTTAAGTGCATATATGAAAAATAGAATGCTTTCGGGATTGACCTAGATCTAAAATCATCAAATGTTACTGCACACCCTCTATCGCAGTAGTACATACATTAACGTGAAGGAATTGTTATTGGTCCTCTTTATACCAATTTTAGTAACACTAGATGATAACGAAAAGTGGGACTTAGTAACTCGGCTGGTCTTTTGCTAATTTATCCACAGTTCAACCATGATTGACCAACCCTTTACTCTGTGTGTGTTGAAGTATTGATATGCGTTACAATACTGTGATCTGGTTTATTTCTGCAAGAACGGCGAAGTCTATGCTTCACTGAGAGGTTCGAAAAATAACTGGAGTTGGCTCTTTATGTTAGCTGAAATTACAAAAGAAATATTATTATACATTGAGCTAATATTATGCTTCCCTCAACGCATTGGTATTTCTAGTTAGAATTTCTGACGTTCATTGCATTAAATATATTCACCACTATTAAATGATTATTTATATACGAATAGTGTTTCTGAGTAATTAATCTTTGAGGGTTTTATTTTCTACCAAAATTACTCTATATTTAGAAATGGAATGCAGGTCACGTAAAAAGAATAAAGTACCACATTTACATACAAGATTTTCATTTACCTCGAGTGTAAAAAGAAGTCCGGAGATGGTTCGGTGTCAGTCTATTGTTGTTGGTGATTACGGATCACATGGTATTAAATTCTCAAGCAAGAAATCTAATTGCATCGGTGCGAGTTCAAATTTCTACCGTGACCAAAATATAATATTCATTCTCATAAGCTGATATGTTTAATTATGCATCTGATCACTAAAACTTTAAAATCCACTTTTGCTTAATGAAGTTGATGGTCAGCATATTGAAGAAAACAAATATGTCGGTACGAGTTGATATCATTTGCATATAAAAACTATATTTCTTTTCACTTTTCTACATTTGTATATATTGCGAGATGCATTAAGAAACACACGTATACACACATAAGTCTAGTAGCAGAAGCCCCCCTCCCGGAGGATGATATTTCTTACAGTATATATATATATATATTACAATCGTGAGGTTGTGAGTTCAATTCTCAGACCGGGTCATGCGCTGTTTCCTTGAGCAAAACACTTTATTTCATGTTGCTCCAATTCAGCTGTAGAAATGAGTTACGACGTGGCTGGTGCCAAGCTGTATCGACCATAGCCTTTCCTCCTCGGAGGCGCGGAGAGGGGTGGCTGGTATGCTTGTGCGAACGCTGGTCTTCTACAAACAACCTTGCCTGGACTTGCACCTCGGAGGGAAACTTTCTAGGTCCAAATCCCATGGTTATTCGTGACCGAAGTGGGGTGTTTACCTTGCAGGTTTCCACCTGTTTTTGGTCGGCCGATAACGTTGTTAGAACTCAATGTGGCTTTGAAAAGTTGGTAACAGCGATATTAGGCGGTGAGTGCTATACGTTTATAATAGCCGTTCATCCCATAAGGTTGCCTCGAAGATTCCGCTCAGCCGACAGAATCATTTATATAGGTTAAGAAACTCTCTTCGATTTTTGTTTTATTTTCATTGTTCAATACACACACACACACACACACACACACACACACACACACACACACACACACACATATATATATATATATATATAGAAGTGGTTACACAACAGTTAGTTCACCATACCGATAACAATAATTGTTCTCGGTATGATGAACTAACTGTTGTGTAACCGCTACCACCTAACCCGTCCCATGGACTGAGTGCTCTACCACTACGGATATTACCTTCCAGTGTTCTACCAACTATATATATATATATATAAATATGTGTGTGTGTGTGTGTGTGTGTGTGTGTGTGTATGTATGCCTCAGTGTGTGTGTGGAGGGTAGTAGTGTCTGTTGCTCCAGCAGTATTATAACACGCTGTCTGTAACAGAACCAGTAAATGATTATTTATCGCGCTTTTTATTTCTCACTGCTTTTCCTTCTCAGTTTCATATTATATATAATTAAATGAATAAATATAGACACACTCACACAAGTATGTATATATATATATATATATATATATATATATATGTGTGTGTGTGTGTGTGTGTGTGTGTGTAGCATTTTGCAACGACCATATTTGCCAAACATTATATGCAAAAATATGTTCAAAAATACGATTACACATCAAATCTTCTGCCAAAATATATAGAAAAAAGAAAGACATAATTGATTGGCGATTAAGTTAGAATTGATCAAAGAAATATAAATATTCACAATATTAAACTCACTCACAGATAGAAGCAGACACAAACACGCACACATATACACATACACACATACTCGCACATACACACACACACACAAACACACATTGCAACAAAGATTTATATATCCCTGTTATTTATTATTGCATAAGCATGAACCGTTTTTATTATTCATAACAATTGTTGTCTGATGTGCCAAATGCCAAAAGGCACATACGCACACACACATTTCTATACATTTACACACACACATGTCGATACATACATACACGCACATACATAAACACAGAAACAAACACACACACACACAAACTCATAGACACATGTACACTGACACCTATATTCACACAATGATGTTAAGGAAAAACTAAAATATAACATATATGTACACATGAATACAACTTCACCGCCGCGTAGTTTATATGTAGGTTGATTAAACAATGATCATTGGTGTAACATACGCACACACCAACACGCGTGCATGTGCACACATACATGCATACATACATACATACATACATACATACATACATACATACATACATGCATGCATGCATACATACACACACACACACACACACACACACACACACACACACACACACACACACACACACACACATATATATATATTCATTAGTTAAGCAAACCAAGACCACAAATTTCACAAGGAAGACATTGTTAAAAGATTGTCAACATAGTTTTAGTTTAACGTAAGGAATGTAAAGAATAATAATAATAATACTAATAATGTCCGTTTACAATAGTTTCGCTACTCCATATAATGTTTCTGGATCAAATGATTATAGATCATTATTGATCTGGTTCACTTGAAGATAATTAACTTAGGTAAAATTGGAGCAGTTCATCGGAACTTCAAAAAGAATATAAATTAAGGTAAAGAAAGATGGTTACATGAATGTAATGTTCCATATATTGATATTTCACTATGGTGTCCTGGGTATATCTATTGTCTGCCATAGGCGAGCAATATTCTTCTGTCGAGGCTGCGTGGATTGGCAGTATCGGTAGACATCGGACGCCATGCTTTCCAGCATAGTTACGTCCCTTTACGATCTGAGTTCAAATCCCGCCGAGGTTGACTTTGCGTTTCATCCTTACGGGATCGATAAAATAAAGTACCAGTAATGCACTGGGTAATTGCTGGCCTTGTGCCTAAAGTAGAAACAATTATGTGAGATCTGCCTATAGGTAACAAGATGGCCGCTAAAGGACATATTTATCTTACTAATTAGAGGGTGGTTTATAGTTAAGAACTGCTAATGAGTTTAAGTGAGAGACAATGTAAGGGAGGTAATTTATAATTATCTAAGTTAGCTATAACTATTTAACTTGTTAGCTATAAGCAAAAGTGGGAATAGATGACTATGTTGGGTCAAATATTCTGTTGGCGAAGGAATTAGCCCTTCGATGTTGACAGCTAATAGTTACCTCCGCTCTATCATTAATCGGTAGAGGTCGTGATAGAGTTATGTAATAGGCTTCGGTAAGTGCTGTGCTATTTACTACATACCTAAATGCCATAACACAGCACTTCACTACAACCATAATAAACTTAGCATTAGAACTAGAAATACTTTAGCATATAGCCAGATTCGCCGGAATTTTAGCAGTAACAGCACCTATACAGGGAACCTTAATTGTGGCAGAAGCCTACTTCCCACTCTAAGTAGCAGACTCAAAATCAACCCTAGAATAGGAATGAGCAATGGGATGACAAATAACAAATGCCCAGGTAATAATAACCCTATGAAGGCCCCTGCCAACTCCACTAGAACCCCTAGAAGGAATAGGCCTAGAAATATCACCTGGCTTAACCTCCCAATCTCATCTAACTTAGCCACTAATATCCCTAAACGCTTCTTCTCTATCCTATCTAAACATTTCACTCCCAACCATAGATATTACAAACTCTTTAATAAAAACAGCATTAAAATCTCATTCTCCACAACACCTAACCTAGCTAGCCACATCGGATTCAGTAACCATCATAAACTAAGAGAATATAACTCCCACACCGTAGTACCCCCCCCCCCCCTCAAATACACCACGCCACTACACCAATACTTACTTTAGTAGCATACCTCCACCATCTAACCCTTCTAGCACGCACCAACCGCATAGTTTAAACAACCCTACTCTCACTAACCGCAGCAGTAACTGCAACTACCGTTACCCTAATGCATGCCCACTAAACGGACAATGCCTTACACCCAATATAGTTTACAGGTGCACAGTTAAAACAGCATCGAATACCAGCTCCTATATTGGCTCTACCTCTAACCCTTTTAAGCTACGCTATAACACGCACTCATTTTCCTTCCGAGGCCCTAGCAATGGATGTTCGACATCTCTAGTTAGGCTCATTAAAAACCTTAAATTAACCAACATTGAACACTCACTAACATGGGATGTCTTGGCTAGAGCCCAACCGTTCAATAGACGAAGAAACTCTTGGGATCTCTGTCTTACCGAAGCCTATTACATAACTCTATCACGACCTCTACCGATTAATGATAGAACGGAGGTAACTATTAGCTGTCAAGATCGAAGAGCTAATTCCTTCGCCAACAGAATATTTGACCCAACATAGTCATCTATTCCCACTTTTGCTTATAGCTAACAAGTTAAATAGTTATAGCTAACTTAAATAATTATAAATTACCTCCCTTACATTGTCTCTCACTTAAACTCATTAGCAGTTCTTAACTATACACCACCTACAATTTCTAATTTCTCGAGGAGTTACTTCCCCTGAAACCACCCTCTAATTAGTAAGATAAATATGTCCTTTGGCGGCCATCTTGTTACCCATAGGCAGATCTCACATAATGCAGCCTCGACAGAAGAATATTGCTCGCCTATGGCAGACAATAGATATACCCAGGACACCATAGTGAAATATCAATATATGGAACATTACATTCATGTAACCATCTTTCTTTACCTTAATTTATATTCCATTTGAAGGTCCGAGAACTGCTCCAATTTTACCTAAGTTAATTACCTTGAACTGAACCAGATCAATAATGATCTATAATCATTTGATCCAGAAACATTATATGGAGTAGCGAAACAATTGTAAACGGACACTATTAGCATTATTATTATTATTCTTTATATTCCTTACATTAAACTAAAACTATGTTGACAATCTTTTAATGTCTTCCTTGTGAAATTTGTGGTTTTGTTTTACTTAACGAATATTTCCAGCTCTGTGCACCTAACATCTGTATGAACCCAGCCACCTAGCTGCCTTCCACTGCATATTGTACATTGAGCACATGACAGAGAAGGAACGGGGGAAAAGAAAAAAAAAGATTGGGAAGAATGGAACACACGTGCGTATTCAGTGGGCCATTATATGTATGTGTCGGTGTGTGTGTTTTTTTGTGTATGGGGGGGGGGTCTGTATGCAGAGAGACGAGATTTAAGTATGATTAAATTGCCAACTTGGTTCTGCTGCACACTAACTTATACAGGCGCAGAAGTACCCTTTAGACGTGTCTGGCATACTATCTTAAAGAGGAAACAAAGAAAGATATATAAAAGACGGATAACGCTTAGAAAAAAGCTTGAACATGTCAATCCCCTGTTTTGTGGCATAATTTGAACCAATTTGGTGTTATCACCAAGGCCCCCCCCCCCCCCCCAAAAAAAAAGGTGGATGGCTTTTTACAATCCTTCACAACTGTCATTGAATCACTGTGTCAGTTCGTACCTACTTATTAATTCAGTTCCATTGAAAAATAGTTATATAAAATCTAACACTGGGGTAATATTTCACCATAAGTACCAAATGAGCGGTTGACTCATCTCGTTTCTAAATCGACGAGTCCATAATAATAACAATAATCATATATATATATATATATATATATATATATATATATATATATATACTATCTGAGGTACCCGGCTTCACCCGGGAGAACAGAGAAAACGACTGTATTGGATGTGTTGTCTGGTATGAGGTAAGATTGTAATGTGTGTGTGTGAGAGAGAGAGACATAAAAAAACAAAACAATAATAAAACTTTCTTATTAGGCCGGGAAAGTAAACTGCCGATTAAGTGCTAGCATTGGCCTTGGATTTTAAATGTTGTGAAATAACCATAGTTAGTATGATCTTTTTCAGCTCCAAAGTACGTCATCTGAAACACAACAATATACCGCATAACATTGCTACTGAAGTATTGCTTTGTTTGTACGGTCTGTAAATATGGATAAAAGCTGGAGGGTAGATTAATTTCAAATAGTATCAATTTTTCTTTGTTCTGTAAAATCAAAGACTGTAAAACCACTTTATAAAAGCTAACGCAATATTGTTAAACCTTCAACTGATACGTTTGTGGGACGTCACTCTCTCTCTGAATATATAATACTTTCATTGTATCTCTCTGTATAAGAGCCCATCTCTCTCTTTCTGCCTCTCCTACTGTGTGTGTGTCTCTCTCTCTTTAGATGTATGTGTATGTATTTGTGTGTGTGTGTGTAGTTTTCGTGTGATTTAACTAACCAGCCAGCCAGCCAACCAGCCAAACAAGAACCATCTTTTATATTATAAATATATTATGTTAAAGTTGAGAGCTAATGAAGCCGTTACTTCTCGCGCAGACCAGTTATTAGTCAGACATTTCTGTGATGAAAGCTTTTCTCTATAATTAGAAACAAACATCAGACATACACACGAGCCTATAACTTTTAATTATCTTGTTGAAACAAGGGCTTTCCCTTTTCCTTGTATCTGAAGATGAACATATTGATAACGAAAGAGCCCTTTAAACTACCTTTCCTTATTCTCATAAGGTTTGTTAATTTTTCGCTATTGAAGAAGAATCGACCCCACTACTGGACTGGTACTTTTTATATCGACCTCAAAAGGGTGAAAGGCAAAGTTTGACCACGGCGGGATTTGAACTCAGAGCGCGCAATGAGGTGGGACGAATACCGTAAAATATTCTATCTGACGTCTTAACGACTCTGCCATTTTGCCGCCTTATCAGAATGTAAAAATCTGGATTCATTTAAAATATTTAGTAGTATTTTTTCCAGTTCTCTAAATTCTGAGTTCAAATCCACTTGAATTTACCTTTGTTTTTCATCTTTCCTGGCCGATTATATACAATATCGTTCAAGTACTGCGGTCGATTTAATATGTTTTTCGGTTCTCTACATTCTGGAAAACCGGAAAAATAACAACAATATGTTAAATTGACCGCAGTACTTGACCGGTACAGTAAATAATCGACCAGGAAAGATGAAAGACTGAGGTAAACTCAGCTGGATTTGAACTCAGAATTTAGAGAGCTGGGAAGAATACTACTAAGTATTTTAAGCCAATCCAGGGCATTATTTTATTGATCGCAGATAGATGGAAGACAAATATGACCTCTGCTGAATTTGAACTCAGAATCTTAGAGCCGGAAAGAATATGGCAAGTTATGCTAAATGACAATCTAACGATTCTGCCAATTCATCGATCTTCGACGAGTTGATACTACCAAGTAATTGGTGTAGCAATCTATCGCTTTGGCAATGGTAATAGTGAATGTAAATGCTGGGGCGGTATGGCAAAATACGTAGACAGTCGGACGAAATACCGATGCAGACATTGCATTTCACCCTTCCAGGTTTAACAAAACAGCTACCAGTCATGTACCCTGTAAACACTTTAACTACCTCTAGAACTATCTGAAAAATATTGCGACCATGTGCCAGATTTAAAAATCAATAACGAAAGAAAATGTTTAAACATAGAGTTGATGAATGTAAATACAGGTATACTTTTACAAACAAAGCGAAACGTGCTTATACAAAGACAACTTCGTATGAGAGATAGGGAATAAAATGCTTCTGTCGTAATGTATGCGGGTGAAGGCGCTTGGTATTGTTTTCATACTGCACACACAAGTCCCGAGAAACCGAGTGCTTCGCTAGAAGAGTCCAACGGGACTATTATTATAAAATGAAAAATGTGAGTGTAGGTGTTTGTGTGTACGTGTGCAAATTTATTTCTACCCACCTCACCATCTCTCTCTACATATATAAGCATGCACATACATATACGAGGTGTGTCAGAAAAGTTCCAGGACTGATGTCACAAAAGATTTATTTCAAACCCAAATTTCACACTAAGAGTTTTCTCCTTCAAAGTAATCCCTCTGGAGTCTAATGCACTTTTCCATCCTTTTCTGCCACGCTTGCATGCACTCCTGGAAGGATTCTTCCGGGATCCTCCGCAGTTCCGTCGTCACGGCCTTGTTGGATTCGTCCACGTCTTCAAAACGGGTCCTCTCCGGGTCGTACTCGAAGATCCATGACTCATCACCGGTGATGACTGTCCCTAGCAAGTCTGGTTCGGTTTCAAGACGCTCGAGGATGTCCTGGCACATTTGCATGCGTCGATCCTTCTGGTCATCGTTCAGCAGTTTTGGCACCATCTTTGCGGTACAGAGTTACGGCATGTCCAAATCTTCAGTGAGAATCTTCCAGACACTGTCCCGATTCATGACCAGTTCATTTGCCATCAGTCGAACAGTCAGCCGACGATCGCTACGCACCATCTGCCTGACGCGCTCAACGTTGACCTCAGTCCTGGTTTTTGAGGGCCTTCCGCTCCTAGGGTCATCTTCCACGTCTCGAGTCCTTCTTTAAACATCTTGCACCACTCAAAAGCACGTGAGCGTGACATCGTCTCATCTCCATACACTTGCTGCAGCAATCCCAGTGCTTCTGACGGATTTTTCAAGTTTGTTCATTTTTCTGTGTTCATTGCTTGACTACCTGAAACAGAGGACAGGTATATTAAATTATGAATAAAACAGTTTGATCGCTGCATAGAGCTAACATTACAGTTACATACTCCAGGGGGATTACTTTGAAAGTGAAAACTCTTAGTAGGAAGTTTGGCTTTGAAATAAATCTTTTGTGACATCAGTTCTGGAACTTTTCTGACACACCTCGTATATATATATATATATATATATATATATATATATATAATATATATATATTCATACGCATATCAATGTGTATATTTTACACATACATTTATATGTACATACATACATACATTCAAATAGATATATAGATATATACCTATAAATGCACATTCATATGTGTTTGTATATATATATATATATATATATATATATATATATATATACGATATTAATAAATGGAAACTATATTTATAAAACCATATTTATTTCATTATACATATTTCAGGGATACCAAATTAAATTATGGTATGCCTTCATCAGTCAAAGCTTATTTGTAAAACTGTTATATATTGTATTTTGTCTGATGAAGGCATACCATAATTTAATTTGGTATCCCTGAAATATGTATAATGAAATAAATATGGTTTTATAAATATAGTTTCCATTTATTAATATCGTATATCTACTCCAAATACTTGTCGATTGCTTTATATCAGTTATAAAAATATTTACTTGTTGTATCCCAACAATTTTAAATAGAACTTTTGCATATATATATATATATATATATATATATATATATATATATATATATATATATGTGTGTATGTGTGTGCATATATATATATATATATATATATATATATATATATGTGCTTGTGTGTATCGGTATATTCAAACACATTCATATGTTCGCACATACCCGCACTTATGTCTGTATACTTATGATGTGTACGATTGCGTGTACTTACGTGTCCCAGCGTTATTTGTATACAGCCGTAATACGAAACTATTTTATAAGATCTATTAGACAATAAACCACTTATTGAACAAGCAATTTTCATGAAACATCTGGCAGTAGTAGGTTACAGGAGCAAGACAACAGCTGTAGGTATTCACACACATATACACACACACATACGCACATATGCATATTTACGTATATATACATATATATGTATATATATATATATATGTTTATATATACATAAATATTTGTATATATACATATATATAATTTAAGAGGGTCATGCTGCCAATAAAAACTCACGCACCGAGGGGCTTCACTTCAGTTTATTATTCTTGTTACTCTGTGTTTCCTCTTCTATTTTAATCCATCTTGTCTTTTTTAGGTTTATTTCTAGTCTGTCTATGCAATAAGTGATTGTGAGTGTCCCTGTATGTGTGTGTATCTCTGTATTGCTACTTGTATGAAATTCGGTGCTTAAAATGTGTGCATGTGTTTGTGCAAGCGTGTGTGTCTTAATGACTCGTTTCTCCTTCATGTCTGTGCGTCTCTGTGTCTTTTCCTCTTATCTCATGATCGTCATTAGGTAGTTGTTACTCTGTTTTATGTTTAGTATTCTCTATAGCAGGGGTGTGCAACATATTCCATTGGCGGGCCACTTTTGAACATTGGAACTATTAGGGACATTCATATTTATTAAGCGCTATTCCAAAGATTCTCCACAACTTCTTTCCATAACATGGAACTGGGAAATTATAATGCAAATAATCCTATCATCAGTGTTAGTATTGGTCAACTAACAGAGAATTGTATTACGGTTACGAAAACAAGGTAACAATTAAAAACAGTCATCGCGGGCCACTCTGATTGGTCTGGCGTGCCGGATTGTGGCCCGCGGGCCGTCTGTTGCACGACTCTGCTCTAAAGTATACATCGGCTGATTAGCAAGGATGATTTTAGTCGTCTTGAATGCATGCTGTAATGAGGCTGTTTGCTTGCAAACGAACCGAATATTAATAATAATTGTTTCTACTATTGGCACAAGGCCAGCAATTATCCCAGTGCATTACTGGTACTCTATTTTATCGACCTCGTAAGGATGAAATGTAAAGTTAAACCCGGCGAGATTTGAACTCAGATCGTAAAGGCCCATAACTCTATGATGCAAAGCATAGCGTCCGACCCTCTATTATAATATTATTATTTTGGCAGTATCGGTAGAGGGTCGGACGCCATGCTTTCCAGCATAGTTACGTCCCTTTACGATCTGAGTTCAAATTCCGCCGAGGTTGACTTTTCCTTTCATCCTTACGGGGTCGATAAAATAAAGTACCAGTAATGCACTGAGTAATTGCTGGCCTTGTGCCTAAAGTAGAAACAATTATTATTCATCCACGAATGCATATAAGTAAACAATTTTCCAGTTATATATGTCAAACGTCATATATAAATACACATATTAAAAAAGTCTACTGCTATCAGTCACAATCGAGTATGACTTGGTAGTGTCTAGATTATTATCATTGTTGGAAATACCTTCTTTATCGAAATGGTTAACTGGGTTTGCATCTTCTTTTTTACGGCAAGAATAACTTATCATAATATTTGTCGGAAAATGAAAAGAAATTAAATTTAGAAAAGCTTTGACAATATTTTTTCGTACTTTTATACTGAAAATTAGATTTTCCAAATTTTTTGGTTCATTTTATGTCGGATAATGTTAGAGAAAATTGTGTATTTTACTTTATAAATGAAGCTACTATTACAAAGAGCATTATTACAATAATAACAAGTATTAATTCTTATAACCTCAACTGAATATAACGATATAGGTTTATGAATATTAAAGATTAAATTTCGAAGAATATTCAGTGTGTGGTTGGAATTCTTATTCATGCAAAATTTATTTCATTTGGTTCTCGATAAAGCGACATTTATTCGTATTTAGATATGAAGTAATGTACAAAATATGGACTATAGTAAAATGAGTTTTAGCTGTAATTTGTAAGCATATTTCATTAAATAATTTTATGGCGTCTTTTCCATATCTATTTAATTCATGTATGGGTTCGTAACACTCAATGGAATCGTAGGCGTATCTTGGGCTTTTTCAAACAAGTTGGAATCCATCCCCTCACTAGGAATGAACACAGCCGATTCCTCCCAGAAAAAGAGAGAGAAAGAGAAGGAGGGGAGAGAGAGAGAGAGAGAGAGAGAGAGAGAGAGAGAGAGAGAGAGAGAGAGAGTGTGTGCGTGTGTGTGATACGAAGCGAAAATAAGATAACGATGAAGAGTCGACTCCAGTGCTATTTCTTTTATTGATCCCGAAAGGATGAGACGCAATGTTGACCTCGATGTCATTTGAACCCAGAGAGCTGGAACAAATACTACAAACCATTCTATCCGACAGTCTAACGACTCTGTCAATCCCCCGCGTTGACCATTAATATTACGTGAGACAAAATGGTCATCATTTCTGTATAAATCTCCATGCAAAATAAAAAATACTTTATAGGAAAGATTCAAGTAATTTCGCATAATTCTGCGATACCATCGTATAATATCACGGAAACCGCAACCAAAAGAAAATGGATTCCCATGCGCGCGTAAATAACTTAATGTCAAATGCACTGATGCATATGGTTTGGTTGGCGAAATCTGTAACTGTGAGGTGTTTAGTTATGGAAGTGTAAAAATCTACTGCAACTAAATAGTAGATCAAATCATTCTGTCTGGTCGTAATTGGGTACTGTGTTTGCCGTACACAAGGTTTCTTGCGGAGTCATATTGCATTTATTTACTCTTTCGTGAGGCTGCTTGCTTATTTCGGCCAGCATCATTAAGATACCAACCAAATAGAAAAAGGAGAGTGCACAATTATACGTTAATAGTGAGAGAAATGATTTCACGTGGGTAGAGAATTTATATATATACACACCATTAAAGCGCTTATATAAGTGCTTTGTGCGCATGCGCGAAATATGTGACATATTTAAAAGGAATGATATGCTTCTTTTACTGCTGATCTATCCATCTTAGCATTGGCAGCAACGAAAGAATATAGATAATTATATGCATATTATGTATGCATATAAAATAAGCTTCATCGATTAGTAACAAGTGTTATGTAATATATTTTATATAGATATATGCATCTAAATTGATTGTAGGAATCAAGTCAAACGATTTGTATGGCTTATGACATAGGAAATGCTAACAGAGAAGTTAGTTTCCGACGTGCCATGTATATGAAGCTTCTTAAACCCTCTATTTATCTTTGTTATATATATATATATATACAGATAGTTAAAGAATGAAGAGTAACATGGTTGGCTGTACAACAAGGGCTTTATTTAAAGTACTGACTTTCGTTGATCAGGTGAGTCTAGAGTTCGCTAATCGCTTGAGGTTGCGTCATTCGATCTCCATTACATTATTTACCTCTGGTCAACACATCAGAGTACGTAGATATGAAAGTAATTCACTCGAGGCAAGACTTATATAGAAAAATAGCGTATAATCAAAACAATAACAACAATAATAAAATAGCGTATAATCGTCAGTACTTTAATAAACCCCTTATTGTACAGCCAACCATGTTACTCTTCATTCTTTAACTATTATTACTCCAAGTAAAACCTGCATAGAAATTATCGCGAACTCGCTGCATAACTATGGAAGCATCTTGTTGAGTCAAACAAAGCCGTACGTTAAAACTATCCACGACGCAGAGTATTCACAACCTCTAACTGGATTACGTATAACGACAACTTGTTATCCCATATATATATATATATATTTTAAAAAGTAAACAGAGAACAAAAAACAGAAAAACGAAGAGGCAATATATCAAATTAATTAACGGAGTTAAAAACTCACATTAATCCCCCATTATTTAAGGAGCTCGAGGAATATATATTCCGGGCTCTTTATAAATCAACGTATAGAGAGAAGTACATATAGAGTTATGTGTTGAATCAGAGGGGATTGAACACATGTCTCTATGTGTACTTCTCTCTATATCTTGATTTATATATAAATGTATATATATATATATATATAATATATATATATATATATATATATATATATATATATATATATATATATATATATATATATATATATATATATATATAAGTATGTATACGTACATACATATATGTATACAGACGTACAGTAGTATGTATATATATACATGCATGCACATATATATATATGTACGTATGGATTTACCGAACATTTATTATAATGCTCGGTGTGTTTGTAAACAAACATCCCGT
>OZ024740.1:175577855-175595355 GCA_964016885.1 Eledone cirrhosa
TGGGATTTATGAGGTATCAACGATTCCATGAAGGAGTCGATGGTCGAGGGTCGAGGGTTTCTTGTTCTAATAGTTCCGCAAAACAAATGATGCAATATTTATCAATCTCGGAAGAACGAAATAACTAGCTGAACCTATGGAAAGTCCACGACTTAATTAACAACATGCTCGAAGTGTTGAAGATCAAGATGACATTTTAAATGTATTTATATAGGTACAAATAACAAAATCCTCTAAGATTAAAAAGAAATAGTGTTGCTGTCACTGACACCACTGCCGACGTTGTCCCCACCACCATCAACATCACAACCAGCATCTCTCTCTCTCTCTCTCTCTCTCTCTCTCTCTCTCTCTCTCTCTCTCTCTCTCTCTCTTTCTCTCTCTTTCATTCTCTCTCTTTCTTTCTCTCTACTCTCTCTCTCTCAAACACACACACACACACACACACACATAGCCACACACACACATAAACACACACATACTCATTCACGAACTCTTATCATCTCCTTTTCAGCGAGATCGTCGTTTTACACGTACTATACAATAGTTTAATATAATAGCTATTTTCTATTTCTGCATATTTGCTAAACACCCCCGCTAATTCATCCGTTGCGAATTTTATCACTAACCAGATTTTGTCACATGAAATATTCCGAAGACAATCATTATATTTCATACATTTCTTATACACATTCAAATCTACACATACGCACATACACACACATATACACATACATACATACATAAACACACTCGCTCACACGCACATACACACGAACACAGAGGTACACATACATGCACAAAACCAATCACACACGCATATACATATAAACACGCGCACACATACATACACACGCCTACATTAGCTTCATTCCTCCTATTGTTATTTTCACGTTTTTACGATATTGCATTCATTTCCCATTCTCTCTCTCTCTCTCTCTCTCTCTCTCTCTCTCTCTCTCTCTCTCTCTCTCTCTCTCTCTCTCTCTATCTATCTATCTATCTATCTTCTCTCTCTCTCTCTCTCTCTAGTATTCCTAAATTTCCTGATTACTCGTTCTTTCTCATTTATGTAGTCATATTTCAAACTGTTTATTTGCCTGTTTATCTGCATCTTCCTCCTTCATCTCTTCCAATCCCCCCCCCTCTCTCTCTCTCTCTCTCTCTCTCTCTCTCTCTCTCTCTCTATATATATATATATATATATATATATATATATATATATATTTTTTTAGGAACGATCGACTTTCGTCAAATCGGACCGAGGAAACAATGTTTCCATTGGTCTTTC
The DNA here is from genome assembly GCA_964016885.1 of Eledone cirrhosa. NCBI lineage: Eukaryota > Metazoa > Mollusca > Cephalopoda > Octopoda > Eledonidae > Eledone > Eledone cirrhosa. The sequence continues at coordinate 175,579,147 of OZ024740.1, forward strand.
CAATTGCTAATACTATCTATCGGTCGCAACTCCAGGTAGAAGGATCAACGTGAAATAAAGTGTCTTGCTCAGGGACATAACGCAACACCTGGTCCGGAAATCTAACTCACAACCTCACTATTGCGAACCCATGTATATATATATATATATATATATATATATATGGATTTCTGTTTATGAAGCTGTTTATTTCACTATCTCTACTTCCATCTCATATTATATTAAATAAAATTATATTATATGTTATATGTATGATTTAATATATATATATATATAATATATATATATATATATATAATATATATATATATATATTATATATATATATTATATATATGTATATTATATATATATATATTATATATATATATATTATATATATATATTATATATATGTATTATATATATATATATTATATATATATATATTATATCTATGTGTCAAACATTCATAGCTTGAGCATTTATATGACTTCCTACTGCAGCTGAGAGTTGGTAAAGGAAAAAAGTGAGTAAAGAAGATCTTAAGAAAGGTACAGAGAATTAATGAGGAATGGAAAACTGAAAAGATTAGAGAAGAGGAGAGAGAAAGTGGGAAAGTGAGATCAATAGATAGATAGATAGATAGATAGAGAGAGAGAGAGAGAGATGATAATAGGAAGGAATATATTCAAATATACATGATGTCTACAAGTAGTAAGTTGAATTATCGTGCTCATTAATGCACACTTATACACATATATACTCGCACCCCGCCTATATATATAATAATGATAATAATAATATTAATAATAATAATAAACATTAATCTGATATTTATATATATACTATTACTTCTAAATATAAGAAAGCTAACACCTATTACTTCTACATATAAGAAAGCTAACCCTATGCAGCAGAATCTTCCCACCACTATATATATATATATATATATATATATATATATATATATATATATATATATATAAAAATATTAAAATATAAGTATTAATAAAATAGATGTTCTTTTGATCAATTACATTTTATTATACATATTTCGGAGATACAACAGTACGTCCTCTTCAGACAAAATATAATGATATATGACATACCCTGAGATCTTAAATGGTTAAGATTTAATCAAGGTAAATTAAATCTTGACCCTTTTAACATCTCAGGGTATGTCATGTATCATTATATTTTGTCTGATGAGGACGTACTGTTGTACATCCGAAATATGTATAATAAAATGTAATTGATCAAAAGACCATCTATTTTATTAATACTTATATTTTAATATTAATAACTCCTGAATATTATTTTCCGTTGAGTGCTTCCAATCTACTGTAAAACTCGAGTCGGAAAGGACATTAGAGGAGACTGGGTACTGCGCCACGATAACGCACCTGCTTACACATCACTTTCAATTAGAGGATTTCTGAAAATGTTCTTCTATGTCCTCCCTACAGCCCAGATCTAAGCTCCGCGTGATTTCTACCTCTTCCTTGATTTGAAATCGAATTTGAAGGATCATCATTTTGTGACTGGAAAATATACAAGAAATTGTAACCAACAAGTTAAGGACACTCAAAGAAAATGAATTCCCTTGCTGCTGTTATCAATGGAAAATTTTTGGAAACATCGTGTGTTTGGAAACATCGTATTTTGAAGGAAATAACTTTAATTTCATGTACATCTAATATACGTTTAAATAAAACATCAACACCCTTACTTTTGAGAGAAACCTCGTACAAGCCTACATATTAGATATGTGTATATATTTATACATGTTGGTGCCGTCTCGTTTACACAATCTATATTTACACAGATATAACTTTATCATAAACTTAGGCTGCTAGTGCACGTCTTACTGTATAACTGACATAATTACTAACATGGACGCTAATTATATGCAAATTGGTAAGTCCATTTCAGAATAATAATAATAGTGGGAATGGATATATATACCCATGAAACACATGTTTCCTTGTGGTTGATTGGATGATATACAGGTCTTCTGATGAGGGTCTAAATAGATCCGAAAATCAATTAAAGATGGTTATCATTTTTCTTCAGTTTACAGGGAAAATCGTATTTTCTGGCATGTTTACATACCTACATATCAGATATATGTATATATTTATACACATTTGGGCATTCTCATTTACACACTGTATTTATACAGATATAATTTTATCAAATACTTCGGCAGCTAGCACACCTTTAACTATATATATATCTATATATCTATATCTATATCTATCTATCTATCTATCTATCTCGCAACATTCTATAGAGGGCTGGTACGCAGCAGGTGCGACGACGCCCTCGGAGAAGCCCTAGACATGGAGGAGGACGAACTGGCCGGCCTGTTCGGTAGGACATTCAGCCCGGGACCTATGGACAACTTCCAGAAGTCCCTGGCCTGGCAGTGCTACCGAGGAGCTTTACCCGTTCGAGAAAGGCTCTACAGACACGGGCGCCCGGGTAGGGACCCCGCCAAAAAGATCTGTCCCAGATGCGTGTGCGACGAGGAAACCGTTGCACACGCATTGGTACACTGCTCGGGCGTAGCCGATCTGTGGGGCTATGTCGAACAACTGCTGTCAAGGGTAGGACCGATCCGGTTGACCACCGAGTCTATTGTAATGATCAAGCCGCCTCCCCCCTTCAAAGATGAAGCAGAGGCGGTGTTTCTGTGCGTAATAGCCATGGCGAAAGAGGTTGTATGGTGGACGCGTCTGAAAGGACTGAGGTCAGGCACCTTTCTCTCTGGCCAACAACTGGTCCGTTTCTTCCGATATCATTTCGGAAGAAGGATCAGGATGGAGAGAGAGGTGCTGCACCCCAGCCGTTTCTATGAAAGATGGGTGAAAGTGGCGAGAATGGCCCGTGTGAATGGGCCTTCACTCTACATCAGACTATAGGTGAGGAAGATGAAAGACCAAGGGAGCACCCCTTCTCTGTGCTCCTGAGGAGAAGGGTTGCACACTTTTTTCGGGGGTGTGTGCGACCCCCAAGGCGCCTCCTCTCTATTGAGGACTTTGTTATAAATTTTATTTTTTGTTATATTTTATTTTATTTTTATATATTGTTATAGCCTCCTCCTTATTGAGGACGCCTTGTTTTGTAAACTCCCCCCATTGTACTTGTCCCACTTTTGATGCCCTGGTGGCAAATAAAAGAAACATATCTATCTATCTATCTATCTATCTATCTATCTATCTATCTATATATATATGAGCACAGCAGGCACACACTCACACACAGACGCACACATTTGTACACACACATACACCGGCACAAACAGTTATATATATACGTACGATAAAACATCAGTTAACGCTTTAGATACGATAAAAAGTGCAGCGTCAAATGAAACGAAGTAAATGATTTCAATCTGTTATATAACAGAGATAGAAATATCAGCTTAATATAGTATTTTAAGTGTGATAGTAGACAAATGAAGATGATGAATATCGCCAAATGTTCGTGATACCCAGAAACTTGTTCTCACACCCTTCAATTACTTAGTGATTTTAGATAACACCACGTAATATGATGTCACACATTCTGATCTGCAGCTATGATGAAATTAAGAATCAAATTTAATTAAATAAAATTTAATCTTATAACAAAAATTGTGAGCCATGTTAAATTAATTAACTTTAATCCGCATACTCATCAATAATCATGTTGAAAAATCAGAGAAGTTTGTATCCGAGAAGAAAGACAAAGTTGTGCTTCTTCCACGCATATTGGCTGCTTCTGCATGTAATTTCGTGTGCGCAGTCTTGCGTCTTCTCTTATGAAGTAATTAATGGTAGCAGGATATTAGGTCTAAAAAACATACTTTGCTTTACCTCTTCTCATCCAGTAAGAGTAAATTGGCCGTGTTTTCCTTACATACATACATACATAAATATATACATACACACATACATACATACATAAATACATACATACACACATACATACGTATATAAATACATACATACATACATACATACATACATACATACATACATACATACATACATACATACATACGTATATAAATACATACATACACATACGTACATATACATACATACACAAATACGCACACATATACACACACGCGCACACACATGTGTGTGTGTGTATACAAATTAAGCAGAAACAACAAAGCAAACAACTCAATACAATAAAGAAATATTTTAGTTTAACGCTTGATATAATAGAAAAAGTGTATTTATGTTTCGAACACTAGTCCTTCATCGGATGTTAGAATGAGAACCCCCCCCCCATACACACGCAGACACACGCAGACACACGCAGACACACGCAGACACACGCAGACACACCCCCCCACACACACACACACAAATACATACAAACACGCATATATATATATATATATTGGAAAATGTGTGAGATCCTCGGTACAGTTAGGTATATTTGAAAAAAAAGGAAAAGAATGACTTCACTTATAGTGTTAGAAAATTGTTTGATTTAATTTTATAATATTATAATATTTAATATTATACAATTAAATCAAAACATTAAATCAAAACAATTAAATCAAAGCATAAATTCAGGCTGTTCAGTTTGTTTACAAACGAACAAAGCGACGTTATAATAAGCGCCGCTAAACTGATACGTGCATATATGTATGTGTACCTGTATGCATATGTATGTATATATGTATATATATATATATATGTGCATGCTACTGTACGTCTGTATACATATATGTATGTACGTATACATGCATACATACATTTAAGTAAGTGCCATACTAAGAGTGGGAAATGAAATTTCGTTTTCATTTTGTTTCAATTTATCGTTTTCGGTATGCCTGACCGATTTAACTCACTCAATATGCAAATTAGGCTGCTCAGCCGTTAATTTTCATAAGGAAAGTATATACTTTCGAACGTTCAACTATCTGGCAGATGGGTAAACGGTGCTGATGATAGCTAACAAGCTTGAAACTAGTACATCGTTCCTGTGTCAGTGTTGAACAAAAAGGTGACGTGGTTGCCTTAACACCGTATGGCATAAATTCAGGCTGTTCAGTTTGTTTACAAACGAACAAAGCGACGTTATAATAAGCGCCGCTAAACTGATACGTGCATATATGTATGTGTACCTGTATGCATATGTATGTATATATGTATATATATATATATATATGTGCATGCTACTGTACGTCTGTATACATATATGTATGTACGTATACATGCATACTTACATTTAAGTAAGTGCCATACTAAGAGTGAGAAATGAAATTTCGTTTTCATTTTGTTTCAATTTATCGTTTTCGGTATGCCGGACCGATTTAACTCACTCAATATGCAAATTAGGCTGCTCAGCCGTTAATTTTCATAAGGAAAGTATATACTTTCGAACGTTCAACTATCTGGCAGATGGGTAAACGGTGCTGATGATAGCTAACAAGCTTGAAACTAGTACATCGTTCCTGTGTCAGTGTTGAACAAAAAGGTGACGTGGTTGCCTTAACACCGTATGGCATAAATTCAGGCTGTTCAGTTTGTTTACAAACGAACAAAGCGACGTTATAATAAGCGCCGCTAAACTGATACGTGCATATATGTATGTGTACCTGTATGCATATGTATGTATATATGTATATATATATATATGTGTGCATGCTACTGTACGTCTGTATACATATATGTATGTACGTATACATGCATACTTACATATATATATATATATATATATATATATGTCCCAAGGCTCTGATACCATCAACACTATAAACACAGAGCTGGCATATCTAAGAACTGACTAACTGCCTGATGAGGTCATAGTCATTCAATGGCTATCATCGAAATATATATAACAGTAAATAAAGGATTATGAGTTCATGCAATTGACTTATGTTTCGTCACTATATATATATATATATATAAAATAATAAAGTTATACACATCAATATATATAAAATAACAAAGTTATACACATCAACAACATATGTACTTGTCTATACCACACTAATTCGGACTGCCTGAAGAGGTCACAGCCAAAGATGGCTGTCACCGAAATATATATAGCAGTAATAAACGAAGCTAAATTTTAAACATTTGACTTATTTATTTTATTTTATTTTACATTACTCCGGAGTAAGCAAACCAATCTGCGCACTTCGTCGAGTGCTCCAATCTGCATACCCAGGTGTTGGTATATATATATATATATATATATAATCATGATAAACAATTTATTATTGAGTGCTCTCCTTCAGTTCATTGCAACTAACATTACTAACATACACACTTATATAACTATATATGTATCTGTATGAGTGTGGGCTTATGTGTTAATACGTGTGTGTGTCTGCATGTATAAGTGTGTGTGAGTGTGTGTGCATAACGTTAACACAGTACTTGACGTTGCCTGGGAAACAATGGATTTAGTCATAGGATAATTTTGTGGAACAGAATCACGGTCATTCTGCATAAATATATTATCGGAAACACAACGTATATGTTCTTGGTACCAGAGATAGAGAGATTAACACATTTATATAAATATATATATATAAATATGTGTGCAAGTAACATTACTAACATACGCACTTATATAACTATATATGTATCTGTATGAGTGTGGACATGTGTAATACGTGTGTGTGTCTGTATGTATAAGTGTGTGTGTGTGTGTGTGTGTGTGTATGTGCGCGCGTGCGTGTATGCGTGTGTGTATCATGTATACATGATACATTCATATACATACATACATTCATGTATATACATACATACATGCATATATACATCTCTAGGAATAATACTAAGTTGAAATGTAATTTGGGACGCTTGTTAATAAACAAAGACTGTTATTCAACCTAAACGTAACTTGTAGGCGATTATTTGAGGTAATTTTCCTCCAGCATTAAAGTCTTCATAATTTATGTTATATTGCATCACATTTACTAGCAGAAAAACCACCCTTCGGGTGGTTTTCTGCTGGTGTGTGTAGTGTGTATATTGATATTTTACGCAAGTATATATACATGTATATATGATGCATTAAATAAAATCGTAATTGACAATATACACAGATATTGAACGAAGACTGCGTTACACTCTCTTATGTAATCAGTAGCGTAATCCATGATACATAAAAAAAAGACGATATTATATATAAACTGCTTTAGGAGAAAATTAGTGACGGAAATATATGAATATTTATTTAAGCGATCGCCACCGGAAGTGCTGACACTTGAACATTTTAAAGAAGTTAATCTTTAAATAAATAATAAAATATATTTAATGAACATCCACGAAATTTAGTAGATAAATTATGTAATATTCATTCATTATTTATTGAAAGTAATCCAACTTATTTTACTAAGGGGATAAAAAATTATGAACCGTACGTAATCCCGCGCTTCTTACTTTATTATAGTTTAGATTCTCAATCAGCAGAGAAGTACTCTGTGTGAAATTGGGTTTTGTTCGACGGTGATAGGTTTTGACTGTACCCTTATCAGCGCGAATCATGCAATATGACTAAAGATAAACAGTTGCCATTTGTCCAGTTAGACATATAAATGGAGTAAATTTGATCTTGAAAAAGTATCAGATTACCATGGTGTAGACCACAGGTTCTCAACCTATTTAGGCCAAATTCCCCCATTTGTCCCTCGAAATCACAAAACGCCCACCTACCCTATTTTTCCAATTTTCAATATACTACTGATTTTGATATCACTAGATTACTAAAACATTGATGAACAATATTCCAAAGATGCCATTGCAGGCAGCTGAGAGTATAAATACATTCCTTGAAAGGAAATATCTAAATAAAAAAAAAAGGAACATAAATGTTCTTCTTTATGAATAAAGACCAGTTGAATTTTTTATATTCCCACCAGGCGATACCAGCTATTTTGAACATTTATACAAGAGCAACTCTGTCTATCCAAAGAGTGTTCTTATCTGGAAGAAAGTGGCAATTATATCATTTCAAAGCTTTCCAATTTTCTCTTTAATGAAACGGACAGAATAAATGTTGATATCTAACTTGTTGTCCCCTCTGCTTTGTGAGCTTAGAGACAATGGAAGAGGGTTTTCATGACCACGCGGGAGGGTGTATTCATTAGTAAATGGTAAAATATATACAACAAATGAGTAAGTGAATTGTAGTAGATGGTTTCCAGTCCAGTCAGACTGCAACTGCAAATAAAAAAAATTATTAGTTTGCTTTGTAACAATAGCATATCCAAGTTTTCAGATAAATCAACTTACTTTAACTTTGACTTCATTTCAATGGGACCCTTGAACTTTATGGAGTCTAGCTAACTCTTTGACGTCAGGCTGGATTTTCATAAGATGTAGCCAGAGATCTCCACGTGTAATTACATTGTAGCGGTTGCGAGCCTTACTGTGCAGTCTGGAAACAGCACCAAACCTCCTCTTGACTAAGTATGAGCTTGGAAAAAGCAGAGCAAATCTCTTAGCCTCTGCATGTAGGTGTGGAAATCGACGCTGAATTTCCTCTTGCATCCAAAAAAGGGGTTCACCTATTTTGGGAAATCTAATTTTGATCATGTCATCTGCTTGAAGTTTACTGAATTCTTCCTGAAATATAACGTCCAAATCATTGATGTTAGCTATGAAGGGATCTGCTACCCACATTGGGATGTCCATCAGCAAAAGGTCGACAAACCGTTCTCTCACGTTGTCTTGTAGCGCACGGAGGTGAGCGGTATAAATTTGGAGTTGGTCATCGCTTACAATGTTTTGAACATTGGCGACACTAGGAAAATTATAGAATTCCCGTCAACAAAGATTCCTTTCGATGACATTCAATTTGGCCAGGAATGTTTTCACAGCATTCCTTGCTTTAAGCAAGGTGATCTTCTTCCCCTGCAAAGCCAAAATGACGCTATTGCATTTGTCGAAGGTGTCGGTGAGGTAGGCGTAGTTTTGCCACACATCGAGGGTTTATTGCACAGTTCTGTGTTGCGTCCTCGCAGAAACTCAATGATAGATTTGAACAGTTCAAAGAAGTGAGTAAGGCACTTGCCCTTTGAAAGCCACCTCACTTCATTATGAAGGAGCAACTTGACGAATTCTTCGTCATTATCTTGGCACAGTTGCCGGAAAACTCGTTCATTAAGGAAATGCCTTTTGATAAAATTGATGACATCAATGGCCACCTGCAAGGACTTGCTCAGCGGCTTGCTGAGTTTCTTCGCAGCCAAGTGTTGTCGATGAATGACACAATGAACAACAAATACAGATAGATTTTCTCTCTTCAGAAGAGTGATGAAACCCTTATGTTGGCCGACCATTGCTCTTGCGTCGTCCGTAGCAGATGAAACAATGTGTGTTGTATTTGGTCCTAGATGTATGTATTACCTGCCTGTGTGTTGTAGGTAGTTCAAGATGTATGTATTACCTGCTTATGTATTGCATGTGGTCCCAGCTGTATGTATTACCTTCTTGTGTGTTGTATGTGGTCCTAGATGTGTGTATGACCTCCTTATATGTTGTATGTGGTCCTAGATGTATGTATTACCTGATTATGTGATGTATGTGGTTCTAGATGTTTGTATTACCTGATTATGTGTTGTATGTGGTGCTAGATGTTTGTATTACCTGCTTATGTGTTGTATGTGGTCCTAAATGTATGTATTACCTGCCTCTGTGTTGCATGTGGTCCTAGATGCGTGTATTACCTGCTTATGTGTTCTATGTGGTCCTAGATGTGTGTATGACCTGCTTATGTATTGTATGTGGTCCTAGATGTGTGTATTACCTGCTTATGTGTTGTACGTGGTCCTAGATCTGTGTGCTACTCGCTTCTGTGTTTTTTTTTATTTTTTTTTATTTGTAATATTATTTATACAATAGGAAATAAAATAGATCTACGGTTGAGTCAATAATTTCAGACATGAAATACATTGTTATCGGCGAAGGAAAGACAAGATTCTAACTGGCTGCGCTCAAAGTGTTCTTGACCCAGTTGACTGTGGGTTTTTCCATTTTTAGGATCTCAATTACCGGTTAATGTCTAGACACACCTGCTCACAGCTGCGGTCAGAACATAGTTATACTGTCTGCATGCTCATTCAAATGCATTCACACTGGCTGTCTCAAAGACATACACATATGGCTTATAAAACCTACCAAAGTAAAGAGCCTTCCAGTGCTCCCCAACACTCCAAACGCTCCCCTAACGCCCCTTGCTCCCAAATGCCACCCTGGAGTTCCGAAACGCCCTCCGGTGGTGCATATGCTCCGGAGGGCGTTTCGGAACTCCAGGGTGGCATTTGGGAGCAAGGGGCGTTAGGGGAGCGTTTGGAGTGTTGGGGAGCACTGGAAGGCTCTTTAATTTGGTAGGTTTTATGACATATACGTCTACACCAAAGTTCTCAACAGGGGTACATATGCCCCCCCGTTGAGAACCTTTGGTGTAGACGTATATGTTGTTGTCCGATATACGACAGATTCGCAGGTTGATTCTGGTTGGCCTTTCCGATATATTATTCAAGTTTAAGTTGATTATTAAAAAAAATTAATCTTTCATATATATGTACACACACACGCACACACACACACACACGCACACGCACACGCGCGCGCGCGCACACACACACACACACACACACACACACACACACACACACACACACACACACACACGCACACACCCACACACACCCACACACCCCCACACACACACACACACACACACACACACACACACACATCTTCACCCTTATCAGCTCACAAACCACCAAAATGATTTCGCACGCAGTTTAAGTGACTGCGTGCGAAATCATTTTTGCTGCGCCAACACACTTCTCCTTGTCCTCCACTCGACCACAGCGGATAACTATGAAAGGAAGAGCAGCTTCTTCTTTTACAGCATTCTGGACATGAGTAGCAGGATTTTACTGTTACCATTCAAAACAATCCTATTGTTTCATACGACAGTTCCAGTTGTATCATTTCCTGGCTTCCTTGTTTCTCTGCATATACAGAGGGCCGACTTTAACCTTTGTGTGTGACATTCTGTTATACGTAAGTATCTTTCGTATCTTCCTATCTATCCGTTTAATTTCACTAATATTCCAGTTGACGATGTTTAAGATTTAAATTACAACTGAAACGGCTAATGCGTACGTACATACGAAAATAACTCCCCACCTCTTCGTACCTGTCTAACCACCTACCTATCTACCTACCTACCTACATACATACATACATGATGGCTGCCCTCTCGTTATCGAGTATGGCCATTGCACGATATACCATTATTAATTAGATCTATCGTGCAATCCCTGTGCGTGAAGATATTTTTTAAAGTGAGCCAATCCCACTCTCTGAGCGACAGTAGCTATAACCAGAAAAGAAGAAAGGATCAACATCGGTAACTACTGAGCCGCAGGTTTTATATCGGAGTTATCCCAGTTTCATGAGTTGCCTTCTCCTAGAAGAATGCCCTGACAAAGGCTAGGGGTCCTTCGCTCTCAGCAGTACATGTCTATATACATATTTACACAATTTCCGATGGCCGTTGACTCTTATGAGTTCTTCCGCCCTTTGTCAGGTTTTGTTTTTTGTCGTGCAGGGTGCCCCAAATCACCCTCCTCACCAAGTAAACTTGGTGGGATTGCCGGTTTAGTCGCCAACGATCCGACCATGCAACAGGTTGTACTGGGTTACATGTTACCAGTAGCACTCATGAGATACATACATACATGGTGGCTGCCAACTCGTTTTCGAGTACGGCCACTACTTTATATCCATGTAGGAGAAACCCTACCGATGCGCTGAACGAGTGTGACTTTTTAGTCCAGCCAGCGACATGAAAACTCTGGTACAAACACTACACTTGTGACAATTATTGACACATAGTGCTGGGCCCATGGTACCATGTGACGACAAGTGCAAAGAGATCTCCAGATATAAAGCAATGCCAGTGCCGTGAAGCTTTTATAGTGAGCAAAGGCACTGCACAAAGCCAGTCCCACTCTCTTAAGCAAGATGATATTTACCAAAAAGAAGAACAAATCAACATCATTGGATATCATCAGGGTTGCAGGTGTTATATCAGATTTTTGCTTCTCCGAGAATTCTGCCTTGACAAAGGCTAAGGGGTCATCTCTCCCATACATACATACATACATACATACATACATACATACATACATACAAACAAACAAACTAACGGATAGTGTTTCTGCTATGATGATAGGCCTCAAGGGAAGCAAGTGAAGCAATGATATTATTGGACAGTTGCTGATGATGTGGATCATATCTTTTGTTCCAGTTGCATGCTTGATTAAGTCAAACATATTTCGGTCAAAATAATTTCGGTCAAATATTTCGGTCAAAATAATCACAGCCAATAATGAGAATAGTTTAAGACAGGTTTAATGAAAAAAAAATTATATTTCTTCTCATGTTGAGTTAAGTACCTACATTATATGTTTTACTGAAATCCTTTGAAAACAATGCTTGTTATTATATTTCGAATTGGCAGTATCGGTAGAGGATCGGACACCCTGCTGTGACGCATAGTGTTACGGCCCTTGCTATTCTGAGTTCAAATCCCGCCGAGGTTAACTTTGCATTTCATCCTTACCGTCTCGATAAAATAAAGTACCAGTAATACACTGGGTAATTGCTGGTCTTGTGCCAAAAGTAGAAACAATTATATTTCGTATATATATATATATATATATATATATAAGCAAAGGGATATTTAATTTGTTGGTAATTCAACAAATATATATATTTATAACAGATTCGAAGCACTCGACAAGTTTCTCGAGTATAATATCAATGATATTTATAAATGGAAACTATATTTATAAAACCATATTTGTTCTATTATATATATTTCAAGGGTACCAACACTTTGGTACGCTCTCATCAGATATAATACAGAGCTTGTTTTATAAATATTGACATATCCAGGAATGAGACCTTAACGGTTCAAGTTTTACCTGGATAGTCTATCCAGGTAAAACTTGAACCGTTAACGTCTCATTCCTCGATAATAAATATTGACATACCAGAGATATGAAAGATATCGTCTTAAAGATTTTGTAAAATCTCTAATGCTCGCTGGTCACGCTGACACTATCTGTAAATGAGCTCTATCAAAAATAGCTTCATTGCATAATCTATAAAGCGATATTGTATTTCATACCTCGGCATCTGGGCCTATGTAAGCAACTGCTCCGCATTACAGGCCCAAGCAACTCATCTGACTTAAGTGACCATATACTATATGTTGCGATGTCGATATTTCGAATAGACATCATACACATATTTCCCCTATTGGTTCTTTACTTGGTTTGTTTGACTGTGAATTCTGGCCATGCTGGAACACCACTATATGTATTGTAGCATCTGCTTTTGTTTAATGTTTATCTCCGTGTGTGAGAGTGTGAATGTTTGTTTTTAGTTTATGTATTTAAGATGATTAATATAGAATGTAAAAAGTAAGTCTATTCCAGCGATACTTTTAATATTAAGCTTGAACCTCGGGAATTGGGTCAATGCTAAACGAAAAAAATATTCAATATATTATGTAGAGGTTTTATCTATTTAGAATCTGCTATGCTGCTCAGAATTTCGCACTACTGAACAGTGAGAGAAGATGTATCGGCAGGGCACTGTTTAGTTCAATTCTCACCGTCCAAAATAGTCATGTGGTAGTTGGTGTGGCAGCCTTATAAGCATTGTTAATATTGCGGGCTTTAGATATTGCAGTGTAGGATCTAACACTGAAATCTCATGTGCAGGCGACACGGTTACGACGGTGGTTGTGTAGCCTCAATTAACTTTAATCAAGTAGTCATATACCGATGCATGCAGGCAGCCGAAATACGAGAAGCCACACCAAGTTCTATCTTCCCTGTTATACTATGTCGTCGTCTAACTGTGGAACGTGCGGTATATTCTGACATGCATCGGAAAGTAGTATGGAGTGCCAATGGATGGAAGTTATCTAATTTGAATGATCTCCAGTGACGAAGACAGAAGATAAAAACAGGGTACTTAACTCCTAGCGGAGTCATAGGTGCGCCATCATGACACACGGCATATATTGGGCATTTAAAATCTGACAGAACCCGTACCTCTCCAAGTCGGAACACTTCCGATTTCTTCTATTGAAAGAAAAACAGAAAAAGAAGCTATCAATTCTTCAATGATAATAATTAATTTATTTACAAAATTCCAAAATAGTGTGCAGCCATGATAGATTGCAGTTTACAATAACGTAATCCAATATAATTATATACCAATATATTTGTATAGTGTATTACACATTTGTCTGTAACATTCGAATATAATAAAAACGCTAGAGAGTTTGGCTGTGTGAATTTTTTCATACTTTCGAAAGAAAGTAGTGTGTGGGGCAAGAAAGAAAGGAAAAAATATCTGAAGATCAGGAAAAAGAAGACAGAATAAGAACAACATTTACAGCATTATATAATGGACTATCAAATATCGTTTTACTTTCTTTTTACTCATTTCCAAATATTTCTTTTCCAATTTCTAAGGAGAACAAACAAGACATACACACACAGAGATACGCAGAAATACACATATTCACACCGACACATACACGCACACATACGCGAACGCACATTCTCTCACTTCACTCCTCAAGTTATAAAAAAACCAACTTTTACTTTCGACATGTCCTGTCTGTTCTTTCCCGCCTTATACTCGATCTCTTCCGTTTCCCCCCTCTTTAGTCCTTTAGTATATTCCAAAGTTATTGAGAGAAAATTAATATATTGTAAATACACTAGCATATTTGATACACAAATATGTATATGTGTGCGTTTTTGTACGTAGGTGTGTGTATGTGTTTGTGTGTGTGTGGGTCTGAAAATATGCTTCGGTGTATATGTTTATATGTGTGTATTTGTATGTATATATGCGTGTGTTCTTTTTGCAGGTATGTTTATGTGTATCTCTACACAGAAAGAAAGTGGACGGTAGAGTGTGGAGTAAGAAAAAAATACCTGAAGATCAGGAGAAAGGAGAGGCGGTGTGTCTATTTGGAAGTTTGAATTCACAAAGAGAGGAAAAGCACTCAATGGATAAGTAGAGTGTAAATATTTATCGTTGTTCTGATATTACTAGCTGTTACTACTTTGAGTTTCCCTCATGGCGCATATCATATTACATAATCCATTATGTACTTGCATATATGTGTCTGTATCTTTGTGTAAAGATGGATGCTTTAATGGTTACAATGTATTGTACACAATTGTAAGGTCATGGTTTCGATTCCTGGCGTTGAGCACACACTATATATCAAATTGCTTAAAGGTTTCAAAAATGAGTTGTTTCTTCAATTCAAAGTGCCACTCTTATCATTAACCTCATTGAGAACTACATTAACGGCAGGCGAGTCTGTGGAATACTCGGCCAGTTGCACGTTAATTCCGTAAGGAAGCTGTTCCGTTGCACAGAAAGCTGGCTCACTCACCGTCGGGACCTATGGTGATCCAAAGCGCTGACGCTGTTTCTTTGTGTTTATGTTTACTCTATCTGAACGCAGCATAGCCGAATGGTTAAGATCTTTGTTTTGGAATCGTTAAATCATGGATTTAATCACTTCAATTTATTATCAATTTCCAGTTGCTTAGTTTAATAACCAAATAGTTGTTTGTTTGTTTATTGTCAAAGCTCTTTCATCACACATTCTGTGACCTCCTCAGTGACTTATTTGGTCTTTTTTTGTGTCTCTCCTTTTTTTGTGTCTCTCTAGTTTTTGTGAAAACAAGATGGTGTAGGACATGCTATATATATATATATATATACATACACACGCACACACTCTCTCTCACAGAAACACACATGGTGTGAGTGTTGTATATATATATATATATATATATATATATATATTGTGAGAGAGAGATAGATGTATTTCTGAAGGTGTGTATTTTTGTCAAACTGCTTTCCTTCCAACGTTACATTTTCTCTCCATTATTATACAAGTATGATATTCATATATTTATACAAAGTTATGCATGTACACATGTATGATTGTGAATATGTCAATACGTATATCTGTTACTACTACTCCCTCTCCTATTTCTATCTCATTCTACATTTCTGTGGTTGTTTGTGTGTGTGTGTGTGTGTGTGTGTGTGTGCATTTACATTCACTCACACACATTATACCTGGATTAATCCTTTTAAAGTACTTTGTATGTCCTATCTCTTTCTCTCTGTG